>CM022301.1:314208480-314808480 GCA_011799875.1 Thinopyrum elongatum
GGGGGGGGGGGGGGGGGGGGGGGGGGGGGGGGGGGGGGGGGGGGGGGAGAGAGAGAGAGAGAGAGGAGAGAACAAGGAGGCGGCGAGTTTTCTCTGCTTTGTTTTTTATTTCGGCCCCTAGCGCACCGTGGACGGGTGGTTTTTTGCGAGTTAACCCCTCTAGTTTGCTGTATTTTTATTATAACACGGCCGTGCTTCTCTGCAAGGGTCGCTTATTGTGTCTTAATCGGTTTTTGTTTTTTTGACATTGGTGGAGAGGAGGCTTCAAAGCTAAAGAGTAGACATGGACACTGATTAGACGGGGGCATCTGCTGATTATGTCAGTGAGTGATGTGCGTTTGGCGTGTTTTCTTCAAAACTACTCCCGCCATAAAGAAATATAAGAGCATTTAAATCACTAAACTAGTAATCTAAACGCTTTTATATTTCTTTACGGAGGGAGTAATATCATCAAGTTTGAGTTGCTTACCACGTGCGCTCCGTGGCAATGTTAATATCGGTCTTAATATCAAAAAAGCATCAAAGATTTCACGTTAAGCCCATGTTTATCTCCTATATGATTATCTTTACTAAATGTCTTCTAACTAATTAAAATTTTAAAAGCGCCATGAAAGGAATTGAAAATCAGTATAATTGTTAATCATCAAATTCTTGAAACTACCTTATTGTTGTAAAAAACGGTGATTATCATTGTAAATTTAACACATAAACAAATGCCAGGGAATCTACGCCTCCGTCGGTTTCTCGAGTAAGCATAGGAAAATGAGAGGGGTGTTTTGGCGCTCAGGCTCATATGCTCATGTAATCCTGGTCGTTGCATGTGCTATTGGGATTCAGAAAATGAAGGTTTTGTTGAAATATGGGGTGGGCTTTAGCCCATCTAACAATTTCAGAAAAATCTCTAAGGGCCATGTAGGTGTCATGACATGGGGTGGTGGGAAGTTTAGTCCCACCCCGCTAGTGGAGAAGGAGTTGGACCTCCTTATAAGGGATTCTCTTCCACATGCTATTGGAACTTGAGAAGAGAAGTGGTTCCCGCACGCTCCTCCTCCGCTGCATCGCGGGTTGCGGGATTGAGCCGAGCCGAGCTCACACCTATGTGCTTATTTTTGTCGGTCAATGACGGAGAGTTTCTGACAGCTGGGCCACGATCTGAGACGTCGGATCATGGGCTGTCTTGGACGTGGGTCCCTCCACCCGGACACACATATATATATTTGTGAGGCGCTGGCTAACCCTAGCCGCAACGATTAGATCACATCTGCTCCACATGCATCGCCCCTGTCTTGTTCCTTTTGCTGTTGCTGCTGCCGGCGATTCCATCCCGTTCACCGTGTACACGGTTGACAGGATAGAAGGTCTCCGAAACCCCGCCTCTCCGGATCCTGTACGGGAGAGGGACAATTAGGTTTTTAGGAAGCGACTACGCGACTGCTCGCCTCTGTTCGTCTGCTTCCTCTACGTCTGCGTCGCCTTCACCATCACCATGTCTCAGCCAACCGACGCCGATCGTCTCGCCGCCGAGAAGCTCGAGGCCGAGAAGAAGGCCGCCGAGGATGCCGCTGCTGCCACCGCCGTGGCCTCTGCCTGGCCGATCGGAGGGTATAACTCGTTTATCCCGCTCCTGTTTATTACATTTCTAGCCATACTAGCGTTATGTGTAGATGTATCTGCTGTTAGCGTAGTATGTGCTTGCGTGATCCAATATCAGCATGTTGTTAATTCTGTCAATGCCATGCTACTCATTTATTCATGGATTAATTTAGTAAAAAAAACCGCTTATTTACTCAAGAATCTAGAAACCTAATTTGTGTAGGCATTTTTCGGCTAGTGGCTTTGCTGAGCACTGAAACCGAATAAGTTTACCGGTACGTACTTTAAGCGTTGGCAGACCAAAACCACCTTATGGCTCACGGCTATGAACGTGTTCTGGGTCACCGATGTCCCTTCCACGGGAACGATTGCTCCTGAACAGGAGAAGGCGTTCAAGGAAGCCATCGTCGTATTTCTCGGAGCGGTTCTTAGCGTGATCGGAGATAAGTTGGTTGACGCATATTTACATGTGCGGGTTGCCAAGGACTTGTGGGAGGCGCTCGAATCTAAATTCGAGGCCACCGATGCTGGGAGTGAGATGTACATTATAGAGCGGTTCCATGATTACAAGATGGTCGAGAACCGTCCTGTATTGGAGCAGGCTCATGAGATAATATGCATCGCTAAGGAGCTTGAAATTCTTAAGAGCGATTTACCGGGCAAGTTTGTCGCGGGATGTATAATCGCTAAGCTCCCTAACTCGTGGAGAAACTTTGCTACCACTCTGAAACATCAGAGGTGTGAATTCTCAGTATAGGATGTCATCGGCCATCTGAGTGTTGAGCAGAATTCGAGGGCAAAGGACTCGCACGGAAAAGGGGCCGAAGGAACTTCTGTCGCCAACATGGTGCACCAGAGGAACTTCAACTCCCACAAGCCCAAGAGAAAGAACGGTGTCCAACATAATATCGACTTTAAGAAGGAGGGTAAGAAGACCTTCAAGAAGAACAAGAAGGGAGATGGCTGTTTCACTTGCGGTTCGGAGGAACATTGGGCCAACAAGTGCCCAAACAAGCACAAGAAGCCAGGGCAGGACCCCAAATCTGCCAACATGCACTATAAAAAAAGACACATCCGTGACATTTTGGCCCGAACGGATTTTTTCTGTCATGCTTATGACACTTCTATGACGATAATTGTGACAAAACCACGTATCATCATAGATGTGGTGGGCTCCTATTTCTATGACAAAAAATCATGACAGAAAATGGGCTTTTCGTCCTGGATGGGCTGGGGACGCACCTGCATGACATTCTTTGGGCCGTCCATGACGGAAAAAATCGTGGTAGAAGCGAGGGCGAGAAAAATTTCGGGGAGTTCCCGGTTATGGTGGATGGTCGGGGCCGAGCAATGCACGGAGGTTTGCACGTTTCTCTCGTACACGTACGCGTGTGTGTGCGAGCCGTTGGGCTCTAACTGAACCCGAGCGAGGCGTTCGCTTACTGAACCCGAGCGATTACACTAACTACGTTACTGAACCCGAGCGATCGATCCCTTGGCTGTTAACTGAACCCGAGTGATTCCTTCGCTACTGCTGCTAACTGAAGCCGATCGAACCAGCTGCCTCTTGATGAATAGTGACCGTTGTTGGGGGTTGGATGAATAGTCCCCGGTGGGGGTTGGATGAACAGGACCCCGTGGTAGTAGAGGCCATTGTCGCTGGATGAACAGAACCCCGATCAAGGAGGCCGCCACACCCGAGCCGGTTGGGGGTGGATGAACAGGACCCCGTGGAGGGCTGGTTGAACAGTAGCCGATGGAGGCTGGATGAACAATAGCCCGTGGGTGAACAGTAGCTGGTGGAGGCTGGAGGAAGTCGACAGTGGATGAACAGTACCCCCGTGGAGGCTGGAGCGATGCAGTAGCCGGTGGATGAACAGTAACCCGTGGAGTCCTGTTTTGCGGTACGCCACACCCCTCCCAATGAACAGGACCCCATTTCGACCGTAGGCGCTCCAACACAAGTCTGTTTCCTTCGTTTTGCGATACGCCACCCCCCTTCTGATCAACAGCACCCCGTTTCAACCGTAGGAGCTCAAACAGAAGGCCGTTTCCTCCGTTCTGTGGTACGCCACACCCCTCTCGATCAACAGGACCCCGTTTCGACTATAGGCACTCGAACAGAAGTCGGTTTCCTCCGTTTTGCGGTACGCCAGACCCTTCCTGATGAACAGGACCCCGTTTCGACCGTACACGGTCCAACAGAAGGTCGTTTTCTCCGTTCTGCGATACGCCAGACCTCGTTTCGGCTGTTCCGTCCAAGCCGGTTGGCTCCCGATGAACAAGACGTATTCCGACCCAGTCGGGTGCCTCCCGATGAACACGACGTTGTTTCCTCTGTTCCGACCCAGCCGGTTGGCTGCCGATGAACAGGACGCCGCTGCTGTACGCGTTCGAGACCACGCCCGTATGTACGTACGTGGCCGTCTTTTTTGCAGCGTAGTTGTCGTATGTGTACAGGATTTAGACAGGACTGCCTGAACTGCTACCGCTCCTTACTCGGCCACGATTCATCGTGGCAGACAGACCGATCAATCGGTATGTACACAGACAACACTATGTACGCTTCGACCGGGTAGGTCCCAGCTGTCAGGGAGGACAAGGAGGCACTTCCTTGCGTACGAATATATAGCTGGAGGGTCCCAGCGGTCAGGGGCGGAATCATATATTTTTTGCCCGTAATAAGGAGGCACTTCCTTGCGTGCAAAGATGTTGTTGGTGGGTCCCAGTTGTCAGGGGCAGGAATAAGGAGGCACTTCCTTCCTTACGACGATATACGTGGTGGGTCCCAGCTTTTAGGGGAGGAATAATTTTATTTTCGCGTAATAAGGAGGCGGTTGCATGCGTGCGTCCATGGACCTGGTGCGTCCCCACTATCAGCCTCTCCATGTACAGTCCTCTTCCGATGACTCTCGTTTGTTGACCACGCCGCGCCGAGCGCACCAAAGCGGTGGACGACGGTGAGGCCCCGGACGGCAACGAGCCGGTGATGAGAAGATGCGGCAGTGGAGTCGCAGACGGAGAGGTGTACGAGGGTTAACTGGTTCTGGTGCGGCGTGGTTCTGCAGTCGGCGGAGAATAACAGGAGATGTGGAGGGGTGGAGGGATGGCTTGGGCGGCGGTGGGATAGCGCTTTGCAGCGAAGCGTGCTAAGCAAAGCTGCTAGCAGCCGAAGGCGGGAGCAGGTGGTCCCGGCGGCGCTGGAGGAAGAAGACGAGAGATTGAAGATGAATGCCGGCCGTTGGATGTAAATCCAACGGCTATTGATGTCAGAATCATTTATTGACTAAGTTGACAACGCCTTACGTTGGCTTCGACCTATTGGCCCATATTTCAGCCTCCAAAAATGTCACACAAATTCAACCCATTTTTTTAGAATTTACAGTCCATTTGCTGGGCTGAGTGAACAAATAATGTAGCGTCCATGCGGTCCATTTATTTTTTCTAAAAAACTACAGCCCATTTGCACTTTCTCGAAATACATGAATTTGCTGGTCTGGGTGAACAAATAATGTAGCGTCCATGCGACCCATTTATTTTTTTCCTAAAAAATTACATCCCATTTGCACTTTCTCGAAATACATGATTTTGCTGGGCTGGTTCTAATTATAATGTTGGGTTGGGCACAGCAATGTTATCAAAAAATAAACAGGGGCTAAGCATTTTGTTATAAATATATTTAAATAATAAGTGATTTATTATTACATTGGTCCTTAAATCTTACCAAGTTTTTGTACACAATCACCTGGATTTTCGTTGACCTTAATGTAAAAAAACCCAGGATTTTATTGTTAAACATTTATTTTTATAAGTTCATAAGACATGGTATTTTTTTTTCTTATATATGTAAGTATCTGTTAAATATATGATGATAATAACAATAATATATAATAACATATAAAATAATATAAATATATATAATATAGTTAGAAGGGAAACATAAGTTGGACCTGGCGTTCCTATTCTTATATAGAAAAATAGAACAGACCTCTACGTTTTCTTCAAAAAAAATACATAAGTTGGGTTGCGAATGTTTAAGAAAAAATAAAACCTAGGATGGGAGGGCCATAGGCCGGTCGATACATGACGGCCCTCAAAAAAATACAAACCGGCATGTCGTGGGCTGCACATGTTAAAAAAGAAAGCCTAAACTGGGCAGCCCACAACCCAGCTGATATGTGTTGGCCCACTGATAATAAATGATACCTGCCAGCTCCCCGATGACTGGCTTCGTTGTAAATTTATCTTCTTTAGTAACTACGTTGACAAACCCGTGGCCCCAACGTCAGTATAGCATTAGGAGGAAGTATTTTTTTCAATGAGGCACTTGCTTACGTACGGCCATGGACCTGGTGGGTCCCGACTGTCCGCCTCTCCACGTACAGTCCTCTCCAGATTCCTCTCAGTTGTTGAGCATGTCCACAATGGCAAACAACGGTGCCGCGGCGAGAGCACAAAGGCGGAGGATAACGTCCAGGCCCCGGACGAGAACGCACCGGAGCCGGGGAAGACGTGCTACAGTAGTGGTAAATGTTGTGCCTAATTTCTAGCGAAAGTACTGGAGTAGCCCAGTGGCCAAGTTCCACTCCCCAACCGCTGCTCCGCCCGGGTTCGATTCCACCTGATGAAGTGAAAATATCCACAAATTTTGCCTCTGCCTCTGACATGTGGGTGCCCATTGTCATCTATGCACACCACCTCCAACACTTGACAAAAATTCATCCCTCGGTTTCTCTATTTTTCGCGCACTCAACAATGTGTGGGCATTTTGAAAATAGCATATCTTTTTGACTGTGCATCATATGAAGATGTGCTATGCATGAATGTTGATCAGCATGATGTTAACTGGCTGGTAGTTCCATTTTTGACCATGAATAAAACTTCCAACATGATGTTATCCCTGTTTGAAAAGGGCGTGTTAATATAAATGCTCTGCCTCTGAAACTTGCAGTTTCTTATCTGAAACTGAAACTTGCAGTTTTTTCTCTGAGAATCACATTGTCTGCACTTTTATATGAAACTATATTTTTTAAAGTGCTAAAAATAGATCTCTAGAATTCATAAAATACTTCATATGCTCAATACTGCAAATCTGAAATTCAAAAGACATTCATATCTGAAAGTACTCTCAAAATACATAACACAAAACACAATTCACAACCTACAAATACTGACAACCCTAAGCTCCTCCTCAGACTATTTGGGGGGGGGGGGAAGTCCCCTCCTATTCCTCGGCGGCAGACAGCCGCCCCGTGGGACGAGGTGAACGGCGAGGGAGAGGATGGCGGGGAAGCATCGTCGCACCAACTATTTTTCTCCTCTTGCAGTTGGGTTCGGTCGACGAAGACTCCACCGGCTCACTCTGCCACGGCACCCTCACAAATGGCATCGTGTAGATGCTTGATCCTTCAATCTCTGGTGGATGCTCCATCTTGGATCGATACTCCCACCACCGCAGCCTCACGATCGGATTCGGTGAATCTGTTTGCTCCATGGCCCAGAGGAGCAGCTCTATGTACTCCCGCGTGACTCCCTCCGGGAGTATCGCCACCTTTTCGCTCTGTTCCAGATATTTGGCCATCGTTGTCGCCGTCACTGCTAATTGCTCCGGGTTGTCAAACCAAGACTGTATCTCCAACATCCTAGCTAGCTTCACAGGGTTGCCGCATGCGATCCACACGTATCGGTTGTACTCCTCCATCGATCTACTTCTCCACAGTACCTTCACTCGCCAGCGGTGGTTTTTGAATGGAAGAGGAGAGAAGCGGCGCTGGTTTTGGATTAGAACGGGAGAGGAGCAGCGGTGGTTTTGAAATGGAAGAGGAGAGGAGCGGCACTGGTTTTGGATTGGAACAGGAGAGGAGCGGCGGTGGTTTTGAAATGGAAGAGGAGAGGAGCGGCGCTCGTTTTGTATTGGAACAGGAGAGGAGCGGCGCTGGTTTTGAAATGGAAGAGGAGAGGAGCGGCGCTCGTTTTGGATTGGAACAGGAGAGGAGTGACGGTGGTTTAAGAGGAGAGGAGCGGCGCTGGTCTTGGAAGTATTTTTTGTTTTGCGTATTTTGGGTCAAAGTTTGACCACGTATTGTATTTGACAAGCAAAATGTGAATGCATGTCATCAAAAATTGTATCGTTTGGTTCGTATCTGAATATACTTTCAAATTATATTATTTTTGCAATGTATAACATATATTTTATTTGTTAAAATCATGGTCGAATATGACCCAGAATACAAGGGAGACTAGTTAATGTGGGTCGCTTTCTTAATTGAAGGGTAAATTGATTTTGATTTTGATCTAGTCACAATGTGCCGGCCCTCTCGTCCAATCCTAAATCGCTGCCGCACGCTCCTCTCCCTCTTCTCCATTGCAAAACCACCCCCTCTTCTCTCCCTCTTCTCCATTCCAAAACCACCATCTCGCCTCTCCCTCTTCTCCATTGCAAAACCACCCCCTCTCCTCTCCATCTTCTCCATTGCAAAACCACCGTCTTGCCTCTCCCTCTTCTCCATTGCAAGACCACCGTCTCTCCTCCCATCTTCCAAAGCTAACACCGGACCTCTCAGAAGCACATCTATGGAGAGGATGCAGCAGCGAATCGGGCAGATCACCGGCGGCGACCAGGCGAAGTTAGCCAGGTTGAAGGAGATCCTTACTTGGTTTGACAACGAGTGGGAGATTTCGAGGACGGTGAGGGCCATGTGGCATTGTATGCGAAAGAGCGAGACGGTGGCGATGAGGGCGGCGATGTACTCCCCGGCGGCAGTCACGCCGCAGTCCTTTGAGTTCATCAAGTATCTCCTCTGGGCGATGGAGCAGACAGATTCGCCTGAGGTGAAAGTCAGGCGGAGGTGGTGGGCGTGCAGGTCGAAGGTCGAGCATCCAAAGGATAACGAATCGATCGAGTATGGTGTGCCGTTCGTGAGGGTGCAGTGCCAGCCGGAGCCACAGGAGTATTCGTTTTCCCACCGCAAGAGGAGGTCGGATGGCGCGACATCGCTTCCCCGCCATTCTCCACGGTTCCCTTGCCGCTCGCCTCATTTCAACAGCGGCGGTAAGGTTTAAGGTAGGCTTCGCACTAACCTAATCTTCCATCTGCTCATGCTTACAATCAGTGTGACGGCTAATGAAAATCATACGGGTAAGTACTGGGTAGTACTCTGAGTCTCCGAGTACTACGCCAATCACCCTAAAATAGCTCTGGACCAAAAACAAAGTTGTGACAATGTGTACAAATAAAGATAAATCGATTGGTGCTTCTTTCAGAAAAGAGTACTCCCTAGAAAAGTGCCAATATAAGCTACTCCTATTTGATTAGAGGATTTGCTGCCGAGAAAGATCCGTCCACAGAGAGCGCCACCCATCCCACCATTGGTGGAGGCCAATGCTTAGATGGAGCATGGTTGGTGTCAGTAATTTTTACTTGGCACCTCGCACTCTGCATATATGCCGGTTCCATCCGTACATTTGTGCAGTTCCACCAAAATGCAGCTGAATAACCCTATTTGCACAGATAATGAAAAAGTGTGATTACATTATAGTGGCACTAGTTGATGAAACATACACTAATAAATATAAGAAACTTCATTTTCTTAATGGGAAAATATTGCGATAGTATCACAGTATGCCATGCTGCGAGGGCGAGATGGGCCCTGCGACGCCTCATACGGTAGGCCTCATACTGAAAATCGACCCAATTCTCCCCGATACACCTTCTTCCAGTGATGAACATCAGTGTACAGCAGTAGTACAAGGAGGGGCCTTGAGACATTCCAATCTCTATTTTTTTTGCAGATCAACTAAAATTAAGCACCCCAGTTTGCAGAAACACTTAAACATTAACAATGGGACTAGTTGATGAAACATATACTAACAAAAAGAAGCACTTTCTTTATCTACATTGGAAATGAAATGATAGAGAGGATAGTAGCTCTATTTTAACTGTATTATTACTTCATTTTATCAGTGGCACTAGGGTCGAGCAGGTGGCAAGCGAGGTGTACTGTGCGTCGCAAGGATGGAGGCCGGGGGTGCTTAGACTGGGATGCTGAAGCTGGCTCTTTCAGTCCCTATCTTCCCCCCTGATGTTTCTGTGGTAGCTTTTGGGTTGTAATCCAAACTTGGTCGAGCTGGGGCTATGTCCCCCTACCTTCCTAGCTTATGTGATGAACTTGTCTCCTGCTAGTACTCAGTCCGTTCTAGTAGTAGTTGCATAACTGCCCGTTTACACTGAGATGTTGTCGGATAATGGTTCTCTATGGTTGGGTTTCTTTAATGAAATCGGAGAAAACCCCCTCTTTTGATATAAAAAAATTAGTGGCACTAGCGGTGCCAGAACATTGCCTCAGATTAATAGTGCCACTAGATTAAGGTGTAAAATAATAACATTACTGCTTTATCATGGCAGTGCCAAAATAGTAGCACAAGAGTAGAGTCAACATGCAGGATCTTTGGCAAACGGTCGGACCAAAAAGGAACATACCTCATGATGGGAACCATATCTGCAGTCAACGCCATCGTAGAAGGGATGACACCAGTCACCAACATCGATGATTCAATTCATGGGACCTTTTTGTGCAGTTCACCTAAAATGAAGCAATGTTTGCATCATGCAGTTAGCAAGTACTTGGTCCCATGAGCTAGCAGCTTCTTCTTCATTAGTTGCAATAAAATTGAGCAACATCAAGGTTGGTCGTGAAGCTCGTGGAATGTTCAACTATAATTTGGATATCATTTTGTGCAGTTCAACTAAGATCAAGCGTGAAATGTATATCTCTGTTTGCACAAAAAGGTGGAAAGAAGGGTGACTAACAAGTGATGAAACATACATCAAATGAAAAGAAGCATGTTCCTTATCTGAATGGCGATCCTACAAGGACAGTAGCAATTTCTAAAGTAGCAGCATTGCTAGATATTAGTGTGAGCATTAGGATTAACTATGACAACCGTTAAATACGACATTACTTTAATGGTGCCATTGCTTCATTTTACCAGCAACATTACATTAACAGCTGCTAAAGAGTTGGTACTTGGGCACGGGAGAGTAGGCGGACCAGGACAGTTGCATTTCTAACGAAAAGAAGCAACTTATCTTAATGGGAAATTTAGCAGGACATGAAAAAACAGTGCCATTGATTCATATTACTGGAGGCATTACATTGAAAACAACATTGATTTAACGTGTCCTTACTTTAATAGTGGGACTGCTACATTTTACCAGTGGCATTACATAAGAGGGGCTCGGGGCAACAAACATCCAAACAGGATATCTGGGTTGGTCCCATTTCTGTTCGGATAGCCACACCTTATACTATGTGAGGCTAGCAAATCTAGTGTTGGACATACTCTGTTGACTTGTCCCCCAGTCCCCACTTTCTTTCCTTTTTCAACCAATAGATCGGTTTATATCGAGTTTGTACTGTGTTTCCCTTTATTTCCCTATTAGACCAAGAGACCAGTTGGATAGCCAGTCTCTGCTACTTTTCGCCCCCATTATTTCCTCTTTCGACCAAGTCCTAGATTCAGGTAACAAATCTTCCCCCACCCCCCACTCCCTTTCTTCCCTGTTTGAACCAAGTAGTACTAGATTCGACTGCATGAAGTAGTACTACTAGATTCGACTGCATGAAGTAGTTTTACCTCTTAACAGTAAAAATTTAGGTGGCTTTCGAACAGCCGATCGATCCTATCTACGTGGGGGCCTGAGAAGTAGTAAAAGATACAAATGCAGCAACGTGAGGAGCTAGGGCAGTAGAGCAAGGCCGGTTTCGAAGGAAGTTATACCTGAGGGTCGCCGGGATGTAGTTAGGTGGGCAGCGGGAGGCCAGATCTGCCCACACTACGGCAGCAAGGAAGAAGGGGTCAGAGGCCCTCCCTAGCCGACACTGCGTGGGAGAGAACGGCAAGGCACGCTGATCGGGACGCGCCGGCAGTGGGTCAGAGCCATCGTCGAGGATGACCGCGTGAACGTTGCATCTTCTCACCTTCCCCGGCGGAGGGGATCCGGCCGGATCTGTGACCAGCGGTGAGCAGAGAGAGAGTGTGGCCACCGCTGTCATGTTTAGATCTGGAGAGGATGAGAGAGTGTGAAGAGAGCAACACTAGCAAGCAAGCGCGGAGGCTCCTGCCTATATAGTGGAGTAGTTTTCTTTTTTCTACCGGAGCCAGCTTGACCTCGTCAATGACTGTCGAGAAGTCTTCATGCACATGCCCTGGAGGCACAGTTGTCGTCATTTTGATCTGAAGCACCGAATTAACATAACACAAAAAAATGCCACATGACAAGAAACCATAACCTCACTGCCCCAAGGAGACAACATGAATCACGACGGACAAACTAGACGAGGATCAAAGCTCAAATTAAAGACAAACTCGTAGAAAAGGGGTCAATCAATAAATCTCCTAATTAACACAGCCGGCTTGACCTAGATGGCAGCTGAGTAGTCTTCGTGCATGTGCCCCCAATGACCAGCGCCTTGGAGGAACGCAGTTGTTGCTGTTTATCCCTCGTAGTGATCCGAAGCACATGACACCTAATATTGCGAGATGACAAGAAACCTTAACATAACCGCTCCAAAGGAGACGGCAAGAATCTACGCTGGAGTTCCATCGACTATGTGTAGACGAACGACCTCAAGGAGGATCGGAGCCCGAAAGAGAAACTCGGAGAAGAAGCACCGACATCTGCGTGAGCTCTGCGCGTGCCAGGACTAAAATCCCTAACATAAACTCAGCCGACTTGCGGGGACGGGGGAGTGTGCCTATGGTCGGTTCTCAATTGCAGTCCCACATGTGTGTGCAAACGCAATATGACGCGTGTTCCATTTGGTGAGCGGCGTGCCAGACTGACCGACCGTCTGGGGTGCGACGCGAATGCAACGGGCGTGATGTATACATGTGTACCACCATTTTCTTCTGGCTTTGCTCCATGGTGCAATCCATGGATACAAAATTATATTTAAAAGTCGAGGGTGGGGCTTTTCCCGCGTGGTAGGTGGGGCAGTTCCGCCTAGTCGGTTCGACAGAGAGGCGAGAAGATGAGGGAGTAGCGGATTGAACTTACTACTGCAAACGTAGGGATGTGTGATTTGACGGCTCGTTGCTGCTGGACAGGTGGGGACATGTGATTTGACTTGCCATTATCATTATTACTGCGGTGCTATGACCGAGGTGAGTCTACCCTGACCCCCTCCATGGTATACAGGTGCTAAGACCAAGTACTCTACAATAATGGGCTTATAGCCTGCTTACATGGCACTTTTGCGTATATGTCGAGGAGAGAGACATGGGCAAAATGATGGGAGTGGGCTCTTGTGCAACACCCTAGCTACTTACTCCTTGGCAAATGCAATAAATACTACGAAGAAAGAGATAGAGAGAAGTAAAAAAACTCTTATAGCCAACCTTATAGCTAACCTTGTTGTATGAGTGACTATAAGTGATGACTATGTATGACATGCCAACATTAGATAGCCTAACGCAACTAGACGGAGGAAGTAGTTTCATGCACGTGAAGTAGGCAAAAAAATGCTCATTTATAGCCGTCTGAAATCTCCAAGGGCGCGACCGCGCGAGCGAGGCGACGGTCGTGGTAGGCACGACCATGATACGGGTTGCTGATAGCTCTTGGATCTGAGATCGAACGGCCGCATGCTAAGTTGCTGAACATTTGCAGAAAATCCTCCAGGATAGGATATTCACCCATAGGTCTAGAATCACGCCATGCGACCGTTCGATCTCAGATCCAAGGGCTCTCGGAAGCCCGTATCATGGGAGCATGGAAAGCTTCGTATCACCTGAAATTTTCCCGACGCTTGACGTGCGAACACGCAGATGCCATACTGTCAGGCCTACGAAGTGGGTCTAGTAGATTTGACATCTAATTGGGCCCCCATAGTACTGTGCATGAACCCATTTATACACCGGGCAAGCCACTACCCTGCCGTTCACACGCCCCACTCACCATTTTTACAATCGAAAAACCGGTAGCAGTTCGCTCCTACTCGTCCTCAGCCGTCCTTTAACATTACAGCAGTTTGCTCCTAGTCGTCTCGTCCTTTCACATTACAACAGTTCCATTAATCCTAACCCTCCTCCAAAATCCATGGCGTCCCAAATCTCCATGATCGCCGGTGAGTACAAGGTTAGAACCATCACCGGCGATGAGTTCAACGTCATCTACACCCGTTCTTCCGCGACGGTGAAAGGATGCCTTGCTCGCTTCAAACGCATGTTCGAAAAGTCAAATGGTGATGAGTGGGTCGCTGGGCTAAATGTTGAGTACACCACAGTCCTGGGAAAAGAGAAGAATCTAAAGGAGGAAGAGAAGAAGAAGCCCGCCGTGATCCAGGTTTGCGTGCATAACTTGTGCTTGGTTTACCACATATGCCATGTTGACGTTAGGTGCCAGGATTTTGAGGTCTTCCTCAAGGACAAAAGAGTGAAATTCATTACTGTAGACTTTACGAACGACAGGAGAGTCCTGAGTCGGATAGGCCTCGTTGTAGGCCAGCCCTTCGACCTCCAGAAGAATAGGCCGGTGTCCTCCCGTCAGCCTTCAATGCTGACCCTGGCAGGAGCCATGCATGGTTGATCCTTCGTACGGTAAACTGACGAAACCTCACCACAAGTTTCATCTTGCATGGGAGTGGAATGAAATAGATAAAGACCACATCCAGTACGCTGCAATGGATGCCTACCTTTGTTTCAATATCTACAAGGGTTGGATGAAGAGCCAGAGCCTAGTGTGCGGTTCAAGCAAAGAAGTATCGGCGAAGAGGAAGAGGGACAAGGACAAAGTCGAGGACGTGGATGAGGAGTCCGAGTAAGGTGGCAGTGTCATTGCTCATGGTGGTTCTAATGCAGTGTCTACCAGATTAGTTGCTTAGTTTAATTTCAGGGTGCTTAGTTTTATTTCAGGGGTGTGTTGTGCTGAGCCCCCAGCAGAACTATGTTATGTTCTTTCTCGTTACTTTAACTCTTCAGTACGTACATACTCCCTCCGGTCCTTTTTAGTCTGCATATAAGTTTTGTCCAAAGTCAAAGTATCTCTACTTTGACCAAACTTATAGAAAAAAGTATCAACATTCACAATGCCAAATCAATGTTGTTAGATTCATTATGAAATGTAGTTTCATAGGTATATTTGATATTGTAGATGTTGATATTTTTTAATATAAATTTGGTCAAACTTTGGAAAGTTTGACTTGACAAAGATCTAATACGCAGAGTAAAAAGGACCGGAGGGAGTACTTGTATTTCTTACAGTTCATCTTGTAGTTGGTAGTACTACCACTCGTTTCTTCACATTATATACGTACTATATATGATATTGCCAACATCATATAGCCAGCAGTTGGCTATACTATTAACCATGCTCTAAGCATGCCACATATGCAAAACACTTAAATGAGATAAGTAATTCTAAAAAAACTTAAATGAGAGAAGTTTACCCAAAGCATGAAGGAGTTTAGTTGTCAAAGAATTAAATAGGTATGCTAATTTCTTTAATAGACTTCAGCACCCCATCTAAGCACGTGCTAGCTTTTTTAATAGTACTATGCATAATTTGGCGACGAGCGCTCTGTACAAGTACCACCTTTTTTCTTTAATTTCATCTTGTTAGTTTTGCTCCATGGCGCAATCCATCGATACTACTACTGTACAAAAGTACATTTAAAAGGCGAGGGTGGGGCAGTCTCGCATGGTCAGTTTGACAGAGAGGCGAGGGCCTTTGTGATTTGACGGCTCATTACTGCTGGAAGGTGGGGCCTTGTGATTTGACTGCACATATAATTGTTGCTGACGACCTGAGGAGGAGCAAAGAACCGTGCGGTATGCTCTACTTTCCACTGGAGTACTAGTACGATGGAGGAGTGCGAAACACAGCAGCCCAGTGCGATATAGAGATAAAAAAATATCTACTAATTTGCTTGTCATCGATCCCACAGCGCCGCTCATCGTACTCTTAGCATTGTTCTATTCGTGCCTCGCAGAGAACATGACACATGCGGCAAAACACCCGAAGCAAAAGAAGAAACACAGGAGCAAAAGAAGAAGGAAGATTACACCCCCCTCCCCCCAAAAAAGAAGGAAGACGCAGACACAAGTCTGGGGCGCTGCTCTCTACTTCATGAAGGGTTGCTGGCCGCGGAGTCCTAACTGCTTCTTCATTGCCTCCACGACCTCCATCTCCTCACGCATCTCCTCTGCCATCTTCTTCATTCTGCCCATGACATGGGATTTCTCCAGGCGAGCGTTCATCATCTCTTCCATGGTCGCAATACGTACCTTGACAGCAGCCGGGTGCTCGATGCGGAGCTTCACCAACTCCTCCTTCTGTTCCATGACGAGGGCATTAAGCATCTTCACCGAGGAACTCCTCTTCTCATGTAGCTTCTTCCAGTCGGCGTTCTCCTCCTTTAGCAGGTCGAGCTCGTGGCGGAGCTTCGCCTTGTCCTCCTGAAGTTGCAGGATTTCACCGGTCGCCTTCTTACCCGAGGCAATGCTCTCCTTCAGCAGCTTCACCAAGCCGGTGGTCAACTCCTCCTGGTTATTGAGCTCAGCGGGCATGTCGTCGAGGCTCTCCTTCAGCAGCTTCACCAAGCCGTCGGTCAACTCCTTCTGCCTATTGAGCTGAGCGGGCATGTCGTCGAGGGATAACGACTCCAGCACCGCCAGCTCGGCATGTTCGCCTCCGCGGCTAGGGGCGCTCCTGGGAGCCCTCGCCTCCCCGTGAGAGATCTTTCGAGCCCCCCACGAGGCAGCGAGCCCTCTCTTTTTTTTCCGCGGCCTTGGTCGCCGCTCCCTTCTTACTAGTAGTTCTCGACCTAGAGCTCTGCACACCGGCCATGGCAGGGAAGGACAAGCAAGAAAGACTTATGAGGAGGAAGGTAGAGTAATTTTCGGCTAGGTAGTTCCCCTTTTTATAACCTAGTAGTACTAGTACTAAAACCTGCATAGTGGGAACACTGATGTCTACTACACAACTTTATTCTTGTAGACTCGTGTTGGGCCTCCAAGCGCAAAGTTTTGTAGGACAGTAGCAATTTTCCCTCAAGTGGATGACCTAAGGTTTATCAATCCGTGGGAGGCGTAGGATGAAGATGGTCTCTCTCAAACAACCCTGCAACCAAATAATAAAAAGTCTCTTGTGTCCCCAACACACCAAATACAATGGTAAATTGTATAGGTGCACTAGTTCGGCAAAGAGATGGTGATACAAGTGTAGTAATGATAGTAGATATTGATTTTTGTAATAGTAACAATAAAAAACAGCAAGGTAGCAATTGATAAAACGGAGCACAAACGGTATTGCAATGCTTGAAAATGAGGCCTAGGGTCCGTACTTTCGCTAGTGCAATCTCTCAACAATGCTAATATAATTGGATCATATAACCATCCCTCAACGTGCGATGAAGAATCACTCCAAAGTTCCTATCTAGCGGAGCGCATAAGAAGAAATTGTTTGTAGGGTACGAAACCACCTCAAAGCTATTCTTTTCGATCAATCTATCCTAGAGTTCGTACTAAAATAACACCAAGCTATTCTTTCCGATCGATCTAACCAAGAGTTCGTACTAAAATAACACCATATGATACACATCAACCAACTCTAATGTTACCTAGATACTCCAATGTCACCGCAAGTATCCGTGAGTTGATTATGCGATATGCATCAAACAATTTCAGATTCATAATACTCAATCCAACACAAAGAACCTCAAAGAGTGCCCCAAGATTTCTACCAGAGAAACAAAGACAAGAACGTGCATCAACCCCTATGCATAGATTACCCCAATGTCACCTCGGGAATCCGCGAGTTAAGTGCCAAAACATATATCAAGTGAATCAATACGATGCCCCATTGTCACCACGGGTATTCATAGAAAGACATACATAAAGTGTTCTCAAATCCATAAAAGCATTCAATCCAATAAAAACAAAATCTCAAAGGGAAAACTCAATTCATCACAACAAGATAGAGAGGGGAAAACACCATATGATCCAACTATATTAAGAAAGCCCGCGATACATCAAGAACGTGCCAACTCAAGAACACGAGAGAGAGATTAAACACATAGCTACTGGTACAAACCCTCAGCCCCGAGGTTGGACTACTCCCTCCTCATCATGGTGGCCGCCGAGATGATGAAGATGGCCACCGGTGATGATTTCCCCCTCCGGCGGGGTGCCGAAACCGGGTCTAGATTGGTTTTTCTTGGCTACAAAGGCTTGCGGCGGCAGAACTTCTGATCTAGGGTTACCCCGAGGGTTTTTGGAATATTTGGCAATTTATAGGGCGAAGAGGCGGTGCGGGAGGTCACCGAGGGGGGCACAACCCCCCTGGGCGCGCCCAGGTGGGTTGTGCCCACCTCGGGCCTCCCCTCTGGTACTTTTTAGCCCATCCTGGGTCTTCTGGTCCAAAAAAATTCTCCAAAAATTTTCGCTGCATTTGGACTCCGCTTGATATTGATTTTCTGCGATGTAAAAAACAAGCAAAAAACATCAACTGGCACTGGGCACTATGTCAATAGGTTAGTCCCAAAAATTGATATAAAGTTGCTATAAAATGATTGTAAAACATCCAAGAATGATAGTATAACAGCATGAATACTTCATAAATTATAGATACATTGAAGACGTATCAACATCCCCAAGCTTAATTCCTACTCGTCCTTGAGTAGGTAAATGATACAAGATATAATTTATGAATTGTGAATGCTAGCAAAGTGCATAAGTTTGATCAATGATAATTTCAATCACTTTTTCTAGCATCATAACATTAATTCTTTCTCGTAAAACTTCTCATGTTAAAGTAGCAACCAATTCACATGTTAAGGTTTAAACAATGAATTCTCTTGAAACTCAACAACCTATGTTCTCAGTCACCAAACAATTGCAATTCAACTTATTCAACAAAATCTAAGTAAGAGCTCCACATACTCAATCATCATATAGTCTTCTATGATTGCTAGTACTCAAAGCATATTCTTAGAACAAATGGCATCCATCGAACACAGAGAAAGATAGGGGCTTAATATTTCGCCTCCCAACTCATTTATCATAGAGATAATTGTCAATAATAATAAATCATGATCAAATATATTTGACTGGTCATATGTGCCTAGATCTTTCCTCACCACATGATGCTTGCCAACTAGAGAATACTTGAGGTTGAAATGATATTTCATACTATTGACTCTTTGCATAAAAGTAAATACTGAAAAGTAAAAGATAGGCCCTTCGCAGAGGGAAGCAGAGGTTGTCATGCGCTTTTTATTTGGATGCCCAAGCTCTCAATGCAAAGGGATGTCACGTTATATATTGCCCCTTATGATAGCAACCTTTATTATGCAGTCCGTTGCTTTTATTACTTTGCCATCACAAGTTCGTACAACGCTCAATTTTCCCTTACAATAAAAGATCAAACATATTTAGGAGCAATTTTTATTGCTTTATGCACCGATGACAACTTATTTGATGGATCTTATTCAATCCATAGGTAGGTATGGTGGAAACTCATGGCAAGAAACTGGATTTAAGGGTTTTTGGATGCACAAGTAGTATCTCTACTTAGTACGAATTTTTGGCTAGCAAAAGATCCTAGGCAAACACCACATGTTGGAGGATCCATAACAATATAACTTCTATGCAAATATACACAACCATAACTCATTACGTTGTCTTCCTTGTCCAACTTCAACTAATTTGCTCAAGTTTGAAAAAAATTAATGGGTATTCACAATCATAGAAGATGTCCAAGATAATATATTTGTATGTGAAAGTTCTCTTCCTTATACTAATCATTCATGAATTGCTTGTATGACCAATATTGTGATTGTCAAGCTTCAAAAGATTTCACTTCCTAAACCCAATGTGAAGCTACCACTAGGCATGATATGAACATATAATTTCAACTTCATGAAATTAAATTCATTCAACAATTTACTCATAGGATATAAGTGAAGCACAAGAGTAAATGACAAGCTACTCTAAAAAGATAAAAGTGAAGATCAAGCGAGTAGTTAAGTAAATGGGTAGCTATTTGAGGACTCTCTCGTATTTTAAAAACTTTCAGATATAAGTATTTTATTAAAACAGCAAGCAAAACAAAAATTAAATGACATTCCAAGAATAGCACAACTAATGTGAAGAAGCAAAAACTTAGGCTCAACCGATACTAACCGATAATTGTTGATGAAGAAAGGTGGGATGCCTACCGGGGCATCCCCAAGCTTAGATGCTTGAGACTTCTTGAAATATTATCTTGGGATGCCTTGTGCATCCCCAAGCTTGAGCTTTTGTGTCTCCTTAATTCCTTTTATATCACGGTTTCCCTAAATCTCAGAAACTTCATCCACACAAAACTCAACAAGAACTCGTGAGATACGTTAGTATAAATCAATGCATAAACCTTATCATTCCCTACTGTAGCAAATCACTAAAATTATTATTTAACATTGCATACTAAATGCCTCTGCATATTTAATAGTCCTATCCTCAAATAGAATCATTAAACAAGCAAACAATGCAAACATAACAGCAATCTGCCAAAATAGGACAGTCTGTAAAGGATGCAAGAGTATTCATACTTCTCTAACTCCAAAAATTCTGAAAATTTAGCACACTTTAGAAAATTTATCATAGCTTATTGTGCAAAAAGTTTCAATGTTTTATCACATTCTGACTTTTCTTGGTAATTTTTACAACAGTGCTAAACTTTCTGTTTTGAAACAGCAACAAATAGACTTGCAAAATAAGCATGGTAAAGGCTATCCTTGACATTTTTATTGAAATGAAAGATGCAAAACATTATTATAAATAGCATAAATAAAATACAAATAAAATAAAATGACGCTCCAAGCAAAACACATATCATGTGACGAATAAAATTATAGCTCCAAGTGAGGTTACCGATAATGTTGGAGACGAAAGAGGGGATTCCTTCCGGGGCATCCCCAAGCTTAGTTGCTTGGATCTTCCTTGAATATTACCTTGGGGTTCCTTGGGCATCCCTAAGCTTAGGGTCTTGTCACTCCTTATTTTCGTCATATCGATATCTCACCCAAAACTTGAAAACTTCAATCGCGCAAAACTTAACGGAACTTCGTGAGATGGGTTGGTATGATAAAGACAAATCATTCACTTTGGTACTGTCAAGACAAGATTCATAATTGTTCTCACACAATTCCTACTGTACCCTATCATTTCTACAATTTATATTGAGCAATATAAGCCATAGAAACTACTCCCTCTGTCCCAAAATAAGTGTCTCAAGCTTAGTACAACTTTGTACTAAAGTTAGTACAAAGTTGAGACATTTATTTTGGGACGGAGGGAGTAGAAAATAAGCAAACTATGCATTGAAAATAGAATCTGTCAAAAACAGAACAACACATAAATATCTGAATTAAGGTCATACTTCTATAACTCCAAAAATTCTGAAAATTTATGACAACGTAGAAAATTTGTATATAAATCATTTGTAAAAAATTCAGAGTTTTTAGATGCTCCAGTGAACTTAAACAATTCTATTACTGGGCGCATAAGTTTCTGTTTTTGCACAGAATCAAGTCAACTATCATCCACACCATCCCAAAGGCTTTAATTGGCATTTTATTGAAATAAAAGCTATAAAACATGATTACTACAGTAGCCTAATCATCTGAACACACAAAAACAGTAGGTAAAAGTGTTGGGTTGTCTCCCAACAAGCGCTTTTCTTTAATGCGTTTTAGCTAGGCATGATGATTTCAATGATGCTCGCATAAAAGATAAGAATTGAAACATAACAAGAGCATCATGAATCTTAAGTTCCTCTCTCATAATAATTTTCAGTAGCATCATGAATGAATTCAATAATATAACTATCACATAAAGCATTCTTTTCATGATCCACAAGCATAGAGTTTTTATTACTCTCCACATATGCAAATTTATTCTCCTGAATAGTAGTGGGAGCAAACTCAACAAAATAACTATCATGTGCTTCTTGGTTGGCATAATCATATTGAGCATTAAAATCATGATGACAAGTTTCATGGATATCATTACTCTTTATAGCATACATGTCATCACCATAATCATCATAAATAGGAGGCATGCTTTCGTCATAGTAAATATTCTCATCAAAACTTGGGGGACTAAAAATATCATATTCATCAAACATAGCATCCCGAAGCTTATGGCTTTGAATATCATTAGCATCATGGATATTCAAAGAATTCATACTAGCAATATTGCAATCATGCTCATCATCCAAAGATTTTATGCCAAACATTTTATTGAATTCTTCTTCTATCAATTGAGCACAATTTTCCTTTCCATCATTTTCAAGAAAGACATGATAAAGACGAATAATATGAGGCCACCTCAATTCCATTTTTTTAGTTTTCTTTTATGAACCAAACTAGTGATAAAACAAGAAACTAAAAGATTCAATTGCAAGATCTAAAGATATATGTTCAAGCACTCACCTCCCCGGCAACGGCGCCAGAAAAGAGCTTGATGTCTACTATGTAACTTTATTCTTGTAGACCCGTGTTGGGCCTCCAAGCGCAGAGTTTTGTAGGACAGTAGCAATTTTCCCTCAAGAGGATGACCTAAGGTTTATCAATCCGTGGGAGGCGTAGGATGAAGATGGTCTCTCTCAAACAACCCTGCAACCAAATAATAAAAAGTCTCTTGTGTCCCCAACACACCAAATACAATGGTAAATTGTATAGGTGCACTAGTTCGACGAAGAGATGGTGATACAAGTGTAGTAATGATAGTAGATATTGATTTTTGTAATAGTAACAATAAAAACAGCAAGGTAGCAATTGATAAAACGGAGCACAAACGGTATTGCAATGCTTGAAAATGAGGCCTAGGGTCCGTACTTTCGCTAGTGTAATCTCTCAACAATGCTGATATAATTGGATCATATAACCATCCCTCAATGTGCGATGAAGAATCACTCCAAAGTTCCTATCTAGCAGAGAGCATAAGAAGAAATTGTTTGTAGGGTACGAAACCACCTCAAAGCTATTCTTTCCGATCAATCTATCCTAGAGTTCATACTAAAATAACACCAAGCTATTCTTTCCGATCGATCTAACCAAGAGTTTGTACTAAAATAGCACCATATGATACACATCAACCAACTCTAATGGCACCTAGATACTCCAATGTCACCGCAAGTATCTGTGAGTTGGTTATGCGATATGCATCAAACAATTTCAGATTCATAATACTCAATCCAACACAAAGAACCTCAAAGAGTGCCCCAAGATTTCTACCGGAGAAACAAAGACAAGAACGTGCATCAACCCCTATGCATAGATTACCCCAATGTCACCTTGGGAATCCGCAAGTTGAGTGCCAAAACATATATCAAGTGAATCAATATGATACCCCATTGTCACCACGGGTATTCATAGCAAGACATACATAAAGTGTTCTCAAATCCATAAAAGTATTCAATCCGATAAAAACGAAATCTCAAAGGGAAAACTCAATTCATCACAACAAGATAGAGAGGGGAAAACACCATATGATCCAACTATATTAAGAAAGCTTGCAATACATCAAGAACGTGCCAACTCAAGAACACGAGAGAGAGAGATTAAACACATAGCTACTGGTACAAACCCTCAGCCCCAAGGTTGGACTACTCCCTCCTCATCATGGTGGCCGCGGGGATGATGAAGATGGCCACCGGTGATGATTTCCCCCTCCGTCGGGGTGTCGGAACCGGGTCTAGATTGGTTTTTCTTGGCTACAGAGGCTTGTGGCGGCGGAACTTCTGATCTAGGGTTACCCCAAGGGTTTTTGGAATATTTGGCAATTTATAGGGCTAAGAGGCGGTGCGGGAGGTCACTGAGGGGGGCACAACCCCACTGGGCGCGCCTGGGCTCCTGGGAGCGCCCAGGTGCGTTGTGCCCACCTCGGGCCTCCCCTCTGGTACCTTTTTAGCCCATCTTGGGTCTTCTGGTCCAAAAAATTTCTCCAAAATTTTTTGCTGCGTTTGGACTCCGTTTGATATTGATTTTCTGCGATGTAAAAAACAAGCAAAAAACAACAACTGGCACTGGGCACTATGTCAATAGGTTAGTCCCAAAAATTGATATAAAGTTGCTATAAAATGATTGTAAAACATCCAAGAATGATAGTATAACAGCATGAATACTTCATAAATTATTGATACGTTGGAGACGTATCAAACACGTTCAGGTTTGATAGGTGTGAAGAGGTTTACACTTGATTATAGCATGGTAGCAGTACTACTACTTTGGAATGTGATGGGAACAAGCTAAAGATTTATTGTTGGTTTTGGTTTCGAAGCCCGAAACGGCTCCCGATGGGTTTTCTTGAACACAAATTTCAAGTACTGCTCAAATGCGGTCGCACATGTCAGTGAGGTACCTAGTCGTACATGTCAGACCAAGCCAATGCATGTCCCTTCAATGAGATGCGGGTCTGACTGACCGTCTGTTGGTGCGACCGACCGTCAAGTATTACGCAATGGAGACTTGTGGCTATCGGGTGATTGTCAGGACCAAGCATTGAAAAACTCGTGATAAATCAATTACCATCTTTTTCCAAACGACCAAGTATTTTCACAGAAATACAATACATATAGATGGAGTGATTGTCACGGTTGCAAACCG
Organism: Thinopyrum elongatum; assembly: GCA_011799875.1. Classification (NCBI taxonomy): domain Eukaryota; kingdom Viridiplantae; phylum Streptophyta; class Magnoliopsida; order Poales; family Poaceae; genus Thinopyrum; species Thinopyrum elongatum. Next base: position 314,232,723 of record CM022301.1, read on the forward strand.
CCATGGCGCCGCAAGTTCACTGCAGCAGCAACCGAGTAGGTCATTGCATCGCTGGTAGGGAAGAAGGGCAGCTCACCTCGCCTACGATGCATGCCAGGCGGTGCCGCCACAGCTGGTCCCGCGATTTGGCTTCTCCTACCGCCCATTTGAATAGTTGCATCGGCTGCTCATGCCATTCCACAGGCATGCACGTTCTTTCCTCCGCAGTCGACTCCGTGAATATGATCTCTGCCATTAGCCCCAGCTCGAAATCAACGCGACGCTGCCAGATGCTGACATCCCTCAGCATCTCTCCCCTGAGATTGACTTGCGCCTCCGCCTTGTGCTTCGCCAGGCGCAGCTCCTTCGAACTTGTCTCCAATCGATGCGACGCTTCCTCGATCCGATTTGCCCTTTGTAGGAACGAAGTATGTCTACCAAAGGGGGGGTGAATGGGAGTTTTAAATTTTCTTCGAAAAACTTAAATCTCTCAGAACCCAGCAGTGGAATAAAGGAAAAACAGACTACGAAGAACTACTACAGAGAGCTGAAGGGAAACTAATGCATGCATCGAAGTAAATCACACAAATGAAATGAATCGAAAGTAAACATAAGTGACAGAGATAACCGAAGGTGCTCGATGGCGACATGGAATTTGTTCGACCAGTTCGTCCTTCTGCACAAGGACTACGTCTGGTTGGAGGGGCTGTGACTTAACACGGAAGATAAACTCTCTTCACCCTATTCTCCTCGACAATCGATTAGTTAACCGATGCTGATCACTCGTGGTAGATACTTGAAGGCGATCTCCAAACCTTTACAGACTTCTTCTTCGAGAACCACAATCACTCTTAGTCTCTGAAGAAATTTACACCTAACCGTCTAGAGAGTTTGTAGCTCTCAAGAGTAATAGACGGAGCGTACTAAACTTAGATTCTAGTGATGCTGAACCACTATCTAATTCTTCGGCTCTAGGGTTTTTCTCTTAGTGGATTTTAAACTCAAATCGTTCGGAGAGTGGGTTGCTCAACAATCTTCTCAGAATCAAACGGAGCAGCCACCGGACAAAGCCGGCGCGGGGTGGCTATTTATAGCCGCAGCCTTCCCAGATGGGAAATGACCATTTTGGACACGAGGTCCATCCAATGGCCAACCGACACATTCACAATGGTCGGATTTTGGAGCAACGGTAACATTACTTGAGGAACAAGTAATGCTAACTCCTCAGTCTGAGGCAAATCTCTCGCAGCGAAGAAGATCACAGTCTCTTGCTGGCAAGTATTTGCTCGGAGCACAAAGAGATTTCTCTCACAGCTTTCATAGGATTTGGGTTTAGCATCAGAGAATCAAACCTTCGAACGCTATACCCCTCTTAATAGTACGGTGGTCCTATGACTCAATGAAAGAAGAAGAACAACGAAATAAATGCTACATCTTCACTTCATCTTCATTCTTCCTCAAGCGCAGTCATCTGCTTCGAACATGCACCGAACCAATTGCTTAAACTTCAGCACTTTTTAGGGGTCACTCTTGATAGCTTTATCTTCGGTGATAACCTTCACTGCTGCGCAGGAAGTTTACCTTCGTCGTTTGCATCAAACTCCTCGATACATCAGGGACCTATTACTCTGTGTGCACTAGCAAACACATAAGTCCCATACTATTTATGTCAACAAACTCCAAAACATAAGGGGCCTATCATTGCACCAACAATCTCCCCCTTTTTGGATGGTTATTGACAAAAGAGATAATCATTAAAGTGAAGATAGATAATTGAAATGTAATACGAACAAGAGTGAACTTGCATTACGTGACTTGATGATGAAATATACTCCCCCTAGATGTATGCAGAGTCAATTGATATACAATTAAGTTCCTTGCAATTCATTTGAGTGAGTGGAGGATTTTCAATCATACGAGGTAATGATTCGCACTGATGATAGATAATCCAACAAGAATATAGTGCAATCATTCATGACTTTTGTTAATAATTCCACCTGCAAAACAATAAGCTTCGAGAGAATATAGTGCAGCAGGGGGGTTATTAAAATTACAGCCCAGAACAGAAGTTTTTACAACAGAGCACATAAAGTGGCGTAAATGTCTCAAAAGATAGAGCGAATAAACACAAAGACCAAATCCAACAAAGCAAATCTATCGAAACTCTCGATGTTATTCTCCCCCTTTTTGTCAACTGGTGTAAAAAAGGTGACGAAAACATGAGTGCTAAGAGGTGAATACGATTCACTCTGAGGCATCGCCTGAGGAACTGCCCGAAGAAGTTTCTGATTTGGAGGTGTCTAGAACATCTTCGTCTTCAGCAGCAGCAGTAGATCCTTCAAGACTGGCTTGGGTCTTAGAAGAGGAAGGCACATTTGGATCAGCCTCGAGAGTCTTACAAGACAGAGGATTTCTTTCAGCAGGTTTTTCAGTAGGCGATGTGGCTTCTGATTCATCGAGTGATTTGCGCAGTTGAATTCGAAGTAAATTCGTTGTTGGTTCATGAGCTGGCAAAGGTGGAGTAGTGCAGTCTTGAAAATCTTCAGCAGTAAACCCTTGATCAATATACTGATAGAGTTCTTGGTGATGAGAGTTGCTGAGTTGCTTCTTGGAGAAAAATTTCTGAAGCAATTTCCATAAACGCTTTTTGTTTTCTGCTGTGATCATATGTACAACTTTTGTTCGGTTGTGAATAGCATTAAGTTCGACAGCTAAGTGCTCTTTCTCTTGACGATCTTCGGCCATATGTTTCAGCAGCAGCTGTTGTGTGCACATGCTCACTTCAAGATGTGAAGGAGGTTGAGTGTTCGGCAGATGATCACGTTTAGGTAGCTTGGGTCCACTGAAGGTAGTATGATAATCAGGACTTGACACGGGAGCTTTTCCTGAAGAGAAATCTTCCATAACTTTCAGCGTATCACGCACAGGAGGAATGAAGCTTTTGTGACTGACTTTGGCAAGATATTCGGTCTTCATTGCATAGTCAACCACCTTCTGAATCCAGGGCACAAATACTTTGATAGTTTTTGGACACTGAGCAGAATCCTTCAGTATGCGCAAAAACATGTCTTCAACATCGAATATGAACCCTTCAAAGATGGCATGGATGGTGTTCTGAAGAACATCAGAGATAGCATTATCAGTATTCATCCCAGCCAGCGGATAGAGGGTGTATGTGAGGATGTGATATAACGTCTAATTGTCGAGGTTAAGTGCTCTGGCAGAGGAGGACCATTGTAGTCATGAATCTTATCTTCATCCATTGTGCATCGGAAATCTTCATCAGAGATGGCATCAATGTTATGAACCCGAATCTCAGTTTTGCCATGTTCAAACCGAGGGAAATGAAAGTGCGATACAAAGTCCATGGCAGAACATTTGATTCGTTTTCCTTCAGTCATCCATTCCATAATCCACTTTGTGCTATCTGACTCATCTCCGAAGATATATAGTGTTGCATAAAATTGAAGAATAATCTCCCTGTTCCATGGATGCTGATAGCTGTCGGTGCAACAAACCCTGGGTCTATTGCCCAGACCGTGCACAGGCCCAAAAGAGCAAGGTTGCAACATCCAAAGCGAGATCGAATTGAAGAGATAGCTCTTTGAGGAATCAAAGGGCATATCAAGAAGACCAAGACAAGCTAAATGAACAAGACACCACTGAGGGAAAGCCTCCCTTGCCGGGCAGGCGAGCCTGGCGAGGTCGAGGTGGCCCCGAAGACAAGCCTCAAGACCGCCCCGGCAGGCCTGCCGGGCGCGACAAAGGCAAACTACCCCGCCAAGGCTCCACCGCTCCACCTCACAACAACGCAAGTCATCGATCGGTGCGGTGTCAAGCCCCCAAGTGACTAAGTGGCTGTTATTTGGCACATGGCAGCCACTTCCTATGGAAATCAACTCCAAATGACACCCGTCCAGAGACGTGTCAAGCAGACAGACAAGAAGGTGGCCGAGCAGCCCGGCAAGGCTTGCCGGGCATACCATGATGTGACATTAAGCGGCGCATTTAATGTGCTCTGCTTTGTCTGCAGAATTAGGTATGATAGCACTGTTTGCTATCTAATCAGTACACAATGACTGATTTGCCCTTGTGGTGACCCCTTGATCTATAAAAGGAGGGCCATGGCAACCATAGAAAGGATTCGGACCCTTGTACACTCATACGCGCGTAGCTGCCCTCGCCCCGAGGCAACCCTGCCAGGCAAGAGCGCTGCATTTCGACCACAACCCACCATCAATCCACCAAAGCAGGAGTAGGGTTTTACGCCTTGTGGCGGCCCGAACCTGGGTAAAACTGCCCGTGTGATCTCTATCGTGCTGTGCTACGTTCTTCGCTCTTTGTGCAATGTGCTCATCCCCCCTGCCGAACCACAAAGAGGCTGATGGCCCCATAGGTGGCCATGGTTTCCCACGACATCTTTGGCGTGCCAGGTAGGGGGAAGCGCTTGCGCAAACCCGAGAAGCGTACGCAGCGCGCCATTATCTTCATCATCTTCACCATCTTCTTCATTGACGGCTCCATCGTCCATGGCGCCCAAGAAGAAGCCCGTGTTGTGGCTCGTCCGTCCACTTCGAAGGCCCCGTCGCACGCGGCCGCCGACGCCACGGGGGCTACGGGGACGCACGGAGACATGGACGCTGCGGGGGTCGGCGTCGTCACCACCTCCCCTGCGGCCGAAACGACGGCAGAAGGCGCTGGGGAAGGACAGCACCAACAGCGTCCCAACGGCCACGCTCCATGAGGTATGGGTGGAGAAATCATTCCGTCTGCACCTCTCCGCCTGGCCGAAGGGCACAGCCGCAGCGGTGGCACTCGCTCTGGGGCGAATCGCAACTCTCCGGCCGCTCCCTGCTGTGGGCGCGGACGCAGGGCGTGCGCCACTCCCGGAATGAGCTGACCCAGCCGATGCGCCAAACGGAGCCGCTGGCCCTCAAGCGCCTCCACCTCGTCACCACGCCACCCTGGTGACGGGCTCACGACGACGAGAACACGTCGCGACTACTACCGGCACCATAAGGAGCCAGGCGATGCTATGGTCTACGTCGTCATCCATGCCAAGCACCGCTTTAGAGGCCATGGCGCGGGCCCAGCTGCTGTTGAGACTTCCACCGGCAGCCAATCAAATGGATGAGTGGAGAGCCACCATTCAAAGCCTGATTGGTTTCGCTGAGGCAGGAGGATCACAGCGAGCTGGCCCGCCACGGCCTCCCCAGGTGACGACGACGGCCCACGCTGCTGGCCGTGCCGAAGGGGCCACCCCCATGGTGCAGTCCCCTCCGCGGCAGCCTGCGCAGGGGCCATGGCCGGAGCCATGCGATCAAGAACCCGAAGACGTCTCGATGGCTTCGTCCGACCCTCGAGCGCGTCAAGGCCAACGGCGAGTCCTGGAGGACAGGCAAAGGGAAGGCGCACGTGTCACCATTGAGTGACGCCGCGACACCCACCGCCAGTCCGATAGGCACAATGGCCCTGACGCTGATGAGCCCACTCTCGGTGAAGGTGGGTACCTACCTTTTGAGGTTGGGTGCCCCGCCTTCACTCGTGAGTTGCGACAAGTCCGTTGGCCATCTACCCGCACGTTCAAGCCAGAAATACCAGAGAAGTATGATGGGAAACTAAACCCGGCAGAGTTCTTGAGCATCTACACCATCACTGTTCAAGATGCCGGGGGGAGAGACGAGAAGGTGTTCGCCAACTACTTCCCTCTGGCACTCAAGCCAAATGTGAGGTCTTGGCTAATGCACCTGCCGGAGAACTCCATTTCGACCTGGGCTGACTTGTGCCATGAGTTTGTTGGCGCCTTCACGGGCGGCCATCAAGAACCAGGGTGGCCCAGTGACTTGCAGCTCCTCCCGCAGAAGGAAGGAGAGACCCTGCGGAAGTACATGCAGAGGTTCAGCCGAGTACACAGGAACATTCCAGACATCCACCCGGCAGCTGTGATAGCTGCGTTCCAGTCCAACGTGCGCAATCGTCGGATACGTTCCAAGATGAACGTTCGACTGCCCAAGATTGTGAAGCAGCTTTACACTCTAGTGGATAAGTGTGCTCGGGTAGAGGAGGGGAGGTGGCTCCCCGGTGAAGAGGATGGCGTCGACATCGACTCAGAGGATGATGACGAGGCCACCAGTCAGAAGAAGAAGAACAAGAAGCGCAACAAAAGGCGCAAGGATAAGGTAGTGATGACTGTTGAGGGATCGGGCGCACCTAGTACCAGCGAGAAGGCCAAGACCGAAGTTCCCGGCAAGGAAGTTGCCGCGTGCACCGATTGTCGGGAAGCTGCGGCTGCCGAGAAGGCTGGGAAAGGTGATGGGCCGTACTACAAGATCCATCGGACCAAGGGCCATGATCTACAGGAGTGTCATCAGGTCGAGCAGCTCGTCAAGAAGCAGAGGGCTGAATACGAGAAGCGTGATAAGGAGAAAGGCCAAGATGGCGCTGGTGGGAAAGGACGAGGCGGCGGAGCAAGCCGCCCCAGCAAGGCTCCTCAGAATCAAGGGAAGCCCGACAGAGGCCGTAAGGAGGATTGCAATGATGAGAGTGATGGAGGAGATGAAGAGGAAACCTGTGAGCAGGAGTTCCAGAAAGCCACTGACGCCCTGTGCACTGACGAGGGTGCATCTCTGCACTCCTCTCACCGCCAACTTAAATAGTGGGCGCGTGAAGTCAATGACGTGGAGCCAGCGGCAGATTCTCGGAAGCCACTCAAGTGGTCCCACACGCCCATCATCTTTGACGAAGAGGATCACCCTGACCGCACCATTGCAGTAGGGTGCTTGCCGTTGTTGGTCTCACCAACAATCCGCAACCTCAAGGTCACAAACATGTTGGTGGACGGCGGGGCCGGGTTGAATCTGATTTCTCCAAAGGTCATCAGCAAACTTCAGATTGCAGAGGAAGAGCTCAAGGTTACTGGCACATTTGAAGGGATCAACCCCGGCAGGAGCCGTCCTAAGGGGAAGATCACGCTACCGGTGACGTTCGGGGGGGAGTTAAACTACCGGACTGAGAAGATCGTATTTGATGTGGTTGACCTCCCCCTGCCGTACAATGGGATCCTTGTCCGCCCAGCCCTCGCCAAATTCATGGCGGCATCCCACTGTGCCTACAATACCTTGAAGATGGCAGGGCCGATAGGTGTCATTTCCATTCCGTCGGACAAGAAGGATGCAGTCATTTGTGTGGACAAGATGTACCGAGAAGTAGTCGCGACAGAGGCCGCGGAAGCCAGTGTTCCCGCCAAGGAAAACAAGAAGAAGAAGAGAGGTAGCAAGGATGCCTGCAAGGAATCCGGAAAATGTGCCTCTTTGGAGTACGTTGCGCCTGTTGATGACGTGCCGGAGAGTTCCAATAGCAAGCGACCCAAGGCTGCTGCACCCGCTGTGAAAAAGGTCCCGGCAGGGCTGGCTGGCGCTGATGGTACCTTCACTATCAGTGCCACCCTTGATGACAAATAGGAAAGCGCGCTCGTTACCTTCCTGCGGGCGAATATCGATGTGTTTACCTGGCAACCATCTGATATCCCCGGTGTTCCCAGGGAGGTAATCGAGCACCACCTTGCTGTCTGCCCACATGCCAGACCCGTCAAGCAGAAGGTCCGGAAGCAAGCTTTGGAGCGGTAGCAATTCATTACTGAGGAGATCAAGAAACTTGAGGCAGCTGGTCTGGTCAGAGGAGTACTGCATCCAACATGGTTAGCAAATCCTGTGGTGGTACGCAAGGCTAATGGGAAATGGAGGCTTTGTGATGCGGAGCATCCTATGGACATCACCATGTCAAGAGTCCGTTCGGCAAGTGACACGTGCGACATCTACTTCACATACCTAAAGGTGAATCATCTCCTTTACACGTGCTCACTTGACCCCTTCGAGGATGGTATACTACTTGACACTTCTCCCGTGTGCATGCATAGGTATTGTTGGAGCTTCACGGACGAGGAGGAGGAGTGCAAGCGCCAAGGAACAACTACACCATCCACGAGGGAAGCATGGAAGCAGAGACGGAACAAGACGATGCTGCTGAAGCTACAGCAGCCGGACATCTGGCCATGTCCTGGACATCCGGCCTTCCCCCGGACATCCGGCCCCTCGCCCGGAAATCCGGCTACGTCTACTCAGAGAGCATTAGAAATGAACCAGCGCCAGCCCGGACATCCGGCCATCACCCCGGACATCCGGCTCCTCCCAAAGCCCCGGACATCCGGCCATCCCTTCCGAAAATCCGGCAACGACTATCTAGAGGAGGATTGGAACGGCCACCGCCAGGCCGGACATCCGGCGAGTGCCCCGGACATCCGGCGTCCCGCCAACGGCCGGACATCTGGCGCCTGCCTGCGCGCATGAGCAGGGCCTGAGGCCCATGTATCCCCCCCTCTCACTTCCCCCTTCGTGGACTTGCCTATATATACTCCACCTCCACCTCCTTTCTAGGGTTAGCAAATGTGATAGCTCATTTAGAGATAGAGCTTTGCTCATCCACCCGGATCTACTCCACCGAGAGAGACCGCGGCCTCTACGGAGAAGATCCATCTTGGATTCAAGACCCCTCACGGGAAGATCCGTCTAGGATACCATCAAGACCTCCTCATGGAGATGAACTTTACCTTGTATCTTTCCTTTTGTTATTCATGTACCTTGTGGATCTTGTGTGTTTGATCGTCTAGTGGATGTGTGATTGGACTTGTTCTTGAGTGTTTCCCCTTGTGATTTCTCCCCGTTCTTCCCCGTGTTCATCGTGTTCTTTGTGTTCTTTGAGGGAATCCACTCCAATCGTGAAAGATCGGCCTACACCGGGTTAGCCCCATATCATATGGTATCATGAGCCATGTTGATCACGTATTTGGAGTCCCTCCCACCCTTTTCTAGCCTTCTTTTGCTTGATTTTGTCCTAAATTCGAAAATCCCCACCAAAAATAGCCCCCAATTTTTTTGTGATTTGTTGGTTTGATGATGTTTTGTTGATTTTGATCCATGGATTTGCTTGGTTTCAAGTGGATCTAGCTTTCCCCCATCTTTCCCCCCACTTCCATCCACGAAATCTCTCCAATTTTGCCCCCAAAATCATCAATTTCCGCCCCAAATCACGTTGTGAAGTCCAAATCCTGATTTGGAATCATCGGGCCAGACATCCGGGCCATCGGGCCGGACATCCGGGCCCCAAGCCGGACATCCGGCTCCTGGAGCACCAAATCTGCACGGTTCTGGATACGGACACCCGAAAATCCGGCCCCATCCCCCGGATGTCTGGCCCCTGGAAATTCAGCCTTTCCCATTTCACCGTTTTGTCCATAACTAATTCATCGGAGTCCGATTTTGACGTTCTTTAGCTCGTTTTGAAGCTATTGACATCCCCCATCCCACAAAAATACTACCATCACCACTTGACTTCATTAAATTTTTAGAACTTTGGTATCTTTGCCTAGGGCTTCCACCACATCATCCGCATAACCACCACCGACTTCCGCAACCTAACCAATTTTATCCCCCATCACATTTGAGGTTGTTTGAGTTGTGATTTGAGTCTCCTAAGGTGTTTCGGCTACTTAGGGACGATTGCTTCTTCATCAACCACCACCATAACTTCCGCATAGGATTGCCCACCATACACTTCCGCCACCCCAACTTAACCCAATTTTGTTTGTGTTGTGAGTTGTGTCTCCTAAGGTGTTTCGGCTACTTAGGGACGGCGACTGCAACTCCGACACCGTGTATAGTTCACCACCTTACCCTCCACTTCCGCATTGCGTACTCAAAACCCATCATTGCATTTCAGCAATCCCATTGAGCTTCCGCAAAACCACCACCGCATTCCCGCTACCACCATTTTGACATTTGACATTTGAGATTTTGAGTTCACGGTTTTTCCGTTTCCTAAGGTGTTTCGGCTAATTAGGAACGGTTCGACATTGAGAACACCACCACTCATCATCGCCACGAGGTCATCATCATACATAAGGACGGTAACCTCGACGACACCATTGTATATTCCCCTTGCAATTGCATTGATAACCCCTAGCCCATTTTGCATCACTTGCCTATCGAGACTAGCCTTTGAGTGTTGCCGCCAATGTTACTTGTGCACATTAGTGATCTACACCATCCATTGCATACATAACATATCATATTGATATCATATCATCCCTTGTGTCACAAGATTTTTCCCGTATATACACAATTGCTATCTTGGTTTGTGCATTTCGCATTGTGGCCATATAAAAAAAAAGACGAATAAGCTTTTAAGCGAAGAAAAAGAGTGAACAAAGAGCTTGTAAGCAAGTGCCATAGCATCATACCACATCGCACATAAGATTGCCATATCCGATCATCTTGGATCATCTTGAGAGAAACACCGGGAACCATACATACATAGCATACTTGGGATAGAAAGTTTATCCATTTTGCATCTTATAGGTTGTGCACAAGTGTCGTATCCGCCTATTGAGCAATCGTGCTAGCGTCTCTCTTGAGTTGTGCAACACGAGCATTTTCCGTGGACTCCACATTTTGTGCTCATTCCTTGGTTGCACGACCCCATTTATCTATCCGTGTGTGTGTTTCCGTGTGCCACATATTGCTATTGGTCTACTTGTTTCACTTACGAATTTGTGAATCTCTTTCAACATTATTGACTCTTGCTGACATTTTGCATCAAATTTTTTGTGCCACTATTCTCACCGAGCTCCACCATAAGCTTTACTTGATAGGTGTGAGTGAACAAGTCCGGTACCAATTCCACTATTCTTTCATTTCACATTGAGTGAAACGGGATACATCCTCAACTTTGGGAAAAAGTAACTTGGTATTGTTTATCTCATTTCCTACTCACCTCTACTCGAGTCTTGTGATGGATAGGCAAGGCATTTCACCTCCGGTCTACAACGACGAGTTCGATGCCACGAACAACAACTTCGATGCCAAGATGCAAGCTCAAATGGAGGAGATCAAAGCCCTCATCAAGTCCTACAAGCGATCTTCCTCATCTTCGAGAAGACACTCAAGAGCACATGCCTCCGAGCTACCATCTCCGGCAAGATCACATCGGCATCGACACCACCACCGACAAGTACGTGAAGGTCAAGAGCTCAACACCTACAACCGCTCAACGACTTCACCATCTCCCTTGGCATCTTTGCCATGCGACTTCAAGGCATCTTCGCCTACGGACATGCGGCATCTTCGCCCACAAGCACCTCAAGAGAAGCTCCCGAAGCTCAAGTCCGCGACTTCCACGAGCTACTATGACCTCGACACCGACCACAAGATTCCTTTCTATGGGACTCAAGAACCCGAGGAGTATCTCGAGTGGGAATGCTTAATGGACGACTACCTCAAGCTACATCAAGTTCCTCCCGAAGATCAAGTGAAGTGTGCCACAACGAACTTCCACGACTACGCATCGGCATGGTGGCTTCACACACCTTCGGAGAGCTATGACATGAGTTGGCCCAAGATGAAGAGAGCTTTGCGGCGAGAGTTCGTGCCTCCAACCTACACGGAACAACTTCAACGCCAATTGGAGAACACCATCCAAGGATCCAAGTCCCTCGACAAGTACTTCCACGAGATGAAGAAAGCCTTGCGACGAGCCGGCGTGGACGACCCCATTTCAATGAAGTTCCACTTCATGGTGGGATTACACAACGACATCTCCAAGACTATCTTCCTCGAGAACTACAAGTCCCTCGACAACAACTACATTGGTGCTCTCAAGGCGGAACAAGAACTCATGAAGGCCAAGGCTTCTCCACCCCAAGCACACTTCTTGACGACCAAGCTCCACGACAAGCATGAGACTAGTACCACCATGATGTCCAAGCCCGACGAGCTCCAAGACGACACTCCCAAGTCCGAGTTCACCGCCATCCCTCTTTGTGGCATTAATGGTGCCGAGTCCTCCACGACTCTTTTTCAAGATGGTGCGGCGACGACTACGACTACGGAGACCATCAAGGACCAAGCTTTGGAGGCGAGCGACACGGTGACGAGCAAGGATGATGCTTCCATCTTAGGAGGCGAGAGTGATGATGTGCCATCTTCGGCCTTCATCCATGGCGACGGTGACGAGATGATCGAGCATGGGATTTTCCCTTCGGTCATGGAGGAGAGTGATGATGTGCCATCTTCGGCCTTCATCCATGGCGACGGTGACGAGATGGTTGAGCATGGGATTTTTCCTTCGACCACGGCGACGTATGATGACTTGAGTGACTTTTGCCACCATATTGAGAGTGAGAGTGACTTCACCACTAGCCCCATATATGATGTGTTGCCCCAATTCCCATGTGAGGAGAGCCACAACCCCCACCACTTGAGTGAGATGAGTGACTCCACCATACGTGAGATTGAGTGCACCTACCTTGAGGGAGTGAGTGAACCACCACATAGAGAGAGTGAGACAGTTGATAAGGCATGTGAGGCCACTTCGATTTCTAACAACTTAACCTCTACCTCTATTGTGTCTTCTCATTTGGTGCTAGGTCCCATATATGATGACACGCCGTTTTGCGACGACTACGTCCTTCCTTTGGACAAGACGATGGCCATGGTGGAATATGATGCACCCCCCACATGGTTCCATCACAATGAAGATGACCACCACTTGGTCTTTCCCACCTCACCTACACCACTTGAGTGGAATGACAATGGTAACATAGGTGAAGGTGATGCTCTTGTCCCACTAGTGGACTATCTTGACAATGATTGCTTGCATGATGTTGATCCACCTACTACCATGCTTCATGCTAGTGCGACTTCCTTATGTGATGATTTCTTGCCCATTTATGATGAGTATGATGATTCTCATGCGGAGTCTATTAGTTGTGATGCCATGTTACATAGGATTTCTTGTGACAATTCTTTAGGTCACATCATGTTTGACAATCCGCTTGACTTGTCATATGCTGTGCATGAGATCAACCATATGTCATATTTGCAATCTCTTCGTAGTGACTATGCATATGCCATTAAAATAAACCCAATTTGCACATATGGCATAGATGACAAGCCCATGGTTATTGGCATTTGTTTTTCTTGTGATGATATTGATATGATCCCTTTGCATCATTTATCTTATATGCCATGCCATGACCACCTAGCTTCGGATATGCATTGTTTTGGGTGTTGCCCATATTCTCCATATGATATTTCCGATATTGCTCATGAGGAGACCCCCATAGTTTCCTCATACATGTTAGGAGATTTTGATCAATCCCATCCATTGCATGATCCCATTATTTGTGTGCACAATATGCTCCCCATGAATACAAATGATCTTGTTGTGCCATATACTTGCATTCTCAATTTGTGTCCCCATCGTGTCATACATAACAACTATTCTTTCATGATGGATGACATGTTCTTATATCATGCATCAAATTTCTTCGAGCGATGCTTATCTTGTTCTAACTCACATGTGCACATACACATCATGATGGATGATGTGTACATTTACCACGCACACAATTTCTTTGGTTTGTGTCTCTTTTGTGTAGGTACCCATGAATACTTGTCAACCTCGCAATCCCACGAGTTGACAAAACGAGCTCTAGAGAGCAATGATGACTTGGGATCCCATGGATTGTCTTTCCCACCGCTCTCTTTGCGCAAAGACTTCGCACATTTCTTCTACATGGCCCTCACTTGGCTATGGGTTATTGTCCATTACATATTCTATGCCCATCTTGCCATGTTCACTTTGCATGATATGCTCATTCCTATGCCTTTGCCATGCATTTGTGACCCATGCTTTGCATTACACATGATGATTGATTCTAGTACTTGTATGTGTATTTGCAAGCTTGGTGGAGATATTGCTTGTTATTGCCATGTTCCATTTATGACCCATTCCTATGATGATACTATGATCTTGCTTTGTGTTCGTGCTTGCGTTATGTCATGTGCATTGCCTATGCCTATTATTTGCTCACATGACATGATTGCCATGATTTCCTCTAGTGTGTTGCATCTTTGCTCCACTAGTTTGCACAACTTGAGCACTATGCTTGCTTGCCTTGTTGCATCACCAATGATTCATACTTGCTCACTTCATGCGGTTGATGACAACCATTACCATGATTTGCACATGATTCATATTGCTTCTTGTCATATATCTCCATATGTTGCATCTCTCATGCTAGATGATTTGCCATGTATTGATAGCAACAATGATTATAGACTTGCTCATGAGATTTCCCCCATAGCATTCTCGCATATATTTGGAGATTTTGACATATATCTTGTGAAGCATGCTTGTCTTACCTCTTTGCACCATATACCTAGTGCCATGAATATAGCCATTGTTGCATCATATTATTCATGCACTTGTGCTACTAATGGTTATGTGCAAGAGAAGAGAACCATCATGATGGATGATGTGTTTATCTACCATGTGCATACGTTCTTTGCTTTGTTTTGTGCATGTGTAGAATACTTGGACTTTGTGTCGACTTCCACTTCACGTGAGTTGACCATTCGAGCTCTTGAGAGCGAACCACCTTCTACCACGACGATTCTACATCGCACTTGCTTGTGCTTCGGCATTGTGAAGGGCACACAAGGACATGCTTTCAAGGTGATATCCTTCTCTTTTGAGAACCCCCAAACCATGAGCATGTATATTGTGGATTGTACTACTTGTGTTGCTTTCACCATGAGACTTATTGGTCATCTTGGTCCATTTCATTGCGCACATGTTAGAGATCATGCTTCGACTTGTCATTTTCCCCGTTCCATGCATCATGATATATATGCCTTGTGTGTTGCACCCGACTTGTCGATTACTTGCTCCTATCATATGTTTGGTTGCAACAATGTCATTTCTTCACATATGCCATGCCCCATAGATTGCTACATGATTGCCTTGATTGCCTCACACATGATGAACAATTGCTCTTTCTATTGTGTTGAGTGCCACACTATCTTCACTACACCCTATGCACGTTATGCTTGGATTGTCTTGCACTTGACCTATGTGTTTAGACATCTCATCTTATTTGGTGTTGTGAATGATTCCTATGCCTACCATACACCTTTCATTGAGCACTTTGTGAATGCTTGCTATGACCTAGAGGTAGATGCTTATTCTCTTGTCACACATATTTGCATCACTACCTCACAATTGCATACTTGTCCCCATGATATCTTTGCTTGTGCTTGATTGATATGCTTACATGCCATGTCACAATCCTTTGTCACACCCTATGCTATGCTTGATGACGACACTTGTTTGGTGAATCACCTCTTGAATGCTTGGTTTTGCACTAACGCTAACCACATTTGTTTTTCCAAGTGTTTGTTGTCCTTACTCCTTTTGAAGGAATCACAAGACGGTGCGACATTGGAGAGTGCCCATTTCGAGCTACTAGATGATGAGTACTTGGTGAACGTCCACTTCTACACGGCGAAGCCATCTCTTTCCCATGGTGATTTGGTTTTCGATCCGAGGTCGGATCTTTCCCAAGGGGGGGGGGAGATGATGCGGAGCATCCTATGGACATCACCATGTCAAGAGTCCGTTCGGCAAGTGACACGTGCGCCATCTACTTCACATACCCAAAGGTGAATCATCTCCTTTACACGTGCTCACTTGACCCCTTCGAGGATGGTACTTGACACTTCTCCCGTGTGCATGCATAGGTATTGTTGGAGCTTCACGGACGAGGAGGAGGAGTGCAAGCGCCAAGGAACAACTACACCATCCGCGAGGGAAGCATGGAAGCGCAGACGGAAGAAGACGATGCTGCTGAAGCTACAGCAGCCGGACATCCGGCCATGTCCCGGACATCCGGCCTTCCCCCGGACATCCGGCCCCTCGCCCGGAAATCCGGATACGTCTACTCAGAGAGCATTAGAAATGGACCAGCGCCAGCCCGGACATCCGGCCATCACCCCGGACATCCGGCTCCTCCCAAAGCCCCGGACATCTGGCCATCCCTTCCGGAAATCCGGCAACGACTATCTAGAGGAGGATTGGAACGGCCACCGCCAGGCCAGACATCCGGCGAGTGCCCCGGACATCCGGCGTCCCGCCAACGGCCGGACATCTGGCGCCTGCCTGCGCGCATGAGCAGGGCCTGAGGCCCATGTATCCCCTCCTCTCACTTACCCCTTCGTGGACTTGCCTATATATACTCCACCTCCACCTCCTTTCTAGGGTTAGCAAATGTGATAGCTCATTTAGAGATAGAGCTTTGCTCATCCACCCGGATCTACTCCACCGAGAGAGACCGCGGCCTCTACGGAGAAGATCCATCTTGGATTCAAGACCCCTCACGGGAAGATCCGTCTAGGATACCATCAAGACCTCCTCATGGAGATGAACTTTACCTTGTATCTTTCCTTTTGTTGTTCATGTACCTTGTGGATCTTGTGTGTTTGATCGTCTAGTGGATGTGTGATTGGACTTGTTCTTGAGTGTTTCCCCTTGTGATTTCTCCCCGTTCTTCCCCGTGTTCATCGTGTTCTTCGTGTTCTTCGAGGGAATCCACTCCAATCGTGAAAGATCGGCCTACACCGGGTTAGCCCCGTATCACTTTGCATAGATTTTACGGATCTGAACAAGGCATGCCCGAAGGACCCATTTCCCTTGCCGCGCATTGACCAGATTGTGGATTCCACCTCTGGGTGCGACTTGCTCTCTTTTCTGGATGCATACTCTGGATACCGCCAGATTTTCATGTCCAAGGAAGACGAGAAGAAGACCGCGTTCATAACCCCATGTGGCACGTACTGCTTCGTACGGATGCCCTTCGGGTTGAAGAGCACCGGATCCACTTTTGCAAGAGCAGTATAGATTAGCTTTGAGTCCCAGCTGCACAGAAATGTTGAAGCTTACATGGAAGATATTGTGGTCAAGACCAAGGACAGATCAACCCTCATCCAGGATTTGGAAGAAACCTTTGCTAATCTGCGTAAGATCAACTTGAAACTGAACCCGGAGAAGTGCGTGTTTGGCGTCCCTTCCGGCAAGCTACTTGGCTTCTTTGTGTCCCATCGGGGGATAGAGGCCAACCCCGACAAGATCAAGGCTATCGAGCAGATTCAAGCACCCAAGACAGTTAAGGACGTGAGGCGTTTGACTGGATGTGTTGCCGCGCTTAGCAGGTTAATTTCCAAGTCTGCCGAGCGCGCCTTGCCGTTCTTCAAAATCTTGAAGAAGGCAGGGCCTATGGAGTGGACCCCGGAGGCAGACGTCATGCTACAAGATTTGAAGACCTATCTCTCCTCTGTGCCCACTTTGGTCGCTCCCAAACCACAAGAGCCGTTGCTGCTATACTTAGCGGCAATCAATCAAGTGGTTAGTGCGGCACTGGTGGTGCAGCGGGAAGTAGATGAAGCGGCAGCCACCGTCGTCCCCTCTGGAGAAGGAAGTGAACCCGTCCTGGCAAGGCCAGAGTCAGTCCAAAGCGAAGAAAGGCAGGGCAACAGAAGCGGTTCTATGGTCGCGGCAAAGAAGAAAGTGGTGCAGCGCCCAGTGTACTTCGTCAGCTCCCTGTTATAGGGGGCTAGGTCAAGGTACTCTGGCATGCAAAAGTTGATTTTTGGCCTCATCATGGCCTCAAGGAAACTACGCCACTACTTCCCAGCCCACGAGATCACGGTTGTCACCCGCTTCCGGCCACCGGCAGGATTGTGGAATGGGCTTTGGAGTTGTCCAGCTTTGGTTTAAAGTTTGAAAGCACATCAACCATTCAGAGCAGAGCACTAGCGGAATTCATTGCAGAGTGGACGCCAACCCCTGATGAAGAAGTGTTGGAGACAGTTATCCCCGGCAAGGAGGCGCCCCAAGAATGGATTATGTATTTCGATGGTGCCTTCTCCCTACAAGGTGCAGGAGCTGGCGTACTTCTTGTTGCCCCCACTAGGGAGCACCTGAAGTACGTCATCCAGATGCATTTCCCCCGGGAGGAGGCTACCAACAATACTGCAGAATATGAAGGGCTCCTTGCCGGGCTCAGGATTGCAACAGAACTAGGAATCAAGAAGCAGATCATCCGCGGAGACTCGCAACTTGTGGTGAGACAAGTGAACAAGGATTACCAAAGTCCATTGATGGAGGCATACGTTGAGAAAGTGAGGAAGTTGGAGGAGTGCTTTGACAGATTGCAAACAGAGCATGTACCCCGTGCGAAAAACAGCATCGCTGATCATCTGTCGAAGTGCGCTACGCAAAAACTCCTTGTGGAACCAGGGACTTTTGTTCTCCATCTGACTCAACCCTCCGTATCCCCGGTAACAATGGCCAGAAAGAGGAGGAAACTGGACTCCGGCAAGCCTCTCCCGGCAAAGCCTCCCGAGGCCCCCGGCAGAGGTCTTGGCGGGAACAACTCCCCTTCGATCGCTAAGCTGCACCCTCCCACCAGACCATCGGTCCCTGCAGTCGAGGAATGCGCTCCCACGAATGAGGAGGTGCCGCTAGTCCTCATTGCGAGCCCCATGCTCCAACTTGGGCGCAGCACATAGTCCATTTTCTCCAAACTGGAGAACTTCCCGAAGAGCAAGATGAAGCTGAAAGAGTAGCCCGGAAGGCCAGTATGTATCAGTTCGTTGATGACACGCTGTACAGAAGAAGGCCCAATGGTGTGGAATTGAAGTGCATTTGCCAGGAGGAAGGAAAGGAACTGCTAGCAGAAATACACAAGGGTATGTGCGACTCACACATTGGATCAAGGGCTCTGATTGGAAAAGCCTTCTGCCAAGGATTTTACTGGCCCACGGCCCTCCAAGATGCAGTTGAGTTGGTCACCAAATGTGAAGCCTGCCAGTTCCATTCCAAGAATATCCATCTGCCTGCCCAAGCTCTTCAGACAATCCCTTTATCATGGTCGTTTTCGGTCTGGGGGCTCGACATCTTGGGCCCCTTCCCCCGTGCTACCGGGGCTTTGAATTCTTGTTCGTCGCAATCGACAAGTTTACAAAGTGGCTGGAAGTAGAGCCCGTGAGAAAGGTGACTGCTCAGTCAGCTATTAAGTTCTTGAAAGGATTGGTGTGCCGCTTTGGGGTCCCTGCCCGAATCATCACCGACAATGGCACCCAATTCACGAGCCACGCCTTCATGCAATACGTTCATGCCCTCGGAAGCAAAATCTCATTCGCCTCTATCGCTCATCCAAGGAGCAACGGGCAAGCTGAGAGGGCAAACGCTAAAGTGTTGCGAGGACTCAAGACAAGAACATTTGATAAGCTGCTGAAGTGTGGCAGGCGATCGATCGACGAGCTGCCAGTGGTTCTTTGGTCCCTCAGAATGACACCAAATTGAGCTACCGGGCAGACTCCCTTCTCCCTAGTCTATGGGGCAGAAGCAGTTATCCCCACGGAACTCATTTACGGGTCACCTCGAGTGCTTGCCTACGATGAAGTGGCGCAAGAACAGCACCGGCGTGACGACACTGTACTACTCGAGGAGAACTGTCTCTGGGCTGCTACGCGTGCTGCACACTACCAGCAAGCCCTGCGTCGCTATCACAGCCGCAGGGTTCATGCCCAGAGTTTTGAGGAAGGCGACCTTGTCCTTAGGCGCGTTCAGTCCACCAAGGGTACAAACAAGTTGACGCCGAAGTGGGACGGCCCTTACCGGGTAGTACGAGTCACCAGACCGGGCACAGTCCGTCCGGAGACTGGAGATGGCATTCAATTGCAAAACTCATGGAACATTGAGCATCTCCGTAAGTTCTACCCATAAGGCGAGGCTGTTGGGCCCTGCCCGGCAGCCACCCTTTTGTACAGGCCTTGCCGATGCTGCATGTAACCCCTTGTACAAAGCCAGGCGCAGACCCTGAGCAACAGAGAAATAAACGAAGCGCTGGGGGCCCCCCGAAACTTGCATGCATGCATAAGCATATCATGAGCATAGCATGATCATGTAGATCAGATCGCACATGGCATCATTTTCATCTGCACTAGGTTGTAGGGCTCTTACTGTGGACTTGGTCCCGAAGAAGAGAAGACAAGCCTACGTCACGATCCCCAGCAAGCCAAACAGATAAGTTTTATCTCTTATCCATACGTGTTTTGTGAAGATAAACTTGTGCATATGAAAACCTCGCCACCTTTGAAACCTAGGTGCTCCCATCCCTTGACTCGAACGTTGCTTCGGTCAGGATGGTTGTAGTGGCCTTTGGCGGAAAAGATTTGGCGGGGGGGCTGGTCCCTCCCTGTGGTTTGTGCCCGGCAGGCCTAGCCCCGCGGCAACGAACTGAGGATACCGGCAGGATAGCCTGCCGGGAAAACTTGTTTACTTTAATGTATAGAGGCATGTCACCTCTGCATGGATATGTTACATGCACAAGTACCCAACAAGGCTTGTCTTTTTCATTAATATGCTGATTAACAAGTACAAATCTTACAAAACACAGACATGGATAAAGAAGATTACATAATTTAGACTAAATTTGGCAAATGCCTACATATTTTAGATTGAAAAAAGATGAGTGCCCCGTAATCCCTTTCTTGTCCCTCTCCTCCTAGGCACTACGATGGAAGAGGAAGAGGGCAAAAGGAGTGCCTGAGCAGGTGCCCGACCCAATCCCGTCAGGACCTGCCGGGCGCAGCCTGACAAGATCGAGAGTGGCGAGGCTGCGAAGGAGAGGGGCGGAAGGGGCAGCTCGACGGTGCCCTGGTCACCACCCCCAGGACCAGTTAGAAGCCCTAGCGCGAGCGCCGACAGAAAAAAACCGTCGGAGCCCAGCTGGAAGACTGCTGGAGGAGGCGAAGGCACCAAGAGAGTGACCCCCTCCCCGGTAGCCAGGAGGCCAGTGATGATGGTGCCAGGGAGGGAAGGGAAGAGTGGAAAGATGAGGCAGCAGGTCGGCAATACGAGACGAAGGCGTCGGTGCCATCGTACTCTGACCTGATGCCCTGCCACCCGCCTTCTCTGTCTTCCCTCGTTCTTTCTTCATCACCACCACTCCAGGAGGACGCCGGTCCCTCGAGCCGTCGCCTCCCCCGGAGAAGCTGTGGGCGACGACGGTGTCCGAGACGCGCAAGGAGCATCGCTCCCCACCTTGGAGGGCGGGAAGATGCCGCCGCCTTCGACATTCGCCCCGACTTCACCAAAGGGGGCAGTGCTGGGATTACCTAAGGACCCGAGTGCTGCACCCCAGACAGATGCCGGAAGCCCTGGGGGCTCCAGCATCATGGCAGGAAGCCGCAGTAGTTCACGGCAAGGCCTAGAGCTCCCCGCCAGACGGCCGACCCAAGCAGAGGAGACGAGCACGCCCGCACAGTGGAAAAGCTTGGCATCTCCTGCGCTATGAGTGGCTCGACCGCCACATCCCTTTCGGCCCCGGACCAGACTCACTCCCCAGGCACCTACACAAGCTTTCGGCATAATCAACCCCAAGCTCGAGCCCGGGGCCTAGCCCCGGTCTCTCCCTCTCAACATTGCAAGAAGAAAGAAGGAAACGAGGAGAAAAGGTGCGTGGATGGGCACTTCCGCTTCCCCTCGCCCCCCTTTTTATATAGGCGGGCTGGGGGCTAGGAGCTGATCCCTCAACGGGTAATCGCCGTCCATCTCCACCAATCCAAGAAGGCCGCGCCCCTGCCTTGACGCTCTCCCGCACCACGCGCCTCCGTTACCTACCCCACTCAATGCATGCAGCATACGTGGCCAAAGGATGAGTGCGTGGTGGGAAGAGTGAATTGGCAGTTATTCACCCGTGCGTTAAAGTCATTCACGGGCCATTACAAGGATGGCCCCACTACAATTGGCATTACGCGACACGCGGGAGAACCGAAAACTGACCTGGGCTCAGGTTAATGAAGAAGCAAAGAAGATCTCAAAGGACAAGCGATTGCTACCCTCTTGCCTGTGCACTGGATAGGGCCTACCCCAACAACGCCCGGCAGCGTGTTCGGGCCAGGCCCAGCGGCTCCTATCGGTGCAACAAACCCTGGGTCTGTTGCCCAGACCGTGCACAGGCCCAAAAGAGCAAGGTTGCAACATCCAAAGTGAGATCAAATTGAAGAGATAGCTCTTTGAGGAATCAAAGGGCAGATCAAGAAGACCAAGACAAAGCTAAATGAACAAGACACCACTGAGGGAAAGCCTTCCTTGCCGGGCAGGCGAGCCTGGCGAGGTTGAGGTGGCCCCGAAGACAAGCCTCAAGACCGCCCCGGCAGGCCTGCCGGGCGCGACATAGGCAAACTACCCCGCCAAGGCTCCACCGCTCCACCTCACAGCGACGCAAGTCATCGATCGGTGCGGTGTCAAGCCCTCAAGTGACTAAGTGGATGTTATTTGGCACGTGGCAGCCACTTCCTATGGAAATCATCTCCAAATGACACCCGTCTAGATACGTGTCAAGCAAACAGATGAGAAGGTGGCCGAGCAGCCCAGCAAGGCTTGCCAGGCATACCACAATGTGACATTAAGCGGCACATTTAATGCGCTCTGCTCTGTCTGTAGAGTTAGGTATGATAGCATTGTTCGCTATCTAATCAGTACACAATGACTAATTTGCACTTGTGGTGACCCCTTGATCTATAAAAGGAGGGCCATGGCAACCATAGAAAGGATTCAGACCCTTGTACACTCATATGCGTGTAGCTGCCCTCGCCCCGAGGCAACCCTGCCGGGCAAGAGCGCTGCGTTTCCACCACAACCCACCATCAATCCACCAAAGCAGGAGTAGGGTTTTACGCCTCGCGGCGGCCTAAACCTGGGTAAAACTGCCCGTGTGATCTTGTAAGTGCATCTAGTGCCCCTTAGTGATTTTGGTGTATTGAAGACTTATAGGTTAAGGGACTAATGCGTTTGTGAGTGTACACAGGTTCTATAAGTCTATGAGGAGTTTGATATTTACGATGAAAGTTGACCCCTAAAAATGAATGTCTTCAACTAAAGACTTTGGTTTTCTTGAAGACTTTGAAAGTGAAGAAATTGGTGTGACCCTGAAGACTTGATATTCATGCGAGGATTATGAAGCGTGAAAACTTTTGTTTTCGTAGTTTCATTTTCTTCTTCTTGAGTCATAGGAAACACTGTACTGTTAAAGGGGGTCGAGGTAAAACTAAGGAAAAGTTTCCAAGTGATGCTCATCTCAAAATCCTACACCTACCCAATCCTTTCGAGTGAAGCCATTGGAAATCTCATACAGTTCAGTCAATTTCTTCAGTGACAGAGACGAAGTTCTTCTGTTCTCTGAGGAATTTGTTCTGACTGAGGAGTTAGGAATTCGCCAGTGCGGATTGCCTACAAGTGAGGAACATGATAGCCCTGAGGAATTTGATACTCAAATTTCCGCCCGTTGCTGTGCTACGCGCCAGCTGTCCAAATATCCTTCCCACCTAACAGTCATATCATTGAAGGGCATTTATGTCTTATCATGTCGGGCTTCTCCCTAGGCTATAAATAGCCGCCCCTACAACCACTAGCTGGTTGGCTGCTCCGAGAGATAGATTGACACTTGTCATTTAGAGCATCCCATCCTCCGAGGACTTTGAGCGAAAATCATCAAGTGAGGAAAAACCCAAAAACCCAAACACCTACAAACCCAAAGTGATTGAGCATCACTGAAGAAATTGTTCCTGTCTGGAACCGACGCTTGTTACCTTTGAGGACTGTGCATCCTCTAGATGGTTAGGCGTCATGGTCTAGAGCATCCAAGAGGAAATTGTGGATCGCCGAGTGACCGAGTCTGTGAAGGTTTGGAAGTCACCTGAAGACTTACCACGAGTGATTGGGCGAGGTCTGTGTGACCTTAGCTCAAGGAGAATACGGTGAGGACTGTGTGTCCGAGACTGTGTGTCCTCAGGTTTAAATACCTAGCTGCTCCAACCAAACGTACAACTGTCACAGCAGTTGGAACTGGTCTACCAAATCACTATCTTCACCGAGCTACTGGTTCTATTTCCTCAACCCTTTCATTTCCTCATTCATGTGTTAATGTACTTGATCATTACTGTGTGAAGACTTTGACTGAAGACTTTCTCAATTTCCTCAATCCTATTTCTTCAGTCACATAGTCTTCAGCCTGCTTATCCTGTGTTTCACGCTACCTGTACTCTGTGCCTATTTCATTTCATCATGATGACTGTTCTTATGCCATGTGAAATGGATGTGAAAAGTGCATTCCTCAATGGTAAGTTTGAGGAAGAAGTATATGTTGCTCAACCCCTAGGTTTTGAAGATCCTAAGCATCCTGATCAAGTCTTCAGACTCAATAAGGCCCTCTATGGCCTCAAGCAGGCCCCTCGGGCGTGGTATGATACTCTGAAGGAATTCCTCATGAAGAAAGGCTTCAAACCCGGTTCACTCGACCCAACTCTTTTCACCAAAACATATGATGATGAATTATTCGTGTGCCAAATATATGTTGATGATATTATCTTTGGCTGTACTAACCAACATTATACTGACGAATTTGCTTATATGATGAGTGAGGAATATCAAATGTCCATGATGGGAGAATTGAAATTCTTCTTAGGTCTTCAAATTCGTCAACAACGCAATGGCATCTTCATTTCTCAAGAGAAATACCTCAAGGACGTTCTAAGGAAATTCGGTATGCAAGAATGCAAAGGCGTCAAAATCCCTATGCCCACAAATGGCCATCTATGCACTGATGAAAATGGTATAGACTTCGATCAAAAGGTATACCGCTCCAGGATTGGCTCTTTACTGTATCTATGTGCATCTAGGCCAGATATTATGCTTAGTGTTTGCATGTGTGCCCGTTTTCAAGCTACACCGAAGGAATCACACCATAAGGCTGTGAAGCATATTATTCGATATCTATCTCACACTCCAACACTTGGATTATGGTATCCCAAGGGCTCGGCTTTTGATCTCATTGGATATTCTGACTCTGACTATGCTGGTGATCGTGTGGACCGCAAGTCAACATCAGGCACAAGCCATTTCCTCGGACGATCCTTAGTATGTTGGTCCTCGAAGAAGCAGAACTGCGTATCACTTTCTACTGCTGAAGCTGAGTACATTGCTGCTGGTTCTTGCTGTGCTCAACTGCTGTGGATGAAGCAAACCCTCAAGGACTACAGCATCAATGTGAAGAATGTGCCACTCTTCTGTGACAATGAGAGTGCCATCAAGATTGCTCATAACCCAGTTCAGCACTCGAAGACAAAGCACATCCAGATTCGTCATCACTTTCTTCGTGATCATGTGTTGAAGGGCGACATCTCAATCGAGCACGTGAAGACTGAAGAACAACTAGCCGATATCTTCACAAAGCCCTTGGATGAGAAGAGATTTAGCAAGTTGCGGTGTGAGCTAAATATCTTAGAATCTTCGAATGTCCTTTGAAAAGGACACACATCCTAACACTTATGCAAATCGATGACTTAGATGCACAACACACGAAGAAACATTTTTCTTCAAATCAATGAAGACTAACCCTCTAAGTGTGAAGAAATTAACGAAGAATCTGATTCTCAGAGCCCTACGACAATTGTACGCGGCGTCTGAAATCATCATTCTTATACGGTGGGTCACGCCACCACAAAAAGTTGAAAATCTTCAAAAATTGAGTTTTTCTTCATTTTTGCAAATTCTTCAACTTTGCAAAGTCTTCACTCTTTCCTACTGTGTTCTTCATTGACTATATATATATTTGAGTTTTCAGTCCTCTACAGCATTCACTTATTGCTAATTCTTCAAGTTGATTTTCTTCTAAGTGAATGTGATCGGACCCGTTCCCCCTCTATGCTAAACTCAATCCAGTCTGTTCACAAATTCTTCATGTGCGTTCTATTTGAAACCCGTTCAAAGTATTCACTGTGTCCTTGACAGCTGAAGAATTCGCGAACGAAACATTAAAATATTCTTATCTGAATTTTCGGCTTTTGCCGCTCAAACCGTTCCATATCCCTCGATAAGATTTATCTATTCACCCACGATCAAACACGATCTCCACTTCACAGTACGTGGGTGACACATGTCATTAGGATGAGAAGGGTCAGGGGCATGTTCGTCCATTTTCTTCGGACGAGCGGTTTTTCACCTCGGCTATAAAGACCCCTCGCCCTCCTCAGATCTCATTTACCCCGCTCGATCTTACTCCCTCGCTCAAGCTCGCAGACCTAGCACCGCCGCTACACTCCATCGTCGCCGGTGAGGAAGAGCTTCACTGCCTCGACCTCGTCGTCATCGTACTCACGCCGGCCGCGGAAATCTTCACTCCGCTGCCGCCGTAGCTATTTTCCATCGCCAAGTTAGGGCGTGGAAGATCTGAACGGACGAGCTTCCCCACTGCTACCCTCAGTTCGTCGTGTTCTTCGTCAAGGGTAAATAAAATCTATTTTTACTGCCCTTGTTGATTCTGATGATTTCCACAAAATCTTCAAAAGGTGTTTATTCTTCAACTTTCATGTTCTTAAACACCAACTTGCTTCTGTTCTTGATCTATTTCTCTAAGCAATGTTTGTCTTCAAGATTCCTCAATTGTGTGGATTTTCAATCTATACAACTCTGGAACCTAAGTCAAAGAACGCTTAGTGAAATTCCTCAAGACACCCCTGGTCAAATTCCTCAAACTTGATACTTTTGAAAAACTTCTGAGAACGCATATGACCCCTCCAAATTCTTCGCACCTATATTCTGTTCACAAGTACAAATGTCCGCTGCTGAATCTCTAGTTTCTCATCAACTTAACTCATTTGCAGTGTTCCTCGAAGAAAAGTTGCACACTTCCTCAGAAACATCCATTGTTCAAAATCCTCAAGTGAAGAAAATGGCTGATGGTAAAAGATCTCAGAAGGGAGGAAAGAGGCCAGAAACAAATACTGCTTTTGAGATCCCTGAAGACATCTATGATGAATATTGTACTCCTGATAAAGCAACTCATGGCAAGGAGAACAAAAATCAGTGCAAAGTGCGCATTTAGAAGATTGAGAGAAGATGGGCAAGAGAATGGAGAGAGTATCGATATGTGACTCCAAAGTACATGAAGAAATTCGCTGTTAACCCTCCATGCCCAAGACCTCCATTGGCTCCAGGCCAAGAAGCTGATCCCACAAGCATCAGAAGAGGTGAGGAATTTCCTCAGGAGTGGGCTAAGCGTCAAGCCAAGCTGGCCAAAGTGGCTAAAGAGGCAGTGAAGAAATTTAACGAAGAGTCTGCTGCTGCCACTGCTGAGGCCTCTGCAAGCAAGCCTAAGAAGGCTATGACAAAGAAACCAGCTATCAAGACAAGTTCCTCAGCTGCAATGCCCTCACGGCCTGATCCTCAAGCAACTTCTTCAAAAGCAGCTCCAACTCCCTCAGTTGCAAAGTCCTCAGCTGCTCCTGCAAAGTCCTCAGAACCTGTGCATCTTGCCACATGCCAAAGGACTACTGGAATCTCAATTGCTTCTAGAGTCTCTGCAGGTTCCTTAGCTCCACCTCAGTCTTCAACAGCTCCGACCTTGCTAAAGAAAAAGGCCACTGCTGGACGAGGCACAAGGCCAAGTCCTCACAAAAAGCAGGTCGCCTTTCAGGTTCCGTCAAGTGAAGATGAAGCTGATGATGAAGAATTAGCTGAGATCATCAGAGATCGACAACAAAGGGCCGCTAGTGCCAAAGGCAGTGCTGTGCCCCTCATGCTAGATCCAAGGAAGATCCTTGATTTCATTGATCTATGGCACAAGGATCCAAATACACCTTTGCCTGAATTAAACCTCACTCCTGGTCAAAGTCACATGTTGATGGCCTTCATTACTGAAGAAAAATGGAAATTTGAAAAGGCCAGGCAGGTGAAGAAGGCTCAGTACAAGAAGGAGCATTTTCTGAAGAACAATGTTGTGAAAATGTCTCCTGAAGAACTTGTGTCTATGCAGGCTGAGATCAAAGCACTCAGTGATGAATTTCACGCATACCGTGCAGATTGGCTAGGTGCCAAAGTCAGATTCGTCAGAATGGCAAAGGGATTCACTCCAAATGTTGCAACTTCATCGCAATCCAAATTTCCTCATACTGACACATCTGCTCAGCCTGTTGAAGAAAATGAAAGCACCAGGGCTGATGAAGAAATTCCAGTCTCTGAAGAAAATGCCAGGGCGACTGCATCAGTTGTGCCTGAAGAAATTCAACCAATTTTATCTGCTCCTCCTGCAAAGTCATCACAGATGAAAGATGTCCTCCCTTCTGCATCAGAAGTGAAGAAGACCAAAGCCGCAGAGAAGGCTGCGGTGAAGAAAAGAAAAGCATCTGCCTCCTCAGAGTCTTCAGCTCCCAAGAAAGTGAAGACTTTGACGAGCTCAACTGAAAACCCAATTGATGCTATCCCAATATCAAGCATGGTATTCCTATCAACTACCATGATTTCTTCATGAGGACTTTGGCCAATACAGCTCTGTCACCTTTTGAGTTGAAGCCTTATGCTCCCTGGATCATGAAGTTCATCAGATCAAGGTCTTCAATTCATTATAAGGCTGACTTTCAAAATCATCTCAGCTTTTTGCCCCCTATTGAAGTCCTCAAACGGACTATTTCCTCAGCTGATGAGAAGGGCAAGGCTGCAGTTATTGATGAAGGCACTCGTCCATTGGATGGACAGTTTCGCAAAGCTACTTCATATTCCACCAATGATGACTCTGCAACACAAGATTCTGCCGCCAAAGCTTCAGAACATAATCCTCAAGCCACAGCTCCGCGTGTGATGACTGATCATGAACTTCTCCTTAGTCTTCATCAGAAAGTTGATCGAAATCACAAGTGGGTCAAGCATCAGTTTGGTGCAATTCTTCAGAACATGACAGTCACTCAAAATACTATGAAGAAGAATCACTACTACTTGCATGAAGTCTTTGACCGCACTTGGGCAATTTTGTCTAATCTTCATAGTGCTGAAGAACTCAAGGAGATGGGCTTCCAACAGGACTTTGACTGGTCTCAGCCACCTTCGAAGAAATTCAAGAAGGGCAAAGTTCCTTAGCTCGTCGCCAGTTCATATTCTTCATCGCGCGAGACGGATGAAGCTGAAGACTTGAACGACACCGCGGCAGGCCCTACTCCAACTGATGACCCCAACAACGCTGGCGCTCCTCCATCGACATCAAGATGATATTCTTCAGGGGCGTTAGTCCTCATTTTTCGTCCCTTTTGGTCATTCGATGACAAAGGGGGAGAAATTTGAGTTAGTCTTCAAGCGGGTCTCTATATATGGGCAATTTTTGCTAAGTTACAACTCTCGTTCTTCTGAAGTATTTGTTGGATGGAGTTGTAAACTTAAGTCCTATGGTGGTCTGGTACTTTTGCTTTGTTTTTCTGCATGCTATTTCCTCAATATGTTAATGCACGCATGCTGAATTACATCAGTCACCATATTTCATCATGCATTTCAAATTCTTCACATCATATGTTAAATGCGTGTATGAATTACAAGATATAGGGGGAGATCTCCATGATATTACTCTACAATGTGCATTTGCAATCCAAAGCAAAATCCTCAATATGCACATCTTCAGGGGGAGTTCTTCTATATCTTGCAATCAAATTCCTTATTATCAGTATTTACACTTCATATGTTTATCCCCATTGAAAACTTAACCTATATTGTCATCAATCACCAAAAAGGGGGAGATTGTAAGTGCATCTAGTGCCCCTTAGTGATTTTGGTGTATTGAAGACTTATAGGTTAAGGGACTAATGCGTTTGTGAGTGTACACAGGTTCTATAAGTCTATGAGGAGTTTGATATTTACGATGAAAGTCGACCCCTAAAAATGAATGTCTTTAACTGAAGACTTTGAAAGTGAAGAAATTGGTGTGACCGTGAAGACTTGATATTCATGCGAGGATTATGAAGCGTGAAGACTTTTGTTTTCGTAGTTTCATTTTCTTCTTCTTGAGTCATAGGAGACACCGTACTGTTAAAGGGGGTCGAGGTAAAACTAAGGAAAAGTTTCCAAGTGATGCTCATCTCAAAATCCTACACCTACCCAATCCTTTCGAGTGAAGCCATTGGAAATATCATACAGTTCAGTCAATTTCTTCAGTGACAGAGACGAAGTTCTTCTGTTCTCTGAGGAATTTGTTCTGACTAAGGAGTTAGGAATTCGCCAGTGCGGATTGCCTACAAGTGAGGAACATGATAGCCCTGAGGAATTTGATACTCAAATTTCCGCCCATTGCTGTGCTACGCGCCAGCTGTGCAAATATCCTTCCCACCTAACGGTCATATCATTAAAGGGCATTTATGTCTTATCATGTCGGGCTGCTCCCTAGGCTATAAATAGCCGCCCCCTACAACCACTAGCTGGTTGGCTGCTCCGAGAGATAGATTGACACTTGTCATTTAGAGCATCCCATCCTCCGAGGACTTTGAGTGAAAATCATCAAGTGAGGAAAAACCCAAAAACCCAAATACCTACAAACCCAAAGTGATTGAGCATCATTGAAGAAATTGTTCCTGTGTGGAACCGACGCTTGTTACCTTTGAGGACTGTGCATCCTCTAGACGGTTAGGCATCATGGTCTAGAGCATCCAAGAGGAAATTGTGGATCACCAAGTGACCGAGTCTGTGAAGGTTTGGAAGTCACCTGAAGACTTACCATGAGTGATTGGGCGAGGTCTGTGTGACCTTAGCTCAAGGAGAATACGGTGAGGACTGTGTGTCCGGGACTGTGTGTCCTCAGGTTTAAATACCTAGCCGCTCCAACCAAACGTACAACTGTCACAGCAGTTGGAACTGGTCTACCAAATCACTGTCTTCACCGAGCTACTGGTTCTATTTCCTCAACCCTTTCATTTCCTCATTCATGTGTTAATGTACTTGATCGTTACTGTGTGAAGACTTTGACTGAAGACTTTCTCAATTTCCTCAATCCTATTTCTTCAGTCACATAGTCTTCAGCCTGCTTATCCTGTGTTTCACGCTACCTGTACTCTGTGCCTATTTCATTTCATCATGATGACTGTTCTTATGCCATGTTATGTTTGCATCTGAGTACTTATTCCGCTGCTAAGTAGTTCGTTACTTAGGAATTTCCTGACCGTGAAATTCCTCAGTGACGAATTTGTAAAAATCGCCTATTCACCCCCCCTCTAGTCGATATAACGCACTTTCAGATCTCTGCCATGCTGTGCTACATTCTCCGCTCTTTGTGCAATGTGCTCATCCCCCTTGCCGAACCACAAAGGGGCTAATGGCCCCATAGGTGGCCGTGGTTTCCCACGACAATAGCCTAAGACATGCGTGAGACCAAAGTCTTTGATCACTTGTAGAATTTTAACTTCCTGGTAATATGGCGCTCCCACCTCCCACCACGGCGCTAACCCCTTCCCTGGCGATCTCCTTCCTCCTCCACTAATCCGTGGATCTTCTCCGGTCATCTACTCCAGCGTCTTCTCTGGATCAAGGCAATACCCATCTTCTATGGGTTCTTCTGGTGGATCTACCCTTGGCTTGGATTTCTCCAAGGGTAGGGTTTTTTCTGATGAGGTTTTCAAATCAACTGGACACACGGTTCATCCATTGGGGCGAAGGAGGCCATTTACTTTGATTGTCTCCTTTAGCTGTCATACTTTTCATCTCTCGGAAGATTCTGTGGCGGCGGCTTTGGAAGCTGCAATTGGGGGCTCGGCAATTGATCTTCATGTGGACCACATCAAAGACAAGGTTTATTCCTTCCAAGTTTCTTGCAAGCAAGTTGGTTTTATTATTATGGACCTTCGTTCTTTTGCTTGTGATTTGTTCAAGTGCTACTTTCATTTGTGGGGTAATGGGGGTCCTAATTGGATTAGAGAGCTCAGGATCTGGAGGAAAGAATGTGATGCCGAATGGATTCTAGTTAGTCCTACTAAGCGTCGATCATGTTTAGGTCTTTTGGCTATGCATAAACCTCCTATTAGATCTGCTTTTAAGTCGGCTGCATCTGCTAAGAAGAAGCTTTCTTTTTCCATGTTTGAACGATACTCTGCTTGCAAGGGATATAGATATTTGGCCATGCAAGATTGTATTGATACTGTTAGGGATGCTGGGTATGATCTTCCTGCTCAAGAGCGTGTTGTCATCCGGCAGTCTCCACCTCCGGATTTGCTTTGGACGGTGGCTCATCCACCCATTGTGTTTGGTATGGTTATTCCTTTACCGGAGTTGAGACGGCCGGCGACCCCTGCGCCGGTGAGTGATCCGGTGTCTGAGGAACTGTCTCCCATGCATTCTGGGATCTCACCCGCACGGATCACGGAGGCGGGATTGCCTTCGTTTCAAAACTTTAGCCAAGATTCTGGCCCAGCTTCTTTGGAGGTCCATCAGGCCACAAGCCCTTTGGTGCTGCATAATCAAATTGCTTTTGGGCCTTACAGCCCTTCTGGTCCGAGCCCATTGGATAGACGCCAAGAAATACCCTCCTCGCAAGAGGCTGCGAGGCAGTTTGAGGCCATGGTTGATGACATGGTGGACCGTGTTGTTACATGTACTATTTGCTCACAGAGGGACCACCTGTCAGCGGCTTGTGGAATGCGAGCGGTCTGTGCGGCTTGCTCCCGCCCGGGTCACTCTAGGCAGGACTGCAATGATTTCGCGCGCTCCAATGGCTTGGTTTGGAAGCCAATTTCGGTGCAACAAAATACGATTATTTCAGGAACCGCTGCTTGTCATGGGAAGGGAGCCGGAGTTATTGGGATAGACTGTCCAGTCCCATTGCCGCCGCCCACATTGCATCTTCCCTCTCTCCAACCCAAAGATAATCCCCGACAAGCTTCTTGCTCTTCAACGGCGAACTTTGAGCTTGAGCCTCAGCGCTTTGTGCCTGCTGGTCACCACATCATCGACGGCGGTGATCGTCGCCTTCCTCGCACCTTCTTCACGCCTGCTGCTCGTCCGCCCCGTCGCCATGAGGACTACATGGTCGCAGAGGTGATGCCCGAGCCTGAGGGGCCGCTCGGTCCGGTGCGGGAGGAAGTCGTCCAGTTTCTACAAGATAGAGGTATTTTGGTTCGCTCTGCTCAGCCGTGGTTTCATGGGGTTGGTCTGTTCCAAGTGCGGGACCTGTCAGTCAGATACACCTTGATTCAGCATGCCCCTTTTCCGCTGGGCAATGATCGCTTTGTTAGATTTATGAAGCATGATGAGGGGGAAAATTTCAAGGGGACGCATGGTTTTCGCAAGGGCTGGTTAATGTTCATTGGAATTCCCCTTGATTACCGCACTCCCGAGTTCATCTCACAAGCTGTAGGCACTTTTGGGAAGTTTATTTCTTGGGACAGTGAGGATCCTTATCTCGTCAGAACTTTGGTTGAAGCTAGCTTTCCTGATACGGCTTTGGTTCCACGAGATGTGGTTTTTGGAGATTATGCGGAGTGGGGAGGTGCCCAAGTTTCCTGGACTGCTGCTTGTTATGTTCTGGGTGCAGATTTTGCTGATCAAATGCCAAATGACGAAGACCCAATGCCTTTGGACGGGAATCCTCATCCGTTACCTGGCAATCTTGTGCCGGATAATCTGCCGTTTGTTCTGCCACCATTCCCAATGTTGGGGTGGAATGATGCACCTGTTGTTCCTCCTCCCCAGCCTGTGGATGATGCTGCTCCTGGTTGGGGCAATGCTGTATGGGGTGATGATGCTGAGGGGGAGCAGCCCCCACAGCCGGCTGCTCCTGAACAAGACCAGGTCTCTATTGTGATTGATCAGCCGGAAGGTTCGGTTTCTGTGGAGCAACAAGAGCAGGGTAATGTTTTGTAGCAGCATGATGATCAGCTTCCAGACCAACATCTTCAGCCTCTGCAGCAACCTGTCTTATTGGAGAACCCGCTGGCAATTGCGCCTTACCAGCCACCTGTTATCCAGCACCATGAGATTTTTATAGGAATGGCACGCATTGTGGCGGGGCCTCCTCTCCCTCCGGAGATGGTTTGGAAGCGGTCTTTTCAGAACCTGATGTTTGATTTTTCAGTTAAGGAGGTGCCAAGGTCTATTTTCTTCAAACCAATGGGCTCAATCATCTACTCCAAGCGCTCCTGGTCAATAGCTTTTGATGAATCCAGGAAGATGTCTTTGTTGGTTGCTTCTTTGCCCACTGTTGCTCCTGTGAGAAGATATGTGGTGGTAAAGCGCCCAGTGGTCAGAGCTTTATTTGAGGAGTTGCCTGTGGACTCTGTTCCAGTTGCTGAAGTGGCGATGTCTGTTGATTCTATTGATTCTGTCTCTGCTGAATTTTCCTCATCACCTGTAGTTTTCTCTGTGGATAAACAAACAACGGGGCGAAAGCAGAGAGGTAGGAAGAAGGTGTCGGCACCTATTGTGGACACGTCACTCAGACGTTGCACTAGAAGCGCGGCAAAGCTGGATGGATTCAAAAATGTGGTTTTCGAACAGCTCTCTCTTCCACCAACGAAGAAGCGTCCTCGTTCCAAGCCCATGGAGGACAAGGCCCAGCCCACTTCTGCAGGTGTCCCTGAGGACACCTAGCCTGCTGCACCACCGCATACTCCAATCCATGTTTTGCAGGCTGTGGGCGCCGAACTGGAGATTGATCCTTTCCTCTTATCGGTGGACAAGCTTATGGCTAATCCAAAGGAGGATTCCTCTTCGCCTTCGGTTTAATGAATCTGCTTGCTACTTTGTTTAGGCCTGGAGTGCCTGTTATGGTTGTTTATTTTTTTGTTGAACTGGGTCTTGTTAAGGATGTTGCACTCTGTGGTACTGAATATTGTTATCTTTTGGGTTGTATGGCATTGTGTGTCATACTGCTTTTGCTCTACTCTTCTTGATTGTTAATGAATCGTGTGACAACGCGTAGCTGGAGAATTCTATGTTGGAATGTTCGCGGTCTGAATTCTGATACCAGACAGCGTTCTGTCAGGGAGAAAGGGACCGAAAGTCAATGTGCTGTGGTTTGTCTTCAAGAAACTAAGCTCTCTTCATGCTCACGTGCAACTATTAAAAGCATCTGTCCTTCCGGCTTTGATCAATTTGTAGAGTCCCCCTCGAGAGGAGCTTCTGGGGGACTTTTAACTGCGTGGCGCTCTGACGTGTTTCATGGTACCCTGCTGGAAGTTAAACCCTACGCTATTGTTATGCACTTCTCCTCAGTGCATAATAATGAGCAATGGTTTCTAGTGAATGTTTATGGCCCCTGTCAGGGTGAATTAAGGGATGAGTTTGTTACATGGATCTATAATTTGGAAATTGACCTGGATCAGAAATGGATGTTGATGGGGGATTTCAATTTTATTCGGTCCCTTGACAATAGGAATCTCCCTGGTGGGGATATCAACGATATGTTTATTTTCAATGAAATCATTGGCCACCTGGGCCTGTTGGAACTTCCTTTAAAAGGAAGAAATTTTACCTGGTCTAACATGCAGGACACGCCTCTTCTGGAACAGCTTGACTGGGTTTTTACCTCTGCTAGTTGGATTAGTTTATACCCTATGACACAAGTGACTCCTCTTGCAAGAACTGCATCTGATCATGTGCCATGTTTAATTTCCATCAGTACATCCATACCAAAGGCACATATTTTCAGGTTTGAAAATTATTGGGTTCATCAGCCAGGTTTTATGGATTGTGTGCAGGAGGTTTGGGCTCGTCCATCTCACAAGGCCCATATTTCAGCAATTATTGTTGATAAGTTAAAGGCCTTGCGGTTTGCGTTAAAAAAATGGCAAAAAGGTTTATCCCATATCAAAGGGTTAATTGAGAAATGTAACTGGGTGATTCTCTGGTTGGATAATCTTGAGGACATGAGACCTCTCTCCAGACCTGAGGGCAACTTCAGGAGAATTACTAAACTGCACCATGAGCATCTTCTGCACATGCAATATTTATACTGGAGGAAGAGATGTACTATCAGATATATCAAAGTGGGAGAGGAAAATTCCAAGTTTTTTCAGGACATGGCAACTGAGAGATATAGAAAGAATTCTATTGCTAGCCTGTTGTTGTCTGATGGCTCTGTCACCTCTGATCATGAGGAAATGGCCAGGGAGTTCTTAATTTCCTTCAAAAGCAGAATGGGTACTGTTTTGCCCATAACTTTAGAGGAGGATATCCTGTCTTTAATCCCAAGAGTCCAAGGCTTGGAAGTGCTCACCAAATCTTTTGAGCTGAAGGAAATTGAGCAGGTAATTAAGGAAATGCCCATTGATAAGGCCCCTGGACCTGATGGTTTCAATGGACTTTTTCTAAAAAAGTGTTGGTACATCATCTCTGCTGATTTCATTAGGCTGGTTCATGAATTTCATGCTGGAAATGCTCAGTTAGAGAACCTCAATGATGCATTCATAACTCTGATCCCAAAGAAACAGACTCCAGAGAGTGTGGGGGATTTTAGGCCTATATCACTCACTAGTGTTGGTCTAAAATTTCTTACAAAACTTGCTGCTAACAGATTTCAAGAGGAGATCACCAAATGTGTGCATAAGAATCAGTATGGTTTCATAAAATCAAGAACAATCCAGGATTGTCTTGCTTGGACTTTTGAGTATATTCATCAGTGTAATTAGTCTAAAAAGCCCATCCTCCTGCTTAAGTTAGATTTTGAAAAGGCTTTTGATTCTATCCAGCATGAGGCAATTCTAAAGATTGTTGTAGCAAAAGGTTTTGACAACACATGGATTACATGGATTAAACAGTTGTTGTCCTCTGGAACTTCCTCTGTTCTGCTTAATGGTGTTCCTGGCAACCATTTTAAATGCAAGTGTGGAGTAAAGCAGGGAGACCCTATTTCTCCTTTGCTCTTTGTTATTGCTGCAGATCTCTTGCAGACAATGATTAATGATCTACTGCAGCAGGATTTGATATGTAGGCCATTGCCAACCCATGATCCTGATTTCCCTGTTGTTCAGTATGCTGATGATACACTGCTTTTTCTAAATGCTGAAAGGGGTCAATTGGAGACACTGAAATCAGTGCTCTGTTCTTTCTCAAAGGCAACTGGTCTCCAGATCAACTTTCATAAATCTTCCATGTATCCTATTAATGTGAATGGTCCTGATGCTATAGATCTAGCTGCTTTTTTTGGCTGCAAGGTAGGCACAATGCCTTTCACATATTTGGGCCTGCCAGTGGGGACTACCAGACCCAAAATTGTTGACCTTCTTCCCCTGGTGGACTGCATGGAGAGAAGACTGACAGCTAGTTCTTGGTTTTTGCCTCAAGGGAGCAGATTACAATTGGTGAACTCTGTCATTTCTTCCTTGCCTATCTTCTTCCTTTGCAGTTTGTCAATTCCTCAGGGTATTCTGAAGCAGTTGGAAAGGATTCAGAGGCAGTGTTTATGGAGGAAATTTGGTCAGGAGAGGGGCCACTCCCTGGTTGCCTGGCCACTTGTTTGCAGACCCAGGTCCAAGGGTGGTCTTGGAATCTTAAACCTTGGTTTGCAAAATGAAGCTCTTCTTCTTAAGCATCTCAATAAATTCTATAATAGGATGGATGTGCCATGGGTTCATTTGGTTTGGGATTCTTACTATTTTCAAAGGGTCCCCCATGATACTACACTGTGTGGATCCTTTTGGTGGAGAGATGTCTGCAAATTAATGGATAAATTCAGAGCAGTTACTTCTGTTGATGTCCACAGTGGAGATACGGTATTGTTCTGGTCTGATTATTGGCAATTTGGGAACAGTTGCATTCCTCTTCAAGATCGCTTTCCTAGGCTTTATTCTTTCTGCCTCCACAAAAACCTCTCAGTCAGGGAAGTCTTTCAGGCTAATAATTTCCAAGAGCTTTTTTATTTGCCTCTGTCTGAGCAAGCCTTCCAAGATTTACAACAGCTCTTGTCCTTGATGGGATCTTTCCAATTGGACAGTGTATGCCATGATTCTTGGGGGTGGAGACATGGTAAAAAGTCTGAATATACTGCAAAGAAGTTTTATGACTTTGCTTTTCAGCCAATGGTTGCAAATCCCATTCTGGGGTGGGTCTGGAAGAGCTGCTGCACCATGTCGATCAAAATGTTTGCCTGGCTAGTCATAATGGACAGGGTAAACACCAAGGACATGATCCAACGGAGACATTGGAAGATTAATGATGGGCCTGAATGTGTACTCTGTCCAACTGGGACTCTTGAGGACAGAAACCACCTTTTTTTCCAGTGCAATTTTAGTGTCCGTGTGTGGAATTATCTGCAAATTGTTTGGAAGGATTGTGATGACATGGTGGAAATTGCTTGGCATGCCAGAAAGGATTTCAACAAACCTTTCTTTGGGGAAGTGGTCTTCATTGCTTGGTGGAATATTTGGAAAGTCAGGAATGACAGAGCTTTCAGGAACATTCGACCTTCTTTCAGGGCGTGGAAAAATGGATTCATTCATGATCTAACGCCCCTCTCCCATAGAATCAAAAGGAAATATAGAGATGCCTTGCTTAAATGGATTGATTTCCTTCCTCCTTGAGGAGGTTTTTATTTGTGTGTAATGCTGTAATTATTAGGTATAATATCCTCCCCCCTTCCTTTGTATAGCTTTCTTTAGCTTTCTGTAGTTTTCTTTTTCTTGTTTCTTTCTTTTCCTCATCTTGAGGAATCCCTGTACTGGTGCTATTTTTTAATAAAATGTTGTGGGGAGCAAGTCCTGCAGTCTTCAAGGTCAAAAAAAAACTTGTAGAATTTGATTGAAACAACCGATGTTCTTCATAGCAGCAAAGTCTGGAAACTCATGAGGGAAAATCTTCAGGCTGTCATAAAGAATACGTAAATAGTATATTGCATGTTCCTGAGTCCAAAACCGAGGAGATTCAGATGTACTAGGCTTGCTGTAAGGACTCTCTTGAAAGAAAATTTGATGAGTATTTCTGTTGAACAGTGGCCCTTTGACGCCAATGCCAATGGAAAACAATGGCAGTCTCTCACCAGGATAAGGGTACTTGAGTTCATATTCAACAGAAATTACTTCATCGCCATAGATGACATAATCTGAATGATAAGATGACACAGATTTTGCTGCAGACGGACCAGCATCTGAGTTTCTTCGTGTAGTGTCGAGTGAGATCCTCAAAGGAGAGGGATTTGACACTTGTTTAGGAGCTGAGTCAGGCACCGTATCTTTCTTAGCAACTGGGGGCTGTTGAGGATTTGCTTCAAAAGTCGTTGGAGGAGCAGAGGGATGGACCGAATCATTTGGTGCATCCTGGACCAGATACGCTTGACGTTCAGACTGAGGAAGTTCACCTTCTTTGGATACTTGATGCTGAGGGGGATTTGCTTCATGAGCTGGGGAGGCCACATGCGCTGGTTCAGTTGGCCTTGGCGAGTTTGATGCATCTGCAACTGGTTCATGAGGCGAAGGATTTTCTCTCTGTGTATTAGCATCAGGAGGAGGAGGAATATTCTTCTTCATTGTGTTTTTCTTCTTCTGCTGCTTGGACGGATCTATGTGCCCTTTGACCAGATCATTATAACCAGTCACTTCGGCTTGGTGATCAAGGCAAATCTTGCGAACGATTTGATCCAGATCCGAATGAAAACCCAACCTCCTGTGTTGAAGAATTGTCAGTGCCTTGTTGACATCCTCATATGATTCCTCAAGCTGCTTGATGACAAACTTGGATTTAGTATCTTTCATTCGGTTGTCGAGCTCCTTGAGTTGTGCCTTGAGGTCATTGATCTCAACATAATCATTTCTCATATCTTGGATCAGATCAGACGCTTGAGAAATAACTTCAGAGGGAATTGGCAAAGATGCCACTTCTCCATCAAACAAATCTTTGACAAATCTGTCCAGTTGCTCCATAATGAATGGATGATCGAAAGAATGTGGGGCAACAGAGATATCTTGAGTCTGTGCAGCAGCCTGGGTAGAAGGAGCAGTCCGTGCCACATTTTGCTCGGATGGAGGCATAGAGGCCAAAGGCTGAGTCAGTTTTGGAGCAAATTGTGCAGCCTTTTCTTTCACAACATTAGTGCTTGGGACTTTTTGCTTGGCAGCAGGGCCTTTGATCTGCTTCATCTTTTGCTTCGGCAGCTGTTCTCCTGGCTTAGCTGAGCCAACAGGGGCTTCAACCACCAAATCTTGCAAGTTTATTGCATCAGGATGAGGTTATGTGTTCACTTTGTCAACCATTGTGACAGTGGTTGCAGGGGTCTTCTGCTTCAGCAGGTTCTTCTTCGGAGGTGCAGTTTGGATTGCACTCGTGTGAAGATCAGGCAGAACAGTGGATGTGGTGACATTTACTTGTTCTGAGAGAGTTGCATCAATTTCTTCTCAGGTGAGCGAAGGATCATCTTGATCAGAAGAATCACTTTCAGGTTCAGTTGGCTTAGCAGGCCTTTTCCTCAGGGCGCTCTTTTTCTTCAGAGCAGCAGATTTTGGATCATGTTTGATCTTCATCCGGCGTTCTGCTTTTCCTTCAGCCTTTTTCTTCTCGACGTCTGATTTGATGAGACGATGATTTTATTCTTCCTTGGCCTGTTCTTTTGTGGCCTTCTTGGCTCGCTTTTCAGCATTCTTGAGGTGCTTGGCCTTTTCTTCAGGATAAGAATCAGGAGTCATGGTGGATGACTCATGAGCGTCAGGAGGTGGTGGAGGCCTTTGCTGGGGTTCACCTGCCCGTATGAGCCCAATCTCGCGACAGTCACCCCATGGGGGATGGAAAGCAAAGTTCTTGGCATACCGAGGATGAACCATCTTGTAGTTAAACCACTTTCTTACCCAGTGACGCCGAATCTTTTGCACACATCCTTTTCTCTGAGTGGAATCTTCTCCAGGTACTGTGTTATACTCATCATGAGAGACAAGCTCACCTGTATTTTTGAGTGGTTGTCTGCCACCTCTCCTCTTCTTCGGAGTATCTGCCTCTTGTTCATCTGCATTTGGTTCAGATCTTTTCCTCTTGCTGGTTGACGGGCCTACCGTTGGGCCCTTTGCATTTGGTGCTTTTGATTCATCCACTGTGCCCATGAATGCCTCTTCATCATCAGCCATACTGTGTGGCTTAGCAAAATCTGCAACTGACTGCATTCACCTGTGAAGAGAATAGGTACGAGGGAAAATGGGGCAGGGTCACAAATGCTCACAGCGAAAGTTTTCTCGAACAAAAACATTTGAGGAAGAACCAGATACAGACTTTGAGAGATGTTTCGAAAGAATGAAACATATAGGTCATGCTAGTAGGTCCGAAGAATAATACTAGACAGCGAGCTAGGCATATCATTCGAGCGAAACATAACACAAACCCTAGATCTGACAGATTTGGATGCGAGGAAAAACTACAAACCACATCCGCACTAGAAAGGTAAAAACTTAGATCTAAGAACTGCGGTAAAATCGGAGAAAATTAACCGCGGACGAACTCGAAACATGAAGGATGGAAGTCCGAGTACGAACTACACGTACCCTAACTTGGTGACGTGCAGCAACTACGGCGGCGCGAGGAAGAAGATGTCCCGCGGCGGCGTGAAATGACTACGGTGACCTCTTTCTGGCAGTTAAGCGGCGAAGGGGTCGTCGGCATCGAGCTCAAGGAGGATCACTGCGGCGAGGGTTTCGGTGGAGAGCGAGAGCGAGGAGAAAGAGAGTAAAAAGGAAGAGGGGAGCAGTGCGGTCTATATATAAGCGAATGGAAATAACCGCACGCTGAGGTTTTTGATCGGACGGTCTCAAGACAGAGACGATTGCAATTCAAAGGATAGGATGGACTGGTAGTTGACATGTTGCACGTGGCAACTGTCAAAGATCATGGTCCAGACTTGGGCGGGAAACCCCAAATTTTGGACAGCTTTCGCCAAAATAGATTAAAGTTCGGACCGAATCCTAATCGTGGTCAAGGACACCAGATAAGTTTCATTCCAGATAAATTTCAGCATTTGCTACGGAACAACATGGACTAGAAGAGAAAGATCAGAGGGAAAAATAGGGTCCTCGGCATTTCACTCAGGCAGAAACACAAACACAAGAGCAAATAGCTATGAGAGAAATGCATTCGGACAGAAACCAAATCCATCGAACGAAGAGAAATCCAACAAAAGAAAATTGTGGTGGCGTAACCCACCGTATAAGAACTGTATGACCCCGAGTGTCACACAATTATCGTGGCACCTGGTTAGTCTAGTTCTTCATTAATGTATTCACTCTCAGAAAGAAACTTTCACTTGTTTCTCAAAAAAAACTTTCACTTTGTCGAAAGTTTCAGACTCTTTGTGTGTTATGCACCCATTCCTTCAAAGATGTGAAAGTGTTAGCACGGGTGCCGAGTCCAGCTTACTGCATGTTTGTGAAGTCCAGGATATTTAGCTCACACCGTAACGCACAGAATCTTTTCGCGTCGAGAGGTTTGGTGAAAATATCAACGAGATTGTCTTTGGTCTTGATGTGATTGATGATAATATCCTCTTGATGTCTACTATGCAACTTTATTCTTGTAGACTCGTGTTGGGCCTCCAAGCGCAGAGTTTTGTAGGACAGTAGCAATTTTCCCTCAAGTGGATGACCTAAGGTTTATCAATCCGTGGGAGGCGTAGGATGAAGATAGTCTCTCTCAAACAACCCTGCAACCAAATACAAGAAATCTCTTGTGTCCCCAACACACCCAATACAATGGCAAATTGTATAGGTGCACTAGTTCGGCGAAGAGATGGTGATAAAAGTGTAATATGGATGGTAGAAATATATTTTTATAATCTGAATAAATAAAAACAGCAAGGTAGTAATTGATAAAACGGAGCACAAACGGTATTGTAATGCTTGAAAATGAGGCCTAGGGTCCGTACTTTCGCTAGTGCAATCTCTTAACAATGCTAATATAATTGGATCATATAACCTTCCCTCAACGTGCGATGAAGAATCACTCCAAAGTTCCTATCTAGCGGAGAACATAAGAAGAAATTGTTTGTAGGGTACGAAACCACCTTAAAGCTATTCTTTCCGATCGATCTATCCAAGAGTTCGTACTAAAAAAACACCAAATAATTTCAGATTCATAATACTCAATCCAACACAAAGAACCTCAAAGAGTGCCCCAAGATTTCTACCGGAGAAACAAAGATGAGAACGTGCATCAACCCCTATGCAAAGATTACCCCAATGTCACCGCGGGAATCCGTGAGTTGAATGCCAAAACACATATCAAGTGAATCAATATGATACCCCATTGTCACCACGAGTATTCATATGCAAGACATATATCAAGTGCTCTCAAATCCATAAAAATATTCAATCCGATAACAACGAAATCTCAAAGGGAAAAACTCAATTAATCACAACAAGATAGAGAGGGAAAAACACCATATGATCCGACTATATTAACAAAGCCCGCGATACATCAAGATCGTGACATCTCAAGAACACGAGAGAGAGAGAGAGAGATTAAACACATAGCTACTGGTACAAACCCTCAGCCCCAAGGGTGGACTACTCCCTCCTCATCGTGGTGGCCGCCGGGATGATGAAGATGGCCACCGGAGATGATTCCCCCTTCCGGCAGGGTGCTGGAACGGGGTCTAGATTGGTTTTCGGTGGCTACAGAGCCTTGTGGCGGCGGAACTTCTGATCTAGGTTAACCCCGAGGGTTTTCGGAATATTTGTGAATTTATAGGGTAAAGAGGGGGTGCGGGAGGCCACCGAGGTGGGCACAACCCACCTGGGCACGCCTCGGCCCCCAGGCGCGCCCTGGTGGGTTGTGCCCCCCTCGGGGCACCCCCCAGGTGCTTCTCTAGCCCACTGGTGGTCTTCTGGTCCATAAAAAATCCACAAAAAGTTTCGTGGTGTTTGGACTCCGTTTGATATTGATTTCCTGCGATGTAAAAAACAAGCAAAAAAACAGCAACTGGCACTGGGCACTGGGTCAATAGGTTAGTCCCAAAAAATGATATAAAGTTGCTATAAAATGATTGTAAAACATCCAAGAATGATAATATATCAGCATGAATACTTCATAAATTATAGATACATTGGAGATGTATCAGCATCCCCAAGCTTAATTCCTACTCGTCCTCGAGTAGGTAAATGATGAAAGAAATAATTTATGAAGTGTGAATGCTAGCAAAGTGCATAAGTTTGATCAATGATAATTTCAATCACTTTTCCTAGCATCATGACAACAACTCTGTCTTATAAAATTTCTCATGTTTAAAGTAGCAACCAATTCACATGTTAAGGTTCAAACAATGAATTCTCTTGAAACTCAACAACCTATGTTCTCAGTCACCAAGCAATTGCAATTCAACTTATTCAACAGAGTTTAAGTAAGAGCTCCACATACTCAACCATCATATAGTCTTCTATGATTGCTAACACTCACCGCATACACATGAGCAAAACGTTTCAACTAGACACATAGAAAGATGGGGGCTTATAGTTTTGCCTCCCAACGTATTCACCTCAAGGGTGATGTCAACAATAATAACTCATGCTACCCATATCCAACTAGATATATGTGCCTAGATCTTTCCTCACCACATGATGCTTGCCAAAAGATAAAAATAAAAGGAATAGAGAGAAGAAGTTTGACTCTTGCATGAAAGTAAATACATAAAAGTAAAAGATAGGCCCTTCGCAGAGGGAAGCAGAGGTTGCCATGCGCTTATTTGTTTGTATGCTCAACCCCTTAGTGCAAAAGAACGTCACGTTATATTGCCCCTTATGATAGCA
The DNA here is from genome assembly GCA_011799875.1 of Thinopyrum elongatum. Lineage (NCBI taxonomy): Eukaryota > Viridiplantae > Streptophyta > Magnoliopsida > Poales > Poaceae > Thinopyrum > Thinopyrum elongatum. The sequence continues at coordinate 314,277,167 of CM022301.1, forward strand.
ACCTTTATTATGCAGTCTGTCACTTTTATTCTTTGCCATCACAAGTTCGTACAACACTCAATTTTCTCTTACACTAAATGATCTAACACTTTTAGAAGCAATTTTTATTGCCTTATTGCACCGATGACAACTTACTTGAAGGATCTTGCTCAATCCTTAGGTAGGTATGGTGGACTCTTGAAAATAAGATTTGGTTTTAAGGGTTTTTGGATGCACAAGTAGTATCTCTACTTGGTGCAGAATTTTTGGCTAGCAAGGATGGGGGGCAAGCACCACATGTTGAAGGATCTATGACAATATAACTTCTATGTGAATATGAACAAACATAAATCATTACGTTGTCTTCCTTGTCCAACGTCAACAATTTTGGCATATAATATTTTGATGGGGGCTCACAATGACAAAAGATTTCCAAGATAGTGTATTTGCATGTGAAAGTTCTCTTCCTTATAGTAATCATTCATGAATTGCTTGTATGACCAATATTGTGATTGTCAAGCTTCAAAAGATTTCACTTTCTAAACCCAATGTGAAGGTACCACTAGGCATGATATGAACATATGAAGCACATATAATTTCAAATTTAGGATATTCAATTCATTCAACAATTTACTCATAGGATATAAGTGAAGCACGAGAGTAAATGACAAACTACTCCAAAAAGATATAAGTGAAGATCAAACGAGTAGTCATGAAAATGGGTAGCTATTTGAGAACTCTCTTTTATTTAAAAACTTTCAGATCTAAGTATTTTATTAAAATAGCAAGCAAAACAAAATAAAATCACATTCCAAGAATAGCACAACTCATGTGAAGAAGCAAAAACTTAGGCTCAACCGATACTAACCGATAATTGTTGAAGAAGAAAGGTGGGATGCCTACCGGGGCATCCCCAAGCTTAGATGCTTGAGACTTCTTGAAATATTATCTTGGGGTGCCTTGGGCATCCCCAAGCTTGAGCTTTTGCGTCTCCTTAATTCCTTTTATATCACGGTTTCCCTAAATCTTAAAAACTTCATACACACAAAACTCAATAAGAACTCGTGAGATAAGTTAGTATAAACCAATGCAAAAACCTTATCATTCTATACTGTAGCAAATCACTAAAATTATTATTAAACATTGCATACTAAATGCCTCTGCATATTGAATACTCCTATCCTCAAATAGAATCATTAAAGAAGCAAACATATGCAAACAATGCAAACATAACAGCAATCTGCCAAAACAGTATAGTCTGTAAAGAATGCAAGAGTATCAACACTTATTCAACTCAAAAATTTATGAAAATTTAAAACACTGTAGACAATTTATCAGAGCTTATTGTGCAAAAAATTTCAACATTTTATCACATTCTGACTTTTCTAGAGAATTTTTGCAACAGCGATAAACTTTCTGTTTTGAAACAGCAACTCATATACTTGCAAAATAAGCATGGAAAAGGCTATACTTGACATTTTTATTGAAGTAAAAGATGCAAAACATTATTATAGATAACAGAAATCAAATACTAATAAAATAAAATGATGCTCCAAGCAAAACACATATCATGTGACGAATGAAAACATAGCTCCAAGTGAGGTTACCGATAATGTTGGAGACGAAAGAGGGGATGCCTTCCGGGGCATCCCCAAGCTTAGTTGCTTGGATCTTCCTTGAATATTACCTTGGTGTGCCTTGTGAATCCCCAAGCTTAGGGTCTTTTCACTCCTTATTCTCCTCATCTCGATATCTCACCCAAAACTTGAAAACTTCAATCACACAAAACTTAACGAAACTTCGTGAGATGGGTTAGTATGATAAAGACAAATCATTCACTTTGGTAATGTAAAATACAAGATTCATAATTGTTCTCACACAATGACTACTGTACTATACAATTTCCACAATTTATATTAAGCAATATAAGCCATAGAAACTAGAAAACAAGCAAATTATGCATTGAAAACAGAATCTGCCAAAAACAGAACAGTATGTTAAGATATGAATTAAGGTCATACTTATGTAAATCCAAAAATTCTGAAAAATTAAGAAAACGTAGAAAATTTGTATACTAATAAACTTTAAAAAATTCAGAAATTTTCCACGTTCCAGTAAAAGACAGGAATTTATTCACTGGACGCAAAAATTTCTGTTTTTGCACTAAATCAAGTCAACTATCGTCCACACTATCCCAAAGGCTTTACTTGGCACTTTATTGAAAAAAAGCTATAAAACAAGATCACTACAGTAGACTAACCATGTGAACACACAAAAACAGTAGGTAAAAGTGTTGGGTTGTCTCCGAACAAGCGCTTTTCTTTAATGCCTTTTAGCTAGGCATGATGATTTCAATGATGCTCACATAGAAGTAAAGAATTAAAACACAAAGAGAGCATCATGAAGCATATGACTTGCACATTTAAGTATAACCCACTTCCTATGCATAGGGATTTTGTGAGCAAACAATTTATGGGAACAAGAATCAACTAGCATAGGAAGGCAAAACAAGTGCAACTTCAAAACTTTTAACATAAAGAGGGGAAACTTGATATTATTGAAATATGTAGAAGCATATATTCCTCTCTCATAATAATTTTCAGTAGCATCATGAATGAATTCAACAATATAACTATCACATAAAGCATTCTTTTCATGATCCACAAGCATAGAAATTTTCTTACTCTCCACATAAGAAAATTTCTTCTCATTCGCAATGGTGGGAGTATCATATGAAACTCGAATACTATAAATTGTTTCCACATTAAAAGAGTAATGTTCAGAAAAAGGGTAATCATAACTATGACAAGTTTTATAAATATAATCATCACTACCTTTTATAACATAAGTATCATCACAATAGTCATCATAAGTAGCAACTTTGTTCTCATCATAGATAGGAGGCATGCAATCATCATAGAAAATTTGATCATTCAAAGTAGGGGGACTAAAAAGATCATCCTCATTAAACATAGCATCCCCAAGCTTGGGACAAACGTTAATTGCAGCAAATAAATTCTCAAACATGTCATTCTCATCAAACATAGCATCCCCAAGCTTGTGGCTTGGCATATCATAAGCATAATCACTCTCATCATTAATAGTATGAATAGCACCAACGGTATAACAATTGCTATCATCATAATTTCCCAAGTTGGTGCCAAAAAGATTTCCAAGATTATAAGAAGTATCATTATCTTCCCAATCATAATCATCACAATAAGCAATAGGCATAAGAAAATCATCATCAATAGTGCTCTCGGACATTGTGCCATAAGACATAGAAGCAATATCATCATCAAGTGCATCATCCTCCATAATTATTTTTGATTCAATTTCATGAGGCACAACAATAATAGGAGCAACACTATTTGGGAGAGATACCTTTTTACCTCTATTCTTTCTTCTTCTTTTCTTCTTCTTCACCACATCATGTGTGGGTTTAATTAATTTTTTCAAGCTTTTTATTTATGAGATTGGTTGAATAGGGAGCTCCTCCTTGTCACCTATTTCATCATGAGAAACAATAGGAGGGAAAGTGAAAATCTTTACCCTTTCATTAGTATTCCTTTTATATTCTATTGGTTTTCCCATCTTTCTATAGTTGGCAATATAAGCATTCTCATTGCAATTTACCATGCAAAACATATAGATATTTTTTAGTTTAGTTTCAATGTCGTCCGTGAGGATGAATACTTCAAACCAACTATTTTTATAAGTCAATTCTTCACTCCCCAAAAATAAACAAAGTTCATTATAGAGTTCTAGGGTGATCAAGTTATTACAATATTTGGACACGATTCGATCATGAAAAAGCATGCATTGGAAATTAAGATGACCATCCTTACTGCAAAGTTCAAAAGTAATAGGACAAAGAGAGAATAATTTTGTAGCAAATTCATCTATCACTTTGAGCAAAGAATTGGTTCTATCATGTTTATGCTTCTTACAAAATCTATCTTCCCTATAAGGCACGTCTTCACAAACTTTATGCACTCCACAAAAATTGACATGCTTATAAGAAACATTTTTGTCATGACTTGTGCAATCATCATTAGCATTTTGGATATTCAAAGAATTCATACTGACAACATTGCAATCATGCTCATCATTCAAATATTTTGTGCCAAACATTTTATTGACTTCTTCTTCTAACAATTGAGCACAATTTTCCGATCCATCATTTTCAAGAAAGATATTATAAAGATGATCAATAATATGATGCAACCTCAATTCCATTTTTTTGTAGTTTTCTTTTTATAAACCAAACTAGTGATAAAAACAAGAAACTAAAATATTCAATCGCAAGATCTAAAGATATACCTTCATGCACTCACCTCCCCGGCAACGGCGCCAGAAAAGAGCTTGATGTCTACTACGCAACTTTATTCTTGTAGACTCGTGTTGGGCCTCCAAGCGCAGAGTTTTGTAGGACAGTAGCAATTTTCCCTCAAGTGGATGACCTAAGGTTTATCAATCCGTGGGAGGCGTAGGATGAAGATAGTCTCTCTCAAACAACCCTGCAACCAAATACAAGAAATCTCTTGTGTCCCCAACCCACCCAATACAATGGCAAATTGTATAGGTGCACTAGTTCGGTGAAGAGATGGTGATAAAAGTGTAATATGGATGGTAGAAATATATTTTTATAATCTGAATAAATAAAAACAGCAAGGTAGTAATTGATAAAACGGAGCACAAACGGTATTGTAATGCTTGAAAATGAGGCCTAGGGTCCGTACTTTCGCTAGTGCAATCTCTCAACAATGCTAATATAATTGGATCATATAACCTTCCCTCAACGTGCGATGAAGAATCACTCCAAAGTTCCTATCTAGCGGAGAACATAAGAAGAAATTGTTTGTAGGGTACGAAACCACCTTAAAGCTATTCTTTCCGATCGATCTATCCAAGAGTTCGTACTAAAATAACACCAAATAATTTCAGATTCATAATACTCAATCCAACACAAAGAACCTCAAAGAGTGCCCCAAGATTTCTACCGGAGAAACAAAGACGAGAACGTGCATCAACCCCTATGCAAAGATTACCCCAATGTCACTGCGGGAATCCGTGAGTTGAATGCCAAAACACATATCAAGTGAATCAATATGATACCCCATTGTCACCACGAGTATTCATATGCAAGACATATATCAAGTGCTCTCAAATCCATAAAAATATTCAATCCGATAACAACGAAATCTCAAAGGGAAAAACTCAATTAATCACAACAAGATAGAGAGGGAAAAACACCATATGATCCGACTATATTAACAAAGCCCGCGATACATCAAGATCGTGACATCTCAAGAACACGAGAGAGAGAGAGAGATTAAACACATAGCTACTGGTACAAACCCTCAGCCCCGAGGGTGGACTACTCCCTCCTCAACGTGGTGGCCGCCGGGATGATGAAGATGGCCACCGGAGATGATTCCCCCCTCCGGCAGGGTGCCGGAACAGGGTCTAGATTGGTTTTCGGTGGCTACAGAGCCTTGCGGCGGCGGAACTTCTGATCTAGGTTAACCCCGAGGGTTTTCGGAATATTTGTGAATTTATAGGGTAAAGAGGGGGTGCGGGAGGCCACCGAGGTGGGCACAACCCACCTGGGCATGCCTGGGCCCCCTGGTGGTCTTCTGGTCCATAAAAAATCCACAAAAAGTTTCGCGGTGTTTGGACTCCGTTTGATATTGATTTCCTGCGATGTAAAAAACAAGCAAAAAACAACAACTGGCACTGGGTCAATAGGTTAGTCCCAAAAAATGATATAAAGTTGCTATAATATGATTGTAAAACATCCAAGAATGATAATATATCAGCATGAATACTTCATAAATTATAGATACGTTGGAGACGTATCACCTCTCGAGCCACATGATCGCGAATAAAATGATGTCTGATGGCAATGTGCTTCGTGCGAGAATGCTGCACAGGATTGTGTGCAATTTTGATGGCACTCTCATTATCACAATATATAGGAATGTGCTTGACCTTGATGCCATAATCCTGCAATGTCTGCTTCATCCACAGTAACTGAGTGTAACAAGCGCCAGCAGCAATATATTCGGCCTCAGCCGTAGACAGAGATACACAATTCTGCTTCCTTGAAGACCAACAGACCAATGATCTAACATGGAAATGGCATGTCCCTGAGGTAGATTTCCTATCAACCAAGTCACCAACCCAATCTGAGTCTGAATACCCAACAAGATCAAATTGTGCTCCCTTAGGATACCATAAACCTAAGGTGGGGGTGTGAGCCAAATATCAACATAATGCGCTTGACCGCTTGGTGATGCGATTCTTTTGGTGCAGCTTGATAGCGGGCACACATGCACACACTCAGAAAGCCTATCTTTCGTAACTTACCCCACAATTCGGACAAGCGCGTCCCTAAGCCATGGTCCCCCCTCCCATCCCCTCCGCCCTCCCATTCGTACACCGAGGCCGTGAAAACCCGCGAAGCCCCACACCCTCCTCCGTCCGCCACCCAGCCGGAGCCTCTTCCCCGACGACATCGTCCACCGCAACAGCTTGACGTCCCTCATCCAATGCACCGGATGAGGATCAGCCATCGATCTCATCGTCCCGCCGGTTCAGCCACCCTGTCCTCCACCTCGAAGGAGCTGCCCCGATGTTCGCCTCGTCTATCGCGCCACCTCCATTCCCACAGCGCCGTCTTCACCTGCACCACCGAAAGAGCAGCACCATCACCGATTCCTCGAATGAAGCTGAGGCCTAATTGGCGCCACCAAAGAGGTTCTACACTAATCACTGCATTTTCTTCTTGATTTGATCTCACGGTGCTACCGGCGCGCGGTCTCGAGCCGCCATGGCGCGACTCCATCTACGGTGGCGTCGCCGGTCACTTCCTCCATGGCGGCGCTCCCTCAGCGGCGATGTCCACATCAGTAGGAGCTGCTACTGCTGCTCCGGCTCTCGCTGGCCCTGCTGCTGCTGCTTCGGCTCTTGCTCGCGCTGCTGCTCTGCTCTTGCTCTTGCTTGCGCTACTGCTCTGCTCTTGCTCGTGCTGCTGCTGCACGAGCAGCAGCTCCGCCTCTCGCTCGAGCTCCTGCTGCTGCTACCCGAGATGCTGCTACACGACCAGCTGCCCCGGCTCTCGCACGCGCTGCTGCTGCTGCACGACCAACTGCCCCTGCTGCTCTCTGGTAGTACGTTCCCTGCCGGAGCGGCTACCGATTTAGATCACTGCTACTCTGCCACTAGTGCTTGAGTGGCCAAAACTATTAGTGCACTGCTTTTCTGCTACTAGTGTGTTCAATTTTGACAGTAAAATTCAGTTTCAACAGCAAAATTCAGTTTTGACAGTTAAATTCAGTTTTGACAGCTAAGTTCAGAGATGAGCGGCTGATGTATTTTACATCTAGCACTTTGTGGTTATGTATTTTACATCATCTATTGGAGATGCTATTAGAATTCCACTCAGGTTAATGTTGTCTCTCTTGTCCTGCTTCAGCCTCGCCGTCGTACAACTCACTGGAGCTGCTCCAACGACGAAACCCTCCATCATAGCAGAGCAGTACCCTCGGCTCCATCTCCAGACGCCTAAGATCTTCTTCCCCTCCTCCGACAGCCACATCAGCCGCACCATCCTCGGTGACCAACCCAATGATGCTGAGATCGACATGGCTTCGCCAAAGAGGTTGTACACTTGTTGCGTCACTTTTTTACTCTACATGTTATATATATTGTCCACTGAGCACGCGTAGTAACGTGAAACACACTTAGTTTCTCCTACTATATGACAAGCAGTGACGTGCCAGGCAACTTAGCTATCCGTGATGGACTATCTCGAAAGCCATCATTATTTATTTCTACGCGTTCGAGCTGTGCATTTGTAGATGGCCTGGGAGTTGAGCTAGTAGGGCAGTGGCCTGGGTCCAAAGTAGTATAAGTAGCACAAAAACATTTTTGGAGTGTAGGCTTTTTCCTTTTCAAGCCTGCCTACTTGAATCGCCAGTGCTTGAAAGGAAAAGTGAAGGAAAAACATAGGAAATTGGAAGTTTCCTATGGTACTACTATTCATGCATTTGGTTAAAAGGAATGGAGCAAAGGAAAATTGTAGGATTTGTTCCTTTAGTGTCTCCTTCAAAGAAAAACCGTAGGAATTTTAATATCCACTTGGCCTCCTTTTCAAATTCCTATTCATGAAGCACAAGACTAAGAGATAGTAGCATAATATCATTATAACTGTACATTTTCTTGTGGTTTGACTTAATTTCACCATGCTTCTTTGCATTCCTGTGATCTTCCAATTCTTGTGAACCAAACACCCAGATTGACAGAAATCCTGTGTTTTTAAATTCTCTGTTTTGCACGTGCATTCCTATCCTATTCCCGTGTATTTCCTATCCCTGCATTGTTAGAATCCTCCAATTCAAACAAGCCCTTACAGAATTACTTCTGTTACAGATATGTGTCAAAGAAAACCTTGTGTGGTTTGTCCCACTCCTGCTGCGCTGTCGTCCACCCCAGCTTAGCTGCTCCAACGACAGAAGGGTTCACCACAGCAGGGATCTGTCCTCCAGACTGTCTTTCGCTGCCTCAGACCTTCTTCCCTGCCGCTGGCAGCCACGACAACTGCATTACCATCATCAATTGAGCAGATGACCTTGAGGACTACACGGGTCCGCAAGAGAGGTCGCACTCTTTCGTGTCTACTTACGTTATGCATCGCTTAATATGACATGCTACTTTATCATCGTGTTCACCGATTAGACTCCGAGTCAGCTCCAAACTAATGCTCAAACTTGAGTTTTTAAATGGTTGTGGGGTACATATTGGGGCAGCAATCAATAGTATCTGTCTACTATCTGGTTAATCTCGGGTGTCTACTATGAGTTTCATGTTGGGTGGGAAACAAACATTAAAGGAGCCATTATATGTATTTTTTTAACTGAAGCTATTATCTTCCTGCTATCATTGGTTTTGGGTCTATCCACAGGTTGCTACCATCACTCTGGATTTGTGCATGCACTCCTTACATAATCTCACTATGTTTTATTCCTATGCATGTCAGTTATTGTACACAATGGTACTGAACATGTAGAGCAAAAGAGACGAGCCTTGCGTGGCAATAAAATTTCATGCAGACGTCGCTCCATGGTGGGCACAAAAGCAACTCCCCCTCCCCCCAATCCAGACTGTAATCAAGAGGAAGATAACTGTTCAGAGGGGGATTCAGAGGGAGCAGACCACTCCTATTTACCCCTGAGGTCTTTTGCTCTAACTTGGCATGCTGATGTTGGTCATATCATGCATATGGCGCCTTGCATTGCTTACTTTATACATAAAATATGTCATCTGCTTAGTTTAGACATGCTTTATGTGAATGCCATCTGTTTAGTTTCTATATCATATATGTGAATCATGCAATGCCATCTTGTTTAGCCAGGCATCATATATGTGAATTTTGCAATGCCATCGTGGTTAGCCAGTCATCTTATATGTGAATTATACCATGCCATCCTTTTTTTATTACATATTAAATTTGTCAACAATGTTAGTACATTAAATTACTCTTCCTATGCATCAGCCATTCGACACGGTCATGAAAAAATCTGGAGTGAAACAAGGTCTTCAGAGCAGACAATACTATCTGACGAAGCGCATGTCTTGCTGGTTACGGATAGATCCTCAGAGGAGGATTCTGAGACAGATGACCAGTCCTATTTCCCCCTGAGGTGCATGCTCTAACTTGGCAGGTTTATATTGCTCATATCATGCATATGGTGTCTTGCATTGCTATGTCATTTGCTTAGTTTAGACATGCTTTGTGTGAATGCCACCTGTTTAGTGTCTAATTACCATATATGTGAATTATGCAATGCCATCTTGTTGCAAGACATTATATATGTGAATTATGCAATGCTATCTTGTTGCAAGGAATTATATATGTGAATTATGCAATGCCATGCTGTTTAGCCAAGCATCATATATGTGAATTATATCATGCCATCCTTTTTTGTATTACATATTCCATTTGTCGACAATGTTTGTATATTCAACTACTCTTCCTCTGCATTAGCCATTTGAATTGGTGATGGAAAAATCTGGAGTGAAAACAAGGTCTTCAGAGCAGACAATGCTACCTGCTGAAGCAGATATCTTGCTGGTTACCGATAGCTCCTCAGAGGAGGATTCAGAGACAGATGACCAGTCGTATTTCCCCCCTGAGGTGTATGCTCAAACTTGGCTGGGTTATTTTACTCATATCATGCATATGTTGTCTTGCAATGCTTAGTTTTTACATCATATACACAATATTAATGCCATCTGCTTAGTTTACACATCATATATGTGATTGCCCTCTGCTTACTTGCTTAGTATATAAATCATATATTTGAATTATATCAAGCCATGATGTTTACATAGACAACATGTATCTGAATTATGGCATGCCAACCCATTTTCTAAAGACATAATATAGTTATATCATCTCATCCTGTTTACATAGTCATCATATTTTGAATTATGTCATTCTATCCGTGAATTATATCATGCCATCATGTTTCCATTGACGGCATGTATGTGAATTATGGCATGCCAACCACTTTAATAGACACATCGTATAGTTGTATCATGTCATCATGTTTACATAGTCATCATATTTTGAAGTATGTCATTCTATCCTGTTTAGTTAGCCACCATATATGTGAAATTGTGTCATGCTATCCTGTTTAGTTAGCCATCATATATGTGAACTTGTGTCATGCTATCCTGTTTGGTTAGACAGCATAAATGTGAACCATTTCATGCCCTGTTTTCTTCCCTACTATCCATTGCACCTGTCTATCATACAATGTTTGTACATTCAATTACTTTTCTTGTTTATCAGCCATTTGAATTGGAGGGGGTGATGGCAGTATCTATGGGAGTAAAAACACGGTCTTCAGAAAAGATAGTGCTACGAATCGATGCAGATAGAACCACGATTGTACTTGCCCAAGAACCAGCCCCACCACACATAACCCAGACTCACGCAGATTGTACCCCTACCCAGTTGGACAGAGAACCAGCTACACCCCTTCTAACCCCAACCCCAGTAGATAGTAACCCAGTTCTAGTTGACACAACACTGTCTCCACCACAGAGCACTCAAACACGAGCAGTTAGTAAGGCAACTGCAATGTTGTAAGTGCATCTAGTGCCACCCCTAGTTGGTTTTGGAGTATTGATGACAAACATGGTTGAGGGACTAATGTGTTTGTGAGAATTGTAGGATAACACAGGTAGTAGTCCCTCATTGATTCGGTTTACCTACCAGAGATGACCCCTAAAAATGTGTGAAGACATTGAAGACAATGGTAGTTCGTGAAGACATTCACGTTGAAGATAATGATGTGTGAAGACATTCACTTGAAGACAATGAAGTGCGAAGACATAGTTTCTATCGTAGTTCCTTTTTCTTCTTACTTGAGTCATAGGAACCACCGAACTGTTAAGTGGGGTCCAAGTGAACAAAGTCAGAAGACTGACGTGATGCTCAACCAAAATCCTATGTCTTCGAGTGAAGACAATGAGAGCAAATCTTATCCAGAGTTGGATGAGTCAGCTTTGCTTGTAGCCCAAGCCAAGCTGGCGCGTGTGTTTGAAATCCGATCGTTGGACACGTGTTGGTTCCTTAGTGACCCAGGGTCATTTTGGACATATCATGTTGGGTTGCCTGCTGGCTATAAATAGCCCACCCCCTCCACCATAAATTGGTGGCTGCTCAGAGTTAGCACATGGCTTTTGTCGTTTGAGAGCAACCCACCTCCGAAGCCTTTGAGAGAGAGATCCTTGCGAGGACAAAGCCCAAAACACTCAGAGCCAAAAAGTGTTAGGCATCACTGAAGTCTTTCTGTTCGCGTGACCTGTAGACTTGTTACACTTGAGGACTGTGTTTCCTCCAGCCGGTTAGGCGTCATGTTCTGAAGATCCAAGAGTCATTGTGGATCACCGGTGAACGGAGTCTGTGAAGGTTTGGAAGTCTACCTTGAAGACTTACCAGAGTGATTGGGCGAGGACTAAGTGTCCTTAGCTCAAGGGGAATAAGGTGAAGACGTGGTCTTCTGAGTTCAATCTCAGCCTCCCTAACCAGACGTACAGTAGTCACAACAACTGGAAATGGTCTACCAAATCCTTGTCTTCACCAAGCAACTGGTTCTATTCCCTACCTCCTATACATTTCAGTTTGTCTTCGTGAAGTCATTGCTTGTTGCCTAATCTGTTTGACTTCATAGTGCGAAGACCTTTACCTGTTTGGTTTCATACTGTCTTCCATTCCGATCTGTTCTACCTAGCTGCTTTTAGTCTTTGTGCTTTCATTGTACTGTTAACTTGACTATGGCCTGCCTAGTGTAGTTTATCTTCCACTGCATATCGTATAGGTGTTGTTTAGTTGTCTGACTTCGAAGATATCACATCTTTCGAAGTCTTTCATAAAAATTGCCTATTCACCCCCCTCTAGTTGATAACTAGCACTTTCAATTGGTATCAGAGCAAGGTGCTCCCTTGTTCTGTGTGATTCGGTTTAACCACCTGGAGTTTTAGCTATGTCAATTGCAAGGATAATCAAATTCTCCGCTGCGTGCCCCGTCTTTGATGGCACTGATTACCCCTACTGGAAGAATAAGATGCGCATGCATCTTGAAGCCATTGACATCGATCTCTGGTATGTCATCAAGACTGGTGTCCCCAAAGTCGGTGAAGGCGTCGCTGTTGCTGATGTCAAGAGATTCGCACAAGTGGACTCAACCGCCAAGAACATCATCTATGGTCATCTGACCAAAGGGCAGTATGGCCGTGTGAGTGCGCTGGAAACTACGAAGCTGGTTTAGGACTGGCTGTCCAAGGTCAACGAAGGCGTCTCAACCCAGAGCGACTCAAGAATAGATGTGCTCCGCAATCTCTTCAACCGATTCAAGAGGAATGACAATGAGAACGTCCAGCTCACTTTCGACTGCCTCACTGATATCACAAATGAGCTTCACGCACTTGGCGCCATAGAGATCACCAAGCATGAAATAGTGAAGAAGCTATTAAGATCACTTGACAGCTCATTTGACACTTTGGCCTTGATGATTCAAGAATGTCCTGACTTCAGAGATCTTGATCCATCTGACATACTTGAGAGGCTCAACACACATGAATTCCAGCTGTCTGAGAAGAGAGATATCTATGGTACCAACTACGACCGATCTCATGCCTTGAAGGCAAAGACTGTATCCTCATCTGAAGAAGAATTTGATTGCAGTTCTGAAGATCCTGAAAACATTGGCAAAGAGCTAGCAATGCTTGTGAGAAAGTTCCAAAAGTTCTCCAAGAAGAATCACTTCAACAAGTCTTCAAAATCTAGTTCCAAGAATGATGAGGCTTCCTCTCGTGACTACAAGAAGAGAACATGCCACAAATGCAAGAAGCCAGGCCACTACATATCTGAGTGTCCTCAATGGGATAAGGAAGCAAAGAAAAAGAAGAAGAGCAAGGAATATGACTCTGACGACAAGAAGAAGAAGAAATCCTCAAAGTCTTCTTCAAAGCCTTCATCAAAGTCTTCATCATACAAGAAGAGCTCATCTGGCAAGGCTTGTGCATTCACTGGCAAGGAGATGGATTCAGAGGAGGAGTCTGCTTCTGAGGAGGCGGAGGTGGAGTCTGAGGAGGAGTCGGATTCAGGCGTGGCAAGCCTGGCTCTAGCTTCGGCATTCGTCACCAAGTCCATCTTCAACACTGAAGACAATGGTCACGCCGCCGACGCTGAAGCCGATGATGAGGATGACTCTGCTCCAACCTACTGCTTCATGGCACGAGGTGCCAAGGTAAACTCACACGATGCTTACTTTCAAACCTCCAGTGAAGATGATGCTGAAGGTGAATCCAAACCCAGCTATAAGACCCTTGCTAAAATTGGAACTGAACAACAAACTGCTATGGAACACATTCAAAAATTGCTAGACAAAAGCGATGACTTGTTGGACGAGGAAATGAATCGAACTCAGTCCTTAATCGAAGACATAAAAAATCTTCGCGTTAAGTATGAAGAACTTGAAAGTCGTCATGAAACCCTCTCAGCCACTCATGAGAAGCTTTCCTATGATTATCTTCAAAGGAAGCAAGATCTAGAGAAACTGAGAGCGTCTCATGAAGATCTTCAAAAAGAGAATGATTCACTACTCGCTCAACAGATCAGTTTCGCTCAGGAAGATTTTGTGCCCCCTTGTTTAAAATGTCTTGTGCGTGACAATGTTGTCTCTGTTGCTGAATGTTCTACTGCCTCTGATGTTGCAATATCTTCAACTACTAATGTGGTAACTAACCCCTCTTCTGAGGATGCCACTACTATTGCTGATGAGAATGCCAGGTTGAAGACTTTGCTTGAAACTGACATGTACAAAATCCTCAAAGGGCATCACACACTATGTGATGTCCTCAAGAAACAGATTCTGAACCGAAACCCTAGGAAAGAGGGTGTTGGTTTCGAGAGAAAAATGAATGCTGATGGTTCTTACTGGAAGCCTGAGCAGTACCCCAAAACCACATGGGTTGCTGCAAAGGGTCCCTCAATAGATCCATCCACTTTATCTGGCTTCACTTGCACTAACCCCATTATCATTGATGAGTCCTTTGACTCTAATTATAAGCTATTTAAGAATGAGAATGGTGAAGTGTTTGCCAGGTTTAATGGTACTAACTGCAGGAACGGACCACCTATGAAGAAGATCTGGGTTCCTAAAAGTTGTCTTGAGAATCTTCTAGTGAATGTCATCATGACACCACCAGGGAAGAAGACAAACCCCAGACCAAAGGCTTCATATGGTCCAAAGGCTTCATACAGACAGAGGACCTCCTATGCTCACCCTAACGCCAATGTTTTGCAGGGAAATTATCACCAGACTCATGAATATGAGTGTGTTTCATCAAACCGCTATGTTCACAAATCAAAGAATTTTTCTGCATATTCTTTTGAGTACTATTCACCTCCTGCAAAACTATTTGCTAGGGCTCCAAAGCCAAAGTTCTCAGATGCTGCACTTAGACTCATTGCTTCTAAGCCACCCCTTAAGATGTGGGTGGTTAAGAAGAATTAACTTCTCTTGCAGGGAAAGGTCTCCAGCCGGAAATCATTGACTTCTGAAGACAATGCTGGGGACCTAAAACATCTTGTGGGATGCAAGATAAATGCCAAAATGGTCTCACCATTTATTTCGTCCTAGGATTTCTTGATGAGCATCCTATCTTACCATCCAAGAATCTTAATTTTGATAGTATGCTTGTTCGTCAAATGTTTGTGCTTCACAATACTCTTGGTGAAGCCTATCCCGCTAACTGTACTGTAGGGTACGACTCCGAAAGCTACTGAATTGATTATGGATAGCGGATGCACTAACCACATGACTGGTGATCGAAGTCTTCTCATGGATTCAACTCTTCGTCCATCTACTAAAAGCCACATCACATTTGCTGACACTGGTAAAAGCAAGGTATTGGGCCTAGGTAGAGTTGCTATCTCAAAGGATCAACACATGGATAAAGTGATGCTTGTTGAATCCCTTGGATACAACTTAATGTCTGTCTCAATGCTTTGTGACCTTGACATGATTGTGATATTTGGAAAATATCGTTGCCTTGTGCTTATGGCCTCTGACAAATCTCTAGTCTTCGAAGGTTATTGAAGAGGTGATCCGTATATGGTAGATTTCTCCGCAGGACCACAGCTTGCCGTATGTCTTCTAGCAAAAGCTTCAGAATGCTGGCTTTGGCATCGAAGGCTAGGACATGCGGGCATGAGGAGCTTGCACACTCTTGTGAAGAAGAAGCATATCATTGGCATCGAGGGCATCAAATTCAAGAAGGATCATCTATGTGGTGCTTGTGAAGCCGGGAAGATGACTATGGCAAAACATCCCTCGAAGACAATCAAGACGACTTCACGTCCCTTCGAGCAGTGGCCCTACTCACTACTCAACCCTTACTACCACTGCACATCTTTATGGCTTTGTTATTGTTGATGATTATTCTAGATATACCTGTGTGCACATAATTATCTATAAGACTGAAGTGCAGGATGTCTTCAGACGCTTCGCTAGCCGTGCCATGACAAACTATGGCATCAAGATCAAGCACATCAGGAGTGACAATGGCACAGAATTCAAGAACACTAGCCTCGACACTTATCTTGATACATTGGGCATCACTCATGAGCTCTCTACTCCTTACACACCTTAGCGGAATGGCGTCGTGGAGCGCAAGAACAGGACCCTTATTGAGATGGCTCGTATGATGCTTGATGACTATAAGACTCCAAGAAAGTTCTGGACTGAAGCCATTGACATTGCATGCCATATCATCAACAGAGTTTATCTTCACAAATTCTTCAAGAAGACATCTTATGAACTACTCACTGGTAAGAAGCCAAACGTAAGCTATTTCAAAGTCTTCGGTGCTAGGTGCTGGATCAAGGATCCACATCACACTTCCAAATTTGCATCGAAAGCACATGGGGGTTTTATGCTTGGTTACGGAAAGGATTCGCACACCTACAGAGTCTTCAACCTCTTTCACTATATAGTGGTTGAAATGGTAGATGTGCAGTTCGATGAGACTAACGGCTCATAAAGAGAGCACCTGCCAAATGTGCTAGATGAAGCTTCTCCTAGTGAATCTATCAAGCTAATGGGTACTGGAGAAATCATACCCACCGAGGAACAGGCTAAAGAAGAAATCGTCATTCCAGCTCCTACTCAACGTGAAGACAATGCTGAGCCTGAAGATAATGCTGAAGATGAAGACAATGGTCATCAACAGCAAAATCTTCGCCCTGTTCATCCTCGTGTGGCCAATGAAGTTCAGATTGAGAAGATAATTGATAGCATCAATGCACCTGGTCCACTCACTCGATCAAGAGCAACACAACTAGCAAACTTTTGTGGGCACTTTGCATTCGTGTCCACCTCCAAACCCAAGAAAGTCGATGAAGCTTTTATGGAACCAGAATGGATTCAAGCTATGCAAGAAGAGCTTCAACAATTTGAGCTCAACAATGTCTGGGAGCTAGTTAAGCGTCCTGATCCTCACAAGCACAATATTATTGGCACCAAATGGATCTATCGCAATAAACAAGATGAACATGGTCAAGTCATCAGAAACAAAGCTCGTCTCGTTGCTCAAGGTTACACACAAGTAGAGGGAATTGACTTCTATGAAACCTTTGCTCCCGTAGCTAGGCTTGAAGCCATTCGCATAATGCTAGCCTATGCTAACCACAACAACATTCTTCTGTACCAAATGGATGTGAAGAGTGCCTTTCTCAACGGCAAAATTGAAGAAGAAGTGTATGTGGCTCAACCACCTTGTTTTGAAGATTCAAAGCGACCTGATATGGTCTATAAGCTCAACAAGGCACTGTATGGCCTCAAACAAGCTCCTCGCGCTTGGTATGACACACTCAAAGACTTCTTGAAGAGCAAAGGTTTCAAACCTGGATCTCTTGATCCCACTCTCTTCACAAAGACATATGATGGAGAACTGTTTGTCTGCCAAATCTATGTGGATGACATTATCTTCGAATGCACTGACAAAAGATACAATGATGAGTTTGGGCATATGATGCAAGAGCAATATCAGATGTCCATGATGGGAGAGCTGAAATTCTTTCTTGGTCTTCAAATCCGTCAACAGAGAAATGGCATCTTCATATCACAAGAAAAGTACCTCAAAGATTGCCTGAAGAAGTTTGGAATGCAAGACTGCAAAGGGTATGTATCACCCCCAGTGGTTAGCCACAGTAATCCCCCTGTTGATAATGCCATGTCATCATGATCAACAGTGCCTAGACATCATTTGGATCATATCCCTTTTAGTTCAAATTCAAATGGAAATTCAAACTTCAATTAAATTCAAAGTGGAAAATAAAAGTTGTTCAAATCCAGAAACTAAAATGTTCATAATATTGCAAATAATCCAGAGACTATTTTAAAACTATAATCAACATATACTAAATAAATTAAGTGACTCAAACAGCAACAAAACAGAGATGTTTAATCCAATTTTATTTAATTAAAATCCAAATAAAATTCATTTGGCTTCAAACCATTTTCCGGCAGTGGCAAATAATGCACCATATTTAATAAGCTAAGTTGCATATTTTTCAAAAGTCAATTGGGGGCCTAACTATTTGCAAAACAGGAACAAAAAGGAAAACAGAAAAGAAAACGAAGAAAAAGAGAAAGGCCTATGTGCCTGGGCCCAAGTGGCACAGTGCGGCCCAGCCCACCCCGCACCTCCTCCCTCCTCCCGCACTGCTCATGCCACTCGCTGTCGAGCACCGGGCGCGCGCGCAGCCAGGCCCCCCCTCTCCCTCGCTCGACAGCGGCTCCGCGCCCGTTGCTGGCTGGATAAGATCCCCCTTGACCCCTTGGACGAACCCTAGCCTCCTCCCTCTCTCTCTTCGTCGATCTGGATCGGGGCCGAACACCACCGTCGCCATGACCTCGACGTAGGCGAGGCCACCGGGCTCCCCCTGCCTATTCGTCGAGTCCCTCAGCTCCGTCGTCGCCTTCCACATCGCCTGCTACCGCTGGGTCAAGACGGGAGCCACCCAGTTGAGCTCGACGACCCCATCTTCTTCCTCGGCCCCGACGAACTCTGGTGACGATTCCGGCTACCCCGCGCCCTCCCCGAGCTCGCTGCCACTCCCGACTGCATGTTGTAGCCGCCAACGCCACCGACAGCCGAACGCTCCGCCGCTCGCGCTCGTCGCCGGCATAGCCACGGTGACCTTTGGGTCCTGTGCGTGCCACCATCACGTTCGTCGCGTCACGTAGAGGCCTTCTGGTCAATTAGTTGCTCGCTAGCGCGCCCGCATCACCGTTCGCCATCGCTCCCGAGCACCGCCGTCCACCGATGAGCTCACCGTAGCCGCTTCGGTGCATCTCCGGCTGCGGCACCACCGCCATTTGATGCGGCGTCGTCCCGCCGTTCGAACGCACCAAGCCACGCCCCCGGAAACCCCCTGTGCGCGAAACCCGAACCCATCCCGACGCGCACCGCCGCATTTTGGCTCGCCGGAGCCAGCTCCGGCGCTTCGCCGGCCACTGCTGACATGGCCTGACGCGTGGGGCCCCCTGTGTCGCTGACGGGTGGGTCCCGTTGACCCGTTGACCCCAGTCAACTGCTGACTGGGCTGGCCCCATGTCACTGACATGTGGGCCATGCCTGTTTAAAATGATTTTTAAAAATAATTAAACTGTTAATTAGATTAATTAGTTAATCACCCACTAACAGGTGGGACCACACCCCTAACTAATTAGTTTAGTTTAAATTAATCACTGGATTAGCTCTGTGTCTATGACAGTAGGGTCCCACATGTCAGGTTGACTGGTCAGCTGACCAATTGACTGTTGACACAGTACTGATGTCATGCTGACATCATTAATCATTTTCGGTCGAATTTAATTAAATCCAGAAATTGTTTAAATCTTTAGAAATTCATATAAAATAAACCGTAGCTCAGATCGAAAAACTTTGTACATGAAAGTTGCTCAGAATTTCGAGACGAATCCGAATGCGCGGTCCGTTCGTCTGTCACACGTCCCTAACTATCCGAACATGGAACTATTCCCCTCCGGTCATCTGTTTGACAAATGTCCGGAACCGGGAAAACATTCCCGGATGGATTCCCCCTTCCTCGGTGACGGGCAACCCTACGTTAGGACACACCCGACACTGCATATTGTCATGTCATACATTGTGTAGCACTTGTTTGCTTAGTATTTACTGTTTCTTCCCCCCTCCTTCTCTCTCGATAGACGCCGAGAACGACGCCGTTGTAGCTGAGTACAACTACGCTCCGGACGAGCAGCCTTCCGACGACCCCACCTTGCCTTGCCGCCGAGCAACCAGGCAAGCACCCCCCTTTGAGCATACCGATATCGCCTATTCTTTCTCTCTCATGCTTGCATTAGAAATGCTGTTGCTACTGCTTTACCTATTCTGATGCATAGCCTATTTATTGTAACTTGCATTTGAAACCTTACCTGCTTATCCTAAACTGTCTAGTATAGGCTGGGTAGAGACCTATCAGTGACCCCACTAGTCCCGACTGCCCCGCTGGAATATCAGAAGACCCGATCAACGGGATTGAAGACCAGGCCCCGGCACCGCACAACACCCCCCTTAGTTGTAACGACATTGCAGCGTTACTATCGAGTGCCGAGGGTGATGTTAACTCTGTAGAGTAGCTATTCGGTCGTGGTCATCGAGGGTGATTCCTCCTTCCCCACTTCCGGTAACGACGCTGTCGTGCAACACCTCAAGTGTGAACCCATCGAGGGTGATTCCTCCGAGTTCACCTTGACGGATACATCGAGTAGGAATCCAACGAGGGTGATACCTTAGATTCCCTTGATGTTATGGACACACGGATAATTGGACTTTACACTGTTACTTGGAAGGCGGGTCGACCCTGAGGGGTACCCGCATGTGATGTGAAGACGGGTTGACCTGGATGGTGCCCGAGTGAGAATACGAGGCGTGGCTAGGCATTCTTGGCCCTTGCCGCAAGTCCTCGAGACGGGGCGACGGGGTCACATCGATCGTGAGCCTCTGCTCGTTACCGCACCCCCAAGGTACTAACGATTTGGATATTTGATTCGAGTGGGCCTCTGGCCCGATAGCACTAACCATCGTGTGGGAAAAGTTATGGGCACTCTGCATCGTATGCATCAGCCGAAAGCTCTACCAGACGTCCAGTTCAGCATTGCGGCCGGGACGGACCGGCGCCCCCCTGGTGCCTGGCTTCCCCCTGCACGCAACGACTCAGAGTGCACAGGGCGATGGCCCAAGACCTCTGAGCGCTTAGGATGTAGACCGACGGGGACCTCTCTGCTGAGCTCTAGGTAGGGTTGCGGTGTGTCGTTTGGCCGAGGCCGGGCATGACCCTGAAAAGTGTGTCCGGCCGGAGTTAAGCGAGTGTGGTGGGTAAGTTGGTGCACCCCTGCAGGGAAGAACTAATCTATGCATAGCCGGATCCTCGGTAACGGACACTCGGAGTTGTATCCCGATCGATACAACTAGAATTGGATACTATGGCTCTGTGATTGCTTCTCGCAGGGAGTCGAGAAGGGATCTCTGGACGAGGTTGAAGACTGTATGGCTCTGGGATTGCTTTCTTGTAGGGAGTCGATAAAGGATCTCTGGGTGAGGCTGATGATACTACTACTATATACGGTACTAATCTACACTCTTCTAATGCTGCAAGACTGCTGAAGATGCTAGTCTTCAATAGGACTAGGCCTTCTCTCTATTCTGGCATTTCTGCAGCCCAGTCCACATATACAGCCACTCTTTGATAATGTTGCATATGTAGTGTAGATCCTTGCTTGCTGAGTACTTCGGATGAGTACTCATGGTTGCTTTGCTTTCTTTTTCCCCCATATCCTTTTGGTGCAACCAGATGACGGAGCCCCGGATACAGCTGCCCCCATCGACGATCATTGCTACTACCCCGAGGGTGGATACTACTACGAGTTGGCCGGCGACCAGGAGTAGGATCGTAGGGTCCCAGGCAGGAGGCCTGCGCCTTTCGATCGTAGTGCTTTGTTTTGCCCCGCCTTCTTAAGGCCTTTCTGTTTCTCTTTTATATCTGTACTCAGATATCTGATGCTTCCGCTGACGCTTGTATGTCATCGAGCTATGTATTCGAGCCCTCGAGGCTCTGGCTTGTAATATAAAGCTTGTATGACTTTATTTATGTTTTAGAGTTGTGTTGTGATATCTTCAAGTGAGTCCTTAGGCTTGATTGTGTGCATTTGCGTGTATGATTAGTGCACGATTGAGCCAGGGGCGTCACAGGATACACGACGCCAATGCCAACCAAAGGTCAATTGGGCTCCGACGACAATGGTAAAGAGTTCGATCAAAAGGTATACCACTCCATGATTGGTTCTTTATTGTACTTGTAAGTGCATCTAGTGCCCCTTAGTGATTTTGGTGTATTGAAGACTTATAGGTTAAGGGACTAATGTGTTTGTGAGTGTACACAGGTTCTATAAGTCTATGAGGAGTTTGATATTTACGATGAAAGTCGACCCCTAAAAATGAATGTCTTCAGTTTGAAGACTTTGGTTTTCTTGAAGACTTTGAAAATGAGGAAATTGGTGTGACCTTGAAGACTTGATATTGATGCGAGGATTATGAAGCGTGAAGACTTTTGTTTTCATAGTTTTGTTTTCCCTTTCTTGAGTCATAGGAAACATCGTACTGTTAAAGGGGGTCGAGGTAAAACTAAGGAAAAGTTTCCAAGTGATGCTCAACTCAAATCCTACACCTACCCAATCCTTTCGAGTAAAGCCATTGGAAATCTCATACAGTTCAGTCAAGTTCTTCAGCGACAGAGACGAAGATCTTTTGTTCTCTGAGGAATTTGTTCTGACTGAGGAGTTAGGAATTCGCTAGTGCGGATTGCCTACAAGTGAGGAACATGATAGCCCTAAGGAATTTGAGAGCTCAAATTTCCGACCGTTGCTGTGATGTGCGCCAGCTATCCGAAATATCCTATCCACCTAACGGTCATATCATTGAAGGGCATTTATGTCTTATCATGTCGGGCTGCTCCTAGGCTATAAATAGCCACCCCCTACAACCACTAGCTTGTTGGCTGCTCCGAGAGAAACTGACACTTGTCATTTAGAGCATCCCATCCTCCGAGGACTTTGAGCGAAAATCATCAAGTGAGGAAAAACCCAAACCCAACACCTAAAACCCAAAGTGATTGAGCATCACTGAAGAGATTGTTCCTGTGTGGAACCGACGCTTGTTGCCTTTGAGGACTGTGCATCCTCCAGACGGTTAGGCGTCATGGTCTAGAGCATCCAAGAGGAATTGTGGATCGCCGAGTGACCAAGTCTGTGAAGGTTTGGAAGTCACCTATGAAGACTTACCATGAGTGATTGGGTGAGGTCTGTGTGACCTTAGCTCAAGGAGAATACGGTGAGGACTGTGTGTCCTCAGGTTTAAATACCTAGCCGCTCCAACCAGACGTACAACTGTCACAGCAGTTGGAACTGGTCTACCAAATCACTGTCTTCACCAAGCTACTGGTTCTATTTCCTCAACCCTTTCATTTCCTCGCATACTTGTTGTGTACTTGATCGTTACTATTTAAAGACTTTGACTGAAGACTTCTCAATTTCCTCATTCCTATTTCTTCAGTTACTTTGTCTTCAGCCTGCTTATCCTGCTTTCACGCTACCTGTGCTCTGTGTATGGTTCCTTTCATCATGATGACTATTCTACTGCTTTTTTATGCATGTACCTGAGTACTTATTCCGCTGCTTGTAGTTCGTCACTTAGCAAATTCCTCAAGTAGTATTTCCTCAGTGAGGAATTTGTAAAAATCGCCTATTCAACCCCCCTCTAGTCGATATAACGCACTTTCAATTGGTATCAGAGCAAGGTACTCCCTTGTTCTGTGTGATTTTGGTTTAACCACCTGGAGTTTTAGTTATGTCGACTGCAGGCATGATCAAGGTCTTGGCTGGGTGTCCTACCTTTGATGGGACAGACTACCCCTACTGGAAGAATAAGATGCGCATGCATCTTGAGGCAATTGACAACGATCTCTGGTACGTTGTGGAAAATGGCGTTCCCCCTGTCTCTCCTTTCGTGAACGCTGCTGATGTGAAGAGATTCAAGCAACTCGACTCTCAAGCGAAGAATATCATATGTGGCCATCTGAGCAAAGGACAGTACGGCAGAGTGAGTGCTTTGGAGTCTGCAAAGCTTATCTGGGCAAGCCGTCCAAGGTCAACGAAGGAATCTCAACCCAACGTGATTCTTGAGTTGACGTTCTTCGCAATCTCTTCAACCGCTTCAAAAGACTCAACAATGAGAATGTCCAGCAAACCTTTGATCACCTCACTGACATTTCAAACGAGCTTCAAGCACTGGGTGCCACTGACATCACCGACCATGAGGTGGTGAAGAAATTGCTGAGGTCACTCGATTCATCATTCGACACACTAGCACTGATGATTCAAGAACGTGGAGACTACAAGTCACTAGATCCTGCTGATATCCTTGAGAGGCTGAACACTCATGAATTCCAACAAGCTGAGAAGAGAGATCTCTATGGGCCAAGCTATGGAAGATCACGCACACTGAAGGCCAAGGCAGTTTCCTCATCTGAAGGAGAAGATTCTGATAGCAGCCTTGGTGACCCTGAAGAACTAAGCCGGGAGCTAGCAATGCTCGTGAAGAAATTCCAGAAGTTCTCAAGGCATGGTCGATTTGTAAAATCTTCAAAAGGTGATGACACAAGATCAGATTCCTCATCCCGTGTTTACAAGAAGAGGACTTGCCACAAATGCAAAAAACCTGGTCACTATATAACTGATTGTCCTCAGTGGGCAAAGGAATCAAAGAAGAAGAAATTCAAGGATGATAGTTCAGATGACTCTAAGGAGAAGAAGAAATCTTCAAAGTCCTCATCATCAAAATCTTCAAAGTCTTCATCTCACAAGAAGAGCAGTTCCAAGAAGGCCCGATCATTCATTGGCAAGGAAATGGACTCTGAAGCTAAATCTGAGGAACATGAGGAAGAGGAGGCATCTGAGGAGTCAGACTCTGGTGTGGCGAGCCTAGCCCTTGCTACTGCTTACGTCAGCAAGTCCATCTTCAACACTGAGGAAAATGGCTTCCCCAACACTGCTGATGACGGCAATGATGACTATGCTCCCACCTATTGCTTCATGGCAAAAGGTGCCAAGGTATTCAAATATCCCTCCTCTGAATCAAGTGAGGATGAATCTGATGAAAACCTCAAACCCAGCTATTCCAAACTTGCTAATATTGCTGTTAAACAACAAAAGGCTTTGGAAAAGGTTCAAAATATGCTAGACAAAAGCGATGACCTGTTAGGTGAGGAAATGGATCGAACTCAAACATTGACTGATAATCTTCAGCAACTATAGTCTAAGTTTGACAACCTTCAAAGTCATCATGAAACTCTCTTAGCCGATCATGAGAAGCTTTCTTATGAATTTCTTCAAAGAAAGCAAGATCTTGAGAAGCTAAGGGTGAGTCATGAAGATCTTCAGAAGGAAAATGATTCATTACTTGCTCAACAGATCAGTTCCGCTCAGGAAGAATTTATTCCACCATGCTTGAAATGCATTGAACGTGAAACTGCTAATTCTTCACCTGAAAGTTCAAATGCTTCTATTGCTACAAATTCTTCAACTATCTCTGTGGTCACAAATTCCTCATCTGAGGATACCACTAGTATCACTGACGAAAATGCAGGGTTGAAGGAATTGTATGTGAGAGGCATGTACAAAAGCCTCAAAGGGCATCAGACTCTTTGTGATGTGCTCAAAAAGCAGATCTTGAACAGGAACCCTAGGAAAGAGGGTATTGCCTTTGAGAGGAAACTCAATGCTGATGGAACCTACTGGAAACCTGAGCAGTATCCCAAAACCTCATTGGTTGCTGCGAAGGGACCTCCCGTAGATCCATCCACTTTATCTGGCTTTACTTGTGAATCCTCATATTCATCTGATGAGTCATTTGACTCCAACTATAAACTGTTCAAAAATCAGAATGGTGAAGTATTTGCTAGATATGTTGGAACTAACTGCAGGAATGGTCCCCCTATGAAGAAAATCTGGGTTCCCAAAAGTTACCTTGAAAGTCTTCAGGTGAATGTCCTCATGACACCACCTGTGAAGAATAGGAACCCCTGATCAAATTCTTCATATGGACCAAAGTCTTCATATGGATCAAATTCCTCACGTGGATCAAAATCCTCATATGATCATCATCATGCTAACGCTTCTGTTTCGCAGGGAAAATCTAAGAGTTCTGATTATGTGCATTATTCTTCAAATCATTATGTTCATAAGTCCTCGAAGAATTTCTCTGCTTATTCATATGCCTACACTAACCCCTCTCATGTTAAACGAAGTGCTTTGGTTTCAATGCCACCTTTCTCTTATGGAGCTTGCAAAATGATGAACTCTTTGCCACCCCTCCAGATGTGGGTGGTGAAGAAAAAGAACTAATCTCTTTTGCAGGGTCAGGTCTCCAGACGAACTAAATCGTCTGAAGAATTTTCTGGAGACCTGAAATGCTTGAAAGGACGCAAGCTAATCATGAAGAAATGATTCATTCATTTCACACGTCCTCATACTGCTATAGATACACATGTTGCATTAATTGATGAAATTCTGTCTGATGAATTTGATGTCATATTCTTCACTCTGAAGTATATGAGTTCGTAAGAAGCACTAATTCATCTGCAGGATGATTTACCCAAAGCTGCTGAGTGGGTCCTCGACAGTGGATGTACTAATCACATGACTGGTGACAAGAGCTTATTGATGGACTCTCCTTTATCTCCGTCACATTTGAAGCATATCACCTACGCTGACAAAAGGCAAAAGCAAGGTATTGGGTCTAGATAGGGTTGCAATCTCAAAGGATCGACACATGGACAATGTCATGCTTGTCGAGTCCCTCGGATTCAACCTCATGTCTGTCTCAATGCTTTGTGATCTTGATATGGTTGTTGTCTTTGGCAAATATCGCTGCTTAGTGCTCATGGAATCTAACAATTCCAAAGTCTTCGAAGGCTTTAGGAGAGGAGACTTGTATATTGTTGATTTCTCTGCAGGACCACAGCCTGCCACTTGTCTACTTGCAAAAGCTTCAGAAGGCTGGCTATGGCATCGACGACTGGGTCATGCTGGCATGAGGAACTTACACACGCTCATGAAGAAAAAGCACGTCATTGGCATTGAGGGTGTCAAATTCCTTAAAGATCATCTTTGTGGGGCTTGTGAGGCTGGAAAGATGACCAGAGCCAAGCACCCCTCGAAGACTATCATGACTACCTCTCGTCCTTTTGAATTGCTTCATATGGACCTCTTTGGCCCTACTCATTATGCCACACTAACAAATGCAGCATCTCTATATGGCTTTGTCATTGTTGATGATTATTCTCATTACACATGGGTGCATGTCATTACTTACAAAACTGAAGTGCAGAAAGTCTTCAGACGATTTTCCTCAAGGGCTTCAATGAATTTCGGTGTGAAGATCAAGCATATTTGGAGTGACAATGGGACCGAGTTCAAGAATACTGGTCTTGATGACTATCTTGATGAACTTGGTATTACTCATGAGTTATCTGCCCCATACACTCCTCAGCAGAACGGTGTTGTGGAGCGCAAGAACAGGACTCTTGTTGAGATGGCTCGCACCATGCTTGATGAATACAAGACACCTCATCGCTTCTGGCCTGAGGCAATTGATACTACATGCCACATCATCAACAGGGTATATCTTCACAAATTCTTCAAGAAGACCTCATATGAACTCCTCACTGACAAGAAACCCAATGTGAGTTATTTCAAAGTCTTTAGTGCTAAATGTTGGATTAGAGATCCCCATCACAATTCTAAATTTGCACCGAAAGCACATGAAGGTTTTATGCTTGGTTACGGAAAAGACTCGCACACCTACAGGGTCTTCAACACCTATCACAACAAGGTTGTTGAAACTGTAGATGTGCGGTTCGATGAAACTAATGGCTCGCAAAGAGGGCACCTACCTCCTGTGCTAGATGAAATGACTTCTGAGGAATCCATCAAGCTAAAGGCTACTGAGGATGTCATACCTACTGAAGAATCTGCTGAAGAAGTCATTCCAGATCGTGAAGAAAATCATGCTAGTGCATCTGAAGAAAATGGCTCTGAAGAAAATGCTGAGCCAAATCAAAGTCATCAACCTGCTCATCCTCACATTGCAAATGAAGTACAGATTGAGAGAATCATCAACGCACCAGGTCCTCTCACTCGCTCAAAAGCTTCACATTTGTCTAACTTTTGTGGGCATTTTGCTTTCGTCTCTATCACAGAGCCCACCAAAGTTGACGAGGCATTTCTGGAGCCTGAATGGATTCAAGCGATGCAAGAGGAATTACATCAATTCGAGCTAAACAATGTGTGGGAGCTTGTCAAGTGACCAGACCCACGCAAGCACAATATCATCGGCACCAAATGGATCTACCACAACAAGCAAGATGAAAATGGCCTAGTGGTGAGGAACAAGGCTCGTCTTGTAGCTCAAGGCTACACACAAGTTGAAGGAATTGATTTCGATGAAACTTTTGCACCTGTTGCTAGACTTGAGGCTATTCGCATATTGCTTGCTTATGCTAACCATCACAGTATCATCTTATATCAAATGGATGTGAAAAGTGCATTCCTCAATGGTAAGCTTGAGGAAGAAGTGTATGTTGCTCAACCCCCAGGTTTTGAAGATCCTAAGCATCCTGATCAAGTCTTCAGACTCAATAAGGCCCTCTATGGCCTCAAGCAGGCCCCTCGGGCATGGTATGATACACTGAAGGAATTCCTCATGAAGAAAGGCTTCAAACCCGGTTCACTCGACCCAACTCTTTTCACCAAAACTTATGATGATGAATTATTCGTGTGCCAAATATATGTTGATGATATTATCTTTGGCTGTACTAACCAACATTACAGTGACGAATTTGCCTATATGATGAGTGAGGAATATCAAATGTCCATGATGGGAGAATTGAAATTCTTCTTAGGTCTTCAAATTTGTCAACAACGCAGTGGCATCTTTATTTCTCAAGAGAAATACCTCAAGGACGTTCTGAGGAAATTCGGTATGCAAGATTGCAAAGGCGTCAAAATCCCTATGCCCACAAATGGCCATCTATGCACCGATGAAAATGGTGTAGACTTTGATCAAAAGGTATACCGCTCCATGATTGGCTCTTTATTGTACCTATGTGCATCTAGGCCAGATATTATGCTTAGTGTTTGCATGTGTGCCCGTTTTCAAGCTACACCGAAGGAATCACACCATAAGGCTGTGAAACATATTCTTCAATATCTAGCTCACACTCCAACACTTGGATTATGGTATCCCAAGGGCTCGGCTTTTGATCTCATTGGATATTCTGACTCTGACTATGCTGGTGATTGAGTGGATCGCAAGTCAACATCAGGCACATGCCATTTCCTCGGACGATCTTTAGTATGTTGGTCCTCGAAGAAGCAGAACTGCGTATCACTCTCTACTACTGAAGCTGAGTACATTGCTGCTGGTTCTTGCTGTGCTCAATTGCTGTGGATGAAGCAAACCCTCAAGGACTACGGCATCACCATGAAGACTGTGCTACTCTACTGCGACAACGAGAGTGCCATCAAGATTCTCATAACCCAGTTCAACACTCGAAGACAAAGCACATCCAGATTCATCATCATTTTCTTCGAGATCATGTGTTGAAGGGCGACATCTCTATTGATCACGTGAAGACTGAAGAACAGCTAGCGGATATCTTCACCAAGCCCTTGGATGAGAAGAGATTTAGCAAGTTGCGGTGTGAGCTAAATATCTTAGAATCTTCGAATGTTCTTTGAAAGGACACACATCCTAACACTTATGCAAAATTGATGACTTAGATGTGCAACACATGAAGTAACGTTTTTCTTCAATCAATGAAGACAAACCTTCTAAGTGTGAAGAAATTAACGAAGAATTTGATTCTCAGAGCCCTACGACAATTGTACGCGGTGTCTGAAATCATCATTCTTATACGGTGGGTCACGTCACCAACAAAAGTTGACAATCTTCAAAATTGAGTTTTTCTTCATTTTGCAAATTCTTCAATTTTCAAATTCTTCAACTTTCAAATTCTTCAACTTGCAATGTCTTCAGAATTTTTCAACTGGTGTTCTTCATTGACTATATACATATATTTGAGTTTTTCATGTCCTCAACAGCATTCACTTATTGCTAATTCTTCAAGTTGATTTTCTTCTAAGTGAATGTGATCGGACCCGTTCCCCCTCTATGCTAAACTCAACCCAGTCTGTTCACAAATTCTTCATGTGCGTTCTATTTGAAACCTGTTCAAAGTCTTCACTGTGTCCTCGACAGCTGAAGAATTTGCGAACAAAACATTAAAATTTTCATATTTGAATTTTCGGCTTTTGCCGCTCAAACCGTTTCGCATCCCACAATGGATTAAAATATTCACCCACGATCGCCCATGATCTCCACCACTAGTACGTGGGTGACACATGTCGTTAGAAGAGAAAGGGTCAGGGGCATGTTCGTCCAAAAATTTCGGACGGGCAGTTTTTTCACCGTGGCTATAAATACCCCCTTCCTTCGTCTGTCCTCATTTACTCCGCTCGACCACCATCTCGCTCGAGCTCTCAGACCTTGCACCGCCGCTACACTCCATCATCGCCGGTGAGGAAGAGCTTCACTGCCTCGACCTCGTCGCCGTCGTGCTCGCGTCGGCCGCGGAAATCTTCACTCCGCTGCCGCCGTAGCTGTCTCTCACCGCCAAGTTAGGGCGTGAGAGATCTGAGCAGACGAACTTCTTTCAACTCCACTCCCAGTTCATTGTGTTCTTTGTTCAGGGTAATTAAAATCTGATTTTATTGCCCTACTTTGATTCTTATGATTTTCACAAAATCTTCAAAAGGTGTTTATTCTTCAACATCTCATTCCATAAACACCCGAATGCTTCTGTATCTTGATTTGTTTCTCTAAGATATGTTTTTCTTCAAGATTCCTCAATTGTGTGGATTTTCAAAATCTGTACAACTCTGGAACCTAAGTCAAGAATGCTTAGTGAAATTCCTCAAGACACCCATGGTCAAATTCCTCAAACTTGATACTTTTGAAAATTTTCTGAGAACGCATATGACCTCTCCAAATTCTTCGCACCTACACTCTGTTCACAGGTACAAAATGTTCACTGCTGAATCACTAGGTTCTCATCAACTTAACTCATTTGCAGCGTTCCTCGAAGATAAGTTGCACACTTCCTCAGAAACATCAATTGTTCAAAATCCTCAAGTGAAGAAAATGGCTGATGGTAAAAGACCTCAGAAAGGAGGAAAGAGGCCTGAGACAAACACTGCTTTTGAGATTCCTGAAGATATCTATGCAGGGTACTGTACTCCTGATGAAGCAACTCATGGCAAAGAGACTAAGAATGAGCGCAAAGTGCGCATACAGAGAATTGAGAGAAGATGGGCTAAGGAATGGAGGGAATATCGTTATGTTACTCCAAAGTACATGAAGAAATTTGCTGTTAACCCTCCATGTCCAAGACCTCCATTGGCTCCAGGCCAAGAAGCTGATCCCTCAAGCATCAGGCGCAGTGAGGAATTTCCCAAAGAATGGGCCAAGCGCCAAGCCAAATTGGCTAAAGTAGCAAAAGAAGCAGTGAAGAAATTCAATGAAGATTCTGCTGCTGCTGCTGCTGTTGAGGCCTCTGCTAGCAAGCCTAAGAAGGCTTTGCCGAAGAAATCAGCTGTGAAGTCGAGTTCCTCAACAGCAATGCCCTCACGGCCAAGTGCAATGCCCTCACGGCAAATTCCTTAGGCAACCTCCTCAAGGGCAGCTCCAATTCCCTCTGTTGCCACAAAATCCTCAATTGCTGCTGCTAAGTCCTCAACACCAGTGCATCTTGCCACGTGCCAACGGACTATAGGAATCTCTATTGCCTCAGGAGCATCTGCAAGTTCCTCAGCTCCGCCACAATCTTTAACTGGTCCAACCTTGCTGAAGAAAAAGGCCACTGCTGGACGAGGCCCAAGGCCAAGTCCTCACAAGAAGCAAGTTGCCTTCTAAGTTCCGTCTGATGACGATGAAGCTGATGATGAAGAACTTGCTGAGATCATCAAAGACAGGCAAGAAAAGGCCGCTAGAGCCAAAGGCAGTGCTGTGCCACTCATGCTGGATCCTAAAAAGATCCTTGATTTCATCGATCTATGGCACAAGAATCCAAATACTCCTTTGCCTGAATTGAACCTCACTCCTGGCCAGAGCCACACGTTGATGGCCTTCATTGCCGAAGAAAAATGGAAATTTGAGAAGGCCAGGCAAGTCAATAAAGCTCAATACAAGAAGAAACGCTTTCTGAAGAAGCATGTTGTGAAGATGACTCCTGAAGAACTTGTGAATCTGCAAAAGGAGATCAAAGCTCTCAGCGATGAATTTGACGCATATCGTGCAGATTAGCTAGGTGCCAAAGTCAGATTTGTCAGAATGGCCAAGGGGTTCAACCCAAATGTTGCAGCTCCATCGCAACAACAAATTCCTCAGGCTGAAGCATTTGCTCAGCCTACTGAAGAGAATGCTAGCACAGCTGATGAAAATCAGACTGTTGAAGAAACTGTAAGTACCAGGGCTGCTGAAGAAATTCCAGCTCCTGAAGAAAATGCCAGGGCAACCTCCAATGTTGCGCCTGAAGAACATCTCAGGCCAGCTGAAGCATATGAAGCTGCACCTGAAGAATCTGATCAAGCCAGGGCAACTGCATCAGTTGTGCATGAAGAAATTGCACCACTTTCATCTGCTCCTCTTGCAAAGTCATCACAGATGAAAGATATCCACCTTCCTTTTGCATCAGAAGCGAAGAAGACCAAAGCTGCAGGAAAGGCAGCTGTGAAGAAAAGGAAAGCATCAGAAACTGCAGAGTCTTCAGCTCCCAAGAAAGTGAAGACTTTGACAAGCTCATACACCAACCCCATTGATGTTGTTCCTATATCAAGCATGCCATCAAAGGAAATTGTTCCCTTTGGTGAGGAATATGTCATTCCAGATGACAGTGATGAAGCGAATCCTTCTGCTGCTACTTCAGAGCAGTTGGATGAAGAAATTGAAGTGAATGATATCCCTTCAACCCCACTGGTATCATCGCCCGTGCCTCAGTTCACAGCTGAAGAGGTAGGCGTTGAAGAAATTGATGAAGAAGATGAGGATGTGGACATTGGGCCTACTACACCAGTTCTCAATGATGATTATTGGGAAAGACATCATCCAAATTCACCATTGACCACTCCTCTGCAACAAATTCCTCAGTCCCCTGTGCAGACTGAAGAAATTCATATGGGCTCTGAAGGACATCAATCTTCCCTTCATTCTATTCCAGAAGAATTTCTAGCTACTAATGCTGAAGAAATGGAGGCCAAGACTGCTACTGATGAAATTGCTACGAAAATTCCTCAGTCTGTGGCTCCAGAGGTTGTGCGCCAAGCGGCTGTGAAGACTTCAACTGTTAATCTTCAGCTCAAGCCACAAAATCCTCATACCAAGAAGCAGAAATTCAACGCTGATGATTTCTTTGCTGAGCATCATTTCTTCACGGATTACAATCCCTATGACTTTGCAAGACTGCGACGCAAGCGCTTCTGGACAGCAAGTTAAATGAACCATTACTCTTCCCTCCTGTTTGGTAAGAACAAGGTATTTGACCACGAGCAAATTCCTCATGTGGATATGGAGTCGCTTCCTTGCTTCCAACCAGTCCTCAGTGTTCTTCATGATGCTGGGCTGCTTAACTTCTGCACTGACTTCTGCGACTGGAACGAAGAACTCATTCTTCAATTCTACACCACACTGCATATCACTGGAAATGTTGAAGATGTGAATTCATGGGTGCTAGACTGGATGACCGAAAATACTCATTACAAAGCACCAACCTCTGAATTGCTTCACGCTGTTCCAGTTAGTCCTCCGGTTGAAGGTGCAAGACTCATGTATGCTGAACCTGAACTCTCAAATCACTTAATGCAAGTGCTGATGAAGCCTTTGAAGGCTGGCCAAGCTCCAAGGACCACCTTCCTTGTGAAAGAATTGCTCTATGTACCAAGGACTGTGTATCGCATATTGACCAAAACCCTCAGTCCAATCAAGGGCCACAACTCTGATGAAGAAGAGGTTGTTGGCATCATGAAGAATCTGTTGTTCAACATGATACATGGTATTCCTATCAACTATCACGATTTCTTCATGAGGACTTTGGTCAATGCTGCTCTGTCACCATTTGAGTTGAAGCCTTACGCTCCCTGGATCATGAAATTCATCAGATCAAGGTCTTCAATTCATTATCAGGCTGACTTTCAAAATCATCTCAACTATTTGCCACCTATTGAAGTCCTCAAGTGGACTTTTTCCTCAGCTGATGAGAAGGGCAAGGCTGCTATTATAGATGAAGGCACTGGTCCATTGGATGGACAGTTTTGCAAAACTGCATCCTATTCCACCAATGATGACTCTGCAACACAAGATTCTACCGCCAAAGCTTCAAAACAAAATCCTCAAGCCACAGCTCCATGTGTGATGACTGATCATGAACTTCTCCTCAGTCTTCATCAGAAAGTTGATCGAAATCACAAGTGGGTCAAGCGTCAGTTTGGTGCAATTCTTCAGAACATGACAGTCACTCAAAATACAGTAAAGAAGAATCACTACTATATGCATGAAGTTTTTGACCGCACTTGGGCTATTCTGTCGAATCTCTATAGTGCTGAAGATCTCAAGGAGATGGGATTTCAACAGGACTTTGACTGGTCTCATCCACCTTTGAAGAAATTCAAGAAGGTCAAAGTTCCTCAGCTTGTTGCCAGTTCATATTCTTCATCGCGCGAGACGGATGAAGCTGTAGATTTGAACGACACTGCGGCAGGCCCTACCTCAACGGACGACCTCAACAATGCTGGCGCTCCTCCATCGACATCATGATGATATTCTTCAGGGGCGTTAGTCCTCATTTTTCGTCCCTTTTGGTCATTCAATGACAAAGGGGGAGAAATTTGAGTTAGTCTTCAAGCGGGTCTTATATATGAGCTATTTTTTTTGTTAAGTTACAACTCTTGCTCTTCTGAGGTGTTTGATCTGATGAGTTGTAAACTTAAGTCCTATGGTGGTCTGATACTTTTGAACTACTTTCTGCATGCTTATTTCCTCAAGTACTTTAATGCACACGTGCTGAATTTTGTCAGACACCATATTTCATCATGCATTTCAAATTCTTCATATCATATGTTAATGCGTGTATGAATTACAAGATATAGGGGGAGGTCTCCATGATATTACTCTACAATGTGCATTTGCAATCCAAAGCAAAATCCTCAATATGCACATCTTCAGGGGGAGTTCCTCTATATCTTGCAATCAAATTCCTCAATATCAGTATTTACACTTCATATGTTTTATCCCGGTTGAAAACTTAACCTATTTGTCATCAATCACCAAAAAGGGGGAGATTGTAAGTGCATCTAGTGCCCCTTAGTGATTTTGGTGTATTGAAGACTTATAGGTTAAGGGACTAGTGTGTTTGTGAGTGTACACAGGTTCTATAAGTCTATGAGGAGTTTGATATTTACGATGAAAGTCGACCCCTAAAAATGAATGTCTTCAGTTGAAGACTTTGGTTCTCTTGAAGACTTTGAAAATGAGGAAATTGGTGTGACCTTGAAGACTTGATATTGATGCGAGGATTATGAAGCGTGAAGACTTTTGTTTTCATAGTTTTGTTTTCCCTTTCTTGAGTCATAGGAAACACCGTACTGTTAAAGGGGGTCGAGGTAAAACTAAGGAAAAGTTTTCAAGTGATGCTCAACTCAAATCCTACACCTACCCAATCCTTTCGAGTAAAGCCATTGGAAATCTCATACAGTTCAGTCAAGTTCTTCAGCGACAGAGACGAAGATCTTCTGTTCTCTGAGGAATTTGTTCTGACTGAGGAGTTAGGAATTCGCCAGTGCGGATTGCCTACAAGTGAGGAACATGATAGCCCTGAGGAATTTGAGAGCTCAAATTTCCGACCGTTGCTGTGATGTGCGCCAGCTATCCAAAATATCCTATCCACCTAACGGTCATATCATTGAAGGGCATTTATGTCTTATCATGTTGGGCTGCTCCTAGGCTATAAATAGCCACCCCCTACAACCACTAGCTTGTTGGTTGCTCCGAGAGAAACTGACACTTGTCATTTAGAGCATCCCATCCTCCGAGGAATTTGAGCAAAAATCATCAAGTGAGGAAAAACCCAAACCCAACACCTAAAACCCAAAGTGATTGAGCATCACTGAAAAGATTGTTCCTATGTGGAACCGACGCTTGTTACCTTTGAGGACTGTGCATCCTCCAGACGGTTAGGCGTCATGGTCTAGAGCATCCAAGAGGAATTGTGGATCGCCGAGTGACCAAGTCTGTGAAGGTTTGGAAGTCACCTGTGAAGACTTACCATGAGTGATTGGGCGAGGTCTGTGTGACCTTAGCTCAAGGAGAATACGGTGAGGACTGTGTGTCCTCAGGTTTAAATACCTAGCCGCTCCAACCAGACATACAACTGTCACAGCAGTTGGAACTAGTCTACCAAATCACTGTCTTCACCAAGCTACTGGTTCTATTTCCTCAACCCTTTCATTTCCTCGCATACTTGTTGTGTACTTGATCATTACTGTTTGAAGACTTTGACTGAAGACTTTCTCAATTTCATCATTCCTATTTCTTCA
Source organism: Thinopyrum elongatum (assembly GCA_011799875.1). NCBI lineage: Eukaryota > Viridiplantae > Streptophyta > Magnoliopsida > Poales > Poaceae > Thinopyrum > Thinopyrum elongatum. The sequence goes on from CM022301.1 coordinate 314,313,514, forward strand.
GTTAATTTGTCTTCGGCCTGCTTATCCCGCTTTCACGCTACCTGTGCTCTGTGTATGGTTCATTTCATCATGATGACTATGCTACTTCTTTGTTATGCATGTACCTGAGTACTTATTCTGCTGCTTGTAGTTTGTCACTTAGCAAATTCCTCAAGTAGTATTTCCTCAGTGATGAATTTGTAAAAATCACCTATTCACCCCCCCTCTAGTCGATATAACGCACTTTCAGTACTTATGTGCATCTAGGCCAGATATAATGCTTAGCGTTTGCATGTGTGCCCGATTCCAAGCGGCACCAAAGGAATCGCATCACCTCGCAGTGAAGCGAATTCTTCGATATTTGGCTCACACCCCAACGCTAGGATTATGGTATCCAAAGGGCTCAGAGTTTGATCTAGTTGGATATTCATATGCTGATTATGCTGGTGACAAAGTTGATCGCAAGTCCACATTAGGCACATGTCACTTTCTTAGACGATCTCTTGTCTGTTGGTCTTCAAAGAAGCTGAACTGTGTATCACTATCCACTGCTGAGGCTGAATACATTGCTGCTGGATCTTGCTGTGCTTAGCTTCTCCGGATGAAGCAAACCTGCAAGGACTATGGCATCAACATGAAGAATGTGCCCCTCTACTACGATAATGAAAGCGCAATCAATATTGCTCACAATCCTGTTCAGCACTCAAAGACAAAGCACATACAGATCCGTCATCACTTTCTCAGAGACCATGTGTTGAAGGAAGACATTGATATCATTTACGTCAACACTGAAGAGCAATTGGCAGATATCTTCATGAAGCCCTTGGATGAGAAAAGGTTTTGCAAGCTGCGGTGTGAGCTAAATATCTTAGAATCCTCGAATGTCCTTAGAAAGGACACACATCCTAACGCTTATGCATATTGATGACTTAGGTGCGCAACACACAAAGTAACATATGTCTTCCATTCATGAAGACATACCCTCTGAGTGTGAATACATTAATGCAGAATTTGACTTCAGAGCGCCACGATAATTGTGCGTCGTGTCTAGGTCTAATACTTCCTATACGGTGGGTAATGCCACCACCAATATTTCTTGACGATTTTCGTTTGGCGTCATGTTGCATTATCTTCAAAGTTGGTTTGTCTGCAACATTGCCTTATTTTCTTGACTAAATCTTCGCAATGTTCTATTTGGTCTTCACTGATATACATATATATATGTTCTGTCCTCTACAGCATTTACTTATAGCTATGTCTTCAAGTCGCCATTTTCTTCCCTAAGTGAATGTGATCGGACCCTAACCCCTTCCGTGCTTATCTCTCTAATTCTCTCTGTCTCTTCATATGCATTCTATTGACACGTGTCGATTGTCTTCACTGTGTCCTTGTCAGTTGAAGATCTAGAGACAAAATATTTAAACTGCTTTTACTATCTCTATCCTTTTTTCCTGAATACCGGAGAAGCCGGAACGCCCACCCGACAAACCAGGCGCGTGTGGGGTTGTGGCACAACATTCAAGCTGTTGCATGCTTGCCACGTGTCCTTCAGATGTGAACCGCCAGGGGCACCTGAGTAATTACACTGCACCGTCCCTCTTCCTTATAAATACTCAACCACCTGTGGTCATTATTTCCTTACCCCCTCGCCGTCTCGCTCAAACCTTAGCGCCATCGCTAGCTTCTGTCGTCACCGAAGATGAAGTGCTTCGCTGACATGACTTCTCCGCCGTCGTCGTCACGCCGGTCACGGATCTTCCTCCTTCCACCGTTGCCGTAGGTGTCTTCCGCCGCCAAGTTAGGGCACGGAAGATTGGACTGCTCGGCCTCCATCCCGCCTCGTCTAGTAGTTCTTCGTCTGCTCATTTGTGGTAATTAAAGATCGATTTTTACCGCACGTTTGATCTGTTACACTTTCTATATCTTTGGAAAGTTGTTACTTCACTTTCGAATCTGGATCTTTCATCTTCTGCATCTCATAACTTGCAAGTACTTTCACTTATGCTTCAAAACTAGTTAGATTCCTCACTTGTACTTATTCAAGGATTCGTACAAATCTGGAACCAACTCACATCTATAAGTGAATGTCTTCGTGATATGAGGTCAATGTCTTCAAATTGATTTATCTTCAAAATCTTCTAAGAATGCATATGACCTCTTCCCCTTCCCTCGCATCTCTAATGCTGTCACAGGTACATGTCTGTGGGAGAGTCCCTTGGTTCTCATAGTTTGCATTCATTTGTAGAGTTCTTACAGCATCATATTGAGTCGTCTGTAGCCAGTTCTTGTCTGACCATCTGACTGAAGCCAAACATCATTGTGAAGCCTTTCAGTTTGAAGCCAATGGCTGGTGGGAAATATGCAAAGAAGGGCGGCAGACAGCGCCGTGATAACACTACCTTGGACTTGCCACCGGATCTATATGAGATGTACAAGTCTGACCCTAAAGAAACCTATGGTGAACGCAAGTCTAGAGTCCAATGGAATCACATATATTGGGCAGAGCAATGGTTTCTGTATCATTATGTGACTCCAGAATACGCAGACAAGAATGCTGTGAGGCCTCCATGGGCAGATATCATATACAAGAAGCTGCAACCCAAGACCAAGGCTGAAGCCATTGCCAAAGGCTTCTTTCCTTGCATGGTTCGCGGCCCAATGCCTGAAAATGCCGACCCATCAATTCTTCGATGGTGTCGAGAGGATGATCTGTTTGAAGCCAATCTCCAGTTTGCTAAGGCTTCAGCAGTTCAAAACAAGAAGGACCTTGGTATTAACTTCAACCTAGGTCTAGCTGCTCCAAGGCCAGATGGCAGTCGGAAAGCTGAGCCAAATCTCATTGGCCCCTTTGAGGATTTTGATGCATTTCTGGCACATTGTGCTGCTCAAAGGGCCAGTGTTGAAGATGCTGCTACCGATGAGGAACATGCTGAAGTTCCAGAGCCCCTGAAGCCAGTGAAGAAAGCAAAGGCTTCAAAATCTTCCACTGCACCAAAAGCTTCAAGAGTGAAGCCATTGAAATCTGCACCACCTGAATCCAGTGTGCAGTCTGAAGACTCGTCTCGCACCTCCAAGAAGCCCAAGAAAATCTCTGGGCAAGGCCTTACTCCAGCAAGCATCCTACGCAATGAAGAGGGTGTCATTGATATGTCAAGTGATGAAGATCTTGCTGATGATGCCCTTGAGATGCTAATCAAGAGCAACCAGGAGGCTGAAATCTTCAGAGATTTGCCTCTATTTGATGCTAACATTCTCAACATCTTCATCGATGAATGGTTCGAAGATACAACTCTCACCATTGATGATCTGCAGCTGCCAATCGACATCAGCGTCACATTCCAGGGCTGCATAGCCAAAGAGCTTGCTATTGCTCAGAAGGTCATTGAACAGAAGAACAAGATCGACCATGAGAAAGCTCTCTTCAAGAAGCACATGGTCAAGCTGAGTGTCACTGATGTTCAAAACTTCATGAAGATGATCTTCAAGAAGATGGCTTCACTGAGAGATTCAAGTTTGACTCCAGGCCTCCACAGCTAGCTAGCTGGCGTCCAACTCCTTCCATTGAAGATTCTAAGTATTCATCTTCGGCTCCAACTATTTTTACGCGAGTCATTGATGAAGAGGACGATGCCACTTCTCCTGCTATGGCTTCACTGCATCAGGATTCTGCATCAAGCCCCTCTGCACCGCCAGACTCCACCATCGACCCTGCTGCCCCAACATCTTCACCAACACCGCATGGGAACGCTTAGGCGCTCTATGTCTTCAAAACTTTTTGGTCATTCCTGACAAAAGGGGGAGAAGCATATGAGTTGATAGTCTTCAAGCGGGTACATATGGATCGGGTGCTTATTTTTGTTAAGTTTTGCAACTCCCGTTCTTGAACTGTTGGTATTTGAGTTGTAACACTTAAAACTTGATGGTCGTCTACCACTTTTGCTGCTACTGTTTATTGCGATGATAAATTCCGCATGAAGTCATTCTGTAGACGCCCATTTTTCATTGTGCATGTCATTATCTTCATTACATTCTTGCTTGCACGATGAATTGTCTTCATGAATTGAAGGAGATCTCCACAAAGCAGAACCTGCCATGTGCATTTGCATTCAAACGCAAACTACTTATATGCACATCTTCAGGGGGAGCCCTATCAATTTCATGAAGCCAATGACCGCGTTCTTTAACTTACACATATTTTATCCCCGTTGAAAACTTTAACCAGTTTGTCATCAATCACCAAAAAGGGGGAGATTGTAAGTGCATCTAGTGCCACCCCTAGTTGGTTTTGGAGTGTTGACGACAAACGTGGTTGAGGGACTAATGTGTTTGTGAGAATTGCAGGATAACACAGGTAGTAGTCCCTCATTGATTCGGTTTTCCTACCAGAGATGACCCCTAAAAATGTGTGAAGACATTGAAGACAATGGTGGTTCGTGAAGACATTCACGTCGAAGATAATGACGTGTGAAGACATTCACTTGAAGACAATGAAGTGCGAAGACATAGTTTCTATCATAATTTCTTTTTCTTCTTACTTGAGTCATAGGAACCACCGAACTGTTAATTGGGGTCCAAGTGAACAAAGTCAGAAGACTGACGTGATGCTCAACCAAAATCCTATGTCTTCGAGTGAAGACAATGAGAGCAAATCTTATCCAGAGTTGGATGAGTCAGCTTTGCTTGTAGCCCAAGCCAAGCTGCCGCGTGTGTTTGAAATTCGACCGTTGGACACGTGTCGGTTCCTTAGTGACCCAGGGTCATTTTGGACATATCATGTCGGGTTGCCTGCTGGCTATAAATAGCCCACCCCCTCCACCATAAATTGGTGGCTGCTTAGAGTTAGTACACGGCTTTTGTAGTTTGAGAGCAACCCACCTTCGAAGCCTTTGAGAGAGAGATCCTTGCGAGGACAAAGCCCAAAACACCCAGAGCCAAAGAGTGTTAGGCATCACTGAAGTCTTTCTGTCCGCGTGACCTGAAGACTTGTTACACTTGAGGACTGTGTTTCCTCCAGCCGGTTAGGCGTCATGTTCTGAGGATCCAGGAGTCATTGTGGATCGCCGGTGAACGGAGTCTGTGAAGGTTTGGAAGTCTACCTTGAAGACTTACCAGAGTGATTGGGCGAGGACTAAGTGTCCTTAGCTCAAGGGGAATAAGGTGAAGACGTGGTCTTCTGAGTTCAATCTCAGCCTCCCTAACCAGACGTACAGTTGTCACAGCAACTGGAACTGGTCTACCAAATCCTTGTCTTCACCAAGCAACTGGTTCTATTCCCTACCTCCTATACATTTCAGTTTGTCTTCGTGAAGTCATTGCTTCTTGCCTGATCTGTTTGACTTCACAGTGTGAAGACATTTACCTGTTTGGCTTCATACTGTCCTCCATTCCGATCTGTTCTACCTAGCTGCTTTTAGTCTTTGTGCTTTCATTGTACTGTTAACTTGACTATGGCCTGTCTAGTATAGTTTATCTTCCACTGCATATCGTATAGGTGTTGTTTGGTTGTCTGTCTTTGAAGATATCACATCTTTCGAAGTCTTTCTTAAAAATCGCCTATTCAACCCCCCTCTAGTCGATAACTAGCACTTTCAAGTGCCCAAAGCATGAGGACCACCACTCCGAACCCCAAGTCAATGCTTAAAGCAGAAGAAGAATTGTTCGCAGGTCAGGTTCTGTAGCTATGGTTCATACTCCTTTGCTCTTGCATCACTGTATTTACTCATAACAACTAATTTCAAATTTGAAGGATGCAATTGAAACTCCAATGGCGCAACAGGTATGTTTTAAACCTGTTTCTTTAACTGGTTTGCTGTTGTAACTTGCTCTATGTTGATTTCAGTTTCAATTGAATAAACCGTTATGTTCTCATGTCATGCACATTACAAGTGTTGCTAGTGTTGTGTAGTTTCCCACACTTATATTCTGTCTATGCTGCTGTGTCTTAAAAAGATATGATTTGAACTGTGTCTCTATCTTGATTTGGCAACATAAACTAGAATGATATAAACAATACAGTGACCATAGTACATAGATATATGGTTGTTTCATGCTGTTATCCAGTCCACCTTACTACTGAACCGGTTTACCAAAATGAGTTTCATATACTACATGCTAAACCTGTGATGTGTCTGCTTGTTTCTCTTGTAGAATGCGAACAGAATATTGGAGAAGAGCACCCCATTATGCAATGGTAGAGAAAGTAATGCAGATAAGGTTCAAGATAGCGACACAACCCTGTTGGTCTCAAAGAAAGGTGATAACAACTATCTTGTAGACAGTGAGACAACCCCAAAGTCCTGCGTTGATGTAGTGTTCGAGTTACTGGCCACTACCGCTGGCACAAGCTCTTAGAACTCGCTGCCTGAATCACTTCGGCTTCTTCAGTCTCAGCTACAAGCTGAAAGGCATCAGTCAGCTGTGCTATGGCAACACTACAAAAAAAAAGACACATCTGTGACATTTTGGCCCGAACGAAAAGTTTTTCTGTCATGCTTATGACACTTCTATGATGATAATTGTAACAAAAACATGTATCATCATAGATGTGGTGGGCTCCTACTTCTATGACAAAAAATCATGACAGAAAATGGGCTTTTCATCCTGGGCGGGCCGGGGACGCACCTGCATGACATTCTTTGGGCCGTCCATGACATAAAAAATCGTGGTAGAAGTGAGGGCGAGGAAATTTTCTCGGAGTTCCCGGTCACGGTGGGTGGTCGGGGCCGAGCGATGCAGTGTGGTTTGCGTGTTTCTCTCGTTGCTAGGCGCGTGTGTGTGCGAGGCGTTCGCTAACTGAACCCGAGCGTGATGGAGAGGCGTTCACTTACTAAACCCGAGCGATCGATCTCGCCCTCGCACTACCACCTCTAGCCACTGAAGCCGATTGATCCTTCACTGCCTGACTAAACCTGAGCGATTCCTTTGCTGCCTAATTGAACCCGATCGATCCTTCTCGCCGCTTACTGAAGCCGAAGGCACCCGTACGTGCGAGACGTAGCCGGTTGGGTTGCCTCTCGATGAACAGTGCCTGTTGCTGCCTCGCGTGCGATACACGTAGACACGAGTCGAGACGCATCGATCGATCGAGCCGGTTGGTTGGCTGTGGATGAACAGTTCTCGGAGGGGGTTGGATGAATAGGACCCCGAGGAGGCTGCCACAGCCTAGCCGGTTGGGGGTGGATGAAGAGGACCCCATGGAGGACTGGAAGAACAGTAGTCGGTGGAGGCTGGAGGAGGTCGACGGTGGATGAACAGTAGCCCATGGAGGCTGGAGCGAGGCAGTAGACTGTGATGAACAGTAGCCCCGGGAGTCCCATTTTGCGGTACGCCACACCTCTCCCGATGAACAGGAGCCTGTTTCGATCGTAGGCGCTCGAAGAGTAGTCCGTTTCCTCCGTTTTGCGGTACGCCACACCCCTCCCGATCAATAGGACCCCATTTCGACCGTAGGAGGTCGAAGATAACTCCGTTTCGTCCGTTTTGCGGTATGCCAGACCCCGAGCCGATGAACATGACCACATTTCGATAGTAGGTGGTCGAACAGAAGGCCGTTTCCTCTGTTTTGCGGTTCGCCAGACCCCTCCCGATGAGCAGGACCCCGTTTCAGCTGTTCCGTCCAAGCCGGTTGGCTCCCGATCGATGAACAGGATGCGTTCCAACCCAGTTGGTTGCCTCCCTATGAACACGGTGCTGTTTCTCCATTTTGACCAAGCCGGTTGGCTGCCAATGAGTAGGACGCAGTTGCTGTACGCGTTCGAGACCCCGCCCGTATGTACGTACGTGGTCGTATTTTTTGCCGTGTGGCTGTAGGTACGGGTACACAATTTAGACGGGACTGCCTGAACTGCTACGCCAGGGGCTCTACTACGACACGTGCCGCTACTTACTCGGCCATGGTTCATCCTTGCAGAGAGACCGATCAACCAGTATATACGTATATGTTCGTGACCAGACAGACAACACTACGTACGGTTTGACCGGGTGGGTCCCAACTATCAGAGAGGATAAGGAGGCACTCCCTTGCGTGCGAAGATATATGTGGTGGGTCCCAGCTGTTAGGGGGAGGAATCATTTTTTTTGCGCGTAATAAGGAGGCACTTCCTTGTGTGCGAAGATGTAGCTAGTGGGTCCAGCTGTCAGCCTCACCATGTACAGTTGTCTTCTTTTTTTGCAGGAAATGTACAGTCGTCTTCCGATGGCTGTCGTTCGTTCACAACGTTGACCACGCCGCGCCGAGAGCACCAAGGCGGTGGACGAAAGCGAGGCCTACTAAGGGAACGATGTGGAGCCGAGGAAGACGAGGCAGTGGATGCCCACGCGGAGGAGAGTACGAGGGTTCACTGGTTCCACTACGGTGTGAGGCTGCCGTCGCCAGAGAATAACACGGGGTGTGGGTGAGTAGAGGGAAGGCCTGGCCGGCGGTGGAATTAGGGTACGGCGGTGAGGCCTATACGGCAGCACTGCCGCACACGGGAGGCAGGAGCAGGCGGTCCCGCCGACGCTGGTTTGGGTGGCTGGAGCAAGAAGATCAGAGGTTGAAGAAGCAGCACGACAGTTGGATTAACATCCAATGGTCCAGCTGCTAGAATCATTTGTTGACTAAGTTGACAAAGCCCTACGTACTGATACGTCTCCAACATATCTATAATTTTTGATTGTTCCATGCTATTATATTAACCATCTTGGATGTTTTATATGCTATTTTATATGATTTTTGGGACTAACCTATTAACCTAGAGCCAAGTGCCAGTTTCTGTTTTTTCCTTGTTTTTGAGTTTCGCAGAAAAGGAATACCAAACGGAGTCCAAATGAGCTGAAAATTTACGGTGATTTTTTATGGACCAGAAGAAGCCCCCGAAGCAAAAGAGTTGGGCCAGAAGAGCCACGAGGCCTCCACAAGGGTGGAGGGCGCCCCCCCTAGGGCGCGTCCTCCGGTCTTGTGGGCTCCTCGTGGACCCCCTGACTTGTTCTCGACGCCAAAAATTCCTATAAATACATAAACCCCCAGAAATAAACCTAGATCGGGAGTTCCGCCGCCGCAAGCCTATGTATCCATGAAAAACCAATCAGGAGCCCGTTCCGGCACCCTGCTGGAGGGGGAAATCATCACCGGAGGCCATCTTCATTATCCCGGCAGTCTCCATGACGAGGAGGGAGTAGTTCACCCTCAGGGCTGAGGGTATGTACCAGTAGCTATGTGTTGGATCTCTCTCTCTCGTGTTCTTGATTTGGCACGATCTTGATGTACCGCGAGCTTTGTTATTATAGTTGGATCATATGGTGTTTCTCCCCCTCTACCTTCTTGTGATGAATTGAGTCTTATTCTTTGAGGTTTCGTTATGTTGGATTGAGTATTGGATTTGGGAACACTTGATGTATGTCTTGCGATGGGATATCTGCGGTGACAATGGGATGTTCTATTGATTCACTTGATGTATGTTTTGGCACTCAACTCGCCTATTCCCGAGGTGACATTGGGGTAATCTATGCATAGGGGTTGATGCACGTTTTTGTCCTACGTTCTTCGATAGAAACTTTGGAGTGATTCTTTGTTGCATGTTGAGGGATTGTTATGTGATCCAATTATGTTATCATTGTTGAGAGGACTTGCACTAGTGAAAGTATGAACCCTAGGCCTTGTTTCCAACCATTGGAATACCGTTTTCGCTCACTTTTGTTACTTGCTACCTTGCTGTTTTTATTTATTCAGATTATAAAAATATATTTCTACCATCCATATTACACTTGTATCACCATCTCTTCGCCGAACTAGTGCACCTATACAATTTACCATTGTATTGGGTGTGTTGGGGACACAAGAGACTCTTTGTTATTTGGTTGCAGGGTTGTTTGAGAGAGACCATCTTCATCCTACGCCTCCCACGGATTGATAAACCTTAGGTCATCCACTTGAGGGAAATTTGCTACTGTCCTACAAAACTCTGCGCTTGGAGGCCCAACACGAGTCTACAAGAAGAAGGTTCCGTAGTAGACATCAAGCTCTTTTCTGGCGCCGTTACCGGGGAGGCTAGGTAAGTGGCACTCACATCCCGTCAATGAAGCTCTTTTCTGGCGCCGTTGCCGGGGAGGTTAGTGCTTGAAGGTATATCTTTAGATCTTGCAATTGAATCTTTTAGTTTCTTGTTTTATCACTAGTTAGTCTATAAAAGAAAACTACAAAAAAAATAGAATTTAGGTTGCCTCATATGCTTCATCTTTTTAATGTCTTTCGTGAAAATGATGGAAAGGAAAATTGTGCTCAAGTGTTAGAAGAAGAAGTCTATAAATTGTTTGGCACTAAATCTCTGAATGATGAGCATGATTGCAATGTTGTTGGTATGAATTCTTTGAATATCCATGATGCTAATGATATGCAAAGCCATAAGCTTGGGGATGCAATGTTTGATGAAGATGATATTTTTAGCCCCCCAAGTTTTGATGAGAATATTTATTATGATGATAGCATGCCTCCTATTTATGAATTCTTCAAGGTAGACTTCCAAACCTTCACAGACTCCGTTCACCGGCGATCCACAATGACTCTTGGATCCTCAAAATGTGACGCCTAACCGGCTGGAGGATACAAAGTCCTCAAGTGTAATAAGTCTTCATATCACGCAGACAGAAAGACTTCAGTGATGCCTAACACTCTTTGGCTCTGGGTGTTTTGGGCTTTATCCTCGCAAGGATTTCTCTCTCAAAGGCTTCGAAGGTGGGTTGCTCTCAAATGACAAAAGTCGTGTACTAACTCTGAGCAGCTTGACTTGGGCTACAAGCAAAGCTGACTCATCCAACTCTCGATAAGATTTTCTCTCATTGTCTTCACTCGAAGACATAGGATTTGGGTTGAGCATCATGTCAGTCTTCTGACTTTGTTCACTGGGACCCCACATAACAGTTCAGTGGTTCCTATGACTCAAGAAGGAAGAAAATGAAACTACGAAAGAAACTATGTCTTCGCACTCCATAGTCTTCAAGTGAATGTCTTCACACGTCATTATCTTCGACATGAAGGTCTTCATGAACCACCATTGTCTTCAATGTCTTCATACATTTTTAGGGGTCATCTCTGGTAGGAAAACCGAATCAATGAGGGACTTCTACCTGTGTTATTCTCCAATTCTCACAAACACATTAGTCCCTCAACCATGTTTGTCGTCAATACTCCAAAACCAACTAGGGGTGGCACTAGATGCACTTACAATCTCCCCCTTTTTGGTGATTGATGACAAACTGGTTGAAGTTTTCAACGGGGACAAAAATATGTGTAAGTTAAAGAACACGGTATATGGCTTCATGAAGTTGAAAGGGCTCCCCCTGAAGATGTGCGTATCAGTAATTTGCCTTTGAATGCAAATGCACATGGCAGGTTCTGCTTTGTGGAGATCTGCTTCAATTCATGAAGACAATTCATCGTGCATACAAAAATGTAGTGAAGATAATGACATGCACATTGAAAAATGGACGTCTGCGGAATGACTTCATGCGGAATTTATCATCGCAACAAGAGGTAGCAGCAAAAGTGGCAGACGACCATCAAGGTTTAAGCGTTACAACTCAAAACCAACAGTTCTAGAACGAGAGTTGTAAAAACTTAGCAAAAAAAATAAGAACCCGACCCATATAAAATATAGACCCGCTTGAAGACTATCAACTCATATGCTTCTCCCCCTTTTGTCAGGAATGACCAAAAAGGAGTGAAGACATAGAGTGCCTAAGCGTTCCCATGAGGTGCTGGTGAAGATGTTAGGGCAACTCGGTCGACAGTGGAGTTGGGCGGTGCAGAGGGGCCTGATGCAGAGTCGTGATGCAGTGAAGCCATGGCTAGTGAAGTGGCGTCGTCCTCTTCATCAATGACTCGAGGGCACATGGACGCCTTCAAGTGGTTGTGTGAAGCTTTGGAAGGCATCATTGTCTTCACGAACAGGTTCCTTGGCAGGCTCGGGATATATGGCTTCATGGGACATATCCACTTCAGGCAGAAAGACAACATGGTTGCATGCTGAAGCTTGATAATTGATGGTGGAGTGAAGCTTGATCAGCCGCATGACCCATGGAGCATAGAACTTGAGGCCAAATAAATCAATGCCTGAAGCTGCCAACTGATGGATGAAGAAATCTTGAGTATTGAACCTGATGCCATTGATGATGTAGATGACCAATGTCTTCATAGTGCCTTAAAGCTTGGTGTTTGGAGAGAACCCTTTGATTGGCTAGAGAGTATGCCTTAGAATATGATATATGGTGCAGGGCAAATACTCGAGGACATTGACAAAAAATTCCTTGGGGTACTCAGCATCGACAGGCAATGGCTTCATCATGCTTAACATTTGGCTCATGTTGGGATCTGGCTTCTGGAAGATGCTCTAAAGTTCTTATTCATATCGCTGACAACCTGGTTCATAGATATCACCAGGAGTGGGCAGGGAAGTGAGCTCGATGATATCCTGAGCTTTGGCTTCATGGTGTACATCACCTGTCATCCACTCAAGGACCCATGTCTTCGGATCCCTGTTGTAGCCTGAGATATGGAGAGTAGCGTAAAATTGAAGCAGGAGCTCTTCATTCCAGTGCTCCTTGTCGACGACAAAAGGGAGCAAGCCAACTTCACGAAAGCAATCAAGAGCTTCTTCAAGGCAAGGGAATCCAGCAATGGCATCACAACACAGGCGCTTGTGTGGAAAGATCCTGTCCTGGTTGTACAAGATGCACGAGTAATAGCTTCTTTGCCGATGACTCCAAGACCTGTCTGAAGATATCTTGGGCTTCTTGTAGGGATTCTTGGCCTTGTCAAAGAATGTGTTGTGTTCTCTGAAGCTTAAAACACTGAATGACCCGTGAGTAGTTGCTGCACTAGGAAGCCTTGGCAGTCTGGGCTTTGGCTTCTGCGTCTGAGGCCTTTGCTCCACATGGTAATCATATTGGGGACTAGGAGCAACATGAGGTGTCATAATGGGCCACTTGACGATGACAAGCTCACCATGATAGAAGGCCCGTTCCATAGTGTGAGGTACAGGTGGAGTGGCAGCCACATTTGAGGTGGATGGTGGAATGTCTTTTGTGGCATCATGGGCGTCAGACAGAAGAGTGGCTTTGGGCTGCGCATTGTCTTCAGCCATGACCACGTCATTGGCTTCAGTAGCAGTGGCATCAGCAGCCTCATTTGCAGTGGCTTCAGAGGCTTTAAGAACTGGTGGGTCAGGCACAATCACATCTTGATTCACACTTAGTACAGTGGTAGGGGGAATAACAGCTTGATCTTCTTCTACTCTTTCCTCGGCTGATGCAACCGGAATATCTTCAACCACTCTGGCTTCAGACTCTTGAGCAGTTTCTGTAGGGATGGCTTCAGGGAACACTTGACATGCTATTGAGCTTGTGGCTTGCACATCCTCTTCAGGAATGCTCGACATGGATACTGGTGGCCTTGGGCCTCGGCAAAGCCTTCGGAAGGAGGGCGACGCCTGTGGTGAGGGAGTGGTCTTCTCCATGTCTTCGGGGGTGTCTTGGGGAGTCTCAATCACTAGAGTGGTGACTTGAGCTGGTGGAGTGCGCAGAATGACTTCATGGAGGGGAGTGTTGGGGTGTTGCTCTTCCCAGAACTCATCTGGAGTGATTGGCGTTGTAGGACCACCAATACTGATCTATTCACTGCTCGTGGGAGCAGGCGATATACCGGTTTTGGCATGATCTGGGGAACCTGAGGAAGGACTTCATCATCAACTACATTGTCTTCATGACCAATGTCTTCAGCTGCGGTGGTGTCAACAGCTGGAATCTCTTCAGACTCATGAGCCTCTGTGGTAGTAGGCTCATGTACAACTAGACGGCGCTTGCGGTTGGAGGAGGCTGGTAGGGCAACATATATAGTTTCAACGAGCAGCGACTCTTTAGGAGAAGATGAAGCAGTTGGTGCTGGAGTCCATCTTGAAGACTTAGAAGGCTTTGTTTTCAGCTTCTTCTACGACGGAGCAGCATCAGAAGCTTCTTGATGCTTTCGCTTCTTGGCCTCAGCCTTAGCCTGCTTTGTCTTCTTCTTGTCAGAAGCAGCTGATGGGACCTTTGGCTTCGAGCCAGTCATACAGGCAGGGAAGACAATGCTTGGTCTTTCCTGCATTGGAGCTTCAGTTTCAGATTGCACTGGCTTCTTCTTAGCAGCCAGCTTGGGGTCAATGCCTGGACGCCCAAGTGCTTTCCTTTTCAAGGCTTCATTATGAGCCTGAACACATTTTTTAGCATAATGCTTGAGGCGCTCTCGAGAGCCTTCGGCTTCATCACGATGCTTGACAAATCCAACCTTGAGATCAATCATCATCTGCTTGAAATTTTGCACTTCAGTGACACTAAACTTGGCCATGTGCTTCTTGAAGAGAGCCTTTTCATGGTCAATCTTGTTTTTCTGCTCAATGACCTTTTGAGTGATCACAAGCTCTTTGGCAATATAGCCCTGAAATGTCACGCCGATGCCAATGGGAAGCTGCAGATCATCGATGGTAAGAGAGGTGTCTTCAAACCATTCATTAATGAAGTTGTTTAGAATATCAGCATCAAACAGAGGCAGATCATTCAAAATTTTGGCCTCTTGTTTGCTCTTAATAAGCAGCTCAAGGGCATCATCTGTAAGTGCATCTAGTGCCACCCCTAGTTGGTTTTGGAGTATTGACGACAAATATGGTTGAGGGACTAATGTGTTTGTGAGAATTGCAGAATAACACAGGTAGAAGTCCCTCATTGATTCAGTTTTCCTACCAGAGATGACCCCTAAAAATGTATGAAGACATTAAAGACAATGGTGGTTCATGAAGACATTCACGTCGAAGACAATGACGTGTGAAGACATTCACTTGAAGACTATAGAGTGCGAAGACATAGTTTCTTTCATAGTTTCATTTTCTTCCTTCTTGAGTCATAGGAACCACCGAACTGTTAAGTGGGGTCCCAGTGAACAAAGTTAGAAAACTGACGTGATGCTCAACCCAAAATCCTATGTCTTCGAGTGAAGACAATGAGAGAAAATCTTATCTAGAGTTGGATGAGTCAGCTTTTCTTGTAGCCCAAGTCAAGCTGCCGCGTGTGTTTGAAATCCGACTGTTGGACACATGTCGGTTCCTTAGTGACCAAGGGTCATTTCGGACATATCATGTCGGGTTGCCTGCTGGCTATAAATAGCCCACCCCCTCCACTACAAATTGGTGGCTGCTCAGAGTTAGTGCACGGCTTTTGTAGTTTGAGAGCAACCCACCTCCGAAGCCTTTGAGAGAGAGATCCTTGCGAGGACAAAGCCCAAAACACCCAGAGCCAAAGAGTGTTAGGCAT
Source organism: Thinopyrum elongatum (assembly GCA_011799875.1). Lineage (NCBI taxonomy): Eukaryota > Viridiplantae > Streptophyta > Magnoliopsida > Poales > Poaceae > Thinopyrum > Thinopyrum elongatum. The sequence goes on from CM022301.1 coordinate 314,328,808, forward strand.
CACTGAAGTCTTTCTGTCCGCGTGATCTGAAGACTTATTACACTTGAAGACTGTGTATCCTCCAGTCGGTTAGGCGTCATGTTCTGAGGATCCAAGAGTCATTGTGGATCGCCGGTGAATGAAGTCTGTGAAGGTTTGGAAGTCTACCTTGAAGACTTACCCAAGTGATTGGGCGAGGACTAAGTGTCCTTAGCTTAAGAGGAATAAGGTGAAGACGTGGTCTTCTGAGTTCAATCTCAGCCTCCCTAACCAGACGTACAGTTGTCACAGCAACTGGAAATGATCTACCAAATCCTTGTCTTCACCAAGCAACTGGTTCTATCCCCTACCACCTTTACATTTAAGTTTGTCTTCGTGAAGTCATTGCTTACTTGCATGATCTGTTTGACTTCATTGTGTGAAGACTTTCTTGTATTTGGCTTCGTACTGTCTTCCCATTCCGATCTATTCTACCTAGCTGCTATTAGTCTTCGTGCTTTCATTGTACCATTTACTTGCCTAATGCATGTCTAGTGTAGCTTATCCTTCGCTGCATATTGGATAGGTGTTGTTTGACTGTCTGTCTTTGAAGATCTTGCATCTTTTGAAGACTTCCATAAAAATCGCCTATTCCCCCCATAGTCGATAACTAGCACTTTCAATTGGTATCAGAGTAAGGTGCTCCCTTGTTCTGTGTGATTTGGTTTAACCACCTGGAGTTTTTTCTATGTCGACTGCAGGGATAATCAAGGTCTCCGTTGCGTGCCCCGTCTTTGATGGCACTGATTACCCCTACTGGAAGAATAAGATGCACATGCATCTTGAAGCCATTGACAACGACCTCTGGTATGTCGTCAGAATAGGCATTCCCAAAGTCGATGAAGGTGTCACCGCTGCTAATGTCAAGAGGTTCGCGTGACTAGACTCAACCGCCAAGAACATCATCTGTGGTCATCTGACCAAAGGGCAGTATGGCCATGTGAGTGCTCTGGAATCCGTGAAGCTAGTCTGGGACTGGCTTTCCAAGGTCAACGAAGGTGTCTCAACTCAAAGAGATTCTAGAATCGATGTGCTTCGCAACCTCTTCAACAGATTCAAGAGGAATGACAATGAAAATGTCCAGCTCACTTTCGACCGCCTCACTGATATCACAAAGGAACTTCGTGCTCTTGGCGCCACTGAAATCACCAAGCATGAAGTCATGAAGAAGCTACTCAGATCACTTGACAGCTCATTTGGCACTCTAGCATTGATGATCCAAGAATGCCCTGACTTCAAAGATCTCAATCCGTCTGACATACTTGAGAGGCTCAACACACATGAGTTCCAGCTATCTGAGAAGAGAGACATCTATGGCCCCAATTATGGCCGATGTCGTGCTTTGAAGGCAAAAGCTGTTTCCTCATCTGAAGAAGAATCTGACTGCAGTTCTGAAGATCTTGAAGACATTGGCAAAGTGCTAGCAATGCTTGTGAGAAAGTTCTAGAAGTTCTCCAAGAAGAATCGCTTCGGAAAGTCTTCAAGATCCAGTTCCAAGAATGATGAGGCTTCCACTCGTGACTACAAGAAGAGAACATGCCACAAATGCAAGAAGCTAGGCCACTACATATCTGAATGTCCTCAATGGGACAAGGAAGCAAAGAAAAAGGAGAAGAGCAAGGAATATGACTCTGATGACAAGAAGAAGAAGAAATCCTCAAAGTCTTCTTCAAAATCTTCTTCAAAGTCTTCATCATACAAGAAGAGCTCATCTGGCAAGGCTCGTGCATTCATTGGCAAGGAGATGGATTCAGAGGAGGAGTCTGCTTCTGAGGAGGCAGAGGTGGAATCTGAAGAGGAGTCTAATTCAGGCGTGGCAAGCCTGGCTCTGGCTTCAGCGTTCATTGCCAAGTCCATCTTCAACCCTGAAGACAATGGTCACGATGCCGATGCCGAAGCCAATGATGACGACGATTCTGCTCCCACCTACTGCTTCATGGCTAGAGGTGCTAAGGTAAACTCACACGATGCTTACTTTCAGACCTCCAGTGAAGATGACTCTGAATGTGAATCCAAACCCAGCTATAAGACTCTTGCTAAAATTGCAACTGAACAACAAACATCCATGGAAAAGATTCAAAAATTACTAGACAAAAGCGATGACCTGTTGGACGAGGAAATGAATCGAACCCAGTCCTTAATCGAAGATATAAAAAATCTTCGCGTTAAGTACATGGAACTTGAAATTCGTCATGAAACCCTCTCAGCTACTCATGAGACGCTTTCCTATGATTATCTTCAAAGGAAGCAAGATCTAGAGAAACTAAGAGCGTCTCATGAAGATCTTCAAAAGGAAAACGATTCACTACTCGCCCAACAGATCAGTTCCGCTCAGGAAGATTTTGTGCCACCTTGTTTAAAATGTCTTGAGCGTGACAATGTTGTCTCTATTGCTGAATGTTCTACTGCTTCTGAAGTTGCAATATCTTCAACTGCTGATGTGGTAACTAACCCCTCTTCTGAGGATACCACTACTATTGCTGATGAGAATGCCAGGTTGAAGACATTGCTTGAAACAGGCATGTACAAAAGCCTCAAAGGGCATCAGACACTATGTGATGTCCTCAAGAAACAGATTCTGAACCGAAACCCTAGGAAAGAGGGTGTTGGTTTCGAGAGGAAAATGAATGCTGATGGTTCTTATTGGAAGCCTGAGCAGTACCCCAAAACCACATGGGTTGCTACACAGGGCCCTTTAGTGGATCCATCCGCTTTATCTAGCTTCACCTGTGCTAACCCTATTATCATTGGTGAGTCATTTGAATCAAACTATAAACTATTCAAGAACCAGGTTTATTGGAACTAACTGCAGGAGTGGGTCACCTATGAAGAAGATCTGGGTTCCTAAAAGTTGTCTTGAGAATCTTCCTGTGAATGTCATCATGACACCACCAGGGAAGAAGACAAACCCGAGACCAAAGGCTTCTTAGGGCCCAAAGGCTTCATACAGACAGAGGACCTCATATGCTCACCCTAACGCCAATGTTTTGCAGGGAAACTATCATCAAACTCATGAATATGAGCGGGTTTCATTAAACCGGTATGTTCACAAATCAAAGAATTTTTCTGCATATTCTTTTGAGTACTATTCACCTCCTGCAATACTATTTGCTAGGGCTCCAAAGCCCAAGTTCTCAGATGCTGCACTTAGACTCATTGCTTCTAAGCCACCCCTTCAGATGTGGGTGGTTAAGAAGAATTAACTTCTCTTGCAGGGAAAGGTCTCCAGCCAGAAATCATTGACTTCTGAAGATAATGCTGGAGACCTAAAACATCTTGTGGGACACAAGATAAAATGCCAAAATGGTCTTACCATTTACTTCGTCCCTGGATTTCTTGATGAACATCCCATCCTACCATCCAAGAATCTTAACTTTGATAGTATGCTTGTTCGCCAAATGTTTATGCTTCACAATACTCTTGGTGAAGCCTATCCTACTAACTGCACTGTAGGGTACTGTAGGATCGAAAGTAGGTCTAGAGGGGAGGGGGGTGATTATAGTACTTGACCAAATAAAAATCTAGCCTTTTCCCAATTTTAATTCTTAGTAGATTTTAGCAACTTAGCACAAGTCAAGCAATCAACCTACACATGCAATCCTAAGAGTGTAGCAGCGGAAAGTAAAACATCGCATATGAAGGTAAAGGGAATGGTTTGGAGAAGGCAAACACAATGTAGACATGAAGATTTTTGGTGTGGTTCCGATAGGTGGTGCTATCGTACATCCACGTTGATGGAGACTTCAACCCACGAAGGGTAACGGTTGCGCGAGTCCATGGAGGGCTCCACCCACGAAGGGTCCACGAAGAAGCAACCTTGTCTATCCCACCATGGCCATCTCCCACAAAGGACTTGCCTCACTCGGGTAGATCTTCACGAAGTAGGCGATCTCCTTGCCCTTACAAACTCCTTGGTTCAACTCCACAAACTTGTCAGAGGCTCCCAAGTGACACCTAACCAATCTAGGAGACACCACTCTCCAAAAGGTAATAAATGGTGTGTTGATGATGAACTCCTTGCTCTTGTGCTTCAAATGATAGTCTCCCCAACACTCAACTCTTTCTCACAGATTTGGATATGGTGGAAAGATGATTTGAGTGGAAAGCAACTTGGGGAAGGCTAGAGATCAAGATTCTTGTGGTTGGATTGGAATGTCTTAGTCTCAACACATGAGTAGGTGGTTCTCTCTCAGAAAATGAGTAGTGGAAGTGTAGGCACATTCTGATGGCTCTCTCTTGAATAGAGAAGGGGGTGGAGGGGTATAAATAGCCTCCACACAAAATCTAACCGTTACACACATTTGACCCAACTCGGTTAGACCGAATAGAAGAACTCGGTGAGACCGATTCAGTTCAAAATGTGAACGTTAGGAATCTCGGTGGGACCGATATGATCAACTCGGTGGGACCGATGTGCTAGGGTTAGGGCAAAACCTCATCTCGGTGTGACCGATTGCATGAACTCGGTGAGACCGATTTCAGCAATGAGCAAACAGAGAGTTGGTCATGCAAACTCGGTGGGACCGATCGCTCCTTTCGGTAAGACCAAAACATTACGAAAGGGAAACAGAGAGTTTGCATTGCGAACTCGGTGGGACCGATCGCTCATTTCGGTGAGACCGAAACGTTACGAAGGGAAACAAAGAGTTTGCAATCCCATCTCGGTGAGACCGAAATCCCTATCGGTGAGACCGAACTAATTAGGGTTTCTAGCAGTGGCTATGTCAAAGGAACTCGGTGGCACCGGATAGATCAAATCGGTGGGGCCGAGTTTGACTTTAGGTTTAGGACATATTTGGATTTGAGAAAGTGGTTGAGGGTTTTGGAGAATATCACTAAGCACTTTGAGCAAGTAGACCATTAAGCAACACCTCATCCCCTTTTAATAGTATTGGCTTTTCCTATGGATTCAATGTGATCTTGGATCACTAAAATAGAAATGTAGAGTCTTGAGCTTTTGCCAATATTTGTCCTTAGCACTTTGAGGGGTCCACATCTCTAGTCCATGTGCCATGCCAATCATTGAACTTTTTGAAATATTTAACTTGAAAGGATATTAGTTCAATGAGCTATATGTTGTTATGAATTACCAAAACCACCCGGGGATTAGTTGCACTTTCAATCTCCCCCTTTTTGGTAATTAATGACAACATATAGATCAAAGCTTCGACAAATTATAATATGAATGAAATATATCGTCACTTTGAGAAGTATGTGAAAAGCAAGAGCTCCCCCTAAATTTGTGCATTATTTAAAATTTGCTTTTGAATGCAAATGCACACTTGATTAGGATCATGGGTTACTCTTCCATGTCACATACATCTTGGTGGAGCGCTCAAAATGATAGAATGTAAAGCACATGCACTCATCACCAAGGGAAACATGATTGATCATACACAAGTATTATAGATAGCATCATTCAAGCACACATTAAAGCATAATGATCAACCAGATGATCATAAGTGTATCTCACACACAAGCATAAATAATGTAGCAACCAAACGAACAAATATCAATTAGCAAGAGAGGCAAACAAAAGCAAAACACACACTCTCTCTCGAAGCCTAAGATCTATACACTTTCTCCCCCTTTGGCAACAAGTTACCAAAAAGCTTGAAAATGCATAGTGCTATTCGGCACTCTAGGGACGATCTCCGGGAGCTCCGGTGTGCGTAGATGGCGTTGAGAGGAGTCCGTCTGCAAAGGCTTCTGCTGATGTCTGAGGAGCTGGAGGAGTTGCAACTGAAGGTGCAACAGTGGTAGTTGCTGCAGGTGCTGAAGTTGTAGCTCTGGAATCTGTGACAACTGGCTCTGCTGCAGACCTCTATGCTCTTGGCACTCTGTGACATGCATCTGTGGTGACTCTTCCTCTCCTATCCTCTGCCTCTTCTTGAAGTTGCTCAACTGTGGTTTGGATCTCTGTGACCTTCAAGTCTATATCATAAATTTTGTTTCAATGATCCTCTCAAGACTTTCTTGGTTTTGAGTCAGGGTGGCTAGTCCTTTCTCAATCCTCATTGTAGACTCAAGCAGATAAGTGAGCTGATCTTGCTTGGTCTTGAGATTCACAGCTGATACATCTGGCATCTTGGAAGTCTTTGCTGCCTTAGCTTGCTCTCGCTTCTCCTGAGCCTCTACAGATGTAGGATGTGATGCATCCATGACAACAACATTGTCCTCAAAGTCTGGCCTCAGGGGAAGGTGTTCTCTGTCCAGTAGATATGTGCCTGTCCCCATCTTGGAGTTGATGAGCATCTGAATGTGTGGGGCATATCCACATGACCTCTTCTGATCAGCAGCAGTTCTCTTGATGGTTTCAACAATCAAAGTCATCACCTTGAACTTCTCTGGCACATCAAACATATGCAGCAGGTTTATTGAGTGACCTCTGATCATCCTGTCATCTCCTGACTTGGGCAAAAAAGTGTGCCTTAGTATAGTGTTGATAGTGGGCAGCCCTGATAGCAGATAGTAGATGGAGCCAAACTTGTGAGACTCCAAGGCATGATCAGGAATTTCCTTGTACATGTGAGCCATGGAGTTATGATCTTTCCTGGACTTGGCACAAACATCTGTGTCATCTTCACCTTCTTTAGGGGCATTGATCAACTTGGCCCATTCTGCAATAGATGATTGGTATCTTGTGCCTTCAGTCATCCAGACTATCTTGCCATCCGAATAGAAGTGTGCAGTTGAATAAAATTGCATGACCATCTCATCATTCCATTTAGTCAGTTTCTGACCAATAAACTTGTCAACCTCATTCAGCCTGAAACTCTCATGAACTCCTGGGAAGTAATCTTCATTGTCATCAATGAATTTCCAGTCAACCCATCTCATGTCACTGACTATGGGCTTCTTGTCCAAAAGAACTGTCTCATAGAAGTCTTTCTGCTCCTTGGTGTGAAATCTGTAGTCCACAGCTGTCCTTCTCCTCACAGCATATGGGTCTGTCTGTCTCCACCGTCTGAGACCTGCATCCTTTCTCAACTTCATGTTTTCAGCTATGGGATGATTGTCATCATGATCTGGAATTTTTGGTTTGAGCTTCCTGAGCACTTGCTGCTCCTCATCCTCTTGAACTTCAGGCACTGGGGCCTTGTTCTTTTCAGCAGCTAGGATGTTTCTGGTGGATCTCTTGGGTACTGTAGGCTTTGGGACTTGAGCTTGGGCAGATGGCTTTGGAGCTATCTTGGGCTTAGATGAATCAGCCCCAGACTTGATTGCATCTCCCATAAGCTTCTGAGACTTTGGTGCTGGCTCAACAACTTCTTCCTCATCATCTTCATCTGGATATTTCATCATTGATGATCTGCAAATAACTCTGGCCATGGTCTTCTTGACCCTTTCCTTCCTTTTCTTGCCTCCAGCAACCTCTTCTTCTCTTGGTTCAAGAGTGAACTCTATAGTTTCCTGAGTGGAGGCTCCGGCTTTTGACATAGGCACTCTCTTGGCAGGAGCTTTCTTCTTCATGCCAGGCTTGGTGGCAGCAGTAGCAGCAGCATACTCCTTCTTGACTGCCTTCTTCTTTGAGGTGACCTCCTCATCAACCACAAAGTCCTCATCTTTAGAATCTGAGGTTCTCTTCTTCCTTTGCCTAGTTGCAGCCTTAGGCAAGTTGCTTGGGGTGCTTCTGCTACCCTCATCATAACTGCTATTGGAGGGACTAGTGCCCTCACTGAGATTTGCTTGCTCCTCTGACCTATTCTGGCTGTCACTGTTGTCTGACATGGCTGACACTGACCTTGTGAATAGATAGGTATAGGCAGAGTAGATGAGCATCACAAAGTACATCTATTTTGGCAAAAAGTTTGACTCAAAAACTTAATTTTAGTTTTCTGCAGAAAGCATTTCGGAGCTACCGATATGACTAACTCGGTGGTACCGAAGCAACTTTGGAGTCTAAACAGGCAGTTTTGGTCAGACCGAGACGCAGTTCGGTGACTCCGAGATGCTAGGGTTTCATAGAGAAAGTAAACCCGGTCACACCAACTCGTACACTTCGGTCAGACCGAGTTGTACATGTGCAATGGCCTGGGCCAAATCGGTGAGACCGAATACTTCAAATCGGTCGGTCCGAGATGAGTTCGGCGGAAACCAAACCCTAAGTTTTTGCATCAAAACTAATCTAGAGGAAGTTTTGGTTGGATAGGATGATCTCAATCGTGGCTAGAAGCATGGCATTAACCTTTGTGCAAGAATCAGAGTTAAGGAATACACAAAGGGATTGAGTCCGTACCCTAACTTGGCGGCGGACTCGCTACGGCGACAACAGCGGCGAAGAATCCCATTGACGGCGGCGGAGACCAGCAGCAGGAGGGCGCTGGCGACGACGGCGATGATCCGGAGACCAAGGGGGCGGCAGAGCTGGGCAGGCATGGTTGGGAGTTTGAAGGAATTTCCAAATTTCAACCCGCGGATATATATACCCAGTCACTGTCGGTGTGACCGAGTGGAACGACTCGGTGGCACCGAGATGCAGAATCGCAAGCGGTTTCTGCAACTCGGTGTGACCGAATTGTTCTAATCGGTTGCACCGAGATGAAAACCTAAATCAACCCAATGATTTCAGTGAGACTGAGATGGATGAATCGGTTAGACCGAAAGCCATTAAGAGGTTTTGGAAGTTTAAGCCCTTGACGGATCGGTGGCTCCGAGTGCTCCTCACCCGGAGGGTCCGAATTTGACTTGATCAAACTTTGTGATGTAGCATGAATAGAGTTTGAGACGAGAAAAGCATAGATAGCTAGAGGGAGTACTTAGGCATTCTTGTCCATCCATTTGGCAAAAAGAAAAACCAATCAATCAAAACAACAAATGGATGTCCTCAAATGGAGAAAATTATGCAACCAACATGCTCACACAAGAAGATAGCAAATGAAATATGTGGCAAAGTATGCACAAACACTCTAGCATCTATCAAGCAATTGGCGATGACTAGGTCATCTATATATGAGTATATTGACTTAGGAGTCAAATGAGAACATTTGATCATAGGTCATACTCATCGTTTAATCACAAGTGGGGTTACCACTTTTACATAAAGCATTGTTGTGTTCACACCATTAGAGTTGCTTTAGCTCAATTCTTAGAGTAAAGCTCCCCCTAGATGTGATATCCCCCCTAAGAGGATGAACTAACCTTAGGTTTTGTCGATGATGAGTTCATGTAGATGTTGAAGATGTGGATGCTCAATGTTGATGTAGATCATTTGGAGCAATCCATTAGAGTGAGTTGCACTTTCAATACCTACATGGGTTAGTCCCACAAGGAACACACAAGGATATCCATAGACATAGAGTGAAATACACATATGATGTTGTCCATGAAAGCATTAGGTCACCTTGTCCCTTGTTTTACCAACAAGAGGGTTTGTGACTCCTTGAACTAGTGCAAGATATGGAAGTTGATTGCACTTGTCCTTGCCAAAATGAATATGAGTGAAGTATGTTGGCGGAGTCACCCTCAAGAACTCTCTAGTTCTTCTTCTTTGGGACCCACATCAACTTGATGGGGATCCTTGGAGTTGTAGTCATTCTTGATGAAGTGGAACTTGATGTAGTCTTGGGAACCCACTTGACCAAGGCCTTTGGAGCTTCTTCAAATGAATCAATCTCCTCTTGAAGCTTGTCCTTGCCTTTTTGCTTGTGGTCTTGTGGTGGAAGATCATCTTGAGCTTGTGTTCCCTCAAAAGAAGTGGGATCATACTTCTCTTGTTGAGGAACAAACTTCGTCTTGGGGTATTGATCTTCTTCCCACTCAACTCCATTGGCATTGAACTTGCGTTCAAAACCAACACCTTGATTCTTCCGATGCCTTCCTTGCTTGCGTACAATCTCATCAAATTGCTTACTTCCGGCAAGGCTCTTGTAAACACCTTTCTCTATAATTCCCTTCAATAAGCTATTTTCTTGCTCAAGTGTAACTTGGCTAAGAGAATCATTAGTGGATTCAAGAGAACTACTAGAAGCAACAATATTGGATTTAGCATGATTATTGTTACTACTAGAAGAAGAATCTTTCTTGTTCTTGTTGCTAGATTTTACTTGTGGCATGTAAGTAGACAAGAGTAAATGCTTGGCAATGTAAGAAGAACTTTTCTTATGAAGATCATCATTGATTGCTTTTTAGAACCCATGCTCTTGCTCTAGATTGAGCTTTTCAAAGCGTAGCTTCTCATGAGTCTTTAAAAGCTCTCGATGATCCTCTAAGGTAGTTTCATGAGCTAACTTAAGAGTGTTTAATTCTTTAGTTAGACGCTCAATCTCCTTCTTATCATTGTCATTCGTTTCATCTTGATTAGCATGATTAATAGCAATTTCATCATAGTTTTCATCACTAGAGTTGTCAACAAGTAAATCATCATCACCTAGCAAATCATCTTCATCACTATTGAAATCAACATACTCGGGGTGTGATACCTTGGGGCCTTTAGCCATGAAGCATCTTCCAATTCCTTCATTTGGTGAGTCAAATATGTCTTAGGAGTTGGATGACACAAGTGCAAGACCGGCAACACCTTCATCTTGAGTATATTCGGAGTCGGAGTGATAACTTCTCTCGGAGTGGTTGTCGGAGTCGGAACCAGATACCCATTCACCAACATGAGCTTGATGTCTTCATCTTGTGTAGCTCTTTGATGACTTGTCCTTCCTTTCCGAATCCTTGCTTCTGCGAGAGGGTCTTCGTTCATAACGATCATCTCTACTCCTCTCTCTTGGAGGTGATTCCTCTCTTTTACTTCTCCTTTTAGGTGAGTCTTCTCTTCTTTTGTAGGGATCCGTACATTCACTAGAGTAATGTCTGGGTCTTCCACAATTATAGCAATTGCTATCACGACTAGAAGATCTTTTGTCATTGTAGGACCTTGACTTAGAACTTCTCCCTTTGCTTCTACTCTTGTAGAACTTGTTGAAGTTCTTCACCATTAGGCTCAATTCTTCATTGAAGGCTTGTTTCTCACTTGATGTTGTGGGAGCATCACATGAAGCTTTGTAAGCACCACTAGACTTGTTGTGAAACTCTTCCTTATCCTTAAGTGACATCTCATGAGCAACAATTCTACCAATGACTTCCGTTGGCTTGAGATCTTTGTAATTTGGCATCATTTGGATCAAACTGCACACGGTATCATATTTTCCATCCAAGGCTCTTAGGATCTTCTTGATGATGAATCTGTCGGTCATCTCTTCACTTCCTAAGCCGGCAATCTCATTTGTGATGAGAGCAAGCCTAGAGTACATTTCAGCGACTCCTTCACCATCCATCATTTTGAACTTGTCAAGTTGACTTTGAAGCACATCCAATTTGGATTCCTTGACGGACTCGGTACCTTCGTGCATATCAACCAAAGTATCCCAAATTTCCTTTGCATTCTCAAGGCGGCTAATTTTGTTAAATTCTTCGGGGCACAATCTGTTGAAGAGGATATCGCAAGCTTGAGCGTTGTATTGCAACATCTTCAATTCTTCCGCGGTTGCTTCACGATTTGGTTCTCTTCCATCTTCGAAGAATTCACCTTGCAAACCAATACACATAATAGCCCAAACGGCGGGGTTATGTCCAAGAATATGCATTTTCATCTTATGCTTCCAACTAGCAAAGTTAGTACCATCAAAGTAAGGACCTCTACGGTGGTAATTTCCCTCGCTAGACGCCATACTCTCCTAGGTTGTGAAACCAAGGCTATGATCACCAAAGCTATGGAAATCAAGGCAATTGGAGACCAAAGCTCTGATACCACTTGTAGAATCGAAAGTAGGTCTATAGGGGGGTGATTAGACTACTTGACCAAATAAAAATCTAGCATTTTCCCAATTTTAAGTCTTGGCAGATTTTAGCAACTTAGCACAAGTCAAGCAATCAACCTACACATGCAATTCTAAGAGTGTAGCAGCGGAAAGTAAAACATTGCATATGAAGGTAAAGGGAAGGGTTTGGAGAAGGCAAACGCAATGTAGACACGAAGATTTTTGGCGTGGTTCCGATAGGTGGTGCTATCGTACATCCACATTGATGGAGACTTCAACCCACGAAGGGTAACGGTTGGGCGAGTCCACGGAGGGCTCCACCCACAAAGGGTCCACGAAGAAGCAACCTTGTCTATCCCACCATGGCCATCGCCCACGAAGTACTTGCCTCACTCGGGTAGATCTTCACGAAGTAGGCGATCTCCTTGCCCTTACAAACTCCTTGGTTCAACTCCACAATCTTGTCGGAGGCTCCCAAGTGACACCTAACCAATCTAGGAGACACCACTCTCCAAAAGGTAATAAATGGTGTGTTGATGATGAACTCCTTGCTCTTGTGCTTCAAATGATAGTCTCCCCAACACTCAACTCTCTCTCACAGATTTGGATATGGTGGAAAGATGATTTGAGTGGAAAGCAACTTGGGGAAGGCTATAGATCAAGATTCTTGTGGTTGGATTGGAATGTCTTGGTCTCAACACATGAGTAGGTGGTTCTCTCTCAGAAAATGAGTAGTGGAAGTGTAGGTACATTCTGATGGCTCTCTCTTGAATAGAGAAGGGGGTGGAGGGGTATAAATAGCCTCCACACAAAATCTAACCGTTACACACATTTGACCCAACTCGGTCAGACCGAATAGAAGAAATCGGTGTGACTGATTCAGTTCAAAATGTGAACGTTAGGAATCTCGGTGGGACCGATATGATCAACTCGGTGGGACCGATGTGCTAGGGTTAGTGCAAAACCTCATCTTGGTGTGACCGATTGCATGAACTCAGTGAGACCGATTTCAACAATGAGCAAATAGAGAGTTGGTCAGGCAAACTCGGTGGGACCGATCGCTCCTTTCGATAAGACCGAAACATTACGAAAGGGAAACAGAGAGTTTGCATTGCGAACTCGGTGGGACCGATCGCTCATTTTGGTGAGACCGAAACGTTACGAAGGGAAACAGAGAGTTTGCAATCCCATCTCGGTGAGACCGAAATCCCTATCGGTGAGACCGAACTGATTAGGGTTTCTAGCAGTGGCTATGTCAAAGGAACTCAGTGGCGCCGGATAGATCAAATCGGTGGGGCTGAGTTTGACTTTAGGTTTAGGACATATTTGGATTTGAGAAAGTGGTTGAGGGTTTTGGAGCATATCACTAAGCACTTTGAGCAAGTAGACCATTAAGCAACACCTCATCCCCTTTTAATAGTATTGGCTTTTCCTATGGACTCAATGTGATCTTGGATCACTAAAATAGAAATGTAGAGTCTTGAGCTTTTGCCAATATTTGTCCTTAGCATTTTGAGGGGTCCACATCTCTAGTCCATGTGCCATGCCAATCATTGAACTTTCTAAAATATTTAACTTGAAAGGATATTAGTTCAATGAGCAATATGTTGTTATGAATTACCAAAACCACTCGGGGATTAGTTACACTTTCAGGTACAACTCCGAAAGCTACTGAATGGATCATGGATAGCGGATGCACTAACCACATGACTGGTGATCGAAGTCTTCTCATGGATTCAACTTTGCGTCCATCTACTAAAAGCCATATCACATTTGTTGACACTGGTAAAAGCAAGGTATTGGGCCTAGGTAGAGTTGCTATCTCAAAGGATCAACACATGGATAAAGTGATGCTTGTTGAATCCCTTGGATACAACTTAATGTCTGTCTCTTTGTGATCTTAATATGATCATGATATTTGGAAAGTTTCGATGCCTTGTGCTTATGGATTCTGACAAATCTCTAGTCTTCGAAGGTTATCGAAGAGGTGATCTGTATATGCTATATTTCTCCGTAGGACCACAGCTTGCCATATGTCTTCTAGCAAAAGCTTCAGAGTGTTGGCTTTGGCATCGAAGGCTAGGACATGTGGGCATGACGAATTTGCACACTCTCGTGAAGAAGAAGCATATCATTGGCATCAAGGGCGTCAAGTTCAAGAAGGATCATCTTTGTGGTGCTTGTGAAGCCGGGGAGATGACTAGGGCAAAGCATCCCTCGAAGACAATCATGACGACTTCACGTCCCTTCGAGCTGTTTCACATGGACTTATTTGGCCCTACTCACTACTCTACCCTTACTACCACTCCACATCTTTATGGCATCCTCATTGTTGATGGTTACTCGCGATGCACTTGGGTACACATAATTCTCTATAAGAATGAAGTGCAGGATGTCTTCAGACGATTCGCCAATCGAGCCATGACTAACTATGGCATCAAGATCAAGCACATCAGAAGTGACAATGGCATGGAATTCAAGAAGACAGGCCTCGACACTTATCTTGATACACTAGGCATCACTCATGAGCTCTATACTCCATACACACCTTAGCAGAATGGCGTCGTGGAACGCAAAAAAATGACTCTTATTGAGATGGCTCGTACGATGCTTGATGAGTACAAGACTCCAAGAAAGCTCTAGCCTGACTCCATTGACACTACATGCCATATCATCAACTGAGTTTATCTTCACAAGTTCTTCAAGAAGACATCCTATGAACTACTCACTGGTAAGAAGCCAAACGTTAGCTATTTCAAAGTTTTTGGTGCCAGGTGCTGGATCAAGGATCCACATCACACTTCCAAATTTGCACTGAAAGCACATGAAGGTTTTATGCTTGGCTACGGAAAGGATTCGCACACCTACAGGGTCTTCAACCTCTTTCAGTATAAAGTGGTTGAAACTGTAGATGTGCGGTTCGATGAGACTAACGGCTCGCAAAGAGAGCACCTGCCAAATGTGCTAGATGAAGCTTCTCCTAGTGAATCTATCAAGCTAATGGGAACTGGAGAAATCATACCCACCGAGGAACAGACTGAAGAGGAAATTGTCATTCCAGCTCCTACTCAATGTGAAGACAATACTAAACCTGAAGACAATGCTGAAGATGAAGACAATAATCAGCAAAACCAAAGTCTTCGCCCTGTTCATCCTTGTGTGGACAATGAAGTTCAGATTGAGAAGATTCTTGACAGTATCAATGCACCTGGTCCACTTACTCGATCAAGAGGTACACAACTAGCAAACTTCTGTTGGCATTTTGCTTTCGTCTCCATATCCAAATGCAAGAAAGTTGATGAAGCTTTTATGGAACCAGAATGGATTCAAGCTATGCAGGAAGAGCTTCAACAATTTGAGCTCAACAATGTCTGGGAGTTAGTCAAGCGTCTTGATCCTCGCAAGCACAACATCATTGGCACCAAATGGATCTATCGCAACAAGCAAGATGAACATGGACAAGTTGTCAGAAACAAAGCTCGTCTCGTTGCTCAAGGTTACACACAAGTAGAGGGGATTGACTTTGATGAAACCTTTGCTCCTGTGGCTAGGCTTGAAGCCATTCGCATACTGCTAGCCTAAGCAAATCACAACAGCATCCTCCTGTATCAGATGGATGTGAAGAGTGCCTTTCTTAATGGCAAAATTGAAGAAGAAGTATATGTAGCTCAACCACCTGGATTTGAAGATCCAAAGCGTCCTGATATGGTCTACAAGCTCAACAAGGCACTGTATGGCCTCAAACAAGCGCCACGTGCTTGGTATGACACACTCAAAAACTTCCTGAAGAGCAAAGGCTTTAGACCTGGTTCTCTAGATCCCACTCTCTTCACGAAGACATATGATGGAGAACTGTTTGTATGCCAAATCTATGTGGATGACATTATCTTTGGCTGCACTGAAAAAAGATACAGCGATGAGTTTGGGCATATGATGCAAGAGCAATATCAGATGTCCATGATGGGGGAGCTAAAATTCTTCCTTGGTCTTCAAATCCGTCAACAGAGAAATGTCATCTTTATATCTCAAGAAAAGTACATCAAAGATTGCCTGAAGATGTTTGGAATGCAAGACTGCAAAGGGTACACGACGCCAATGCCAACCAAAGGCCAATTGGGCTCCGACGACAATGGTAAAGAGTTCGATCAAAAGGTATACCGCTCCATGATTGGTTCTTTATTGTACTTATGTGCATCTAGGCCAGATATAATGCTTAGCGTTTGCATGTGTGCCCGATTCCAAGCGGCACCAAAGGAGTCAAATCACCTTGATGTGAAGCGAATACTTTGATATTTGGCTCACACCCCAACGCTAGGATTGTGGTATCCAAAGGGCTCAGAGTTTGATCTAGTTGGATTATCAGATGCTGATTATGCTGGTGACAAGGTTGATCACAAGTCCACATCAGGCACTTGTCATTTTCTTGGACGATCTCTTGTCTGTTGGTCTTCAAAGAAGCAGAACTGTATATCGCTTTGCACTGCTGAATCTGAATACATTGCTGCTGGATCTTGTTGCGCTCAGCTTCTCTGGATGAAGCAAACCCTCAAGGACTATGGCATTAACAAGAAGAAGGTGCCTCTCTACTGTGACAATGAAAGCGCCATCAAGATCGCTCATAATCCAGTTCATCACTCGAAGACAAAGCACATTCATATCCGTCATCACTTTCTCAGAGACCATGTGTTGAAGGAAGACATTGATATCATTCACGTCAACACTGAAGTGCAATTGGCAGATATCTTCACGAAGCCCTTGGATGAGAAAAGGTTTTGCAAGCTGCGGTGTGAGCTAAATATCTTAGAATCCTCAAATGTCCTGTGAATGGACACACATCCTAACGCTTATGCATATTGATGACTTAGGTGCACAACAGACAAAGTAACATATGCCTTCAATTCATGAAGACGTACACTCTAAGTGTGAATACATTAATGTGGAAATTGACTTCGGAGCGCCACGATAATTTTGCGCTCTGTCTGGGTCTAATACTTCCTATACGGTGGGTAATGCCACCACCAACCTTTCTTGAAGATGTTTTGTTTGGCGTCATGTTGCATTATCTTCAAAGTTTGTTTGTCTTCAACATTGTTTTGTCTTCATGATTTATCTTCACAATGTTTGATTTGGTCTTCATTGCTCAATACATATGTTCTGTCATCTACAGCATTCACTTATAGCTATGTCTTTAAGTTGCCATTTTCTGCACTAAGTGAATGTGATCGGACCCTAAACCCATCTGTGCTTATCTCTCCAACTCTTTCTGTCTTCATATGCATTCTATTGACATGTGTCGACTGTCTTCGCTGCGTCCTTGTCAGTCGAAGATATAGAGACAAACATTTAAAATGCTTCTAATATCTTTATCCCATTTGCCTGAACCCGGAGAAGCCGAAACGACCACCCGACAAACCAGGCGCGCGTGGGGTCGTGGCGCAACATTTAAGCTGTTGCATGCATGCCACGTGGTGGTCAGATGTGAACCGCCAGGGGTATCTGAGTAATTACACTGCGTCGTCCCCCTTCCTTATAAATAAACACCCCCGCGGTCATTAAAATCTACTCCTCTCACTGTCTTGCTCAAACCCTAGCGCCATCGCTAGCTTCCATCGTCGTTGGAGATGAAGCGCTTCGCTGCCGCGACTTCTTCGTCATCGTCATCACGTCAGTCGCGGATCTTCCTCCATCCGCTGCCGCCGTAGGTGTCTTCCGCCGCCAAGTTAGGGCGCGGAAGATTGGACTGCTCGGCCTCCATCCACAACTCGTCTAGCAGTCTCATCCATTCTTGAGCGGTAATTAAAAGTCTATTTTTACCGCATGTTTGATCCGTTAAAACTTCCTATATCTTTGGAAAGTTGCTTCTTCACTTCCAAATCTAGATCTTTACTTCTATGCATCTCATGACTCGCAAGTACTTTCACTTATGCTCCATTACTAGTTAGATTCCTTGCTTGTACTTATTCTTGCATTCATACAAATCTGGAACCAACTCACATCTATAAGTGAATGTCTTCGCGCTATGAGGTCAATGTCTTCAAACAAATTTATCTTCAAAATCTTCTGAGAATGCATATGACCTCTTCCCCTTCCCTCGCATCTCTAATGTTGTCACTGGTACATGTCCGTGGGAGAGTCCCTTGGTTCTCATAGTCTGCATTCATTTGCAGAGTTTTTACAACATCATATTGAATCACCTGAAGCCAGTTCTTGTCTGACAAGCAGACTGGAGCCTAACACAGTTGTGAAGCCTATTAGTCTGAAGCCAATGGCAGGTGGAAAATCTGCAAAGGAAGGAGGCCACCAGCATCGTGATAACACTGCATTGGATCTGCCCCCTCATCTCTATGAACTGTACAAGTCAGATCCAGATGAAACCTACACACAATGCAAGTCCAGGGTGCAATGGATTCACAGACATTGGGCAGAGGAATGGTTTCTGTTTCATTTTGTGACTCTTGAATATGCGGACAAGAACGCTGTGAGGCCACCATGGGCTGATATTATATACAAGAAGCTTCAACCCAAGACCAAGGCTGAAGCCATTGCGAAAGGCTTCTTTCCTTGCATGGTCAGAGGCCCTATGCCTGAGGATGCCGACCCATCCAGCCTCAGATGGTGTCGTGAGGATGAGCTCTTTGAAGAAAATTATAAGTTTGCCAAGAACTCAGCAGTTCAGAACAAGAAGGACTTTGGGATTGACTTCAACCCAGGTCCAGCTGCTCCAAGGCCAGATGGCAGTCGAGAGGCTGAACAAAATCTTGTTGGTCCCTTTGATGACTTCAACTCATTTTTAGCGCATTGTGCCGCTCAAAGGGCCAGCATTGAAGATACTGTTGAGGATGAAGAACATACTGCAGCTCCCGAGCCCCCGAAGCCTTTGAAGAAGTCAAAGGCTTCAAAGTCTTCGGCTGCTCCAAAAGCTTCATGAGTGAAGCCACTGAAATCTGCACCTCTTGAATCTAGTGTGCAGTCTGAAGACTTGTCTCGTACATCTCTGAAGCCTAAGAAGATCTCAGGTCAAGGCCTTACTCCAGCAAGCATTCTTCGAAATGATGAAGATATAATCAATCTATCTAGCGATGAAGATCTTGCTGATGATGCCCTTGAGATGCTGATCAAGAGCAAACAGGAGTGTGAAATCTTCAATGATCTGCCTCTGTTTGACGCTGATATTCTGAACAACTTCATTGATGAATGGTTTGAAGACACCTCTCTTACCATCGATGATCTGCAGCTTCCCATTGGCATCAGCGTGACATTTCAGGGCTATATTGCCAAAGAGCTTGTGATTGCTCAAAAGGTCATTGAGCAGAAAAACAAGATTGACCATGAAAAGGCTCTCTTCAAGAAGCACATGGCCAAGCTCAGTGTCACTGAAGTACAAAATTTCAAGCAGATGATGATTGACCTCAAGGCTGAATTTGTCAAGCGTCATGATGAAGCCAAAGGCTCTCGATAGCGCCTCAAGCATTATGCTAAAAAATGTGTTCAGGCTCATAATGAAGCCTTGAAAAGGAAAGCACTTGGGCGTCCACGCATTGACCCCAAGCTGGTTGCTAAGAAGAAGAAGCCAGTGCATGATGAAACTGAAGCTCCAAGGCAGGAAAGACCAAGCATTATCTTCCCTGCCAGTATGACTAGCTCGAAGCCAAAGGTCCCGTCAGCTGCTTCTGATAAGAAGAATACAAAGCAGGTTGAGGCTATGGCCAAGAAGCGAAAGCATCACGAAGCTTCTGATGCTGCTCCATCGCAGAAGAAGCTGGAAACAAAGCCTTCTAAGTCTTCAAGACGAACTCCAGCACCAACTACTTCATCTGATCCTGAAGAGCCGCTGCTCATTGAACCTATATCTGTTGCCCAACCAGCCTCCTCCAACCGCGAGCATCGTCTGATTGTTCATGAGCCTGCTTCCATAGAGGCTCATGAGTCTGAAGAGATTCCAGCTGCTGACCCCATCGCAGCTGAAGACATTGGTCATGAAGACAATGTAGTTGATGATGAAGTCCTTCCTCAATTCCCCCAGATCATGCCCAAGCCGGTATCATCGCCTGCTCCCTCAAGCAGTGAACATATCAGTATTGGCGGTCCTACAACGCCAATCACTCATGATGATTTCTGGGAAGAGCAACACCCCAACACTCCCCTCCATGAAGTCATTCCGTGCACTCCACCAGCTCAAGTCACCACTCAAGTGATGGAGACTCCCCAAGACACCCCTGAAGACATGGAGAAGACCACTCCCTCAGCACAGGCGTCGCCCTCCTTTCGAAGGCTTCGCCGAGGCCCAAGGCCACCGGTATCCATGTCGAGCATTCCTGAAGAGGATGTGCAAGCCACAAGCTCAGTAGCACGTCAAGTGTTCCCTGAAGCCATCCCTACAGAAATTGCTCAAGAGTCTGAAGCCAAAGAGGCTGAAGATATCCCGGCTGCATCAACCGAGGAAAGAGAAGAAGAAGATCAAGCTGTTATTCCCCCTACCACTGAACCAAGTGAGAATCAAGATGTGATTGTGCCTGACCCACCAGTTCTTGAAGCCACTGAAGCCACTGCAAATGAGGCTGCTGATGCCACTGCTACTGAAGCCAATGACGTAGTCATGGCTGAAGACAATACGCAGCCCGAAGCCACTCTTCTGTCTGACGCCCATGATGCCACATAAGACATTCCATCATCCACCTCAGATGTGGCTGCCGCTCCGCCTGTACCTCCCATTATGGAACGGGCATTCTATCATGGTGAGCTCGTCACCGTCAAGTGGCCAATCATTGTCGGATTTCAGGTTCCGCAAACCCTTGAGAGGTTCGAACTCTAGGGTGCGTGCGAAGAACTCGTCCTCCCCAGTCTGCCTACTCGCTAATCTCACGGCCTAGCTCGACGAACTGCAAGGAAAAGAGACACAACAGTTTACCCAGGTTTGGGCCACTTTGTAGTGTAAAACCCTACTCCTGCTTTGTGGTGGATTGGCCTCGAGGGGTTGAGGATGAACTAGTACAGTGGTGAACAGCCTCAGGAGGAGAGGTGTTCTTGAGCTCGAGTGAGCTGGTGAGTGTGTGGGTGGAATGAATGATCCGTCCGGGGGGTCCGATGTGAACTCCCCATCTCTACAGTGGTGGCTAAGTCCTATTTATAGTGGCCTTGGTCCTCTTCCCAAATGAAAGGCGGGAAGGGATCCCACAACGGCCAAATTCGAAGGGAGACAACTAGTACATGCTATCCTGACAAAAGTGGTCTTCGCCTGCAAAAGCCTCTGGTCGTGACGCCGTGGTGGGCTCAGTGATGACCTCCGTCCTGCCGTCCTGGCGGTCTTGGTCTTGTTGCACGGGAATGGAAACCTTTGGCTGATTCCTCGGGATCCACGCCTGCGCTTGCCTCTTTAGCACCGAAGAGGAAACTGGTATACTACGCCCGCTGGCGCCCGCCTGGCCTTGGTCGTCATGGCTCATGTCATCCGGACCTCATGAGGTGAGGCTTGCATAGAGATCTCCACTCCTCGGGAGCTAGCCTGAGGAGGCCGCTCCTCGTGGAGGTCTTGGTGTCGTCCACCTCGCGAGGCTTGGCTCCTCACGAGGGTCTTGAGTTGTTGTCGCTGAAGCTGGGCCGTACCAGGCCGTTGATGGAGCCACGCCGTGGGCCGCAGGCAGGCAAGTCTAGGTACCCCCATTCCCAGAACGCCGACAGTAGCCCCCGGGCCCAAGCGCGCTCGAACTTGGCTTCGAGGCGAAGCCAAGGGGCAAGTGCGGAGCGCCGCGGGCCCTAACCTCCTGCGGCCTTGGTCGACACGTGGCGATTGATGGGACGTGGGCATCTCCGCTTCCCCACGCTGCCTCGACAACTGCTTGACTTGACGAGACCCTGCTGCATGCTGGGAAAAACCATCATTGTGCGGGATCGTGGAGGTCGGCGGTTGGCCTCCCTCCGGCTATAAATGAGGGGAAGGGCAGAGCCCCCCTCGCTCATCTCCATCTTCTCGCTGCCTGCTCCTTCCTCTTCTTCGTCTCCCCGTCTTGCCATAGCATCCATGGCACCAACGAGGAGGTTCTCTGCCGCCGAGAAAGGGGAGGCCCCCAAGGAGGGGCCGGGTTCGCCGCCGCCCAAGAGAGGGTGTGGCTGCCCCCGCAAGCATGCTGCAACCCCGGCGGTAGCTCCTCGGGGGCGCGGGCGCACTTCTTCGGGGGCCGATGTCGCTTTGGGCGGCCGCGGCGGCGCTTCTTCTCGAGGCGGGGGCCGCCAAGGGTGAAGCAGCCCCTGCGATGAGGGGCGGCGTGCCGTGGTTGCCCGGCCTCCTCGGCCACGCTTCCACTCGGCGAATGTGCTCCCGGAGTTCGTCGTGTGGTCAGAGAGGCCCGCCGGCACCTGGCTCCCGCTCCCGCGCTTCTTCATGAGTGAGCTGTCGGTCGCGGGGCTTGATGGCCTCTGGCTGCAGGCTGACGGCTGCTGTAGCAAGGCTTCCTGGGTTGGGGTCGAAGTCGGTGCGACGGGCAGCGTGTCCTTGTCCCACGGTTGGCAGGTGTTTGCCCGCGCGTGAGGCCTGAGCGGGAGGCACACCCTTCATTTCAGGTACAACAGCCTCGCAACCCTCTACGTGAGGGTGTTCGGGGAGGACGGCCGTCGTGCGGGGTGCTGCCCGGAAGACGGCAGCGGCGTCGATGAGCTTGGCCTTGACGACGGCCATGCTTCCTCCAGCAGCGGCGGCTCCTCCTCCGGCGAGAGCACCAGCAGCGGTGGCTACGACCAACCACCACGTCGCCGGGCTCGCATCGGGGAAGGCGACGGGTCATCTCGTCGCCGCGCTCCGGTGAAGCGGGAGGAAGACTCGGACTGAGCCCAGGGGCCGCCAGAGCCTGGCCTCGGGAGCTGCTATGGTCGTGCGGGCCACTTTTGTTTAACCTTTCCTTTCTCCTGCACTTGAAAAAAGTAGAGGGCCCCGCTGGGGCGTGTAATGAACCAAGGCACTCGTGCCATTGTGCTATGTTTGTTATTTTAATATTGTGCCGAGATACCGATATTCCGATCAGGTGCGGTTAGAATACTTAGCTTGATATGCTTGCTGTAGTTTCCCGCCTCGCGAGGGTGCGCCTCTCCAGCAACATCTGGCAAAGTTTGCTTCTCAACGACTCAGGAGCCGTCGGGCCTCAGGAGGCATCGTACAGCTATAGAATTATTAGAAAGCTTCACATGGTGTCGTGCCCTTCCTTGCGCGAGCCCTGAGCGTGGGTTGGTTGTGGCTGGTGCACTGCGTCGCGATGCCCGGAGGCACGGACTTGAGAAGGTACGCGTGCCCACGAGCTCGTTTGAGAGCGTCTTGCAAGGATTTA
The DNA here is from genome assembly GCA_011799875.1 of Thinopyrum elongatum. Classification (NCBI taxonomy): domain Eukaryota; kingdom Viridiplantae; phylum Streptophyta; class Magnoliopsida; order Poales; family Poaceae; genus Thinopyrum; species Thinopyrum elongatum. The sequence continues at coordinate 314,351,891 of CM022301.1, forward strand.
AGGACCGAAGCTCTGGGGCGACAGGGCTTCGGTGAGGTGTGGTCGCGGGCGAGCGCCAAGAGCACACACCTACCTAGCCCCCGCGCGCGGGAAGCGTGAGGAGGAGCCACGGGCAACTGCCGCTCTTCCTGGGACAAGGCTGGAGAGGCAAATGAACAAGAGGAAAAGAAAGTTCCAGCTCTGGCAAACGAGAAACGCGAAAACTCCAAACTCCTTTAAGAAGTTGCAAACCAACTGCAGAAAGCAAGCAAAAGAACAGCCGCGTCCGCCACCTAGTCTAGTCTTCTCACCAGCGCGGAGCTAAGTGCTGCCACTAGGATGTGGGAGGGAGCCCCCATGAGGCCCGTGGGCGACACTCAGGAGACTCCGGGGCGTGTACAGCCCCAACTCATTATTACGTGAGAGTGTCACGAGCGGAGACCTTCACAGGCGCGGGGCCTTGCTTCACGTCGCCTAATGAGGGCCCCACCCTATGCCTCTCCCGACCACCGTTGGGGCGTCCGAAAACCAGGTCGAGACCAAGGGGCAAGGGGGACGCAAGCGGTGCCCTCGGCTACCGCAGGTCACTAGCGGAGACCTTCATAGGCGCGGGGCCTTGCTCATGGGCAAGTTGAGGAACACTCCCCGCCCCCTGAGCAGGAACCCCGCTCCGCGCATCCCCCGGCCACCGTTGGGGCATCCGGAAACAAGGATAGGACCAAGGGGCAAGGGGCCATGCGAGCAGTGGCGAGCAGGTTGTGGGTCTCCTCCGGGGGAGAGGGCTCGCACCGGCCAGCGCGGGACGGCCAGAAGCGCTCCTGAGATGCGGCCCTGTTGAGCCCTGGGATGTTGACACAGACGCGCAGCTCGCTGTCCTCGCCGGGACAAGGAGCCGCGCTGGGTGGTGGGCGATGGTCACCTCGCATAGCTCTTGCCTCCTAAAGCTCCTCGATTGCCTTGGTGATGAACTCCTGAGCACCTGGCACCTCATGCCTTGTACCCTCCTGGTGGAGGCACGCGCTGAAGCACGCCTCCACATGGTGCCCGAGCGCCTCCCTCGTGACGCTGGTCAGGTCAGAGGCCCTCCAGAGGAGAGCCCCCAAGCCCAGCCTGAGAGGGGCACCGGGCGCGCCTTCCTATGCGAGAGAGGGAGGCGCCCCGTCAGTGGGCGCTGGGCCTGAGGTGGTGCCGCTGGACAACCCGCCCTCCTGAGGTCCTTGGCGGAGCAGCTTCTTCTTCTTCTTGGGGATAGCCTTAGGAGAGTATACGGCGCCTTCATCGTCTGGGTTCTCGACCGCAGCAGCCTGGTAGGCGCGCTCAAGAGAGCACACCGCATCCTTCTCCTCACAGGCGACCGTGATGACGCCGCAGCTCCCTGGCATCTTGAGGACATTGTAACCATGATGAGTCACCGCCATGAACTTGGCCAGGGCCGGATACCCAAGGATGGCATTGTATGGAAGGCGAATGTGGGCGACGTCGAAGTCGATGAGCTCAGTGCGGTAGTTGTCGCGCTTGCCGAAGGTGACAGGGAGGCGGATCTGCCCTATCGGGGTGGTGGAGCCATCGGTCACTCCCGAGAAAGTCTTGGTAGGCTGCAGCTGGTCATAGGGCACCTGGAGTCAGTCAAATGTCTCGATGGAGAGAACGTTGAGCCCCGCACCGCCATCGATGAGAGTCTTGGTGACGAGCACATTGCTGATGGTAGGCGAGCAGAGCATCGGGAGAGCGCCGGCAGTTGCCGCGCATTTGAGCTGATCGGATGAGCTGAAGGTGATGGTGCACCTGGACCACCTGAGCGGAAGTGTTGCCTCGAGCTTGGGGAGGGCCGCGTTCACCTCACGGGCAAACTTCTTGAAGATGCGATGAGAGGCAGGGGCTTGAGCGCCGCCCAGGATGCAGGCGATGGCACGAGGCTCCTGGAAGCCCCCAGCCCCCTCGTCCTGGTGGTGGTCGTCATTCCTTCTTGGTGGTGGGGGCAGCGGAGGAAGGCCAGCGTTGCCCTGAGGATGGTCCTCATGAGGCTTATCCCTCCAGGGGCCCTCGCGAGGCTGGCCCTGCCAGCGGTCCTCACGAGGCTGATTGCGCCATTCTTGGCGGGGGTCGCAGCCGTCCCAGCGTCCTCCACCTCGGCCTCCTCCGCGGCCGTAGCCTCGGTCGCTGCGCTCGGGGCGACGGCCGAGGCGCCCGTCGCGGATGGCCCTGAGCTCCTGGCAGTCGTTGGTGTTATGGTTGTGCACATTGTGGAAGACGCAGAACAGGCGACTGCCCTTGGATGACTCTGGGTGGTCGCAGCCGCGCTTCATCTCTGGTTCAGCCGCCAGCACGGCTGGTCCCTTGCGCTTCATGTCCTTGGCCTTGGCCTTCTTGTCTTCTGGGTCAGCCCCTGGGAGCTCCAGGAGAGAGAGGCGACCTTCCTCAGCTCTCGCACACTTGGTTGCCATGTTGAACATCTCCAGAGCCGTGCACAGGTCCTCATGTATGGCGAGCTCCTCCTTCATCTTGACGTCGCGGACGCCATCAGTGAACGCCGAGATGATGGCCTCGTCCGACACCTTGGGGATCTTGAGGCGGACGCTGTTGAAGCGCTGGATGTACTTCTGCAAGGTCTCTCCTGGCTGCTGCTTGATGCGCCGCAGGTCACCCGCAGCCCGTGAACGGTCGCGAGTGCCCTGGTAGTTGCCGACGAAATGCTCTCGCATTTCGTCCCAGGAGGAGATCGATCCTGCGGGCAGGTTCAGAAGCCACGAGCACGCACCATCCTTGAGGGCCATGGGAAACCAGTTTGCCATAACCTTCTCGTCGCCGTTGGCTGCCTCGATGCTCAGCTTGTAGAGCTGCAGGAACTCGGCAGGGTCGGGGGTGCCGTCGTAGCGCGGAGGCAGGTTGGGCTTTAACTTCCCCGGCCAGACGACACTGCGTAGCTCCGGAGTGAATGCGCGGCAACCCGCTGTGGTCACGGGAGCCCGTCGTGGGGGTGGAGCCTGGTCTTGGCGCTCGCGCGCCACCACTGCAGGCGGCGCGCGGTCTTGACGTGGCAGTGCTGGGAGTGCACGAGCATCTTCTTGCGGCCGCTGCACCACCTGGCAGCTTTCATCTTCACGCGCCGGCGCCCTGCGCGGCGGGTCGCGCTGCAGGGCCTCGCGCCTTGGCCCGAGGGTGACGTCTTGACGGGGAGGTGCTCCGTGGGCTACGTCACCCGCAGCAGGCGGCGGGTGAGGCAGCGAGCGAGACGGTGCAGGAGAGTCCCCGACGGCGCTGACAAGCTCGGCGATGCGGTCCAGCCAGTCTTCGTAGAGGTCGTCGACGGGGCGGTAGCGCAGGAGCTCGGGCTCCATGAGCAACGCAGCCTGCGTGTTCGCCGGCCCGCGACGAGCATGAGACGACGAACCAGCCGGAGTCAGCGACGGGGTGGTGGTGCGCCCATCCCGCAGCACAGAAGGGTGCAACGACGAAGCTTGCTGCTCATGCCCCGCGAGGCCGGTGGCAGCGTTCGCCACTGGAGACGGGGGACGGCGAGGGCAGTCGTCTCCCGCAGGCGCTGTCTGAGCGACGCGGGTGGCGAGGGTGGCCTGGCGCTCAGCACGAGCTCGACGAGCGTCAGCCATGGAAGCAGTGGAGCGGCGGTGGATCAACCGGCAGAAGAGAGGCTCCGACGCACCCCTACCTGGCACGCCAAATGTTGGATTTCGGGTTCCGCAAACCCTTGAGAGGTTCAAACTCTGGGGTGCGTGCGAAGAACTCGTCCTCCCCAGTCTGCCTACTCGCTAATCTCACGGCCTAGCTCGACGAACTGTAAGGAAAAGAGACACATCAGTTTACCCAGGTTCAGGCCACCTTGCGGTGTAAAACCCTACTCCTGCTTTGTGGTGGATTGGCCTCGAGGGGCTGAGGATGAACTAGTACAGTGGCGAATAGCCTCAGGAGGAGAGGTGTTCTTGAGCTTGAGTGAGCTCGTGAGTGTGTGGGTGGAATGAATGATCCGTCCGGGGGTCCGATGTGAACTCCCCATCTCTATGGTGGTGGCTAAGTCCTATTTATAGTGGCCTTGGTCCTCTTCCCAAATGAAAGGCGGGAAGGGATCCCACAACGGCCAAATTCGAAGGGAGACAACTAGTACATGCTATCCTGACAAAAGTGGTCTTCGCCTGCAAAAGCCTCTGGTCGTGACGCCGTGGTGGGCTCAGTGATGACCTCCGTCCTGCCATCCTGGCGGTCTTGATCTTGTTGCACGGGAATAGAAACCTTTGGCTGATTCCTCGGTACTCCGCGCCTGCACTTGCCTCTTTAGCACCGAAGAGGAAACTGGTACACTGCGCCCGCTGGCGCCCGCCTGGCCATGTTCGTCATGGCTCATGTCATCCGGACCTCACGAGGTGAGGCTTGCATAGAGATCTCCACTCCTCGGGAGCCAGCCTGAGGAGGCCGCTCCTCGTGGAGGTCTTGGTGTCGTCCGCCTCGCGAGGCTTGGCCCATCGCGAGGGTGTTGAGTTGTTGTCGCTGAAGCTGGGCCGTACCAGGCCATCGATGGAGCCACGCCGTGGGCCGCAGGCAGGCAAGTCTGGGTACCCCTGTTCCCAGAACACCGACAATCATGACACCCCCTGTTGCTCCTGGTCCCAAATATGATTACCATGTGGAGCAAAGGCCTCAGACGTAGAAGCCAAAGCCCAGGCTACCAAGGCTTCCCAGTGCTGCTATCACTCAGGGCTCATTCAGTGTCCTCAGCTTCAGAGAGCACAACACATTCTTTGATAGTGTCAAGAATCTCTACAAGTAGCCCAAGATATCTTCTGACAGGTTCTGGAGTCATCAGCAATGAAGCTATTACTCATGCATCTTATACAACCAGGACCGGATCTTCCCTCATAAGCGCATGTGTTGTGATGCCATTGCTGGACTGCCATGCCTTGAAGAAGCTCTTGACTGCTTTCGTGAAGTTGGCCTGCTCCCATTTGTCGTCGACAAGGAGCACTGGAATGAAGAGCTCCTGCTTCAATTTTACGCTACTCTCCATATCTCAGGCTACAACAGGGATCCAAAGACATGGGTCCTTGAGTGGATGTCAGGTGATGTACACCATGAAGCCAAAGCTCAGGATATCATCGATCTCACTTCCCTGCCCACTCCTGGTGATCTCTATGAACCAGGTTGTCAGCGATATGAACAAGAACTTTAGAGCATCTTCCAGAAGCCAGAGCCCAACATGAGCCAAATGTTAAGCATGATGAAGCCTTTGCTAGTGGATGCTGAATACCCCAAGGAATTCTTTGTAAATGACCTCGAGTACCTGCCCCGCACCATATATCATATACTGAGGCATACTCTATGGCCAATCAAAGGGCATTCTCCTCACGCCAAGATTGAAGGCACTATGAAGACATTGGTCTTCTACATCATCAATGGCATCAGGTTCAATACTCAAGATTTCTTCATCCGTTAGTTGGCAGCTTCAGGCATTGATTTATTTGGCCTCAAGTTCTATGCTCCATGGGTTATGCGGCTGATCAAGCTTCACTCCACCATCAATTATCAAGCTTCAGCGCACAACCATGTTGTCTTTCTGCCTGAAGTAGATATGTCCCATGAAGCCATATATCCCTAGCCTGCCAAGGAACCTATTCGTGAAGACAATGCTGCCTTCCAAAGCTTCACACAACCACTTGAAGGTGTCCATGTGCCCAATCCACCTACTGTTGCTGGTCCTCTTGCCGGTCAGCTCAGGCTGCCGCATCATGCCAACACTGATGCAACAGCCAGCACAGTAGCTCAAAGGCCTCAGAAGCGTGCTCGTGTGCTGAATGACCGAGAGCTTCTTGTTTCTCTTCATCAGAAGCAGGATAGGCATCATGACTGGATGAAGCGTTAGATGCAAAGTCTTCTTGTGGATGTCAATCGCATACGCAACCTCTCCACTAAGAATTCTTTTGTTGCTCATGAAGCCTGTCGGCGTGCCTGGAAGAGCCTCACTATGCTATGCTCTGAAGATGACCTTCAAGCAGATGGCTTCACTGAACGTTTCAAGTTTGACTCCAGGCCTCCACAGTCAGCAAGTTGGCATCGAACACCTTCAATTGAAGATTCTGAATACTCATCTTCGGCTCCAACTGTTGTTGCTCGAGTCATTGCTGAGGAGGACGATGCCACTTCACCAGCTATGGCTTCACTGCATCACGACTCTGCATCAGGCCCCTCTGCACCGCCCAACTCCACCGTCGACCCTACTGCCCCAACATCTTCACCAGCACCTCATGGGAACGCTTAGGCACTCTATATCTTCACTCCTTTTTGGTCATTCCTGACAAAACGGGGAGACGCATATGAGTTGACAGTCTTCAAGCGGGTCTACATTTTATATGGGTCGGGTGCTTTTTTTTTTTGCTAAGTTTTTACAACTCTCGTTCTTGAATTGTTGGTTTTGAGTTGTAACACTTAAACCTCGATGGTTGTCTGCCATTTTTGCTGCTACCTCTTGTTGCGATGATAAATTCCGCATGAAGTCATTCTGCAGACGTCCATTTTTCATTGTGCGTGTCATTATCTTCACTACATTTTTGTATGCACGATGAATTGTCTTCATGAATTGAAGGAGAGCTCCACAAAGCAGAACATGCCAATCACTGATATGCACATCTTCAGGGGGAGCCCTTTCAACTTCATCAAGCCAATAACCATGTTCTTTAACTTACACATATTTTTATCCCCGTTGAAAACTTCAACTAGTTTGTCATCAATCACCAAAAAGGGGGAGATTGTAAGCGCATCTAGTGCCACCCCTAGGTTGTTTTGGAGTATTGATGACAAACATGGTTGAGGGACTAATGTGTTTGTGAGAATTGCAGAATAACACAGGTAGAAGTCCCTCATTGATTCAATTTTCCTACCATAGATGACCCCTAAAAATGTATGAAGACATTGAAGACAATGGTGGTTCGTGAAGACATTCACGTCGAAGACAATGACGTGTGAAGACATTCACTTGAAGACTATGGAGTGCGAAGACATAGTTTCTTTTGTAGTTTCATTTTCTTCCTTCTTGAGTCATAGGAACCACCAAACTGTTAAGTCGGGTCCCAGTGAACAAAGTCAGAAAACTGACATGACGCTCAACCCAAAATCCTATGTCTTCGAGTGAAGACAATGAGAGAAAATCTTATCCAGCGTTGGATGAGTCAGCTTTGTTTGTAGCCCAAGTCAAGCTGCCACGTGTGTTTGAAATCCGACCGTTGGACACGTGTCAGTTCCTTAGTGACCAAGGGTCATTTCGGACATATCATGTCGGGTTGCCTCCTGGCTATAAATAGCCCACCCCCTACACCATAAATTGGTGGCTGCTCAGAGTTAGTGCACGGCTTTTGTCGTTTGAGAGCAACCCACGTCCGAAGCCTTTGAGAGAGAAACCCTTGCAAGGACAAAGCCCAAAACACCCAGAGCCAAAGAGTGTTAGGCATCACTGATGTCTTTCTGTCCGCGTGATCTGAAGACTTACTACACTTGAGGACTATGTATCCTCCAATCGGTTAGGCGTCACGTTCTGAGGATCCAATAGTCATTGTGGATCGCCGGTGAACGGAGTTTGTGAAGGTTTGGAAGTCTACCTTGAAGACTTACCCGAGTGATTGGGTGAGGACTAAGTGTCCTTAGCTCAAGGGGAATAAGGTGAAGACGTGGTCTTCTGAGTTCAATCTCAGCCTCCCTAACCAGACGTACAATTGTCACAGCAACTGGAACTGGTCCACCAAATCCTTGTCTTCACCAAGCAACTGGTTCTATCCCCTACCACCTTTACATTTATGTTTGTCTTTGTGAAGTCATTGCTTACTTGCATGATCTGTTTGACTTCATTGTGTGAAGACTTTCTTGTATTTGGCTTCGTACTGTCTTCCCATTCTGATCTGTTCTACCTAGCTGCTATTAGTCTTCGTGCTTTCATTGTACCGTTTACTTACCTAATGCATGTCTAGTGTAGCTTATCCTCCGCTGCATATTGGATAGGTGTTGTTTGACTGTCTGTCTTTGAAGATCTTGCATCTTTTGAAGACTTCCATAAAAATCGCCTATTCCCCCCATAGTCGATAACTAGCACTTTCATCATCAGCAAGATCTTCATCGCTAGATAGATCTATTATATTTTCATAATTTCAAAGAATGCTTGCTGGAGTAAGGCCTTGACCTGAGATCTTGTTAGGCTTCAGAGATGTACGAGACAAGTCTTCAGACTGCACACAGGATTTAGGAGGTGCAGATTTCAGTGGCTTCGCTCGTGAAGCTTTTGGAGTAGCAGAAGACTTTGAAGCCTTTGACTTCTTCACAGGTTTTGGGGGCTCAGAATCTTCATACTGTGGATCATCCTGAGCGGCATCAACACTGGCTCTTTGCTCAGTGATATGTGTGAGAAACCCATCAAGGCTGTTGAAAGGATCGATGAGATTTTGTTCAGCGTCACGGCTGCCATCGGGTCTTGGTCTAGCTGGACCTGGGTTGAAGTCAATCCCGAAGTCCTTGTTCTGAACGGCAGAGTTCTTGGCAAACTTATAATTTTCTTCAAAGAGCTCATCCTCACGACACCATCTGAGGCTGGATGGGTCGGCATCCTCAGGCATAGGGCCTCTAACCATGAAAGGAAAGAACCTTTCTCAATGGCTTCTGCCTTGGTCTTGGGTTGAAGCTTCTTGTATATTATATCAGCCCATGGTGGCCTCACAGCGTTCTTGTCCGCATACTCAGGAGTCACAAAATGATATAGAAACCATTCCTCTGCCCAATGTCTGTGAATCCATTGCACTCTGGACTTGCGTTGTGTGTAGGTTTCATCTGGATCTGACTTGTACAGTTCATAGAGATCAGGGGGCAGATCCAATGCAGTGTTATCACGACGTTGGCGGCCACCTTTCTTTGCAGATTTTCCACCTGCCATTGGCTTCAGACTGATAGGCTTCACAACAGTGTTAGGCTTCAGTCTGCTTGTCAGACAAGAACTGGCTTCAGGTAATTCAATGTGATGCTGTAAAAACTCTGCAAATGAATGCAGCCTATGAGAACCAAGGGACTCTCCCACGGACATGTACCTATGACAACATTAGAGATGCGAGGGAAGGGGAAGATGTCATATGCATTCTCAGAGGATTTTGAAGATAAATCAGTTTGAAGACATTAACCTCATAGTGCGAAGACATTCACTTATAGATGTGAGTTGGTTCCAGATTTGTATGAATCCGTGAATAAGTACAAGTGAGGAATCAAACTAGTAGTGAAGTATAAGTGAAAGTACTTGCGAGTCATGAGATGCATAGAAGTAAAGATCCAGATTTGGAAGTGAAGAAACAACTTTCCGAAGATATAGAAAGTTTTAACGGATCAAAAGTACGGTAAAAATAGACTTTTAATTACCGCTCAAGAACAGATGAGACTGCTAGATGCTACTTCTTGAGCTTGCGTTGGTTTTTCCCTTGAAGAGGAAAGGGTGATGCAGAAAAGTAGAGATAAGTATTTCCCTCAGTTTGAGAACCAAGGTATCAATCCAGTAGGAGACAACGCACAAATCACCGAATACCTGCACAAACAATCAAACAACTTACACCCAACGCGATAAAGGGGTTGTCAATCCCTTCATGGTTACTTGCAAAAGTGAGATCTGATAGAGATAGATAAACGATAAAGTAAATATTTTTGGTATTTTTGGTTTATAGATCAGAAAGTAAAAGATTGCAAAATAGTAGATCAGAAACTTATATGATGGAAAATAGAAACTTATATGATGGAAAATAGACTCGGGGGCCATAGGTTTCACTAGAGGCTTCTCTCAAGATAGCAAAAAACATGGTGGGTGAACAAATTACTGCCGAGCAATTGATAGAAAAGCGCAAAGTTATGACGATATCTAAGGCAATGATCATGAATATAGGCATCACGTCCGTGTCAAGTAGACCAAAATGATTCTGCATCTACTACTATTACTCCACACATCGACCGCTATCCAGCATGCATCTAGAGTATTAAGTTCATAAAGAACGGAGTAACGCATTAAGTAAGATGACATGATGTAGAGGAATTAACTCAAGCAATATGATGAAAACCCCATCTTTTTATCCTCGATGGCAACAATATAATACGTGCCTTGCTGCCCCTACTGTCACTGGGAAAGGACACCGCAAGATTGAACCCAAAGCTAAGCACTTCTCCCATTGCAAGAAAAACCAATCTAGTTGGCCAGACCAAACCAATAGTTCGAAGAGAATTACAAAGATATCAAATCATGCATATAAGAATTCAGAGAAGATTCAAATAATATTCATAGATAAACTGATCATAAATCCACAATTCATCGGATCTCGGCAAACACACTGCAAAAAAAGTATTACATCGAATAGATCCCCAAGAACATCGAGGAGAACATGGTATTGAGAATCAAAGAGAGAGAAGAAGCCATCTAGCTACTAGCTATGGACCCGTAGGTCTGTGGTAAATGTTGGGGAACGTAGTAATAATTAAAAAAAATCCTACGTGTCACCAAGAACAATCTAGGAGATGCTAGCAACAAGTGAGAGAGAGTGCATCTTAATACCCTTGAAGATCGCTAAGTGGAAGCGTTACAAGAACGCGGTTGATGGAGTCGTACTCGCGGCGATTCAAATCGCGGAAGATCCGATTCAAGCGCCGAACGGACGGCGCCTCCGCGTTCAACACACGTACAACCCGGGGATGTCTCCTCCTTCATGATCCAGCAAGGGGAGAGGAGAAGTTGAGGGAGAGCTCCGGCAGCACGACGGCGTGGTGGCGGTGGAGCTCATGGTTCTCCGGCAGAGCTTCGCTAAGCACTACGGAGGAGGAGGAGGAGTAGGAGTAGGAGTAGGAGGGGGGAGGGCTGCACCAGGGGCCAGAGTTGTAGCTCCCATGCACCTCCCCACTATATATAGGGGTGGAGGGGGCTGGTTTCTTTCCCTCCAAGTCCATTGGGGCGTTGGCAAAGGTGGGAGGAAAGAAATCCCATCCATTCCCTTCCCCACCGATTGTTATCACCCCTTTTTAGGGATCTTGATCTTATCCCTTCGGGATATGGTCTTATTCCTTCTAAGGGGGGATCTTGGTGCGCCTTGACCAGGGGTGTGGGGCCTTGCCCCCACTACCCACGTTCATGTGGGTCCCCGCATGCAGGTGGGCCCCACTCCGGAACCTTCTAGAACCTTCCCGGTACAATACCGAAAAATCCCGAACATTTTCCGGTGGCCAAAATAGGACTTCCCATATATAAATCTTTACCTCCGGACCATTCCGGAACTCCTCGTGACGTCCGGGATCTCATCCAAGACTCCGAACAACTTTCGGTAACCACATACAATTTCCCATAACAACTCTAGCGTCACGGAACCTTAAGTGTGTAGACCCTACGGGTTCGGGAACCATGCAGACATGACCGAGACACCTCTCCGGCCAATAACCAATAGCGGGATCTGGATACCCATATTGGCTCCCACTTGTTCCACGATGATCTCATCGGATGAACCACGATGTCGGGGATTCAATCAATCCCGTATACAATTCCCTTTGTCCATCGGTATGTTACTTGCACGAGATTCGATCGTCGGTATCCCTATACCTTGTTCAATCTCATTACCGGCAAGTCTCTTTACTCGTTCCATAATGCATGATCCCGTGGCTAACTCCTTAGTCACATTGAGCTCATTATGATGATGCATTACCGAGTGGGCCCAGAGATACCTCTCCGTCATACGGAGTGACAAATCCCAGTCTCGATTCGTGCCAACCCAACAGACACTTTCGGAGATACCTGTAGTGCACCTTTATGGTCACCCAGTTATGTTGTGATGTTTGATACACCCAAAGCATTCCTACGGTATCCGGGAGTTGCACAATCTCATGGTCTAAGGAAATGATACTTGACATTAGAAAAGCTCTAGCAAACAAACTACACGATCTTGTGCTATGCTTAGGATTGGGTCTTGTCCATCACATCATTCTCCTAATGATGTGATCCCATTATCAACGACATCCAATGTCCATGGTCAGGAAACCACAACCATCTATTGATCAATGAGCTAGTCAACTAGAGGCTCACTAGGGACATGCTGTGGTCTATGTATTCACACATGTATTACGGTTTCCGGTTAATACAATTATAGCATGAACAATAGACAATTATCATGAACAAGGAAATATAATAATAACCATTTTATTATTGCCTCTAGGGCATATTTCCAATAGTCTCCCACTTGCTCTAGAGTCAATAATCTAGTTACATTGTGATGAATCGAACACCCATAGAGTTCTGGTGCTGATCATGTTTTGCTCGTGGAAGAGGTTTAGTCAACGGATCTGCGACATTCAGATCCGTATGTACTTTACAAATATCTATGTCTCCATCTTGAATATATTCCCGAATGGAGTTGAAGCGACGCTTGATGTGCTTGGTCTTCCTGTGAAACCTGGGCTCCTTGGCAATGGCAATTGCTCCAGTGTTGTCACAGAAGAGAGTCATCGGGCCCGACACATTGGGAATCACTCCTAGGTCGGTGATAAACTCCTTCATCCAGACTCCTTCCCGAGCTGCTTCCGAAGCAGCTATGTACTCCGCTTCACATGTAGATCCCACCATGACGCTTTGCTTGCAACTGCACCAGCTGACTGCTCCACCATTCAAAATGTACACGTATCCGGTTTGTGACTTGGAGTCATCCAGATCTGTGTCAAAGCTAGCATCGACATAACCCTTTACGACGAGCTCTTCGGCACCTCCATAAACGAGAAACATATCCTTAGTCCTTTTCAGGTACTTCAGGATATTCTTGACCGCTGTCTAGTGTTCCATTCCGGGATCACTTTGGTACCTCCCTACCAAACTTATGGCAAGGTTCACATCAGGTCTGGTACACAGCATGGCATACATAATAGAGCCTATGGCTGAGGCATAGGGGATGACACTCATCTTTTCTCTTTCTTCTGCCGAGGTCGGGCATTGAGCTGCGCTCAATCTCACACCTTGCAATACAGGCAAGAACCCCTTGTTGGACTCATCCATATTGAACTTCTTCAATATCTTGTCAAGGTATGTGCTTTGTGAAAGACCAATGAGGCGTCTCGATCTATCTTTATAGATCTTGATGCCTAATATGTAAGTAGTTTCTCCAAGGTCCTTCATTGAGAAACACTTATTCAAGTAGGCCTTTATGCTTTCCAAAAGTTCTATATCATTTCCCATCAACAGTATGTCATCCACATATAATATGAGAAATGCTACAGAGCTCCCACTCACTTTCTTGTAAATGCAGGCTTCTCCATAAGTCTGTATAAACCCAAACGCTTTAATCATTTCATCAAAGCGAATGTTCCAACTCTGAGATGCTTGCACCAGCCCATAGATGGAGCGCTGGAGCTTGCATACTTTGTCAGCATTCTTAGGATCGACAAAACCTTCCAGCTGCATCATATACAATTCTTCCTTAAGGAAACCATTAAGGAATGCCATTTTGACATCCATTTGCCAGATCTCATAATCATAGAATGCGGCAATTGCTAACATGATTCGGACAGACTTCAGCTTCGCTACGGGTGAGAAGGTCTCGTTGTAGTCAACCCCTTGAACTTGTCGATAACCCTTAGCGACAAGCCGAGCCTTATAGACGGTCACATTACCATCCGCGTCAGTCTTCTTCTTATAGATCCACTTATTCTCTATGGCTTGCCGATCATCGGGCAAGTCCGTCAAAGTCCATACTTTGTTTTCACACATGGATCCTATCTCGGATTTCATGGCTTCAAGCCATTTGTTGGAATCCGGGCCCGCCATCGCTTCTTCATAGTTTGAAGGTTCACCGTTATCTAACAACATGATTTCTAGGACAGGGTGCCGTACCACTCTGGTGCGGAACGTGTCCTCGTGGACCTACGAAGTTCAGTAGAAACTTGACCCGAAGTTTCATGATCATCATCATTAACTTCCTCTCTAGTCGGTGCAGGCACCACAGAAACATCTTCCCGAGCTGCGCTACTCTCCGGTTCAAGAGGCGGTACCTCATCAAGTTCTACTTTCCTCCCACTTACTTCTTTCGAGAGAAACTCTTTCTCCAGAAAGAATCCATTCTTGGCAACAAAGATCTTGCCTTCGGATCTGAGGTAGAAGGTATACCCAATAGTTTCCTTAGGGTATCCTATGAAGACGCATTCTTCCGATTTGGGTTTGAGCTTTTCAGGTTGAAGTTTCTTGACATAAGCATCGCATCCCCAAACTTTCAGAAACGACAGCTTAGGTTTCTTCCCAAACCATAATTCATACGGTGTCATCTCAACGGATTTAGACGGTGCCCTATTTAAAGTGAATGCAGCAGTCTCTAAAGCATAACCCCAAAATGATAGCGGTAGATCGTTAAGAGACATCATAGATCGCACCATATCCAATAGAGTGTGATTACGATGTTCGGACACACCATTACGCTGAGGTGTTCCAGGCGGCGTGAGTTGTGAAACAATTCCACATTTCCTTAAGTGCGTGCCAAACTCGTGACTCAAGCATTCTCCTCCATGATCTGATCGTAAGAACTTTATTTTCCTGTCACGTTGATTCTCTACCTCGCTCTAAAATTCCTTGAACTTTTCAAAGGTCTCAGACTTGTGTTTCATTAAGTAGACATACCCATATCTACTTAAGTCATCAGTGAGGGTGAGAACATAACGATAGCCACCGCGAGCCTCAACGCTCATTGGACCACATACATCAGTATGTATTATTTCCAACAAGTTGGTTGCTCGCTCCATTGTTCCGGAGAACGGAGTCTTGGTCATTTTGCCTATGAGGCATGGTTTGCACGTGTCAAATGATTCATAATCAAGAGACTCCAAAAGTCCATCTACATGGAGTTTCTTCATGCGTTTGACACCAATGTGACCAAGGCGGCAGTGCCACAATTATGTGGGACTATCATTATCAACCTTACATCTTTTGGCATTCACACTATGAATATGTGTAACATCACATTCGAGATTCAATAAAAATAAACCATTGACCAGCGGGGCATGACCATAAAACATATCTCTCATATAAATAGAACAACCATTATTCTCGGATTTAAATGAGTAGCCATCTCACATTAAACGAGATCCAGATACAATGTTCATGCTCAAAGCTGGCACTAAATAACAATTATTGAGGTTTAAAACAAATCCCGAAGGTAAATGTAGAGGTAGCGTGCCGACGGCGATCACATCGACCTTGGAACCATTCCCGACGCGCATCGTCACCTCGTCCTTCGCCAGTCTCCGCTTATTCCGCAGCTCCTGTTTTGAGTTACAAATGTGAGCAACCGCACCGGTATCAAATACCCAGAAGCTACTACGAGCGCTAGTAAGGTACACATCAATAACATGTATATCATATATACCTTTGGCGTTGCCGGCCTTCTTATCCGCTAAGTACTTGGGGCAGTTCCGCTTCCAGTGACCATTTCCCTTGCAATAAAAGCACTCAGTCTCAGGCTTGGGTCCATTCTTTGGCTTCTTCCCGACAACTGACTTACCGGGCGCGGCAACTCCCTTGCCGTCCTTCTTGAAGTTCTTCTTACCCTTGCCTTTCTTGAAACTAGTGGTCTTATTCACCATCAACACTTGATGTTCCTTTTTGATCTCCACCTCCGCTGATTTCAGCATTGAATATAACTCAGGAATGGACTTCTCCATCCCTTGCATGTTGTAGTTCATCACAAAGCTCTTGTAGCTAGGTGGAAGCGACTGGAGGATCCTGTCAATGACCGAGTCATCTGGAAGATTAACTCCCAGCTGAGACAAGCGGTTGTGCAACCCAGACATTTTGAGTATATGCTCGCTGACAGAGCTGTTTTCCTCCATCTTACAACTGTAGAACTTGTCAGAGACTTCATATCTCTCGACCCGGGCATGAGCTTGGAAAACCATTTTCAGCTCTTGGAACATCTCATATGCTCCGTGTTGCTCAAAACACTTTTGGAGCCCCGGTTCTAAGCTGTAAAGCATGCCGCACTGAACCAGGGAGTAATCATCACTACACGACTGCCAGGCGTTCATAACGTCTTGAGTTGCTGGGAAAATGGGTGCGTCACCTAGCGGTGCTTCAAGGACATATGCTTTCTTGGCAGCTATGAGGATGATCCTCAAGTTACAGACCCAGTCCGTATAGTTGCTACCATCGTCTTTCAGCTTGGTTTTCTCTAGGATTGCATTGAAGTTGAGGGCAACATTAGCGTGGGCCATTGGATCTACAAGATAGATTGTAAAGACAATTTTATACTAAGTTCATGATAATTAAGTTCATCTGATCAAATTATTTAATGAACTCCCACTCAGATAGACATCCCTCTAGTCATCTAAGTGATACATGATCCGAATCGACTAGGCCGTGTCCGATCATCACGTGAGACGGACTAGTCATCAACGGTGAACATCTCCATGTTGATCGCATCTACTATACGACTCATGTTCGACCTTTTGGTCTCTCGTGTTCCGAGGCCATGTCTGTACATGCTAGGCTCGTCAAGTCAACCTAAGTGTTTCGCATGTGTAAATCTGGCTTACACCCGTTGTATGTGAATGTTAGAATCTATCACACCCGATCATCACGTGGTGCTTCGAAACAACGAACCTTCGCAACGGTGCACACTTAGGGGGAACACATTTCTTGAAATTTTTAGTGAGGGATCATCTTATTTATGCTACCGTCATTCTAAGCAAATAAGATGTAAACATGATAAACATCACATGCAAATCATAAAGTGACATGATATGGCCAATATCATCTTGCTCTTTTGATCTCCATCTTGGAGGCGCGGCATGATCACCATCGTCACCGGCATGACACCATGATCTCCATCATCGTGTCTTCATGAAGTTGTCTCGCCAACTATTACTTCTACTACTATGGCTAACGGTTAGCAATAAAGTAAAGTAATTACATGGCATTTTCATTGACATGCAGGTCATACAATAAATTAAGACAACACCTATGGCTCCTGCCGGTTGTCATACTCATCGACATGCAAGTCATGATTCCTATTACAAGAACATGATCAATCTCATACATCACATATATAATTCATCACATCCTTTTGGCCATATCACATCACATAGCATACCCTGCAAAAACAAGTTAGACGTCCTCTAATTGTTGTTGCATGTTTTACGTGGCTGCTATGGGTTTCTAGCAAGACCGTTTCTTACCTACGCAAAAGCCACAACGGTGATATGCCAATTGCTATTTACCCTTCATAAGGACCCTCTTCATCGAATCCGATCCGACTAAAGTGGGAGAGACAGACACCCGCTAGCCACCTTATGCAACAAGTGCATGTCAGTCGGTGGAACCTGTCTCACGTAAGCGTACGTGTAAGGTCGGTCCGGGCCGCTTCATCCCACAATGCCATCGAATCAAGATAGGACTAGTAACGGTAAGCAAATTGAACAAATCATCGCCCACAACTACTTGTGTTCTACTCGTGCATAGAATCTACGCATAGACCTAGCTCTGATACCACTGTTGGGGAACGTAGTAATAATTCAAAAATTTCCTACGTGTCACCAAGATCAATCTAGGAGATGCTAGCAACAAGTGAGAGGGAGTGCATCTTCATACCCTTGAAGATCGCTAAGAGGAAGCGTTACAAGAATGCGGTTGATGGAGTTGTACTCGCGGCGATTCAAATCGCGGAAGATCCGATTCAAGCGCCGAACGGACGGCGCCTCCGCGTTCAACACACATACAGCCCGGGGACGTCTCCTCCTCCTTGATCCAGCAAGGGGAGAGGAGAAGTTGAGGGAGAGCTCCGACAGCAAGACGGCGTGGTGGCGGTGGAGCTTGTGGTTCTCCGGCAGAGCTTCGCTAAGCACTACGGAGGAGGAGGAGGAGTAGGAGTAGGAGTAGGAGGGGGGAGGGCTGCGCCAGGGGCCAGGGTTGTAGCTCCCATGCACCTCCCCACTATATATAGGGGTGGAGGGGGCTGGTTTCTTGCCCTCCAAGTCCATTGCGGCATTGGCAAAGGTGGGAGAAAAGAAATCCCATCCTTTCCCTTCCCCACCCATTGTTATCCCCCCTTTTTAGGGATCTTGATCTTATCCCTTCGGGATATGATCTTATTCCTTCTAAGGGGGGATCTTGGTGCGCCTTGACCAGGGGTGTGGGGCCTTGGCCCCACTACCCATGTTCATGTGGGTCCCCCCATGCAGGTGGGCCCCACTCTGGAACCTTCTAGAACCTTCTCGGTACAATACCGAAAAATCCCGAACATTTTCCGGTGGCCAAAATAGGACTTCCCATATATAAATCTTTACCTCCGGACCATTCCGGAACTCCTCGTGATGTCCGGGATCTCATCCAAGACTCCGAACAACTTTCGGTAACCACATACAATTTCCCATAACAACTCTAGTGTCACGGAACCTTAAGTGTGTAGACCCTACGGGTTCGGGAACCATGCAGACATGACCGAGACACCTCTCCGGCCAATAACCAATAGCGGGATCTGGATACCCATATTGGCTCCCACATGTTCCATGATGATCTCATCGGATGAACCACGATGTCGGGGATTCAATCAATCCCGTATACAATTCCCTTTGTCCATCGGTATGTTACTTGCCCGAGATTCGATCGTCGGTATCCCTATACCTTGTTCAATCTCGTTACCGGCAAGTCTCTTTACTCATTCTGTAACGCATGATCCCGTGGCTAACTCCTTAGTCACATTGAGCTCATTATGATGATGCATTA
This sequence comes from Thinopyrum elongatum, assembly GCA_011799875.1. Taxonomy (NCBI): domain Eukaryota; kingdom Viridiplantae; phylum Streptophyta; class Magnoliopsida; order Poales; family Poaceae; genus Thinopyrum; species Thinopyrum elongatum. The sequence continues at coordinate 314,370,615 of CM022301.1, forward strand.
CCGAGTGGGCCCAGAGATACCTCTCCGTCATACGGAGTGACAAATCCCAGTCTCGATTCGTGCCAACCCAATAGACACTTTCGGAGATACCTGTAGTGCACCTTTATGGTCACCCAGTTATGTTGTGACATTTGATACACCCAAAGCATTCCTACGGTATTCGGGAGTTGCACAATCTCAGGGTCTAAGGAAATGATACTTGACATTAGAAAAGCTCTAACAAACGAACTACACGATCTTGTGCTATGCTTAGGATTGGGTCTTGTCCATCACATCATTCTCCTAATGATGTGATCTCATTATCAATGACATCCAATGTCCATGGTCAGGAAACCACAACCATCTATTGATCAACGAGCTAGTCAACTAGAGGCTCACTAGGGACAAGCTGTGGTCTATGTATTCACACATGTATTATGGTTTCCGGTTAATACAATTATAGCATGAACAAGGAAATATAATAATAACCATTTTATTATTGCCTCTAGGGCATATTTCCAACAGTAAACTACTCATGCTTCATCGAAAGGGCAATAGAGTTGATGTAGAAGCCCTCCGTGATCGAATCCCCCTCGGGCAGGGTGCCGGAAAAGGTCCCTAGATGGGATCTCACGGGTACAGAAGGTTGCGGTGGTGGAAAAGTGTTTTCGTGGATGCCTCTGGTGGTTTGGGGATATTTGGGAATATATAGGCAAAAGAATTAGGCCAGGAGGGTCACGGGGGGCCCACAAGGGTGGGGGGTGCGCCCTACCCCCCTGGGCGCACCCTCCATCCTTGTGGCTGCCTCGTGGCTCCTCCGACTTCATCTCCAAGTCTCCTGGTTGTCTTCTAGTCCAAGAAAAATCATCGCGAAGGTTTCATTCCGTTTGGACTCCGTTTGGTTTTCCTTTTCTGCGAAACTCAAAAACAAGGAACTGGCACTGGGCTCTAGGTTAATAGGTTAGCCCCAAAAATAATATAAAATAACATATTAATGCATATAAAACATCCAAAACAGATAATATAATAGCATGGAACAATAAAAAATTATAGATACGTTGGAGACATATCAAGCATCCCCAAGCTTAATTCCTGCTCGTCCTCGAGTAGGTAAATGATAAAAACAGAATTTTTGATGTGGAATGCTACCTAACTTATTTATCCATGTAATTTTATTTATTGTGGCATGAATGTTCAGATCCATAAGATTCAAAACAAAAGTTAATATTGACATAAAAACAATAATACTTCAAGCATACTAACAAGGCAATTATGTCTTCTCAAAATAACATGGCCAAAGAAAGCTTATCCCTACAAAATCATATAGTCTGGCTATGCTCCATCTTCATCACACAAAATATTTAAATCATGCACAACCCCGATGACAAGCCAAGCAATTGTTTCATACTTTTGATGTTCTCAAACTTTTTCAACTTTCACGCAATACATGAGCGTGAGCCATGGACATAGCACTATAGGTGGAATAGAATATGGTGGTTGTGGAGAAGACAAAAAGAAGGAGATAGTCTCACATCAACTAGGCGTATCAACGGGCTATGGAGATGCCCATCAATAGATATCAATGTGAGTGAGTAGGGATTGCCATGCAACGGATGCACTAGAGCTATAAGTTTATGAAAGCTCAAAAGAAAACTAAGTGGGTGTGCATCCAACTCGCTTGCTCACGAAGACCTAGGGCAATTTGAGGAAGCCCATCATTGGAATATACAAGCCAAGTTTTATATGAAAGTGACAACATAGGAGACTCTCTATCATGAAGATCATGGTGCTACTTTGAAGCACAAGTGTGGTAAAAGGATAGTAACATTGTCCCTTCTCTCTTTTCTCTCATTTTTTTGGGCCTTCTCATTTATTTTTGGCCTCTTTTTTTTTATTTTTCGTCCGGAGTCTCATCCCGACTTGTGGGGGAATCATAGTCTCCATCATCCTTTCCTCACATGGGACAATGCTCTAATAATGAAGATCATCACACTTTTATTTACTTACAACTCGATTCTTAGAACAAAATATGAATCTATATGAATGCCTCCGGTGGTGTACCGGGATGTGCAATGAATCAAGAGTGACATGTATGAAAGAATTATAAACGGTGGCTTTGCCACAAATACGATGTCAACTACATGTTCATGCAAAGAAATATGACAATGATGGAACGTGTCGTAATAAACGGAACGGTGGAAAGTTGCATGGAAATATATCTCGGAATGGCTATGGAAATGAAATAATAGGTAGGTATGGTGGTTGTTTTGAGGAAGGTATATGGTGGGTGTAAGGTACCGGCGAAATTTGCGCGGCACTAGAGAGGCTAGCAATGGTGGAAGGGTGAGAGTGCGTATAATCCATGGACTCAACATTAGTCATAAAGAACTCACATACTTATTGCAAAAGTCTATTAGTTATCGAAACGAAGTACTACGCACATGCTTCTAGGGGGATAGATTGGTAGGAAAATACCATCGCTCGTCCCCAACCGCCACTCATAAGGAAGACAATCAATAAATAAATCATGCTCCGACTTCATCACATAACGGTTCAGCATACGTGCATGCTACGAGAATCACAAACTTTAACACAAGTATTTCTCAAATTCACAATTACTCACTAGCATGACTCTAATATTACCATCTCTATATCTCAAAATAATCATAAGGAATCAAACTTCTCATAGTATTCAATGCATTTTATATGAAAGTTTTTATTATATCCCTCTTGGATGTCTATCATATTAGGACTAAATTCATAACCAAAGCAAATTACCATGATGTTTTGAGACTCTTAAAATAATATAAGTGAAGCATGAGAGTTCAACAATTTCTATAAAACAAAACCACCGCCGTGCTCTAAAAAGATATAAGTGAAGCACTAGAGCAAAATTGCCTAGCCCAAAAGATATAAGTGAAGCACAAAGAGTATTCTAATAAATCATGATTCATGCGTGTCCCTCTCAAAAGGTGTGTACAGCAAGGACGATTGTGGCAAACTAAAAAGCAAAGACTCAAATCATACAAGACGCTCCAAGCAAAACACATATCATGTGGTGAATAAAAATATAGCCTCAAGTAAAGTTACCGATAGACGAAGACGAAAGAGGGGATGCCCAAGCTTAGGCTTTTGGTTGTCCTTGAATATTACCTTGGGGTGACTTGGGCATCCCCAAGCTTCGGCTCTTGCCACTCCTTATTCCATAGTCCATCAAATCCTTACCCAAAACTTGAAAACTTCACAACACAAAACTCAACAGAAAATCTCATAAGCTCCGTTAGTATAAGAAAATAAATCACCACTTTTGGTACTGTTGTGAACTCATTATTTATTTATATTGGTGTAATATCTACTGTATTCCAACTTTTTCATGGTTCATACACCCCGATACTACCCATAGATTCATCAAAATAAGCAAACAACACAAAGAAAACAGAATCTGTCAAAAACAGAACAGTCTGTGAAGATCTGAATTGTTCTAATACTTATGTAACTCCAAAAATTCTGAAAAATTAGGAAAACAGATGCAATTTGTATATCAATCTTGTTTAAAAAACTCAGGATTTTCCACGCTCCAGTGAATCTAAACAATTCTGTGACTGGACGCAAAAGTTTCTGTTTTTCAGCAAGATCAAAACAACTATCACCATAAGCCATCCCAAAGGTCTTACTTGGCACAAACACTAATTAAAACACAAAACCACGTTTAACCAGAGGCTAGATGAATTATTTATTGCAAAACAGCAAGGAAAAATATTGGGTTGTCTCCCAACAAGCGCTTTTCTTTAAAGCCTTTTTAGCTAGGCATTGAGATTTCGATGATGCTCACATGAAAGACAAGAATTGAAGCACAAAGAGAGCATCATAAAGCATGTGAAAAACGAGTTTAAGTCTAACATACTTCCTATGCATAGGAATTTTATATGCAAATAAATTATCAAGACAAGAAAAACCTAGCATATGCAAGGAAGGAGAATAAAACATAGACAATCTCAACATGAAGAGAGGTAATTTAGCAACATAAAAATTTCTATGACCATATTTTCCTCTCTCATAATAATTACATGTGGGATCATATTCAAATTCAACAATATAGCTATCACATAAAATATTGTCTACATGATCCACATGCATGCGAAGTTGACACTCTTCCAAAATAGTGGGATTATCATAAAATAAAGTCATGACCTCTCCAAACCCACTTTTATCAAAAATTTCATAAGATTGATCATTCTCCAAATATGTGGGATCTAGATTTTACACTCTTCCAAACCCACTTTCAATATTATTGCAAACATTATTATCGATCTTATATTCATCATAGGGCTTAAATAAACTTTCAAGATCATAAGTAGAATCACCCCAATCATGATCATTGTAACAAGTAATGGACATAGCAAAACTAGCATCCCCAAGCTTAGGGTTTTGCATATCATCAAGCAAAACCTCATAAAGATAATCTGGTGCACTCAACTCACTAGCAATAGGTTCATCATAATTGGATCTCTTAAAAATATTAGCAAGTGGATGAGGATCCATAAACCTTTGTTTCTGTTTTTCAATAAACACACAATTTTACCAAGCGAACAAGCAAAACAAACCAAGTAAGACATAAGGGCAAACGAAAAGAAGGCAAATGAAAATACGAACGGAAGAAGGGTGAAGAAAAGGCAAATCTTTTCGAAAATCATTTTAGAAGTGGGGGAGAGGAAAACGAGAGGCGAATAGCGAATAATGTAGTGCAAGAGATGAGAGTTAATGATGGGTACTTGGTATGTCTTGACTTGGCGTAGATCTCCCTGGCAACGGCGCCAGAAGTTCTTCCTGCTACTTCTTGAGCTTGCATTGGTTTTTCCCTTGAAGAGGAAAGGGTGATGTAGCAAAGTAGAGATAAGTATTTCCCTCGGTTTGAGAACCAAGGTATCAATCCAGTAGGAGACAACGCACAAATCACCGAATACCTGCACAAACAATCAAACAACTTGCACCCAACGCGATAAAGGGGTTGTCAATCCCTTCACGGTTACCTGCAAAAGTGAGATCTGATAGAGATAGATAAATGATAAAGTAAATATTTTTGGTATTTTTGGTTTATAGATCGGAAAGTAAAAGATTGCAAAATAGTAGATCAGAAACTTATATGATGGAAAATAGAAACTTATATGATGGAAAATAGACCCGGGGGCCATAGGTTTCACTAGAGGCTTCTCTCAAGATAGCAAATAACACGGTGGGTGAACAAATCACTGCCGAGCAATTGATAGAAAAGCGCAAAGTTATGACGATATCTAAGGCAATGATCATGAATATAGGCATCACGTCCGTGTCAAGTAGACCGAAACTATTCTGCATCTACTACTATTACTCCACACATCAACCGCTATCCAGCATGCATCTAGAGTATTAAGTTCATAAAGAATGGAGTAACGCATTAAGTAAGATGACATGATGTAGAGGAATTAACTCAAGCAATATGATGAAACCCCCATCTTTTTATCCTCGATGGCAACAATACAATACGTGCCTTGCTGCCCCTATTGTCACTGGGAAAGGACACTGCAAGATTGAACCCAAAGCTAAGCACTTCTCCCATTGCAAGAAAAACCAATCTAGTTGGCCAAACCAAACCGATAGTTCAAAGAGAATTACAAAGATATAAAATCATGCATATAAGAATTCAGAGAAGATTCAAATAATATTCATAGATAAGCTGATCATAAATCCACAATTCATCGGATCTCGGCAAACACACCGCAAAAAAGTATTACATCGAATAGATCTCCAAGAACATCGAGGAGAACATGGTATTGAGAATCAAAGAGAGAGAAGAAGCCATCTAGCTACTAGCTATGGACCCGTAGGTCTATGGTAAAGTACTCACGCTTCATCGGAAGGGCAATAGAGTTGATGTAGAAGCCCTCCATGCTCGAATCCCCCTTCGGCAGGGTGCTGGAAAAGGTCCCTAGATGGGATCTCACGGGTACAGAAGGTTGCGGCGATGGAAAAGTGTTTTCGTGGATGCCTCTGGTGGTTTGGGGATATTTGGGAATATATAGGCGAAAGAATTAGGTCAGGAGGGTCACGGGGGGCACACAAGGGTGGGGGGCGTGCCCTACCCCCCTGGGCGTGCCCTCCGTCCTTGTGGCCGCCTCGTGGCTCCTCCGACTTCATCTCCAAGTCTCCTGGTTGTCTTCTGGTCCAAGAAAAATCATCGCGAAGGTTTCATTCCGTTTGGACTCCGTTTGGTATTCCTTTTCTGGGAAACTCAAAAACAAGGAAAAACAGGAACTGGCACTGGGCTCTAGGTTAATAGGTTAGTCCCAAAAATAATATAAAATAGCATATTAATGCATATAAAACATCCAAAATAGATAATATAATAGCATGGGACAATAAAAAATTATAGATACGTTGGAGACGTATCACTAGACGAGTCGTGGATGGAGGCCGAGCAGTCCAATCTTCCGCGCCCTAACTTGGCGGCGGACGACACCTACGGCGATGGCGGACGGAAGAAGATCCATGACCGGCGTGACGACGACGATGGAGAAGTCACGGCAGCGAGGCGCTTCGTCTCCGGCGACGACGGAAGCTAGCGACGGCGCTAGGGTTTGAGCGAGATAGCGAGGGGAGTAGATTTTAATGACCGCGCGGGGGGGGGGGGGGGGGGGGGGGGGGGTGTATTTATAAGGAAGGGGGACATCGCAGTGTAATTACTCAGGTACCCTTGACGGTTCACATCTGAGCACCACGTGGCATGCATGCAACAACTTAAATGTTGTGCCATGACCCCACGCGCGCCTGATTTGTCGGGTGGTCGTTCCGGCTTCTCCAGGTTTAGGCAAACGGGATAAAGATATTAAAAACATTTTAAATGTTTGTTTCTATATCTTCGACTAACAAGGATGCAGTGAAGACAGTCGACACGTGTTAATAGAATGCATATGAAGAGACAGAGAGAGTTGGAGAGATAAGCACATATGGGGTTAGGGTCCGATCACATTCACTTAGTGCAGAAAATGGCAGCTTGAAGACATAGCTATAAGTGAATGCTGTAGAGGAGAGAACATATATACTTATATTTGTAAGTAATGAAGATCAAAACAACATTGTGAAGATAAATCATGAAGACAAACAATGTTGAAGACAAACCAGCTTTGAAGATAATGCAATATGACGCCAAACAAAAATCTTCAAGAAAGGTTGGTGGTGGCGTTACCCACCGTATAGGAAGTATTAGACCCAGACACAACACACAATTATCGTGGCGCTCCGAAGTCAATTTCCACATTAATGTATTCACACTTAGAGTGTACGTCTTCATGAATTGAAGACATACGATACTTTGTGTGTTGTGCACCTAAGTCATCAATATGCATAAGCATTAGGATGTGTGTCCATTCACAGGACATTTGAGGATTCTAAGATATTTAGCTCACACCGCAGCTTGCAAAACCTTTTCTCATCCAAGGGCTTTGTGAAGATATCTGCCAATTGCTCTTCAGTGTTGACATGAATGATATCAATGTCTTCCTTCAACACATGGTCTTTGAGAAAGTGATGACGGATCTGAATGTGCTTTGTCTTCGAGGGCTGAACTGGATTATGAGCAATCTTGATGGCGCTTTCATTGTCACAGTAGAGAGGTACCTTCTTCTTGTTGATGCCATAGTCCTTGAGGGTTTGCTTCATCCAGAGAAGCTGAGCGCAACAAGATCCAGCAGCAATGTATTCAGATTCAGAAGTGGAGAGCGATACACAGTTCTGCTTCTTTGAAGACCAACAGACAAGAGATCGTCCAAGAAAATGACAAGTGCCTGATGTGGACTTGCGATCAACCTTGTCACCAGTATAATCAGCATCTGAGAATCCAACTAGATCAAACTCTGAGCCCTTTGGATACCATAATCCTAGCGTTGGGGTGTGAGCCAAATATCAAAGTATTCGCTTCACTGCGAGGTGATGCGACTCCTTTGGTGCCACTTGGAATCGGGCACACATGCAAACGCTAAGCATTATATCTGGCCTAGATGCACATAAGTACAATAAATAACCAATCATGGAGCGGTATACCTTTTGATCGAACTCTTTACCATTTTCGTCGGGGCCCAATTGACCTTTGGTTGGCATCGGCGTCGTGTACCTTTTGCAGTCTTGCATTCCAAACTTCTTCAGGCAATCTTTGAGGTATTTCTCTTGAGATATGAAGATGCCATTTCTCTGTTGATGGATTTGAAAACCAAGGAAGAATTTTAGCTCCCACATCATGGACATCTGATATTGCTCTTGCATCATATGCCCAAACTCATCGCTATACCTTTTGTCAGTGTAGCCGAAGATAATGTCATCCACATAGATTTGGCATACAAACAGTTCTCCATCATATGTCTTCGTGAAGAGAGTGGGATCTAGAGAACCAGGTCTGAAGCCTTTGCTCTTCAGGAAGTCTTTGAGTGTGTCATACCAAGCATGTGGCGCTTGTTTGAGGCCATACAGTGCCTTGTTGATCTTGTAGACCATATCAGGACGCTTTGGATCTTCAAAACGAGGTGGTTGAGCTACATATACTTCTTCTTCAATTTTGCCATTAAGAAAGGCACTCTTCACATCCATTTGGTACAGGAGGATGTTGTTGTGATTAGCGTAGGCTAGCAGTATGCGGATGGCTTCAAGCCTAGCCACAGGAGCAAAGGTTTCATCAAAGTCAATCTCCTCTACTTGTGTGTAACCTTGAGCAATGAGACAAGCTTTGTTTCTGACAACTTGTCCGTGTTCATCTTGCTTGTTGAGATAGATCCATTTGGTGCTAATGATGTTGTGCTTGCGAGGATCATGACGCTTGACTAGCTCCCAGACATTATTGAGCTCAAATTGTTGAAGCTCTTCCTGCATAACTTGAATCCATTCTGGTTCCATAAAGGCTTCATCGACTTTCTTGGTTTCGGATATGGAGACGAAAGCAAAATGCCCATAGAAGTTTGCTAGTTGTGTACCTCTTGATCGAGTAAGTGGACCAGGTGCATTGATACTGTCAAGAATCTTCTCAATCTAAACTTCATTGGCCACACGAGGATGAACAGGGCGCAGACTTTGGTCTTGCTCATCATTGTCTTCGTCTTCAGCATTGTCTTCGGGTTCAGCATTGTCTTCACGTTGAGTAGGAGATGGAATGACAATTTCCTCTTCAGCCTGTTCCTCGGTGGGTATGATTTCTCCAGTTCCCATTAGCTTGATAGATTCACTAGGAGAAGCTTCATCTAGCACATTTGGCAGGTGCTCTCTTTGCGAGCCGTTAGTCTCATCGAACCACACATCTATAGTTTCAACCACTTTATAGTGAAAGAGGTTGAAGACTCTGTAGGTGTGCGAATCCTTTCCGTAGCCAAGCATAAAACCTTCATGTGCATTCGGTGCAAATTTGGAAGTGTGATGTGGATCCTTGACCCAACACCTGGCACCAAAGACTTTGAAATAGCTAACGTTTGGCTTCTTACCAGGGAGTAGTTCATAGGATGTCTTCTTGAAGAACTTGTGAAGATAAACTCGGTTAATGATATGGCATGCAGTGTCAATGGCGTCAGGCCAGAACTTTCTTGGAGTCTTGTACTCATCAAGCATCGTACGAGCCATCTCAATAAGAGTCCTGTTCTTACGTTCCACCACGCCATTCTGCTGAAATGTGTATGGAGCAGAGAGCTCATGAGTGATGCCTAGTGTATCAAGATAAGTGTCGAGGCCTGTGTTCTTGAATTCCATGCCATTGTCACTTCTGATGTGCTTGATCTTGATGCCATAGTTAGTCATGGCACAATTGGCGAATCGTCTGAAGACATCCTGCACTTCATTCTTATAGAGAATTATGTGTACCCAAGTGTATCGAGAGTAATCATCTACAATGACGAAGCCATAAAGATGTGCAGTGGTAGTAAGGGTAGAGTAGTGAGTAGGGCCAAATAAGTCCATGTGTAACAGCTCGAAGGGACGTGAAGTCGTCATGATTGTCTTCGAGGGATGCTTTGCCCTAGTCATCTTCCCGGCTTCACAAGCACCACATAGATGATCCTTCTTGAACTTGACGCCCTCGATGGCAATGATATGCTTCTTCTTCATGAGAGTGTGCAAGTTCCTCATGCCCGCATGTCCTAGCCTTCGATGCCAAAGCCAACACTCTAAAGCTTTTGGTAGAAGACATACGGCAAGCTGTGGTCCTGCGGAGAAATCTACCATATACAGATCACCTCTTCGATAACCTTCGAAGACTAGAGATTTATCAGAATCCATAAGCACAAGGCATCGAAACTTTCCAAATATCATGATCATATTAAGATCACAAAGCATTGAGACATACATTAAGTTGTATCTAATGGATTCAACAAGCATCACTTTATCCATGTGTTGATCCTTTGAGATAGCAACTCTACCTAGGCCCAATACCTTGCTTTTACCAGTGTCAGCAAATGTGATATGGCTTTTAGTAGATGGACGAAGAGTTGAATCTATGAGAAGACTTCGATCACCAGTCATGTGGTTAGTGCATCCGCTGTCCATAATCCATTCAGTAGCTTTCAGAGTTGTACCCTACGGTGCAGTTAGTAGGATAGGCTTCACCAAGAGTATTGTGAAGCATAAACATTTGGCGAACAAGCATACTATCAAAGTTAAGATTCTTGGATGGTAAGATGGGATGTTCATCAAGAAATCCAGGGACGAAATAAATGGTAAGACCATTTTGGCATTTTATCTTGCGTCCCACAAGATGTGGTCTCTAGCATTGTCTTCAGAAGTCAATGATTTCCGGCTGGAGACCTTTCCCTGCATGAGAAGTTAATTCTTCTTAACCACCCACATCTGAAGGGGTGGCTTAGAAGCAATGAGTCTAAGTGCAGCATCTAAGAACTTTGGCTTTGAAGCCCTAGCAAATAGTTTTGCAGGAGGTGAATAGTACTCAAAAGAATATGCAGAAAAGTTCTTTGATTTGTGAACATAGCAGTTTGATGAAACCCACTCATATTCATGAGTCTGATGATAGTTTCCCTGCAAAACATTGGCGTTAGGGTGACCATATGAGGTACTATGTATGTATGAAGCCTTTGGGCCATGTGAAGCCTTTGGTCTGGGGTTTGTCTTCTTCCCTGGTGGTGTCATGATGACATTCACGGGAAGGTTTTTAAGACAACTTTTAGGAACCCAGATCTTCTTCATAGGTGACCCATTTCTGCAGTTAGTTCCAATAAACCTGGCAAACACTTCACCGTTCTGATTCTTGAACAATTTATAGTTTGAGTCAAATGACTCATCAATGATAATAGGGTTAGCACAAGTGAAGCCAAATAAGGTGGATGGATCCACTGAAGGGCCCTGTGCAACAACCCATGTGGTTTTGGGGTACTGCTCAGGCTTCCAGTAAGAACCATCAACATTAATTTTCCTCTCGAAACCAACACCCTCTTTCCTAGGGTTTCGGTTCAGAATCTGTTTCTTGAGGACATCACATAGTGTCTGATGCCCTTTGAGGCTTTTGTACATGCCAATTTCAAGCAATGTCTTCAACCTGGCATTCTCATCAGCAATAGTAGTGGCATCCTTAGAAGAGGGGTTAGTTACCACATCAGTAGTTGAAGATATTGCAACTTCAGAAGCAGTAGAACATTCGGCAGTAGAGACATCATTGTTATGCTCAAGACATTTTAAACAAGGTGGCACAAAATCTTCCTGAGCAGAATTGATCTGTTGGGCGAGTAGTGAATCATTTTCCTTTTGAATATCTTCATGAGATGCTCTCAGTTTCTCTAGATCTTGCTTCCTTTGAAGATAATAATAGGAAAGCTTCTAATGAGTAGCTGAGAGGGTTTCATGACGACTTTCAAGTTCCTCGTACTTAACACGAAGATTTTTGATGTCTTCGATTAAGGACTGGGTTCGATTCATTTCCTCGTCCAACAGGTCATCTCTTTTGTCTAGCAATTTTTGAATCTTTTCCATGGCTATTTGTTGTTCAGTTGCAATTTTAGCAAGAGTCTTATAGCTGGGTTTGGATTCACATTCAGAGTCATCTTCACCGGAGGTCTGAAAGTAAGCATCACGTGAGTTTACCTTAGCACCTATTGCCATGAAGTAGTAGGTGGGAGCAGAATCATCGTCATCATTGGCTTCGGCATCGGCGTCGTGACCATTGTCTTCAGCGTTGAAGATGGACTTGGCGATGAACGCTGAAGCCAGGGCCAGGCTTGCCACGCGTGAATCAGACTCCTCCTCAGGCTCCACCTCTGCCTCCTCAAAAGCAGACTCCTCCTCTGAATCCATCTCCTTGCCAATGAATGCACGAGCCTTGCCAGATGAGCTCTTCTTGTATGATGAAGACTTTGAAGAAGACTTTGAGGATTTCTTCTTCTTCTTCTTCTTCTTGTCGTCGGAGTCATATTCCTTACTCTTCTTCTTTTTCTTTGCTTCCTTGTCCCATTGAGGACATTCAGATATGTAGTGGCCTGGCTTCTTGCATTTGTAGCATGTTCTCTTCTTGTAGTCACGAGTGGAAGCCTCATCATTCTTGGAACTGGATCTTGAAGACTTTCCGAAGCGATTCTTCTTGGAGAACTTCTGGAACTTTCTCACAAGCATTGCTAGTTCTTTGCCAATGTCTTCAGGATCATCATAACTGCAGTCAGATTTTTTTCAGATGAGGAAACAACTTTTGCCTTCAAAGCACGGGTCAGCCATAATTGGGGCCATAGATATCTCTCTTCTCGGATAGCTGGAACTCATGTGTGTTGAGCCTCTCAAGTATGTCAAACGAATCGAGATCTTTGAAGTCAGGGTGTTCTTGGATCATCAATGCTAGAGTGTCAAATGAGCTGTCAAGTGGTCTCAGTAGCTTCTTCATGACTTCATGCTTGGTGATTTCAGTGGCGCCAAGAGCACGAAGTTCATTTGTGATATCAGTGAGGCGGTCGAAAATGAGCTGGACATTCTCATTGTCATTCCTCTTGAATCTGTTGAAGAGGTTACGAAGCACATTGATTCTGGAATCTCTTTGAGTTGAGACACCTTTATTGACCTTGGACAGCCAGTCCCAGACTAGCTTCGCAGATTCCAGAGCACTCACACGGCCATACTGCCCTTTGGTTAGATGACCACAGATGATGTTCTTTGCGGTTGAGTCCAGTTGCGTGAACCTCTTGACATCAGCAGCGGTGACGCCTTCGCCGACTTTGGGAACGCCTGTCCTGACGACATACCAGAGGTCGTTGTCAGTGGCTTCAAGATGCATGCGCATCTTATTCTTCCAGTAGGGGTAATCAGTGCCATCAAAGATGAGGCACGCAGCGGAGACCTTGATTATCCCTGCAGTCGACATAGCTAAAACTCCAGGTGGTTAAACCGAATCACACAGAACAAGGAAGCACCTTGCTCTGATACCAATTGAAAGTGCTAGTTATCGACTATGGGGGGGGGGATAGGCCATTTTTATGAAAGTTTTCAAAAGATGCAATATCTTCAAAGACAGACAGCCAAACAACACCTATACGATGTGCAGCGGATGATAAGCTACGCTAGACATGCATTAGGCAAGTAAACAGTACAATGAAAGCATGAAGACTAATAGCAGCTAGGTAGAACAAATCAGAATGGGAAGACAGTACGAAGCCAAATACAAGAATGTCTTCACACTATGAAGTCAAATAGATCAGGCAAGCAAGCAATGACTTCATGAAGACAAACTGAAATATAAAGGTGGTAGGGGATAGAACCAGTTGCTTGGTGAAGACAAGGATTTGGTAGACCAGTTCCAGTTGCTGTGACAACTGTACGTCTGGTTAGGGAGGCTGAGATTGAACTCAGAAGACCATGTCTTCACCTTATTCCCCTTGAGCTAAGGGCACTTAGTCCTCGCTCAATCACTCAAGTAAGTCTTCAAGGTAGATTTCCAAACCTTCACAAACTCCGTTCACCGGCGATCCACAATGACTCTTGGATCCTCAGAATGTGACGCCTAACCGGGTGGAGGATACACAGTCCTCAAGTGTAATAAGTCTTCAGATCACGCGGACAGAAAGACTTCAGTGATGCCTAACACTCTTTGGCTCTGGGTGTTTTGGGCTTTGTCCTCGCAAGGATTTCTCTCTCAAAGGCTTCGGAGGTGGGTTGCTCTCAAATGACAAAAGCCGTGTACTAACTCTGAGCAGCCACCAATTTATGGTGTAGGGGGTGGGCTATTTATAGCCAGGAGGCAACCCGACATGATATGTCCGAAATGACCCTTGGTCACTAAGGAACCGACACATGTCCAACGGTCAGATTTCGAACACACGCGGCAGCTTGACTTGGGCTACAAGCAAAGCTGACTCATCCAACTCTGGATAAGATTTTCTCTCATTGTCTTCACTCGACGACATAGGATTTGGGTTGAGCATCACGTCAGTCTTCTGACTTTGTTCACTGGGACCCCACTTAACAGTTCGGTGGTTCCTATGACTCAAGAAGGAAGAAAATGAAACTACGAAAGAAACTATGTCTTCGCACTCCATAGTCTTCAAGTGAATGTCTTCACACGTCATTATCTTCGACGTGAAGGTCTTCACGAACCACCATTGTCTTCAATGTCTTCATACATTTTTAGGGGCCATCTCTGGTAGGAAAACCGAATCAATGAGGGACTTCTACCTGTGTTATTCTACAATTCTCACAAACACATTAGTCCCTCAACTATGTTTGTCGTCAATACTCCAAAACCAACTAGGGGTGGCACTAGATGCACTTACAGTCAGCCTCTCCACTTACATCCCTCTTTCGATGGCTGTCGTTTGTTGACCATGTTGACCACGCCGCGCCGAGAGCACCAACGCGATGGACGACAGCAAGGCCCACGAAGGGAATGACCTGGAGCCGGCGAAGCCACAACAGTGGATGCCCAAGCTGAGGGGAGTACGAGGGCTGACTGGTCGGTTGCGGGGTGAGGCTGCCATCACCGGAAAATAACAGGAGGTGCGGGTGGGTGGAGGGATGGCCTGGCCAGCGGTGGGAGTAGGGTGGGCCGGTGAGGCCTACGCGACAGCACAACCGGCCATGGAAGGAGGGAGCAAGCAGTCCTGCCAGCGCTGGTTTGGGTGGCTGGAGCAGGAAGATCAGAGATTGAAGAAGCATGATGGCGGTTGGATCGACATCCAACAGTCTGCTCTATGTTGACTAAGTTGACAAAGCGTCAAAAAAAATTTAGGACAGTGTCATCGTCAACCTAGTAGGCCCACAAGTCAGCCTCCAAATCTGTGGAAAGCAGCATACAACCCATTTGCCATTATTTTTAATAATTTACAGCCCATTTGCTAATTCTTAAGGATATTTTGAAGCCCATATTATTTTTGTTAGCATTACAGACCATATTGTGGGGTCCGAACTCTTTTAATCACGGAATTTCGAGTCTCTTTAAAAGTAATTATAAAAATAATTTTATTTCAAATTAAAGTACAACGAGTTTTTCCCCGCACAAAAACAATGAAATTTAAAATCTTGAAATCCTGAAAAAACGAAATTTGAATCTAGTTATCGATTTTCTATGTTTTTAAAATTTACAGCCCATTTCTTACTACTTATAGCCCATTTTCTGGGGAAGCCGAATACATCCCTCCTCGTCTTTAAAGATTTGCAGCCCAGCAGGGCTGAGAAAAGCAAGTAGGCATGGGTTGGGTATTGTAAAAAAAATAGAACTAGGCTAGCCATTTTCAAAGAGAAAAAAGATATCAACTGGGCTCGTCATGTGCTTAAATAAAAGCCTGGGCTAGACGGGCCACAGCCCCCGCACAACGCAATTGATACCCTGCTCCGTCTCTACAACTGGGTGAGCTGCTGGGGCCCTGTTGTTACAATATTTCTCTCTTTAATAAAGGAAATGGCAAGCCATTTGCCTTGTTTCAAAGAAAAAATGACAGTCATAGCCGAGTTGAAAAGGGCAACAACATCTAACTCAAGCTTACAAATGGTACAAAAGCCCAAGGATTATGTCGGGGGGATGGACCCCGGGCAGGCAACGGAACCCGGATCCTTTTCAAAAAACATCAGGGCCGGCATCGCCCCTCCATCCGGCTCGTACTTGGCCGGGTCCTTCAACCCGGCCAAGTCCTTCAACCCGGCAAAGTCCTTCAACCCGGCCAAGTCCTTCAACCCGGCCAAGACCACAACATGGCCAGGCCTGCCAGCGCATGCCGGCCGAACCCAGCAATCCGAGGCTTCTCCAACAAGCTAGCACCCCCGTGGCGTCTTCCTCAACCCGGCCACGGGTCAGCTCCCGTCCCATCCAAGGCGTACAATGGAACAAGTCCCCGTAGAGGGGACGAGCATGGCTACAGTGCCCCACCAACTCTTCTGACTGGTAGGAGCGCGGCAATAGTGCCCCACCTGCTCCGCTGACCAAGACCGGCATGGCAACAGTGCGCCCCTCGTCCTACTGACGCAAGCCGATGGCGACCAGGCGGTGTGCCACTGTAGCTGAGCCGGCCCAACCACTCCGTGATGCATGACAAGACGGAGAACAGGGCCCTCTGGCGCACGGGGCCCGTGCCCGGAGAACCCGGCGAATCCTGGCACCCGGCGGGTCCCAGCTCCGGCTTCCCAGACGCTGACATCCCGGCCCTGCGCCCTCGTAACTTTACCATTGTAACCCTGGGGGGTTGACCTATAAAACCCCCCAGGAGCCCTCCATGTGCGGGGGCGAACACATGCGATTAGACCATCAGTAGAACACACACATACACCAGGAGAAGGAGCAGCCTAAGCCCTGGCCCGTCTTCCTTCCTCCTCCGAACAGCTCTAGGAGCGACCCTGTACTGATACACATAAACCACTCTCGGCAGGACTAGGGGTGTTATCTCTCCGGAGAGCCCCGAACATGGGTATGTCTTGCGTCCCGCGGTCGCTCATGCCGACCTCGCCTCTGGAGCCCACCGGTTCCCTCGAGCCTATCCCTCTCTTTAGCCATCCCATGGCTTCTACCATGCACCCACCACGACAGTTGGCGCCCACCGTGGGGCAGCTCGAGGTCCCGGCCAGAGACATGTTCCAGACAGGGCCCCTCGTCGATTCCGGTGAGCGCGTTGCGCGCTGCGCGTCCCCCGAGCCCATCGTGTTGATGGCCGACATCATCAACGCGCTCAACGCCTCCTTCGCCGCGCTGTGCATCTCCGACGCGCCCGCGGCCGATGAGTACCCCAGCGGTGTGCTGGATGTCTTCGAATCGCCCGTCCCCCTCGGCGACGACATCTCTGCCGGGGCAGCGGACCCCTGTGTCCAGGTAGAGGTATTCGTCACCGGCTCCGGCTCTAGTTCGTCTAGCAAGAAGGCCGCTGCCGCCAGGGCCGTGGCGGATCGCGCCAGCTTGGCCGACCCGCAGCGCGCCATGATGCAGAACCTCAGCGTCCCGATTGCCACCGACATCGATGCCACCGACGCCGAGGAGGCCCGAGCCCGGCTTGAGGAGGAGTGCAAGCGCCTGCTGGACAGGGCCGAGACCCTCGCTGCCACGCAGCGTCAGCTGGAGGCCACCCAGCGGGAGCGCGAAGCTACGTACGGCTTCACTCCGACCGCTGCCGAGCCCAGCCGGGTCACCGAGGTGCGGACCCGTGGCGGCGCCATCGGCCGTGCCCTTGGCGCGGTCCCCACCATCTACGACACCCTGGTCAAGAACATGTGCGCTGCGGAGGCAGCCGCAGTTGGCCTGGAGCAGCTACAGGGCGAGGAGCTGCAGGAGCGCCTGCAGCGCCTGAACGAGCTTCTCGGCGCCGCGAACGTGCAGCAGGACCGCCTCGACCGTCCCACCGCGTCCGCCTCGCGACGCACCAAGGACCCCGAACGTGAGCGACAGAACACGGCGTCTTCCCCGCGCCCGGACGAGGCTCAGTCCGGTCAGACCCGAACCCGGCGCAACCATGCCCTGACGGCTAGAAACGGCCCAGGCAACGAGCCGACTGCGGGAATCCGGTGCCAGCAAGATCCTTCCCCGCCGTCCGGCCGGCATGGCAACCCGGCTACGGCCAACCCGGCGCCTCACGGCCCCGTCGTGAGCCGGCTGGGTCTGCGCGCCATCGACGACGCCGACGCTCGCCATCGCCTCAACCAGCTTACCCTCTTCCTCGAGCTGGAGGAAGACATAGCCGTCAGCCCGGCTTGTTTCGGCCCGCGAATCCGGGATGAGCCCTTCCACAAAGGGTTCACGCTGCCCCGCGACACCCCCAAGTACAACGGCACCGTCAAGCCGGAGGACTGGCTCATCGACTACACCACCGCCATCGGCATCGCGGGCGGTAACCGCCGCCTTGCCGTACACTATGGCCCGCTCATGCTCCAGGGTTCGGCCCGCACGTGGATGAACAGCTTGCCGGTCGGCAGCATCAATGCATGGGTCAACTTCGAGCAGGCCTTCGTACGCAACTTCACCGGCACCTACAAGCGCCCTGGCCATCCCAGCCAGCTCGCCATGTGCGTGCAAGGGCCGGCCAAAACTGGCCGCGAGTACCTCGCGCGCTGGACCGAGCTCCGAAACAGCTGCGAGGGCATCCATGAGGTCCAAGTCATTCAGTACTTTGTGAGCGGTTGCCGGGAGGGCACCCTCCTCAAGCACGAGCTCCTGCGCTCCGAGCCTACCTCCATGGCCACGCTCATGGTCATCGCAGACAAGTACGCCAACGCCGACTCTGCCATGAAAATCCAGGTGGTGCTGAATGAAGCCGGCAGGGCGATGCCGGTACCGCCCCCAAGCCGGCTGGCGAGAGCAGCCGCCAGCAGAACAACCACTAGAACAACAAGCGCAAGGCCGACCAGCAGGCCCCGCGCTACGACGGCCGCCTTGTCGCAACCGCCGAGCAGGCGCCCGCGGCCGAGCCGGCCGGCAAGCGTCGTCAAGCCGGCAAGATGGCATGGCAGCCCACCATGAGTTTCGAAGAGATGCTCGACGCTCCCTGCAAGCACCACAGCGGCGCAAGACCATCCACGCACACGCTCCGGCAGTGCGCCATCACCAAGCGCATCATGAGGGGCGACATCCCGCCGCCTCCGGCTCCGGCTCCGGGCGTGGGGCAGCCGGCTCCGCCTCCTCCTCCTCCTCTGCCTCCGGCAAATGGCGCAATTTGCAACGACATCTTTCCCAACCAGAACACGAGCTACGTCGTCTTCACCAGCCTTGGCGATGACAAGCGTAGCGAGCGCCTGCTTCGGCAGGAGGTGAACACCGTCGTCCCGGCTGTGCCGGAATACATGCACTGGTCGGAGCGCCCGATCAGCTGGACCCGGGAAGACCACCCGGCCGTCATGCCGAACCCGGGCGGCTACGCCCTCGTCCTTGACGCCACTATCGTCGCAACCCGGCGTACTTGCAAGTTTTCGCGGGTTCTCATCGATGTCGGCAGCAGCATCAACATCCTCTACTGCGACACGATGACCAAGCTCGGCCTCGAGGCCAAGGACCTGGAGCCGACCCGGATGGTGTTCCATGGGATCGTGCCGGGTCTCTCCTGCTCCCCCATCGGCCGGGTCCAGCTTGACGTCCTTTTTGGCACAAGCGACCATTTTCGGCGCGAACCAATCTGGTTCGAGGTGGTGGACCTGTCCAGCGCGTACCACGCGCTGCTGGGCCGGCCTGCGCTCGCCAAGTTTATGGCGGTCCCCCACTACGCCTACCTCAAGATGAAGCTGCTGGGTCCCAAGGGCCTCATCACCATCACCGGCGACTACCGCTACTCCCTGGAATGCGCTCAAGCCGGCGCTAGACTGGCCGAGTCGCTGGTCATAGCTGAGGAGCTGTAACACCCCAAAAATTTAATCATGTTTTTAATAAATAAAAATTTGGCCAGAAATAAAATTTTGAATTATATTAAGACCTTTGTTGTTTTCGGAGTATTTTCTGCCCTCTGTTTTTCAAAATTCTTCCCTCCATATAGAAATTTTTGAAAATAATATTGTGGCTTTGGTAGTTTTCCTAAAACATTTCAATTATATTTTAATAACAGTAAGAATTATTTTCATAATAAAACTCTGCCCAAAACAATTCTTTAAATAGTTTTTTCAACCTTTAAATGCCTCTGTTGCACAACAACCAATTTAAATAATTCTTTTTAATTTCCACAAAAATTATGGGAGGTCATGTGATGCCTATAGATCACTTTTATGCAAAAACCCAACCTAGTGTTTTGAAAATTTTGAGTGAACCTTCCCCTCTTTCCATTCTGTCCAATTCCTCAGTTACAACTACAACCCCTATTTTCCTTGCTCCATTCATTCTGAAATTTTTCCCACTTACTGTCCTTCCAACCGAACCCTTAAGTCCAGAAGGTCAGCCTTAATCTCATCTTGCAAGACCACCAAATATACCCCTTTCGTTTCTGTCCAGAACTGAAGTTTTGTAAAACTTGCATTAGCAAGTTTTCTATTTTCACAAATAAACTTCACAATTATCTGTGTCATCTAAGGAGACACCATCCTGGCAGTTTATACACCTAACAAAGTTGCCTAGCTAGCTCTAACATTCTGTCGAACAGCTTGAGGACATGATAGAAATCTAGCATCCTTCTAAACTGCAAACACCATTTGGTCCTCTGGCCAAACCAGCATGTCCATCACTCCTCCCGTTCCATGAAACCTCATCCTGTTAATTTTTGGCCCATTCGGGTCCCTGTAGATGCCAGTGGCATTTCGTCGAGCACACTGGGTGCGTGCTCTGTACATGTCCAGAGCGCGCCTATGACCGCGTCGGCACCCGAGCTCCTGCCGCACCCCACAGCCACTCTCCTGCTCGTTCTGACCCACTATGAGCTTCTCCAGGAAGCCCCGTACCCCGCCGACACCACTCTCTAGCTGCTAGCGCCGGCCACCGCCGTCCACGCCAACCACAGCCGCCGCCGCCGTGTTTCACTCGGGCACGGCACCGCCCGAGCTGCCCCACCTCGCCAACACATCCCTGGATTAAATTCGGATGACCACCGCCCACAACTATCCTCACCGACCACGCGCCGACCCCCAACGGCCTCGCCACCGCCCGCGTTTTGCCATCAATGGCCGACGCCGCAGTCAGCTCGGGACGGCACCACCCAAGGTGCGTGGCACGTCTCCGAGCCAACCAGCGAGCCCTGTCATCACTACGGGGAGCCGCCGTACACACCAACCACGGCCACAGCCCCTAACCACCCTCTCTACCTCACTAATGGCATTCGCCACCGTGGCCATTCTCTGGAAGCCGCGACACCACCTCTCCCCGCCTATTTAAGCTTCCCTCAAGCCCTCTCAGCGCATCACCACTCCTCCTCCTCCCTTTGTAAGCTTTCAATAGAAGTAGAATGACCGGAGATAGTCGTCTTCTCCAATTCCGGCATCCACGGCCGCCACTACTGTCCGGGTGGTTCTGACACCGTCCGGCCCTCCCTCTTCCAAATTTCTTCACCAACAGTCTCCTTGAGCACCTACTGATCCATCCCCGCACTCGATTTTGCCCGGGAGCCACCATAGGCGAAACGCCCAATTCGTCTCCGCTGGAGCTCCTCGGGTGAGCTCGCCGCCGGCGACTCCGTCCACCCCAGGGACCACAGAGACCACCGGAGGAACCGCCTCGACCTCCTGAGCTCGTAGGTGGCCTCGGTTTTCCGAACGGTGCCGCCGTTCGCCGGCGTTGATCACCGGAGCGCCGCCTCTGTTCGGCCGAGGAAGGAGGCGCACACGTGGGCCAGTCAAACCTGACCAGTGGGCCAGGCGGGCCCACTGTCAGTGACCCAGGCAACGCCAGCGCGGCATAAGTGGAGACGGTTTTCGCTAAATCCGTCTTCACACGCGGAAGGCGTAACTCCAGCACTACGCCATCGACGACGGCAGTTTTTCGCGCAGCCGAAGCAACTCGGCTCGGCCCAGCGATGCCGTACAGCTAAAACACGCACAGGGCGTTCCTCAGTCTTTTCCTTTATCTTTTTCCAGCAATATTCAAATAATTCCTCAGCACTCATTTCAAATCCAAACTGGATGATTCAAATTTATACATGCTTCTAAAATCATGCTCTATTTATCCAGCTTAGGTGAACATTTTTCCTGTGCCTTGTTTCTGTTGGAGCAATTAAATAGTCCACTTCTTTAATTATTTCCAACTTAGAAATTCCATAAGTAATTCATATTCACTCCAAATAGATTGATTCTTTTTCTGTTATTTTTCGTTTTTCATCTAGCTTATTTTAGTATTTATTTAAAAAAAATCGAAACAACTTTTAGTACTGTTTTGAATTATGTGGTAATTGCTGTAATCTTTAAATAGGAAAAATAGAGGGAAGAAACTTTTCAAACTTTTGGAGTGCACCCCACACTTCTGCATGCTCAAGGCAAGCATCTCGAACACTTGATATGGTGAATGCATGGTTGGTTATTTGCATGAATAGTGGAATTATGAATAATTTGAATTCTAATAAAATTTGGCATATGGCAATTTTTGCATGCATGCATGATCATGTATATATTTTCTCTTGCATGCACTCCACTCAAGTTCTGACCTGCAGAAATTGTGAGAATCCAGGAGCGTGCTCCTGCCTTGGACGTGCCGGTGGGCACGGGCCATTTTTGACACGATGGTGTCACGTGATATATGTGGAGCATGCAAGGGTTGTGACCCTGTTTGTTATTACTGTTGAGAAAATACTTGTTGTGCTAACGACTGCAGGAAATAATTGAGCCTCCCGAGTCGACCGTAGATCGAGTCTTGTTCCGGTAACCCCCAAACTTGATACGTTCTACCACATGTCCCTACCACAGGTAGGGTATGGTTCAGTAAGTTGTTAACCCCTTTCCTGCACACACCGTACAGAGAGGCCATAGTGGAAGATACCATTGATCACTGGTAGGCATGCCACTTGGTCCGGGGGCATGGGTGTCTCCGATTGTAGTCGGAGAGGGGTCGCACCCCTATTTGCGCACCGATATAAATATTGTGATCCCATGCTATTGGAGGTTGTAGCCTTCCCACTTAGAGTTTTACTCCATCATTGCCTTGGGTGATTCCTGGCTTTGGTAAGTTAAAGCTGGTATGTGCGGGTTAGGTGTGTTTTCAACCCAAAGACTGTAATAGGAATTAGTCAGTGTCACGGTACTGACTAAAGAAATCCTTTACTTGTGGGTAAAGAGTACACCCTCTGCAGAGTTTTAAAACCTATTCGAATAGCCGTGTCCGCGGTTAAGGGCTACAGTCTGGGTTGGTCAAGTGTCGGTCTTAGGGTCGGTCTTCGGGGGAAAATAATTAATTGGGCCTGAACTATTTTGCAGGATATTGTTATCATCACTAACGCCGTCATGGTTATTTGAATACTATTGCTGTGAAAATTTTTATGGTTATGCATATTATTGTGAACTAACCTGTTTCTCTTATTTTAATTTTCCCGAGTGTCTCAGGGGCTGGCTAGACTACCCCGGGCACTCAATTTTATTTTCAAGACCTCTCGTGGCGTCCCTCGAGTTAACAGGCGGTTTATCACGCCACTACTCTTGTGGACACCCGATTGGCATTTCTCTTCAAGTCCGACCGTGGCGTCACTTGACACCCGACTGGCATTTCTTTTCAAGACCTCTCGTGGCGTCGCCTGAGTTCTCGGATGGTCCTGTCTCGTCCGATTTCTCTTTTAGACACCCGTTTGGCATTTCTCTTCAAGACCTACCGTGGTGTCACTTGACATCCGACCGGCATTTCCTTTATTTTGTTTTCCTTTGACTTTCCTTGTTTATCACTAACAATTTTATATATCTTCACATGCTAATATTTTATCATGCCATGAATTAATCCCTGTCAGCATGCATTTTATATAGTCCAGCATGAGCATACGCATAAAGTTTGGTTCATCATGATCTTATAATTTAATTGTTGCATTCGGTATATCTTTTGTTCATGATGTTTGCGAGTACATTCAAACGTACTCACAGGCTTGTCCCTGGCTATTTACTTGGCCAGATCAGGATTTCTACAAGGAGTACCACAGCGATGTCCGTGCGGAGCCTAGGATGGCAGCCATGCGGGATAGGAATTATCCAGGTCAGCCGTTCCTGTGGGAATGGAGCCCCATCGACTTTGAAGAACCGCGAGACAATTCCGTCATCCACCACCAGAATCACTGTTGTATCATTAGACCTTCATGGTCTTGTATCCAATTCTTGTAATAGCTTGGTAATCTGTAACAAGGATGTGTCCACCAGTAACGGTAAATCCTGGGCTGGTGATGACACGAGGGGTTAATTTCTGGGATATCGTGTCCCGGCCCCGGCAGCCTTGGTATCAGAGCCAAGCTGACCATTGGCTAATCCTATCTTAGCCTGGTCGCTATCTCTCGGTTTCCACACCGCCCACATCTTTTCCTACCCACCG
The DNA here is from genome assembly GCA_011799875.1 of Thinopyrum elongatum. Classification (NCBI taxonomy): domain Eukaryota; kingdom Viridiplantae; phylum Streptophyta; class Magnoliopsida; order Poales; family Poaceae; genus Thinopyrum; species Thinopyrum elongatum. Next base: position 314,394,958 of record CM022301.1, read on the forward strand.
TCAAGCCCATCCCATCCGTTAAGCCTGCACAGTGGCCAGCCGACATCTTTTGACAGTCGGTGCCAAACCTATCAGTCTATCCATAGGCCGTGTGCCTGTGGCTGACACCTGCATTGTCCCATTCGCAAGTGTGCGATGGAAGACTCTGCTGGCTTATAAGAGAAGCCTTGCCTCAACTCAGCACATCACAGCCTCACTCCCAGTTCGATATCCAATCTCAAGATGCCTGGCCCCATCGTGCACAATGAGACCACCGCAGCCGAGCTGGAAGGCTTTGTAGCCATCCTCGCCAATCTCACCCATTGTGCTCTCGGCATCGAAGAGCCGCCGGAGTATGTCGTGTACCAAGAGTATGCAAGTGATGCCATCCACCACTTCTGGGCCACGGTGCACATCTACGGGAGGGGCATCACCGCGGAGCGCCCTTACCGGTTCACCGGGAGGACGACCACCGACGAGCCCCAAGCCATCCAACTTGCAGCCCAAGAAGCTGTAGTTCAACTCCGGCACCTGTCGCCGAGGGTTAACTGCCTCTCTTTCTACTACTACCCTAGTCGCGAAGGCTATGGTAGACCGACCCAAGTCACCAATGGAGACCCTGAAACGGACCCTGCTCTGGTGCATCTGGTGCGCTACCTGAGAGTGCAAGAGGCAATGTTCGATCAGGTCACCAATGATCTGATTGAGACCCGCAGGATGCTTGCTCTCCTGACCCCGGTGGGAAGTGAAGCTGCACCCGCCACCGACACCCCGATAGTGCTATTTGGGAGACCAATAGAGCATGCGAGGTCTGCCCATGTTGCCCACCCGGGCAATGCATTCGTTTCCCCGGATGAACTCCGCCGTCTCTTTGGGATTTCCTCCAATGGGACTGTAGCCACTACACCCCGCGTGGGTCATCATCGCTACCCCAGTCCTGCAGCTCCTCACAACACTCCAGTCAACTCCGATGTTGAAGCCCCTGGAGAAGCCTCGACGTCCGCGAGACACGCCCGCCTGGACGTCAACGAAGTGGATTGAGTCCGCCAGAGTAGTTGCCATGTCCTTAGCAACCCTATTACCCTGTAAGTTCCACCGTCATGCCGTAGACGATTGTGTGTATGTTCTAGCAGTGTGTAGTGTTTAATTGAATGATGTGCTTGTGTGTTATTGTCTTGTGCATGATTGCTTGTCTGTTGTGTTTTGCATTTAATTCTTCCGTCCATAACAAATCTCGAGGACGAGATTTTCTTAAGGGGGGTAGAGTTTGTAACACCCCAAAAATTTAATCATGTTTTTACTAAATAAAAATTTGGCCAGAAATAAAATTTTGAATTATATTAAGACCTTTGTTATTTTCGGAGTATTTTCTGCCCTCTGTTTTTCAAAATTCTTCCCTCTATATAGAAATTTTTGAAAATAATATTGTGGCTTTGGTAGTTTTCCTAAAACATTTCAATTATATTTTAATAACAGTAAGAATTATTTTCATAATAAAACTCTGCCCAAAACAATTCTTTAAATAGTTTTTTCAACCTTTAAATGCCTCTGTTGCACAACAACCAATTTAAATAATTCTTTTTAATTTCCACAAAAATTATGGGAGGTCATGTGATGCCTACAAATTACTTTTATGCAAAAACCAACCTGGTGTTTTGAAAATTTTGAGTGAACCTTCCCCTCTTTCCATTCTGTCCAATTCCTCAGTTACAACTACAACCCCTATTTTCCTTGCTCCATTAATTCTGAAAAATTTCCCACTTACTGTCCTTCCAACCGAACCCTTAAGTCCAGAAGGTCAGCCTTAATCTCATCTTGCAAGACCACCAAATATTCCCCTTTAGTTTCTGTCCAGAACTGAAGTTTTGTAAAACTTGCATTAGCAAGTTTTCTATTTTCACAAACAAACTTCACAATTATCTGTGTCATCTAAGGAGACACCATCCTGGCAGTTTATACACCTAACAAAGTTGCCTAGCTAGCTCTAACATTCTGTCGAACAGCTTGAGGACATGATAGAAATCTAGCATCCTTCTAAACTGCAAACACCATTTGGTCCTATGGCCAAACCAGCATGTCCATCACTCCTCCCGTTCCATGAAACCTCATCCTGTTAATTTTTGTCCCATTCGGGTCCCTGTAGATGCCAGTGGCATTTCGTCGAGAACACTGGGTGCGTGCTCTGGACATGCCCAGAGCGCGCCTATGACCGCGTCGGCACCCGAGCTCCTGCCGCTCCCCACAGCCACTCTCCTGCTCGTTCTGACCCACTATGAGCTTCTCCAGGAAGCCCCGTACCCCGCCGACACCACTCTCTAGCCGCTAGCGCCGGCCACCGCCGTCCACGCCAACCACAGCCGCCACCGCCGTGTTTCACTCGGGCACGGCACCGCCCGAGCTGCCCCACCTCGCCAACACATCCCTGGATTAAATTCGGATGACCACCGCCCACAACTATCCTCACCGACCACGCGCCGACCCCCAACGGCCTCGCCACCGCCCGCGTTTTGCCATCAATGGCCACCGCCGCAGTCAGCTCGGGACGGCACCGCCCAAGGTGCGTGGCACGTCTCCGAGCCAACCAGCGAGCCCTGTCATCACTACGGGGAGCCGTCGTACACACCAACCACGGCCACAGCCCCTAACCACCCTCTCTACCTCACTAATGGCATTCGCCGCCGTGGCCATTCTCTAGAAGCCGCGACACCACCTCTCCCCGCCTATTTAAGCTTCCCCCGAGCCCTCTCAGCTCATCACCACTCCTCCTCCTCCCTTTGTAAGCTTTCAGTAGAAGTAGAATGACCGGAGATAGTCGTCTTCTCCAATTCCGGCATCCACGGCCGCCACTACTGTCCGAATGGTTACGACGCCATCCGGCCCTCCCTCTTCCAAATTTCTTCACCAATAGTCTCCTTGAGCACCTACTGATCCATCCCCGCACTCGATTTTGCCCGGGAGCCACCATAGGCGAAACGCCCAATTCGTCTCCGCTGGAGCTCCTCGGGTGAGCTCGCCGCCGGCGACTCCGTCCACCCCAGGGACCATAGAGACCACCGGAGGAACCGCCTCGACCTCCTGAGCTCGTAGGTGGCCTCGGTTTTCCGAACGGTGCCGACGTTCGCCGGCGTTGATCACCGGAGCGCCGCCTCTGTTCGGCCGAAGAAGGAGGCGCGCGCTTGGGCCGGTCAAACCTGACCAGTGGGCCAGGCGGGCCCACTGTCAGTGACCCAGGCCACGCCAGCGCGGCATAAGTGGAGACGGTTTTCGATAAATCCGTCTTCACACGCGGAAGGCGTAACTCCAGCACTACGCCATCGATGTCGGCAGTTTTTCGCGCAGCCGAAGCAACTGGGCTTGGCCCAGCGATGCCGTACAGCTAAAACACGCACAGGGCATTCCTCAGTCTTTTCCTTTATCTTTTTCCAGCAATATTCAATTAATTCCTCAGAACTCATTTCAAATCCAAACTGGATGATTCAAATTTATACATGCTTCTAAAATCATGCTCTATTTATCCAGCTTAGGTGAACATTTTTCCTGTGCCTTGTTTCTGTTGGAGCAATTAAATAGTCCACTTCTTTAATTATTTCCAACTTAGAAATTCCATAAGTAATTCATATTCACTCCAAATAGATTGATTCTTTTTCTGTTATTTTTCGTTTTTCATCTAGCTTATTTTAGTATTTATTTGAAAAAAATTCGAAACAACTTTTAGTACTATTTTTGAATTATGTGGTAATTGATGTAATCTTTAAATAGGAAAAATGGAGATAAGAAGCTTTTCAAACTTTTGGAGTGCACCCCACACTTCTGCATGCTCAAGGCAAGCATCTCGAACACTTGATATGGTGAATGCATGGTTGGTTATTTGCATGAATAGTGGAATTATGAATAATTTGAATTCTAATAAAATTTGGCATATGGCAATTTTTGCATGCATGCATGATCATGTATATATTTTCTCTTGCATGCACTCCACTCAAGTTCTGACCTGCAGAAATTGTGAGAATCCAGGAGCGTGCTCCTGCCTTGGACGTGCCGGTGGGCACGGGCCATTTTTGACACGATGGTGTCACGTGATATATGTGGAGCATGCAAGGGTTGTGACCCTGTTTGTTATTACTGTTGAGAAAATACTTGTTGTGCTAACCACTGCAGGAAATAATTGAGCCTCCTGAGTCGACCGTAGATCGAGTCTTGTTCCGGTAACCCCCAAACTTGATACGTGCTACCACATGTCCCTACCACAGGTAGGGTATGGTTCAGTAAGTTGTTAACCCCTTTCCTGCACACACCGTACAAAGAGGCCATAGTGGAAGATACCATCAATCACTGGTAGGCATGCCACTTGGTCCGGGGGCATGGGTGTCTCCGATTGTAGTCGGAGAGGGGTCGCACCCCTATTTGCGCGCCGATATAAATATTATGATCCCATGCTATTGGAGGTTGTAGCCTTCCCACTTAGAGTTTTACTCCATCATTGCCTTGGGTGATTCCTGGCTTTGGTAAGTTAAAGCTGGTATGTGCGGGTTAGGTGTGTTTTCAACCCAAAGACCGTAATAGGAATTAGTCAGTGTCACGGTACTGACTAAAGAAATCCTTTACTTGTGGGTAAAGAGTACACCCTCTGCAGAGTTTTAAAACCTATTCGAATAGCCGTGTCCGCGGTTAAGGGCTACAGTCTGGGTTGGTCAAGTGTCGGTCTTAGGGTCGGTCTTTGGAGGAAAATAATTAATTGGGCCTGAACTATTTTGCAGGATATTGTTATCATCACTAACGCCATCATGGTTATTTGAATACTATTGCTGTGAAATTTTTTATGGTTATGCATATTATTGTGAACTAACCTGTTTCTCTTATTTTAATTTTCCTGAGTGTCTCAGGGGCTGGCTAGACTACCCCGGGCACTCAATTTTATTTTCAAGACCTCTCGTGGCGTCCCTCGAGTTAATAGGCGGTTTATCACGCCACTACTCTTGTGGACACCCGATTGGCATTTCTCTTCAAGTCCGACCGTGGCGTCACTTGACACCCGACTGGCATTTCTTTTCAAGACCTCTCGTGTTGTCGCCTGAGTTCTCGGATGGTCCTGTCTTGTCCGATTTCTCTTTTAGACACCCGTTTGGCATTTCTCTTCAAGACCTACCGTGGTGTCACTTGACATCTGACCGGCATTTCCTTTATTTTGTTTTCCTTTGACTTTCCTTGTTTATCACTAACAATTTTATATATTTTCACATGCTAATATTTTATCATGCCATGAATTAATCCCTGTCAGCATGCATTTTATATAGTCCAGCATGAGCATAAGCATAAAGTTTGGTTCATCATGATCTTATAATTTAATTGTTGCATTCGGTATATCTTTTGTTCATGATGTTTGCGAGTACATTCAAACGTACTCACAGGCTTGTCCCTGGCTATTTACTTGGCCAGGTCAGGATTTCTACAAGGTGTACCACAGCGATGTCCATGCGGTGCCTAGGATGGCAGCCATGCGGGATAGGAATTATGCAGGTCAGCCGTTCCTGTGGGAATGGAGCCCCATCGACGTTGAAGAACCGTGAGACAATTCCGTCATCCACCACCAGAATCACTGTTGTATCATTAGACCTTCATGGTCTTGTATCCAATTCTTGTAATAGCTTGGTAATCTGTAACAAGGACGTGTCCACCAGTAATGGTAAATCCTGGGCTAGTGATGACACGAGGGGTTAATTTCTGGGATATCGTGTCCCGGCCCCGGCAGGAGCGGCGCCAGCTCGACCGGATTGTCGCGCTGGCCAATGAGACACCGGCAGTGCCGACTTCAGCCAAGGAGCCGGCCGGCGAGGCCTCATTCCACCCGTCCAAGGAGACCAAGAAGGTTAAGCTAAACCCGGAAGACCCCAGCTACAGCAAGTACGTCATCGTGGGCACCCGCCTCGACAGCAAATAGGAAGGCGAGCTCGTCGACTTCCTCCGTGAGAATCGGGATATCTTCTCATGGACCCCAAAGGACATGTCAGGAATTTCGAGGAAGTACGCTGAACACAAACTACATGTCCGCAAGGACGCCAAGCCTGTCCGTCAACCCCTACATCACTTTTCGAAAGAGAAGAGAAGAACCATCGATGAAGAGGTCGCCAAGCTGCTCGCTGCCGGCTTCATCATGGAAGTGTTTCATCCCGAGTGGCTGGCCAACCCGGTCCTCGTCCTGAAGAAGAACAACACCTGGTGCATGTGTATAGACTACACCAGCCTGAACAAGGCCTGCCCCAAGGATCCTTTCGCCCTCCCGCAGATTGATCAAGTCATCGACTCCACCACCGGCTGCGAGCTCCTGTCCTTCCTGGATGCTTACTCTGGCTATCATTAGATCAAGCTGGACCCGGCCGACGCCCTGAAGACGTCCTTCATCACGCCCTTTGGGGCGTATTGCTACATCACCATGCCATTCGGCTTGAAGAACGCCGGTGCCACCTTCCAGCGCTGCATGCAGAAATGCTTGCTGACGCAACTCGGCCGCAACATCCACGTCTACGTGGACAACATCATGGTGAACACCAAGCAGCACCTTACGCTCCTTGACGACCAGAGGGAAACCTTTGCCAATCTACGCGAGTACCAGATCAATCTCAACCCGGAGAAGTGCGTCTTCGGAGTGCCGGCCGGGAACCTGCTCGGCTTCCTCGTCTCGGAGCACGGAATTGAGGTGAACCCGGAGAAGATCAAGGCCATCGAGCACATGCGCAAGCCAACCCAGCTGCGTGATGTCCAAAAGTTTACCGGCTGTTTGGCCTCGGTCAGCCTGTTCCTTAGCCGGCTGGGCGAGAGGGCCCTGCCCTTGTATCAGCTGATGAAGAAGACGTCGCCGTTCAAATGGAACGACCAGGCGGACGAAGCTTTCCGGGATCTCAAGCGCATGCTCTCCACCGCACTCGTCTTGGCTGCGCCGGCAGACAAGGAGCCGCTGTTGCTATACATTGCCACCACCTTGCGGTCGGTCAGCACGGTGCTGGTGGTCGAGCGACCAAAGAAGGGCAAGATCCAGTCTGTTCAGCGCTTGGTCTATTACCTGAGCGAGGTGCTATCCGCCTCCAAGCAGAACTACCCGCACTACCAGAAGATGTGTTACCACGTGTACTTTACCGCCAAGAAGCTGAAGTAGTACTTCCAAGAGCACGTCATCACCGTGGTCAGCACGGCCCCCATCGGTGAGATCATGGGCTGCCGGGATGCCTCTGGCCGGGTTGCCATGTGGGCCATTGAACTAGTCGCCACACCATCCTCTACGAGCCCTGCACCACGATCAAGTCCCAGGCCCTGGCCGACTTCCTCGTCGACTGGACAGAGACCCAGTACCTGCCGCCGCCAGACTCGACGCATTGGCGCATGCACTTAGATGGCTCCAAGATGCGCTCTGGGTTGGGAGCCGGCATCGTGCTGTCTTCCCCAAAAGGCGACCGGCTGCGGTATGCACTCCAGATCCACTTCACCGCCTCCAACAACGTCGCCGAGTACGAAGCCCTTGTGCACGACCTCCGGCTTGCCAAGGAACTCGGCGTCCAGCGCATCCTGTGCTATGGCGGCTCAGATCTGGTGGTGCAGCAGTGCTCCGGCGAGTGGGACGCCCAGGACACGAACATGGCCAGCTACCACCTCCTGGTCCAGCAAATCTCTGGCGCCTTCAACTGCTGCGAGTTCCTCCATGTCCCGCGCGCAGAAAACGAAGCCGCCGGCACGCTAGCCAAGATTGGCTCATCCCGGCAGGCCATACCATCCGGCGTTTCCCTCGAGTACCCCCGCAAGCCATCCGTCAAGCCGTCTCCGGATTCCGAGTCCATCTTCATCCCGGATGACTCCGAAGCACCCCTCCCCAACCCGAACCCAGAAATTGCAGATCCTGGCCCGGGGGCTGCTCAACCCAGCCCGGGGGCTGCGGATCCCGTCCCGGGGGCTGCTGAACCCGGCCCGGGGACTGCCGTGCTCACCCCGGCCGCCGTCATCCCCAACCCGGGGGCTGCTGCCCCAGAACCCGTCATGGTGGCCGTCTTCACCGTCGTGACGACTCCATCATGGGCCCAGCCGATCCTGGCATTCCTGGAGAGCGAAGCGCTCCCCACGGACGTGACCGAGGCCCGGCAAGCGCAACGCCGGGCGTCTGCCTACAGCATCATCAACAATGAGCTCGTCAAGCACAGCGCGACAGGCGTGTTCCAGCGCTGCGTCGAGCAGGACAAGGGCATAGAGATCCTCCTCGACATACATCAGGGTGAGTGCGGGCACCACGCTGCCTCCAGGTCTCTGGTGGCCAAGGCTTTTCGCCATGGGTTCTACTGGCCTACGGCCCTCAAAGACGCTGAGTCACTCGTCCTCAAATGCGAGGGATGCCAACGCTTCAGCAAGCGCAGCCACCAGCTGGCTTCAGCCCTGCGAACCATACCGATCACCTGGCCCTTCGCGGTCTGGGGGCTTGACTTGGTAGGACCCTTCAAGACGGCCCAGGGCGGCATGACACACTTGCTCGTGGCGGTCGACAAGTTCACCAAGTGGATCGAGGCGCAGCCGATCAAGAAACTGGATGGGCCAACAGCCGTCCAGTTCATCAAAGACATCGCAGTATGCTACGGCATCCCAAACAGCATCATCACGGACAACGGCACCAACTTCGCCAAAGGCGCATGGCGCAATACTGCTCCGTCTCCGGCATCCGGCTTGACCTGGCCTCCGTGGCTCATCCTCAGTCCAACGGCCAGGTCAAGCAGGCCAACGGCCTCATCCTATCCGGCATCAAGCCACGGCTCGTTGAGCCCCTCATCCGTTCACCCGACTGCTGGCTTGACGAGCTGCCGGCCGTCCTCTGGAGTCTCCTCACAATGCCAAACCGGTCGACCGGGTTCACCCCATTCTTCCTTGTCTATGGAGCAGAAGCCGTCATCCCGACCGACATCGAGTTTGACTCGCCGCGGGTCGTAATGTACATGGAAGCCCAAGCCAAGGAAGCCCGTGACGACGGCATCGACCTACTCGAAGAAGCGCGCCTTCTGGCCCTCAGCCGATCCACCATCTACCAGCAAGGCCTGAGGCACTACCACAGCAGAAAGGTCAAGCCCCTCGCATTCCGCGAGGGAGACCTCGTCCTCTGGCTTGTCCAGCAGCAAGCCGGCCAGCACAAGTTGGCCTCCCCATGGGAGGGCACTTTCATCATTAGCAAAGCCCTGTGCGACCGCAACGCGTACTATCTCATCGACGCCCGCAAGACGAACAAACACAAGAGAGACACTGCCTGGGAAGAAACAAGTCGGCCCTGGAATGCAGAGCTCCTCTGCCCTTTTTACAATTAGCTGTATGCACGTATGTATCGCTGCCTTTTGTAATTCTGTAAAAGACTATGGGACCCCCGAACGACGCTCGGGGGCTGCCTTTTCCGTACCAAGTTATTGTGTTCTACACATCCTTGCACTTTTTCTTAAAACCTCCACCGCCGGGTTGACACGCTCAACCCGGGGGCCCGGGGGCTGGCCGGCTTGACCATAACCCGCCATCCTCCTTAGCACATCCCGGCGTGTTCGGTTGCCGAGGCCCCTCACTTCGCCCTACGTCACAGTCCGGCTTCGACTGTTGGCTGGCAAGAACTATGGGCCAAAGCAAATGCACACCGCGAGACACTAAGCCGGCCCACCGGTTTGGCCAACCCGGCCTCACTGCACTAAGTTGCTGCACGACCGTTGCACTCGGTCGCTGCACGACCGGCTGCTCGCCAGCCTGCTTCGCCGGCTGCCGCCAGCCGGCCCAGTGGGTGTTTCGCTCGCGCTCAATGTTCGGCGGGCCTAAGTACTGCGCGCTTTCTCCAAGGACCGAACTCCTTGTCACAGACCGGAAACCGGCTGTTCGACTCACGGGAGGAAGGCCCAAAGGGGAAGCAAGCAAGAAAACGGTTTAGAGAACAAGGAGCAAAGGCATAAACGCTCACAAAAGTATTTACATCATGATAAAATGGGCCCAAGGCCAAAGTTCATTACATTCACCAACAACCCAGTGGGTGGGTGGACCTGCTACTTAACAAAGTGCGATAAAGTTAAAGCAGGACGGGTTCAGGCGTTCTGCACCGGGTTGCGCAGCCGCCGGCTCGTCCTCGGTGGCCTCCGGGTCTGCCGAGGTACCGGTATAAGCCAACCCAGCATCCTCGTCGTCGGCGTAGATGCCCGTCTCCTCAGAGCTGCCTTCCGGGTCATCCAGCAGCAAGCCGAAGTCGTCGGACGGCACCACCCCGCCATCCTCGGTCAGCTCCACCTGGAATTCATTGTGGAGTGCGAACAAGGCCAGGTAGCTGGCCTTGGCGGTGATCCGGCCCGCCTCTGCCTACAACTGGGGCTCCGCACCGGCTCGTTGGGCCACCAGCCGGTCCAGCGCCAGGTCCGGATACCAGGACATGACGAACCAGAGCGCTACGTCGGCTCTGGCATGGGTCGCAGAAGCACGCCACGCAAGAAGCCGCGTCGGCCCGGCTTCCAGCCACCGCGCCAGCCACGTGAAGCTGTTGGGCGTGACGGCGCCAGGCCAGAGGGCCGCTGTCATCTGCACGCCGGCTAATGAAACCCGCCCCATCTGCTCGCCCAAGACCTGCAGGCGGGCCTCGGCGGCCTACATGATATCCGGAAAGCTCCAGGCGATGTTTAGGTCGAGCCTAGAGCTGACGATCCCCTGGGGCGACCGCTGAACATGAATGGCCTCCTCCGCGACCCTCTGCGTCTCGGGGAAGTGCCCTACCAAGAAGAAAGACAGTCAGCAGCAAAAAAGCAAAGCCGGCTTCACAACCAAGCGAAACCAATGAGAAAGCACTTACTGGCGAAGGTCTTATCAAGGTGCTGCGCCTCGAGCAACGTACCATGCCGCTCCAGTTTGCCGGCACGGTCGCGCGCCTCTAGCGCCCTCTCCAACTCGGCGCCCTTATCAACAGCCGCCTTCAGCTCGGCATCCTTGGCGGCGACCGTGTTCTCGTGCTCCTCCTTGAGGCGGAGGAGTTCCGGTTGATGGGCCTCCGCCGTCTTGGCCGCCTCTTCCTTCAGGCGCTCAACCTCGGCCTGGAGCTGGCCCTTGTCGTCGAACAGCCGGTCGCGCTGCTGGCCGGTTTCGATGAGCTGCCGCTGGGCCTCTGCCACCTTGGCCGCCTCCGCCATCAGGCGCTCCACTTCGGCCTATAGCCGGCTCTTGTCACCGGCCAGCTGCTCGTGCTGCCGGCCGGCTTCGACAAGCGCCCATTGGGCCTCTGCCGCCTCCGCCTTCAGCTCCCCTACCTCAACCCGGAGTCGGCCGGCGTAGGCGACAGCTAGGTCGCGCTGGTGGCTGGCTCGATTCAGCCGGGTTCGCCAGGCCGGCACCTCGGCTACAGCAGCTACGCGGCAAAGATTCAGAGTCAAGACAAAGAAAGAACAAGAATACTTAAGATTCGACCCAACTACTACATAGTTGACCCGAATCTTGGGGGCTACACCCAGTGGGTGCGCTAGCGCGCCCCCACTAAGAGCATGCAAAAAACTTACCATTAGCAAGGCGGAGCGCCTCCTCCTTGGCGGCAAGCCACGCCGTGAGCTGCTAGTGCTTGTCCAAGAGCTGGTTGGAGACACCAACCTGGTAAGCGTCCAATTGCTGCAAGGGAACAAAAATCAGCACAAGACAAAACATTTGAAGATTCGACCCAACTACTACGTAGTTGGCCCGAATCTCGGGGCTACACCCAGTGGGTGTGCTAGCGCACCCCCACTGACTAGCTGCAAGAAAGAAGATGGAGGATGAAAAATTACCAGCACGGCGCGCTCCAGCTCCAGCTCCCGTGCCCGCTCCGCTTCGGCCTGGGCGAAGGCCTGAACCGGCTCCGCGCGCCCGCGGAGACGCTGGCTCACGGCGGCCATGGTGGCTTCCTCTTGTGTCAGGGGCCCGAAGATGGGCTGGCTGGGCCTAGTCCGGACCTGCTGCGACCCAGCAACCAGATGGCCCCCCGGCACCGCCGGTGGCAGCCTGACCACCAGGGCATGCTCGCCGCTCACCGTCTCCTTCGCGGCCGGCGCCCCCTCCGGCGCGCCAACCGGTGTCGTCTTCGGCGCCGCGTCCGGCGTCGCCTATGGCACCTCCTTCGAGGCAGCCATGCTTCCTCCCTCCGCCTCCGCCCACTCAACCACGTTGGCCCGCGGCGGAGTGTCGTCCCCGATCACCACGACCTCCCGGTCGCCCACCGCCGCCGACGGCACGAAGACCGTCTCCGCCGGCTCCAAGCCTGCTGGCATCTCCGGCCACGCTAGCTCCCCGGTGGCCCGCTCCCTCGCCTCCGCGGCCCTGGCCCATGCTCGGGCCGACGCCGCCTCCATCTCCTCCACGGCCCTGTTCCGGTCCCGCCAGGCCAGGCCCTCGGCGTCGTCCAGGTTCAGGCCGAGGTCCTCGTCGGGCATCTCCTCATCCTGGTCGATGGCACTGCTCTGGGACTTCCGGAACGCGAAGCCGCCCCCGGACACGGTGTCCGCCGCCGCCAACACCAGCGACAGCGGTGACCTGAATCACGGCGGAAGGAACATAAGAAAAGAACAAGTCGGCGAATCGCCGGGGCTAGCAAGGAAACGTACCCGATTGTCGTCGGGATGGTTGGTCTTGTTGGCGCCACCGGTGCGGCGCGGCGCCTCTTCTTAGCACCCGGCTTGCCACCAGCAGCCGGGTCCGCCGTGCGCTTGGCAACCGGCTGCGGCCGGCACGCGGGACAACCCGGCCCCGACCGCGTCACCCTCTCCTCCCCTCGGTGGCGCTGCATCGTCAGCATACGTCAGAACCCCTGCATCATCTTCCGGCCAACCTCATGAAGGATCGGGGCGCAAAGACTTACCCATGTGGTGCATCTCGCCGACTTCGGCGTCGGCCATCTCCAGGTTCCCGGCGAAGGTCGCCGCCTCCTCCGAGCCGGCCTGCGGAGTGGCCCCCACCTGCGTCGCGGTTCCGTCATATGGGTGCCAGATGGCGTTCGGCAGCACCTCCCTCGTCGCGTCGGGCGGAGGAAAAGTTGAGACATAGCAAAAAATGGAGACCAAGGACTCACCGCCGGCGCCAGATTCCCGTGGCTGTAGGGCACCTTCCCGAATTGCCAATCCTCCTTCAGCCCGGCCTTCGAGATATCATTGACCCGGCCAGCGATTTGCTCCGGCGTCAACTGCTGGGACAACATCCTGTTGGGGTCTTGGAGGCCGGTCATCTCGCCGATGATGTGCGTCCGGCGCTGCAGTGGCAGCACCCGGCGCGCGATGAAGGCGGCGATGAGGTCCGACCCGGTGAGCCCCTCCCGCATCAGCATCTCCATCACCCGGCTACTCATGTTCAGCACCTCCTGCGCCAGGTTCTTGGGGCAGTAGGACCAGTTGGTCTTGGCTTGCGACGTCACGTTGGCGAAGGGCGGCAGGTTGATGCGGTCCGCACCGAGATTGCGGAAGTAGAAGAAGGAGTTCTGCCATTTCTTGGCAGAGTCCTCAGCGGCATCTTAGGGCACCCTCCACGTGTCCGCGTCGAGATGACGGCGGCCCCGCAGGCAGACATGACGCCGGCCTCCGGCCCCTGCTGCTTCAGGAAGAAGAAGCGGACCCAGAGGTCAACGGTGGGCTCGACGCCCAGATACCCCTCACACAGGGTGACGAACCTCGAGAGCTGCAGCACCGCATTTACACCTAGATGATGCGGTTGGAGTCCGAAGAACTCCAGGAACGCATGGTAGAAGTTGCTCGCGGGGAGACCGAACCCATGCTTGAAGTGGGTGAAGAAGACCACGCGCTCAGTCCCCTCCTGCCGCGGCTCCTGCTCGCCGTCCGGCAGGCGCACAGCCACCTCCGTCTCCGGCGGCAGCCGCCGCGTGTCGCGCAAGTACTGGACGTCCCCCGTGGTGATGGTGGATCCCATCCACGAGCCCGATGGCAGTGCCATCGGTGGTGCGGGGCACGTGGGTGAAGGCAAGAAGAGGGAGCGGCGGCGAAGTTTTGCTTGAGAGCAGTGGAGCGTCGTGGCGTGCGGTAGTCGCAAAGGCAAGAGCAAGAGAGGAAGAAGAAGATGGGGGGCACATGAATGATTTCCGCCACCCCCTCCCCCCAATTTATAAGCCACGGTCTGAACGTGGGGAAGTGGGATCGGTTGCGCCCACCCCTCCCACTTCCCCGCAATAAATGCGCATGATCCACGCGCACTTTAACTGCATCGAGAAGGGCAACCGCCCGCGGGTGCCGAAATAAATCCGCGTGCATGGGCCAAGGGCGCGAAGTAGCGGGCCCTAGCCCGCTGTCATGTCTCATCATGCGTGTGGCCTGTCAGGCCCCTTCGGCTCCTGAGCGCCATGTGGCGCCCGCGCAAGGTCCAAGAGATCGTGTCCCTTCCCCTTTAAGATTCAACGGGCTCCTCGGTTTCCCGACCATGCCGGGATGCCGTGATCTGGCTTCCGAAAGCCAACACACAGTCGGTGTTGCTGGACTCGACGGTCACAAGCTTCATCAACAGCAGTCGCCTTCTCAGGGGGTGAAACTGCGAAGGCCCCCCTGCTTGAAGCCGGCGAGCCTTCACAGCTTCGGGGACTACTGTCGAGGGGATGGACCCCGGGCAGGCAACAAAACCCGGATCCTTTTCAAAAAACATCGGGGCCGTGGCCGGGTCCTTCAACCCGGCCAAGTCCTTCAACCCGGCAAAGTCCTTCAACCCGGCTAAGTCCTTCAACCCGGCCAAGACCGTAACACAGCCAGGCCTGCCAGCGCACGCCGGACGAACCCGGCAATCCGAAGCTTCTCCAACAAGCTCGCGCCCCCGTGGCATCTTCCTCAACCCGGCCACGGGTCAGCTCCTGTCCCATCAAAGGCATACGATGGAACAAGTCCCTGTAGAGGGGATGAGCGTGGCTACAGTGCCCCACCAACTCTTCTGACTAGCAGGAGTGCGGCAATAGTGCCCCACCTGCTCCACTGACCAAGACCGGCGTGGCAACAGTGCTCCCCTCGTCCTGCTGACGCAAGCCGATGGCGACCAGGCAGTGCACCACTGTAGCTGAGCCGGCCCAACCACTGCATGACGCACGACAAGACGGAGAACAGGGCCCTCTGGCGCACGGGGCCCGATTCACTGGCACCCGGCGGGTCCCAGCTCCGGCTTCCTAGACGCTGACATCCTGGCCCCGCGCCCTCGTAACTTTACCATTGTAATCCTGGGGGGTTGACCTATAAAACCCCCCAGGAGCCCTCCATGTGCGGGGGCGAACACATGCGATCAGACCATAAGTAGAACACACACATACACCAGGAGAAGGAGCAGCCTAAGCCCTGGCCCGTCTTCCTTCCTCCTCCGAACAGCTCTAGGAGCGACCCTGTACTGATACACAAACCACTCTCGGCAGGACTAGGGGTGTTATCTCTCCGGAGAGCTCCGAACCTGGGTATGTCTTGCATCCCGCGCTCGCTCATGCCGACCTCGCCTCTGGAGCCCACCGGTGCCCTCGAGCCTATCCCTCTCTTTAGCCATCCCATGGTATCTGCCGTGCACCCACCACGACAGATTAATTGTTCATCAAATTTAGACAAAACCCAGATTGAACATGGCAATAACAGCTAAGCCAACCACTATTTTTGGCAATCACAAACAAATGGATTGGTCTGATCCATAAAATCAACATCCTGTGCCAAAAAATTTAGTGGAACATGACCACAAGTTGTTGTAAATAGAAGCCGAGCACGTTCAGAAGCCCATTTGTCCACCTGAAACTTCTTTTTTTGCTGTTCAACATATTCGTCCGTGAGAAATTTCTTGTTGAAAACCTTAAGCCTCATTGACAATAGTAACCTCGCATTCAACAGGAAGAATATGATAAAGCTTCTGTTTGCCTGGTTGGATGCATATCCTTCCATCGTTATTCTCCTTAAACGAATGTCATGAGAACTGAGAAAATCCCGGTGCTTATTACGCCACCGATTGGTTATATGTTTTTCTCCATGTGTTAGTGCCTAAGTAGACATGAAGATTGAAAACAGTTAAGGTCTAAAAAAGAGTGTGTCAAAAGAGCGAAAACTGAACGGTTAATTCTAGTACAATATATACAGGCTTTCAATGTGCATGAAATCATCACCTTTATATATAAATTCTCCAGACATGGAAAGCATCACAGCAAGCCAATAATTACGTTCAGATCATAACTAAACATTCCGATATATAAGATCTTGACAGAATCCAGCACCACTGATAGGCTATCCATGGACGAACTCTTCATTGAGCATATAACATAATATTAGTACCCAAAGTGTACTCCAAGATGATATAAAACCTATGCGCACAAATGAAAAATGCAGCTTATGATTACAAATGTGTAGATGATAATACAGGGTACATGAATAAGTGTGGAGCCAAACACCAATTTGTGATAATTAAACGGATCACGAATTACACCCAAGGTCTCCAGTTTAGGCGCAGAGACGACAGTTATTTGTGAAGGTATATAACAATAATGAAGGAGCAACCTTTGAAGTGAAGGGGCATCTTTGGTGATGAGCTCCTGTCCTTCAAAACAAATTCCAATGCTTTTAAGGTGAGGTGACTTTATTTGCAGACAACTAATATCGATTTCTATTCCCAAAACAATCAGCAAGCACTCTAGGGCAGGGCAACTGGAGTGGATGATGTTGTGCAGTGAGGCCTCCGATGGATAAACCACCACAAGCGAAAGTTTTTTTTAGCAGTGGGAGTCAAAGCATTTGTACCAGATCATTTGTTAGATGGCACCAGGCGAAGGTGGCGGTGTGGAGAGAGGAGGAAAACCATGAGATGGACAATGGGGTGTTGGCACAAATTCTAGGTGTTCGGTTCATGGTATGTAATTTTCGTGGAAATGGTAGAACTCAAACTGCTGGAGTTTTTGGAATTCAGGGGATGTCAGCCAGGCGTCCACCATGCAGGGTATGGACAGCAGGTAGCGTGTCGGGATGTAGAGGCATTGAACTGAGCCCTAGTGGGAGGAGATGATGGCTCTGAGGAGTTCAAAATCAGGAACGACAGATAGCTGACGACAATCGAGATTAAGGGGCGTGGCGCGCCATAGAGGGCGCCACCGAGTTGAGAGGACTTGGGTGCGGCAACAATCCTTGGTGGGGAGAAGCGAGATGATCTTCCCAAGGATGGCGTCCGGGAGATCACTGATGTGGTCCACCTGAGATTCTACGGGTTCCTCAGATCCGAGAGCTGGGGGCTCGCCGCTTCTCCCTGTGTGCCTGGTGCGGGATCTACAACCGGCATCGCCTCTGGCGGGAGCCTCATCTTCTTGGTGCTGGGGCCAGCCGACTCCATTTTCCTTGCGGGCGTCGCGCCGAGCTCACGGGTTTGAGCAGAGTAGCTAGAGACGAGCCTAGTGGCAGTGCAAGTGGGGAAGAAGGAGGGCTGGGGTTTTATGTAGGAGTGAAAGAAGAGGAGCAGGCGTTTTCTGTACGAGTGAGGAAGAAGGTGAGCGGGGGTTTTCTGTACGAGTGAGGAAGATGGGGAGCAGGGGGAATTGGGGGGCGACGGAAGCGGGAGAGTCCAACGAGCTGCAGTATAAGTGGAGGCGAGGAGGAAGGAGGGTTTTTCTGGGATCGCCCCTCTTCAAGAAATATGGGCTTTTCCTCGCAAGAAACAAAAACAAATGGGCTTTTAGATGGATAGGCATTTGTATCAGCCTAGTCGGCTGCCCGTGTTTCGTACTGGACGGCCTTAACACTAGAGGCAGCCCATTAGATACACTCCTGCTCTCCAGCTTATTTCCCATTCGAAAGAAAAAAAGAGATGCCCTCCAGCTTATCGCTCCTCATTGGTAACCTTTTTCAACTTTAAAAAAAAATTATGGCTCCTTCTCGAGTCCGCTTGCCATCCACCAAATTAGAGGATGCGGTACTGAATCCAGACACTCACACTGGTCGTAGCGCGGCAAAATGAGGTGTCAACATTCACATTGAACTAAGCTTCAGAAGATACAGTATGCATACTAACATTCACAAGCACAAAAGTTCAGCATGTTTATGGATCTCAATGATTCACCATACTATAACCAAGACAAAGCTGAAGGTGCAGAAATAAAGAAAATGATCGAAGCTTCTCTGAGCAAAGGGCCTCCCTGCGCACGCATTAATTTCCTGGGCATGCATGTTTCTTCTCAATGTTGCGAGCACTTTGAGCATGTTGGCAACTCCACAACTAGCTGCTTGTTTGCTCCTCCACTACTCGCCGGCCATGTCGTATTTGACTCGGGACTCTTTTATCTTGCGGTGACATTGTGGCTGCACTGCTTGTTTGCTCATCCACACATGACAGGCTCGTTCCACACTGCAATCAGCAAGTCAATGTACAAATAAGCTTATTTCATATTTCGTTGGTCATTGTACCTAGTTACGAATGTAGGAATACCTGGAGCACCATGAGGTTAGCTGATAGCAGGTAGATGCAGCCATATAATTTTGTGCGGTTCTACAAAAATTGAGGTTTGTGTCCCTTCCCCTTCTTATGAGAATTCTTCTTGAAGTTGGTACAATGTGACGGCTTGTTCTTTGCATCAAACTTGCCTTTCCCCTGAGATTTGTTCTTGTTGTTTTTGGGCTTGTTGGGCTGGAAGTTCTTCTCGTGTACCATGTGGGCACTAGAAGCTCCCTCAGCGACTCGAGCACATGTGTCTTTGCTCTCGCCTTCTCTTCAAAATCAAGAGTGCTAATGAGATCTGAAACGGAAAACTCCTGTCTCTTGTGTTTCAGAGAAGTAGCAAAATTGTTCCATGAAGGTGGAAGCTTGGCAATGATGGTCCCAGCAAAAAATTTGTCCGGCAACACACACTTAAAGTACTCAAGTTCCTTAGCGAGTGACTGTATATCATGAGCCTGCTGAACAACAGAGCGCTCATCAGTCATCTTGTAGTCACAGAATTGCTCCGTGACGTACAACTTGCTGCCAGCGTCCGAGGCCCCAAACCTGGCCTCGAGCGCAGCCCACATGTCTTTGCCGCTATCAAACAACATATATGAATCCATAATGGAATCATCAAGAACACTCAGAAGGGCGCCTTTGAAGAGGGTATCCATGTTCTCAAAAGCTTCCTGTTGTGCAGGATTAAGATCGCCCTCAGGCTTGCCCTTAGTGGCTGATACGTCCCCAACGTATCTATAATTTTTGCTTGTTCCATGCTGTTATATTATCATTCTTGGATGTTTTACAATCATTTTATAGCAAATTTATATCATTTTTTGGGACTAACCTATTGACATAGTGCCCAGTGCCAGTTGCTGTTTTTTGCTTCTTTTTTACTTCGCAGAATATCAGTACCAAACGGAGTCCAAATGCAGCGAAACTTTTTGGAGAATTTTTATGGACCAGAAGACACAACTTGGGCCAAAGACCCCGAGGGGGCATAACCCACCTGGGCGCGCCTGGGGGCCCAGGCGCACCCTGGTGGGTTGTGCCCACCTCGGTGGCCTACCGCACCGCCTCTTCGCCCTATAAATTCCCAAATATTCCAGAACCCCAAAAAACAACCGTAGATCAGAAGTTCCGCTGCCGCAAGCCTCTGTAGCCACGAAAAACCAATCTAGACCCCGTTTCGGCACCCTACCGGAGGGGGAAATTATCACCGGTGGCCATCTTCATCATCCCGGCGGCCACCATGATGAGGAGGGAGTAGTCCTACCTCGGGGCTGAGGGTTTGTACCAGTAGCTATGTGTTTAATCTCTCTCTCTCTCTCTCTCTCTCTCGTGTTCTTGAGATGTCACGATCTTGATGTATCGCGGGCTTTGTTAATATAGTTGGATCATATGGTGTTTTCCCCTCTCTATCTTGTTGTGAATTGAGTTTTCCCTTTGAGATTTCGTTCTTATCAGATTGAATACTTTTATGGATTTGAGAACACTTGATGTATGTCTTGCTATGAATACCCGTGGTGACAATGGGGTATCATATTGATTCACTTGATGTGTGTTTTGGCACTCAACTCGCAGATTTCGGAGGTGACATTGGGGTAATCTATGCATAGGGGTTAATGCACATTCTTGTCTTTGTTTCTCCGTTAGAAATCTTGGGGCACTCTTTGAGGTTCTTTGTGTTGGATTGAGTATTATGAATCTGGAATTGTTTGATGCATATCGCATAATCAACTCACGGATACTCGCGGTGACATTAGAGTTGGTTGATGTGTATCATATGGTGTTATTTTAGTATGAACTCTTGGTTAGATCGATCGGAAAGAATAGCTTGGTGTTATTTTAGTATGAAATCCAGGATAGATTGATCGAAAAGAATAACTTTGAGGTGGTTTCGTACCCTACAAACAATTTCTTTGTATGTTCTCCGCTAGATAAGAACTTTGGAGTGATTCTTCATTGCATGTTGAGGGATGGTTATATGATCCAATTATATTAGCATTGTTGAGGGATTGCACTAGCGAAAGTACGGACCCTAGGCCTCATTTTCAAGCATTGCAATATCGTTTGTGCTTCATTTTATCAATTACTACCTTGCTGTTTTTTTATTGTTCTTATTATAAAAATCAATATCTACTATCCATATTACATGTGTATCACCATCTCTTCACCGAACTAGTGCACCTATACAAATTACCATTGTATTTGGTGTGTTGGGGACACAAGAGACTCTTTGTTATTTGGTTGCAGGGTTGTTTGAGAGAGACCATCTTCATCCTACGCCTCCCACGGATTGATAAACCTTAGGTCATCCAGTTGAGGGAAAATTGCTACTGTCCTACAAAACTCTACGCTTGGAGGCCCAACACGAGTCTACAAGAATAAAGTTGCGTAGTAGACATCAAGCTCTTTTCTGGCGCCGTTGTCGGGGAGGTGAGTGCATGAAGGTATATCTTTAGATCTTGCAATTGAATCTTTTAGTTTCTTGTTTTACCACTAGTTTGGTTTATAAAAAGAAAACTACAAAAAATGGAATTGAGGTGGCCTCATATTATTCGTCTTTATCATGTCTTTCTTGAAAATGATGGAAAGGAAAATTATGCTCAATTGATAGAAGAAGAATTCAATAAAATGTTTGGCATAAAATCTTTGAATGGTGAGCATGATTGCAATGTTGTTAGTATGAATTCTTTGAATATCCATGATGCTAATGATATGCAAAGCCATAAGCTTGGGGATGCTATGTTTGACGAAGATGATATTTTTAGTCCCCCAAGTTTTGATGAGAAAATTTATTATGATGATTGCATGCCTCCTATTTATGATGATTATATTGATGAAAGTGGGTTTGGAAGAGTGTCAACTCTAGGTAATGATGATCCCACTATTTTGGAGGGTGTTGAATCTTATTATAATGATAAAAGTGGATTTGGAGAGGTCATGACTTTATTTAGTGATGAATCCACTATTTTGGAAGAGGTTTCAATTCACTATGATAAAAAAGTTGCTATCTATGATGATTATGGTGATGACATGTATGCTATAAAGAATAATGATAACCATGAAACTTGTCATCATGATTTTAATTTCCAATCACATGATAGTTATTTTGTTGAGTTTGCTCCCACTACTATTCATGAGAATAAATTTGCTTATGTGGAGAGTAATAAAATTTCTATGCTTATGTATCATGAAAAGAATGCTTTATGTGATAGATATATTGTTGAATTCATCCATGATGCTACTAAAAATTATTATGAGAGGGGAACATATGCTTTTACATATTGCAATAGTATCAAGTTTCCTCTCTATGTGTTGAAAATCTTGAAGTTTTGTTTGTTTTGCCTTCCTATGCTAGTTGATTCTTGTTCCCATAAGTTGTTTGCTCAAAAAATCCCTATGCATAGTGTCATGGGAAACCAAGGCCACCTATGGGGCCAAGGGCCCCTTTTGCTTCAGTAGGGGGACTAAGCACGTTGCACAAAGAGGCGGAGGAGCGCAGCGTAGCACGGCAGAGATCACACGGGCAGTTTTACCCAGGTTCGGGCCGCCGCGAGGCGTAAAACTCTACTCCTGCTTTGGTGGATTGATGGTGGATGGTGGTGGAAACGCAGCACTCTTGCCCAGTAGGGTAGCCTCGGGATGAGAGCGGCTACGCGCGTATGAGTGTACAGGGGTCCGAATCCTTTCTATGGTTGCCATGGGCCTCCTTTTATAGATCAAGGGGTCACCACAGTGGCAAATCAGTCATTGTGTACTGATTAGATAGCGAACAGTGCTATCATATCTACTCTGCAGACAAAGCAGTACGCATTAAATGCGCCGCTCAGTGTCACATCATGGCCTACCCGGCACGCCTTGCCGGGCTGTTTGGCCACCTTCTCTCCTGTCTACGCGACACGTCGCAGGACGGGTGTCATCTAGAGGTGATTCCTGTAGGAAATGGCTGCCATGTGGCAAAAGGTAGCCACTTAGTCATCTTGGGGCTTGACACCGCACCGATTGATGACTTGCGTTGCTGTGAGGTGGGGCGGTGAAGCCTTGGCGGGGTGTTTTGCCTTCGTATGCCCCGGCAGGCCTTTCGGGGCGGTCCTGAGGCTTGCTTCCGGGGTAACCCTGACCTTGCCAGGCTCTCCTGCCCGGCAAGGGAGGCTTTCCCTTAGCGGTGTCTTGCTTCTTGGCTTGACTTGGTCTTCTGAACTTGCCCTTTGATTCCTCAAAGAGCCTATCTCTTCATCTTGGTCTTGCCTTGGATGTTGCAATCTTGATCTTGGGCCTGTGCATGGTCTGGGCAACAGACCCAGGGTTTGTTGCACCGACAGGAGCCCCCGGGCCTAGCCCGAAACGAGCTGCCGGGCGTCGTCGGGGTAGGCCCTAACTTGTGCACAGGCGAGGGGGAATAGCTGCTCGCCCTTTGAGATCTTCTTTGCTTCTTCATTAATCTGAGTTCGGATTAGTTCCCGGTTCTTCCGCCCGTCGCATAACGCCAACGGCAGTGGGGCCACTCTTGTAATGGCCCGTGAATGACTTTAACGCACGGGCGAGTAACTGCCAATTCACTCTTCCCACCACGCCCTTATCCCCGGCCACGTATGCTGCATGCATTGAGTGGGGTAGGTAACGGAGGCGCGTGGTGCGGGAGAGCGTTAAGGCAGGGGCCTGGTCTTCATGGATTGGTGGAGGAGGACGGCGGTCCCCCGCTGAGGGAGCGGCTCCCGACCCCGGCCCGTCTACAAAAGGAGGGATGGGGGAGGAGTGGGAGTATTCGTCCACTTACCTCCTTCATTCTCTGCTTCCTCCTGAGGTATGCCGAAGAGGAGAGCTTGGGGCCAAGCCCCGGGCCCTAACTTGGGGTCGACGGCATCGAGTGCTGGGGCAGAATCCTCTTCCTATCTTCGTGCAGGCCTCAGGGGGGTGTGCGGGTGGCTCGGTGGTAGCACCGGAGGTAGCGACTCTGGTGCGCTCGTCGCCGGGTCGCCCGTAGCTCCAATCTTAGTGAGGGGCGACGCAAGCGACACCACGCCGAGGCCCATAATGGACACGAGGCGTGGTAGTCAATCGTGGCCTTGTCCTCCTTTTCCTGTGATGCTGTAGGAAGGCCGCAAAGGTGGTCCGGTACCGGTAATGGCGGATTCCTCCTCCCAGGGCACCGCCTACCCGGCGTATGGGCGAGCTCCTTATCCCTATGTGTGCTTCTTTAAAGGGCGGCGGCCCCTTGCCTTCGGGTCATTGGAGACGACCATGCTCTTTGTGGAGCTACCCGGAGCGCTTGGTGTTCGCCCTGGTTGGCGTGGCGGGAGCTTCAAGCGACAGTGGTAAAGGAGGTGGCGGCGACCCATGACTCGTCAAGAGCGGGGGCGACTGCTCCGACAAGGCGTGCTTGCCGGCAGCACCATCACCACTGGTTGAGCTTCCGGCAGCGTCACCATCCACAGCTGCCCTCCGGTTTCTTCCTCCTAGCTCGGGAATGGCGTCATCCTGATCCTAGGGAGGCGTCGAATCGCAGCCGGGCCTTCCCTCTATCTTCTTCATTTCCCCCTGTAGTTTCGAAGAAGGGAAGGACGGAGTAGAAAAGGGGATCATGAGCATTTATCTTTTTTTAATCTAAAATATGTAGGCACTCGCCAAACTTTAGTTCAAATTATGTACTCTCTTTTATCCATGTTTGTGTTCTGTAAGGTCTGTACTTGTTGATCAGCATATTAATGAAAAAGATAAACCTTGCCGGGCACTTGTGCATGTAACATGTCCATGCAGAGGGAGAATGCCTCTTTACACTTAAGTAAACAAGTTTTTCCCGGTAGGCTATCCTACCGGTACCCTCAAGTTGCTGCTGCAGGGCTGGGCCTACCGGGCACAAGTCATGAAGAGGGACCAGCCCCCCGCCAACTTTCTCGCCAAAGGCCACTCCAACCTCCCTGACCGAAGCAACGTTCGAGTCAAGGGACGGGAGCACCTAAGTTTTGAAAGCGGCGAGGTTTTCCTATGCACAAGTTTTCACTTACATAACTCGTATGGATAAGAGAGAGAACTTATCTGTTTGGGCTTGCCGGGGATCGCGATGTAGGCTTGTCTTCTTTTCTCCTTTTTCGGGACTGAATCCACGGTAGGAGCCTGCAGTATGATGCAGATGAAAATGATGCCTCATGCGATCTATTCTACATGAACATGCAATGCTCATGATATGCTTATGCATGCAATTTGTCGGGGGCCCCCCAGCGCTTCATTTATTTCCCTGTTGCTAAGGGTCTGCGCCTAGCTTTATACAAGGGGTTACATGCAACAGAGGCAAGGCCTGTACAAAAGGGTGGCTGCCGGACAGGGCCCGACAGCCGCGCCTTACGGGTAGAACTTGCGGAGATGCTCAATGTTCCATGAGTTTTGCAACTGAATGCCATCTCCGGTCTCCAGACGGACTGCGCCAGGTCTGGTGACTCGTACTACCCGGTAAGGGCCTTCCCACTTCGGCGTCAACTTGTTTGCATCCTTGGCGGACTGAACGCGCCTAAGGACAAGGTCGCCTTCCTCAAAACACCGGGCATGAACCCTGCGGCTGTGATAGCGACGCAGGGCTTGCTGATAGCGTGCGGCACGCGTAGCAGCCCAGAGACGGTTCTCCTCGAGTAGCACAGCATCGTCATGCCGGTGCTGATCTTGTGCTACTTCATCGTAGGCAATCACTCGAGGTGACCTCTAAATGAGTTCCGTGGGGATAACTGCTTCTGCCCCATAGACTAGAGAGAAGGGAGTCTGCCCGGTAGCTCAATTTGGTGTCATTCTGAGGGACCAAAGAACCACCGACAGCTCATCGATCCACTGCCTGCCGCACTTCTGCAGCCTATCGAAAGTTCTCGTCTTGAGTCCTCGCAACACTTCAGCGTTCACCCTCTCAGCTTGCCTGTTGCTCCTTGGATGGGCCACAGAGGCGAACGAGATTTTGCTTCCGAGGGCATGAACGTATTGCATGAAGGAGCGACTCGTGAACTGGGTGCCGTTGTCAATGATGATCCGGACAGGAACTCCGAAGCGGCACACCAATCCTTTCAAGAACTTGATAGCTGACTGAGCAGTCACCTTTCTCACAGGCTCTACTTCCGGCCACTTTGTAAACTTGTCGATTGCAACGAACAAGAATTCAAAGCCCTCGGCAGCACGGGGGAAAGGGCCAAGGATATCGAGCCCCCAGACCGAAAACGGCCATGACAAAGGGATTGTCTGAAGAGCTTGGGCAGGCAAGTGGATGTTCTTGGAATGGAACTGGCAGGCTTCACACTTGATGACAAGCCCGACCACATCTTGGAGGGCTGTGGGCCTGTAGAATCCTTGCCGGAAAGCTTTCCCAACCAACGCCCTTGATCCAATGTGGGAGCCGCACATACCATTGTGTATCTCCACCAGCACTTCCTTTCCTCCTTCCTGGCAAATGCACTTCAATTTCACACCGTTGGGCCTCCTTCTGTACAATGCGTCATCAGCGAACTGCTACATACTGGCCCTCCGGGCTACTCTTTTAGCTTCTTCTTGCTCTTCGGGAAGTTCTCCAGTTTGGAGGAAATGGACTATGTGCCGTGCCCAAGGCGGAGCCTGTGGCTCGGCAACGAGGACTAGCGGCACCTCCCCATCCGTGAGAGTGCAATCCTCGACCGCGGGGACCGGTGGCCTGGCGGGAGGATGCAGCTCAATGACCGAAGGGGAGTTTTGCCCGACAAGCTTTCTGCCGGGATCCTCGAGAGGTTCTACCGGGAGAGGCCTGCCGGAGTCCAGTTTCCTCCTCTTTCTGGCCATTGTTGCCAGGGATACGGAGGGCTAAGTCATATGGAGAACAAATGTTCCTGGTTCCACAAGGAGCTTCTATGCAGCGCACTTTGACAG
Source organism: Thinopyrum elongatum (assembly GCA_011799875.1). Classification (NCBI taxonomy): domain Eukaryota; kingdom Viridiplantae; phylum Streptophyta; class Magnoliopsida; order Poales; family Poaceae; genus Thinopyrum; species Thinopyrum elongatum. The sequence continues at coordinate 314,421,214 of CM022301.1, forward strand.
ATGATTAGCGATGCTGTTTTCCGCACGGGGTACGTGCTTTGTTTGCAATCCGTCAATGCGCTCCTCCAACTTTCTCACTTCCTCAACGTATGCCTCCATCAATGGACTTTGGTAATCCTTGTTGACATGTCTCACCACAAGTTGTGAATCTCCGCTGATGATCAGCTTCTTGATCCCCAGTTCTGTTGCAATTCTCAGCCCGGCAAGGAGCCCTTCATACTCTACTGTATTGTTGGTAGCTTCCTCCCGGGGAAAATGCATCTGGACGACGTACTTCAGGTGCTCTCCGGTGGGAGCAACGAGAAGCACGCCAGCCCCTGCACCTTGTAGGGAGAAGGCACCATCGAAATACATGATCCATTCTTGGGGCGCTTCCTTGCCGGGGATAACTATCTCCAGTACCTCTTCATCAGGAGTTGGCATCCATTCTGCAATAAACTCTGCCAATGCTCTGCTCTGAATAGTTGATGTGCTCTCAAACTTCAAACCAAAGCTGGATAACTCCAAAGCCCACTCCACTATCCTGCCGGTAGCCTCAGGGTTTCGGAGTATCCGTTGCAAAGGGAAATGGATGACAACTATGATCTCATGGGCTTGTAAGTAGTGGTGCAGTTTCCTTGAGGCCATGACAAGGCCAAAGATCAATTTTTGCATGCCAGAGTACCTGGATCTAGCCCCCTACAACAGGGAGGTGACGAAGTATACTGGGCGTTGCACCACTTTCTTCTTTGCCGTGACCAGAGAACTGCTTCTGCTGCTTTGCTCTTCTCTTCCGTCATCTGCATCTGACCTTGCCGAGGTGCGTTCGCTTTCCTCCCCGGAAGGGACACCAACCGCGTCTGCTGCTCCATCCACTTCCCTCTGCGCCACCAGTGCTACGCTAACCACCTGATTAGTTGCCGCTAAGTATAGCAGCAACGGCTCTTGAGGTTTTGGAGCAACCAAAGGGGCACAGAGGGAAGGTAGGCCTTCAAATCTTGTAGTGCGGTGTCTGCCTCTGGGGTCCATTCATGGGCCCTGCCTTTTTCAAAACCTTGAAGAACGGCAAGGCACACTTGGCAGACTTGGAAATGAACCTGCTAAGCGTGGCAACACATCCAGTCAAACGCCTCACGTCCTTGACTGTCTTGGGTGCTTGAATCTGCTCGATGGCCTTGATCTTGTCGGGGTTGGCCACTATCCCCCGGTGGGACACAAAGAAGCCAAGTAGCTTGCCGGAAGGAACGCCAAACACACACTTCTCCAGATTTAGCTTCAAGTTGATCTTGTGTAGATTAGCAAACGTCTCTTCCAAATCCTGGATGAGGGTTGATCTGTCCTTGGTCTTGACCACAATATCATCCATGTAAGCCTCAACGTTCCTGTGCAACTGTGACTCAAAGCCAATCTGAACTGCTCTTGCGAAAGTAGACCCGGCGCTCTTCAACCCGAAAGGCATCCGCACGAAGCAGTATGTGCCACATGGGGTGATGAATGCGGTCTTATCTTCGTCTTCCTCGGACATGAAGATATGATGATATCCAGAGTAGGCATCCAGGAAGGAAAGCAGGTTGCACCCAGAGGTGGAATCCACAATCTGGTCGATGCGCGGCAAGGGGAATGGGTCCTTCGGGCATGCCTTGTTCAAATCTGTAAAATCTATGCACAGCCTCCACTTCCCATTGGCCTTGCGTACCACCACTGGATTTGCTAACCACGTTGGATGCAACACTCCTCTAACCAAACCAGCTGCCTCAAGTTTCTTGATCTCCTCGGCAATAAACTGCTGCCGCTCCAAAGCTTGCTTCCGGACCTTCTGCTTGACGGGTCAGGCATGTGGGTAGATAGCAAGGCGGTGCTCGATTACCTTCCTGGGAACACCGGGGATGTCAGATGGTTGCCAGGCAAACACATTGACATTCACCCGTAGGAAGGCAATGAGCACGCTTTCCTATTTGTTATCGAGGGTGGTGCTGATGGTGAAAGTACCACCAGCGCCAGCCAGCCCTGCCGTGACCTGTTTCACAGCGGGTGTAGAGGCCTTGGATCTCTTGCTATTGGAACTCTCCGGCGAGTCATCAACAGGCGTAGCATACCCCGAAGAGGTACGCTTCTCGGATTCCTTGCCGGCATCCCTGTTAGCCTTCTTCTTTCCATTACTTTCCTTGGCGGGGATTGCAGTTTTAGTGACCTCTGTTGCGACTGCATCCCGGTACATCTTGTCCACGCAAATCATTGCGTCCTTCTCGTCTGATGGAATGGAAATGACGCCCATTGGCCCTGGCATCTTCAAGGTGTTGTAGGCATAGTGGGATGCCGCCATGAACTTGGCCAAAGCCGGGCGACCAAGGATTCCATTGTATGGCAGGGGGAGGTCAACCACATCAAACACGATCTTCTCAGTCCGGTCCCCCAAATGTTACTGGTAACGTGATTTTCCCCTTAGGATGACTCCTGCCGGGGTTGATCCCTTGAAACATACCAGTAACTTTGAGCTCTTCTTCTGCTATCTGGAGTTTGCTGATGACCTTTGAAGAAATCGGATTCAACCCGGCCCCGCCGTCAACCAGCATCTTTGTGACTTTGAGGTTGTAGATTGTTGGTGATACCAACAACGGCAAGCACCCTACCGCGGTGGTGCGGTCAGGGTGGTCCTCTTTGTCGAAGATGATGGGCATGCGGGATCACTTGAGCGGCCTTCGAGAGTCTGCCACTGGCTCCACGGCATTGACTTCACGCGCCCACTGTTTAAGTTGGCGGTGAGAGGAGTGCAAAGATGCACCCCTGTCAATGCATAGGGCGTCAGTGGCTTTCTGGAATTCCTACTCGCTGGTTTCCTTTTCATCTCCTCCATCACTCTCATTGTTGCAATCCTCCTTCTCACGGCCTCTGGCGGGTTTCCCTTGATTCTGAGGAGCCTTGCCGGGGCAGTTTGCTCTGCCACCCCGGCCCTTTCCGCCAGCGCCATTCCGACCTTTCTCTTTATCTCGCTTCTCATATTCAACCCTCTGCTTCTTGACAAGCTGCTCAACCTGATGACACTCCTGGCGATCGTGGCCCTTGGTCCGATGGATCTTGCAATACGGGCCATCGCCTTTCCCAGCCTTCTCGGCAACCGCGGCCTCCCGGCAGTCAGTGCACGCGGCAACCTCCTTGCCGGGTATCTCAGACTTGGCTTTCTTGCCCGTACTAGGCAGGCCCGATCCCTCAACGGTCATCACTGCCTTATCCTTGCGCCTTTTGTTGCGCTTCTTGTTATTCTTCTTTTGACTGGTGGCCTCGTCATCATCCTCTGAATCGATGTCGACGCCATCCTCTTCTCCGGGGAGCTTCCTCCCCTCCTCTATTCGAGCACACTTATCTACCAGAGTGTAAAGCTCCTTCACAGTCTTGGGCAATCGAACGTTCATCTTGGAACGTATCCAGATTGTGCACGTTGGACTGGAACGCAGTTACCACAGCTGCCGGGTGGATGTCTGGAATATTCCTGTGGACTCTGCTGAATCTCTGCATGTTTTTCCGTAGGCTCTCACCTTCCTTCTGCGGGAGGAGCTGCAAGTCGCTTGGCCGCCCGTGAAGGTGCCAACGAACTCATGGCACATGTCAGCCCAGGTGGAAAATGGAGTTCTCCGGCAGGTGCATCAGCCAAGACCTCACATTTGGCTTGAGTGCCAAAGGGAAGTAGTTGGCGAATACCTTCTCATCTCTTCCCCCAGCAGCTTGAACAGCGATGGTGTAGATGCTCAAGAACTCTGCCGGGTTCAGTCTTCCATCATACTTCTCTGGTATCTCTGGCTTGAATGTGCGAGTGGACGGCCAACGGACTTGCCGCAGCTCGCAGGTGAAGGCAGGACACCCAGCCTCGAAAGGCAGGTACCCACCGTCAGCGAGTGCGGGCTCGTCGACGTCGGGGCCATCGCGCCTGTCGGACTGGCGGCGGGCATCGCGGTGTCCCTCGGTGTTGACACGCGCGCCTTCCCTCTGCCTGTCCTCCAGGACTCGCCGCGGGCCTTGACGCGCCCGAGGGTCGGACGAAGCCATCGAGACATCGTCAGGTACTTGGTTGCATGGCTCCCACGCCGGCTGCCGCGGAGGGGACTGTACCGTAGGAGTGGCCCCATCCGCATGGCCAGCGGCATGGGCCGTTGCTGCTGCCTGGGGAGGTCGTGGCGGGCCAGCCCGCTACGTTCCTCCCGCCTCGGCGAAGCCAATCAGACTCTGAATGGTGGCTCTCCATTCATCTATCTGATCAGCTGCCGGCGGAAATTTCAACAATAGCTTAGCCCATGCCATGGCCTCCGAAGCGATGCTTGGCATGGATGTCGATGAAGACCGTAACATCGCCCGGCTCCTGACGGTGCTGGCAGCGGTCGCGCCATGCTCTCGTCGTCATGAGCCAGTCGCCTGGATGGCGTGTGGACGAGGTGGAGGTGCTTGAGGGCCAGCGGCTCCGTTTGGCGTAGCAGCTGGGTCAGCTCGTTCTGGGGTGGCGCATGTTCTACGGCCGCTCCCGCGGCGGGAGAGGTCGGGGAGTTGCGATTCCCCCCAGAGCGAGTACCCCCGCTGCGGCTGTGCCCCTCGGCCAGACGGGGGGGGGGGGTGGTTAAGACGGAATGATCTCTCCTCCCGTACCTCGTGGGGCGTGGTCGCTGGAATGTAGTTGGTGATGTCCTTCTCTGGTGCCTCCTGCTCCTGCTTCGACCGCAGGGCAGGTGGTAACGACGCCGCCCGCGCCGACCATGTCCCCCGCAGTGTTCGCACTTCCAGGCGTCCTCGTAGCCCCCGCGGTGCCGGCGGGCGCGTGCGGCGGGGCCTTCAAGGTGGATGGATGAGCTGCGGCGTCGGGCTTCTTCTTGGGCACCATGGACGATGGAGCCGTTGATGAGGAAGATGGCGGTGAAGATGACGCGCTTCGTACACTTCTTGGGTTCGCGCAAGACCAGGCCCCTACCTGGCGCACCAAAGATGTCGTGGGAAACCACGGCCACCTATGGGGCCAAGGGCCCCTTTTGGTTCGGCAGGGGGACTGAGCACGTTGCACAAAGAGCGGAGGAGCGTAGCGTAGCACGGCAGAGATCACACGGGCAGTTTTACCCAGGTTCGGGCTGCCGCGAGGCGTAAAACCCTACTCCTGCTTTGGTGGATTGATGGTGGATGGTGGTGGAAACGCAACGCTCTTGCCCGACAGGGTAGCGTCGGGACGAGAGCGGCTACGCGCGTATGAGTGTACAGGGGTCCGAATCCTTTCTATGGTTGCCATGGGCCTCCTTTTATAGATCAAGGGGTCACCACAGTGGCAAATCAGTCATTGTGTACTGATTAGATAGCGAACAGTGCTATCATATCTACTCTGCAGACAGAGCAGTACACATTAAATGCGCCGCTCAGTGTCATATCATGGCCTACCCGGCACGCCTTGCCGGGCTGTTTGGCCACCTTCTCTCCTGTCTACATGACACATCGCAGGACGGGTGTCATCTGGAGGTGATTCCTGTAGGAAATGGCTGCCATGTGGCAAAAGGCAGCCACTTAGTCATCTTGGGGCTTGACACCGCACCGATTGATGACTTGCATCGCTGTGAGGTGGGGCGGTGAAGCCTTGGCGGGGTGTTTTGCTTCCGGGGCAACCCTGACCTTGCCAGGCTCTCTTGCCCGGCAAGGGAGGCTTTCCCTTAGCGGTGTCTTGCTTCTTGGCTTGACTTGGTCTTCTCAACTTGCCCTTTGATTCCTCAAAGAGCCTATCTCTTCATCTTGGTCTTGCCTTGGATGTTGCAATCTTGATCTTGGGCCTGTGCACGGTCTGGGCAACAGACCCAGGGTTTGTTGCACCGATACATAGGAAGTGGGTTAGACTTAAATGTGCTAGTCATATGCTTCATGATGCTCCCTTTGTGTTTCAATTCTTATCTTTTATGTGAGCATCATTGAAATCATCATGCCTAGCTAAAAAGGCATTAAAGAAAAGCGCTTGTTGGGAGACAACCCAACATTTATACCTACTGTTTTTGTGTGTTCACATGATTATGCTACTGTAGTAATCATGTTTATAGCTTTTATTTCAATAAAGTTCCAAGTAAAGCCTTTGGGATATTGTGGATGATAGTTGACTTGATTCTGTGCAAAAACAGAAACTTTTGCACCCTGTAACAGAATTTTTTAAATTCACTGGACCATAAAAAAACTCTGAATGTTTTACAGTTGTTGGGTATACAAATTTTCTATGTTGTCCTAATTTTTCAGAATTTTTGGAGTTATAGAAGTATGACTAAAATTCAGATCTTTACGTACTGTTCTGTTTTTGACAGATTCTGTTTTCAATGCATAGTTTGCTTGTTTTATGGTTTCTATGGCTTATATTGCTTAATATAAATTGTGGAAATTGTAGAGTACAGTAGGCATTATGTGGAAACAATTATGAATCTTATCTTGACAGTACCAAAGTGAATGATTTGTCTTTATCATACTAACCCATCTCACGAAGTTCCGTTAAGTTTTGTGTGATTGAAGTTTTCAAGTTTTGGGTGAGATATCGATATGAGGAGAATAAGGAGTGACAAGACCCTAAGCTTGGGGATTCCGAAGGCACCCCCAAGGTAATATTCAAGAAGATCCGAGCAACTAAGCTTGGGGATGCCCCAGAAGGCATCCCCTCTTTCGTCTCCAACATTATCGGTAACCTCACTTGGAGCTACATTTTGATTCGTCACATGATATGTGTTTTTCTGGAAGCATCATTTTATTTTATTAGGATTTGCTTTATTATTTTAAATAAATTTTTTATATCTTTTACTTCAATAAAAATGTCAAGTATAGCCTTTGCCATGCTTATTTAGCAAATCTGTGTGTTGCTGTTTGAAATCAGTAAGTTGCACGCTAGTGCATGGATTCTTGAGAAAAGTCAGAATGTGATAAAATGTTGAATTTTTTTCCTAATAAGCTATGATAAATTTTCTACAGTGTGGTAAATTTTTATAATTTTTGGAGTTCGGATAATTCTACTCTTTACAGACTGTCCTGTTTAGACAGATTGCTGTTATGTTTGCATTGTTTGCATATGTTTGCTTGTTTAATGATTCTATTTGAGGATAGGAGTATTAAATATGCAGAGGCATTTAGTATGCAATGTTAAATTATAATTTTAGTGATTTTCTACAATAGAGAATGATAAGGTTATTGCATTGATTTATACTAACTTATCTCACGAGTTCTTGTTGAGTTTTGTGTGGGTGAAGTTTTTAATATTTAGGGAAACCGTGATATAAAAGAAATTAAGGAGACACAAAAGCTCAAGCTTGGGGATGCCCAAGGCATCCCAAGATAATATTTCAAGAAGTCTCAAGCATCTAAGCTTGGGGATGCCCCGGTAGGCATCCCACCTTTCTTCATCAAGAATTATCGGTTAGTATCGGTTGAGCCTAAGTTTTTGATTCTTCATATGATGTGTGCTATTCTTAGAATGTCATTTTTTTTTGCTTTCTGTTTTAATAAAATACTTAAATCTGAAAGTTTTTAAATAAGAGAGAGTCCTCACATAGCTACCTATTTACTTAACTACTCATTTGATCTTCACTTATATCTTTTTGGAGTAGTTTGTCGAATGCTCTCGTGCTTCTTAAATTTATTCGAGAGCTTGTTGGTAGCAATGGTAATATATAAATTTAGTCCCAAAGTGATAGATATTCAAGAAGGATATAATAAAAACTTTCATGTAGATCATTCGATATGATAAGTTTGATTCCTTGCAATAGTTTTGCGATATGGAGATAATAATATGTGAGTCATGTTGGTGAGTAATTATGCTTTAGTAAGAATATTGGTGTTAAGGTTTGTGATTCCCTATGCAAGCACGAAAGTCAATAGTTATGCAATGAAATTACATCCTACTTGTGGTGCATTATTCAGTGTTAGTTATGCTTAATGCTCGCTTATGTGATTTTCGTTTCTTGGTTGGTTGCTTCTCAATTTTTTTGCTAGCCTTCACTTGTACTAAGTACAAATACTACTTGTGCATCCAAAATATTTAAACCCAGTTTTGCCATATGAGTCCACCATACCTACCTATATGCGGTATTTCCATGACGTTCTAAGCAAATTTGTATGTGCCATCTCTAATTTTCAAAATGAATTTCCTTTTTGTGTGCTCATACCGCTCATGAAGCGGCAGGGGGTGGCCAATATTTTCCATGCTAGATGTGTTATTCTCAAGATGAGTGTTTATTCACTTGTCATTACATAAGAGTGCGGCGGTAATAGGGATGCCCAGTCCTGAAATGAAAAAGAAATTTACTTTATGTTGTCAAATAATAAATTCCTTGGAAAGTGTTGGTATGGAGGGCACCCGTGGATACGGCTAGCCATGGATTGTGAAAGAATGGTGGAAAAAGGAATAAACTTTATTTTATGTTTGGGTACCGCCTATGGTATTTCTAGCATGGAAAGTGTTGGGAATTACTCTGTCGTTTTCGTTGACGGGAAAAGTATGCCTCTTAAATTTTTTATCTCTCAATTTAAGCTTTGAGCTCTGGCACCTCTACAAATCCCTACTTCCCTCTGCGAAGGGCCTATCTATTTACCTTATGCAATTTTTATTTTTATTTGAGTCTCCATCTTCTCTTATAAAGCACCAAGTAAGGGGCACTATGATCGTACTTGCACATTGGATATAGCTAATATGCGAGTGTGTTTCATGAATGGATCAATGATTGAGCATGATGGGCTAGGGATAACTTTCTTTAGTGTTGATATTTTGAAAGACATGGTTGCTTGTTGATATGCTTGAGTATTGAAATCTTCATGTCAAAACTAGACTATTGCTTTGAACCATATAAAAGTCCATATGTCCAGGATACAAAAGAAAAGAATATGTGATGAACATGTTAGGCAGCATTCCACATCAAAAATTCTGTTTTTATCATTTACCTACTCATGGACGAGTAGGAATTAAGCTTGGGGATGCTGATATGTCTCCAACGTATCTACATTTTTTGCTTGTTCTATGCTGTTATATTATCATTCTTGGATGTTTTACAATCATTTTATAGCAACTTTATATCATTTTTTGGGACTAACCTATTGACATAGTGCCTAGTGCCAGTTGCTGTTTTTTGCTTGTTTTTTACTTCGCAGAATATCAGCACTAAACGGAGTCCAAACGTAGCGAAACTTTTTGGAGAATTTTTATGGACTAGAAGACACAACTTGGGCCAAAGAAGTACCAGAGGGGTGCCCCGAGGGGGGCACAACCCACCTGGGCACGCCTGGGGGCCCAGGCGCGCCCTGGTGGGTTGTGCCCACCTCGATGGCCTCCCGCAAAGCCTCTTCGCTCTATAAATTCCCAAATATTCCAGAACCCCAAAAAATAACCCTAGATCAGAAGTTCCACCGTCGCAAGCCTCTGTAGACATGAAAAACCAATCTAGACCCCGTTCTGGCACCCTGCCGGAGGGGGAAATCATCACCGGTGGCCATCTTCATCATCCTAGCGGCCACCATGATGAGGAGGGAGTAGTCCTCCCTCGGGGCTGAGGGTTTGTACCAGCAGCTATGTGTTTAATCTCTCTCTATCTTGTGTTCTTGAGATGTCATGATCTTGATGTATCGCGGGCTTTGTTAATATAGTTGGATCATATGGTGTTTTCCCCTCTCTATCTTGTTGTGAATTGAGTTTTCCCTTTGAGATTTCGTTCTTATCGGATTGAATACTTTTATGGATTTGAGAACACTTGATGTATGTCTTGCTATGAATACCCGTGGTGACAATGGGGTATCATATTGATTCACTTGATGTGTGTTTTGGCACTCAACTCGCGGATTCCCGAGGTGACATTGGGGTAATCTATGCATAGGGGTTGATGCATGTTCTTGTCTTTGTTTCTCTGGTAGAAATATTGGGGCACTCTTTGAGGTTCTTTGTGTTGGATTGAGTATTATGAATCTGAAATTGTTTGATGCATATCGCATAATCAACTCACGGATACTCACAGTGACATTGGAGTATCTAGGTGAGATTTGAGTTGGTTGATGTGTATCATATGGTGTTATTTTAGTATGAACTCTTGGTTAGATCTGTCGGAAAGAATAGCTTGGTGTTATTTTAGTATGAACTCTAGGATAGATTGATTGGAAATAATAGCTTTGAGGTGGTTTCATACCCTACAAACAATTTCTTCTTATGTTCTTTGCTAGATAAGAATTCTTCATTGCACGTTGAGGGATGGTTATATGATCCAATTATATTAGCATTGTTGAGAGATTGCACTAGCGAAAGTACGGACCCTAGGCCTCATTTTCAAGCATTGCAATACCGTTTGTGCTCCGTTTTATCAATTGCTACCTTGCTATTTTTTTGTTCTTATTACAAAATCAATATCTACTATCCATATTACACGTGTATCACCATCTCTTCGCTGAACTAGTGCACCTATACAAATTACCATTGTATTTGGTGTGTTGGGGACACAAGAGACTCTTTGTTATTTAGTTGCAGGGTTGTTTGAGAGAGACCATCTTCATCCTATGCCTCCCACGAATTGATAAACCTTAGGTCATCCACTTGAGGGAAAATTGCTACTGTCCTACAAAACTCTGCGCTTGGAGGCCCAACACGAGTCTACAAGAATAAAGTTGCATAGTAGACATCGGTGGCGTCATAGCAGTACATGATCTGAAACCAATAAACTGCTCTCGTGCGCCACCTTTTATATTGCACCCCCTTAAAGGTAGGCGGCTTCAAAAGCGCAGCAAAACTACTCGGAGTAAATTGCCTATAATCAGGTTTTTGGATTGGATGTTGAATATATGAGCAAATTAGTATGAGATTTAATCTGAATAAACAGTAAATAGATCATGATGACAATTAATTGCAAATATCAAAGTAATGATGCGGACTAAACCAGGAGGACAGAATCACATACTGTGCAGTGGGAGCAGAACCGCTATGGTTGATGTTGTCACTCATGTCGTTGATGAAGAGGTTGCCGAGGTCGAGGAAGAAGGTTGTCGTTGAGGAAGTCATCGCTCGCAGCAGTGGCATGACTGTGCTCCCCGAAACCTGATCGCCCCTCTCCCGTACAGGATCACGAAAGGCGGGGTTCCGGAGGACTGCCGTCCCTTCTCGCGGTGCACGCCGGAAGGAGGGATGGAGAAGACTTGCTTGGCGGCGCTGTGATCTGGAACGGTGCGAAACCATATGATACAGCGGCGGCTAGGGTAGAGCCTGTTAGGTCGGTCATGCGAGTAAACCCCACGTCCAAGTGAAAGATAGCCCCCCTATCCAAAAGAATCAGAAACGGCTGAGTAATTAAGGCGTCCGTTAAGTATTAATTAATGACTGGATTTGTGCCATTTTTGTTCTTGTAAGTGACCTTTTTCTATGTGACCACAGGAAATCTAGACATGCTCATTCTCAGTTGCATTGTCAACCCAACACTCCGTCACTTTCTTTCCTTTTTCGACCAAGAGCCCGGTCAGGCCCGCCCCAACCCCACTTTATTTCCCTTTTCAACCAATAGATCGGTTCGTTATCCAGTCTCTGTAGTACCTTTTTCCTCTATTAGTAAAAATGTACTACTACAAGGCATCAAGACGATGTAGCTAGCTACAGTGGCAGAGACAGGGGGGAGCAGCAGGGGCCCTGCCCCCCTATCATATGAGATTTACACCACCTTGGAGCGTGTACTATATAGTGTACCCCATCTCTATCCTTCTCTTGGAGCGTGTCAAGTACTGCTTCCCATGTGTCCCAAGGCATCACATGATTTTATTAAAAATTGAACTTTGCACGTGCTATGCAAGTACCCACGTTCTAGTAGTAGGTAGATAGAGAAGAGATGTAGATAAAACTCGATCAATAACTGCGCGACCGCGTTCAGGTCGCACTTTGTATGACTCACATGTGGTCGCAGACCCTACATTAAGTGGACAACTAGATGTGTCAAATTATCACGTTAGCTGCCACTTCGTGTGCAAATGCGCTCCACCGTGGGTGTACCCACGCGTGTGCGGTAGGGGACGAGTGCGTGCGTGCACCTCTTCTCTTCCTCTCTCTCTCTCTCTCCCTCTCTCTCTCTCTCTCTCTCTATCTCTCCCTCTCTCATCTAGTACTCCTGACTAGGCCTTATTAGACTGGCTCTAAAGTTACTCTCCACTGTGAGTAGTCTAATGCCGGGCGTACAGCGGGCGGCGCCCTCGGCCGGCATGCCGCTTCAATGGCGGACGCAGTGAGAGGTCGCATCGCCCTGACTTGCCATCAATGTGGAGCGGCGGGCTCAGCTGGCGCCGGGCGGGAAGAGCGCGCAGGAGGGAGGAGGGGTTTTTGGTGGGCCAGGAAGGTGAGAAGCTAGCTTGGGATCGGTCCGGATAGGGAAATATCAGGTGCCCCCATCCTTTTGGTGCTCCCATACTCCAGCTGCTAGTACTACTGTAGTACAATAGTGTGGGCTACGTGTCGGGCTACGTAGAGGGCATAGTAAGCAAGCTTCTCATCGTTCTGCGAGTTGACAGGACACATCAAAGTAGTAGTTTTTTTTTAAATGTACATTAAAGTAGTTGTAGTCGTCTCCAAAGAGGGCCGACCATGTCCATGGCTACCATCCCATCCCGTGCTCCATCATTGAGTATGTGCATGATTCACGTGCCATTGAAGAAACAAATTGCGTACGTGCCATTGAAGGCTTTAGTTGCTAAACTTTTTAATGTGCTTAGCACCTCATGTTAGCACCGGTGCATTGGAGGCTTTAGTTGCTAAACTTTTTAGTGCTACTATAGAATCAACCAAATCTTCTACACATTTAGATCGGAGGAGTAGGACACACGGCAAGTCTTGTGTAGTTACATCATACGTACATGCCCACCGCACGCTATCACCATATTTCTCGGCCTCCGTGCGACACCTAGCTCTAGTAATCCACCAACCCGTATTGCTTCTCGCTCCTCGTCTCTCTCAAAGTGCGTCCGGCAAGCGATTTGGCCGTCGATTGAGGTCGGTTCGCTCACACTCGCTCGCACATGTTAGAGATATGCCAATAATAGCATTCTAAATCTAAAAAGAATAGTGATATGACAATAGGAAGTGCTTTGACCAAACGCGACAGGCGTGCCATGAGTGGGTCTAGTTTCTCGTAAGGTGACTTTAGAGCATCCACAGTGTGTTGATTTGCTGCCTCTAAGTCCGGTGGTGGAAATGCATGAGAATAGAAGCGCACCATGTAAACTGTGAAGGAGGGAGTAGTACTTACCATCACATGTTTGGATTTCGAGGTGCATTAAATCACCCGATGCAAGTATCAAGAGAAAACTCACCAATGCGTGTAGAAGTTCATGGAAATTTAGTGGCCATGTGTGCATGCATTGTACTCCCTCCATTCCTAAATATTTGTCTTTCTAGATATTTCAACAAGTGACTACATACGGAGCAAAATAAGTGAATCTACACTCTAAAATATGTCTATATACATCCGTATGTGGTAGTCCATTTGAAATGTCTAGAAAGATAAATATTTAGGAACGGAGGGAGTAGGAGTAATTAATGCATCAATAAACATAACTTTTTGAGAAAAACGAGCGTACTAATTAAGTACTTGCGCAAACTACGAAATTTATTCCACCACTCACCGTCTACCTTGGTTGGAGAGATTTTGAAATTGAGCCTTATAAACCGGAAAGGAGGGAGTATTTATAGTCTTACAGCCTGCCTACATCATTCCTATTGTACTTGCTCTAAACGCTCACCATCTAGTACTTCATTGGTTGGTTTCAATTTTTGAATTGAGCCCCGTAAACCCATACACTTGATGTTGTGCGGCTACCATCCAATATTCGCTTGTACTTATGGTTGCTTCATCTGAGTAACTTTACTCTTGGAATTTTGGAATACGAGCGCATTCAACACAGAGTGAAATGATGGTTGCTTCGCCCGAGCAACTTTTACTAGTACTGCGGGAAAGGTGGGGCTCTGTGATTTGACTGCTCATTAGTCATTATATTACTACGGCGCAACGAGCGGGGTGAATCTCGCCAGCGGTACATGGCACTTGGACCCGGATTCTGGATGTCCCACATGTGGGTGAAAGGAAGTTTGAATGATTTGTGGCATTGCTATCAAGCTTCCGGGATATGTTTATATGTACACATAATTTTCCAGCATAATGAAACTATGATGTAATGCTATGAAGCTTTCAACTTTGGCTTCGTGTGTCCTCTTGCCTCCAAAGTTGTCTCGTTACAACATTCCATCAAATACAAAGGAAATTAACATGCATGCTAATGCATATCAAAAGAAAGCGTCAATATTTACATCACAGTTGAATACAAAGTTGTGAGAATGTGTACAAATAAAGAAAAATAAAAAATTGAAGGATGATGTCCATAGGCATGGTTCCATTTCCTGCCTTTCATTGGTTGGCAGCTAGTTTCACGCAGCTCTGTGGAAGTGAACAAGACATGTTAGCCAAGAAAGGATTCTATGGAGGACATGGATCATCCGATCATTTTGTGCAGTTCCACTAAAATCGAGCTGAGCATCCCTGTTTGCAAAGATATTGAACAAGTGTGATTACATTAATACTGGCACCAGTAGTAGTTGATGAAACATACACACACAAGTAAAAGCCGGTCACCTTTGCAATCTCTCATAAAACTAACCACTTGTTGGAGAAGATTAGGCTCGGAGTTGAATGGGGAGGATAGCAAAACCAATCGCCCTTTGTGCAGTCGCACTGAAATATAGAGACGTTGCCCGTATGACATTTTAGTAGAACTGCACAAGACACTCTTAAGAAAAAAGTGATTTGTGCAGTTCACCAAAAGGTCGCAATAGCAACGAGGTGAAATGGATAGCCCTGTTTGCAAAAAAGATGTAGAAAGGAAACAATTACTGCCCAATAACAGTTGAAGACACATACGCCGACCAAAAAGAATCATATTTCATCATGTCATAAGGGAAAGATAGCAGTATGGTGGTTTATCAAAAAAGGACGAGATTGCAAGATGGGAAGTACACCGGCCGACATACATTTTAAGCAAAGAACTAAAGAAGATCCACATGCGGCAACGTGAGAAGATGGGCAGTGGAGCAAGGCCGGAGGAAGCTGTACCCGAGGGTCGTTAGGATGTAACTAGGAGGGCGCCGACAGCCGGGATCTGCCCATACTGCGGCAGCGAGCAAGTGGCGAAGGCCCTACCGCACCGGAGCTTGGTCAGAGAGAACAGCGGGTACCGTAGATCGGAACGTGCTTCCTCGACGCCATCGAACGAAGAAACGATGCACATCCTCCCGTTCCGCCGGCAGACGGGATGCGGCCGGATCAGTGACCAATGGTGAGAGAGAGAGAGAGGTCACTGCCGCCTTGTGTGAGATACTGTGAAGAGAGACAAACCCCGGCAGGCAGGCTCCATTGTATATAGTGGAGCGGATTTCTTTTTTCTCGATAACTATCGTTTTATATTCTGTACGTGCCATTGAGGAATATAACTTTATTTAAAACTAACATGTCAAGTCAAACTTTGTTCCGTGCACAAGTGGTACACGACCCTCCTTCAAGTAAACAACCGCTACACGCATCAAATTATCACGTGGGCTGCCTTTTCGTACAGAAATGAGCTCCACCGTGTACCCACGCGGGTGTGGCCGAGAACGAGACGTGAGTACGTGCGTCATGCGTGCACCTCTTCTCTACATGCAGGTACCCCACTTACGTGGGTGTGTGTGAGAGAGATGGCGTGTGCGAAGCAGAGGCAATGTTTCGATGATATCTCAAACAAAAAATGTAACATATGCAATGTGTGTGAAACAGAGGCCTAGATATATCATAAACTGAGGGGCAATCCACGAGAAGAGAGTGGAGGGATCATCGGCGTGAGATATCGATAGAATTGAAGAGAGGGATGAAGTGTGTGGGTGCGCGATCGATAAAGAGTGCCATCGATTTTTTGTGTGCCAACGTCAAAGATATAGGGCGGCTGGCCTACAGGAACGTGAGAGGGGAGAGGTGCAGTTTGTCTCTGTGGCATGGATACCTACCTACAGCGTTTGACTATAGGTGTGTCTGTGGGGGGGGGGGGGGGGGGCAGAGATCTAACTATATAGAGAGGTAAATCGACTGATATATGTGTGGAGAAGGAGAGAGACCTAGCTATGTATCGAGGGGGATCGATCGGCATCCATGCATATGTGTAGGAGAGGAATAAGGTTGGGAGAGAGACAGAGCTAGAGTGTCGGAGGGTTGGTGGTGGAGTTGCTTCTCACAAATGGTGGGAGAGGCCTGCTAGACAAATGGAGGGTACGACTGCACTATCAATAAGAGAGGGGATGCCTGCCTGTCTGTGCACATGCGTGTGAGAGACGGGTCGGGAGGCATGCACGGATGATGAGGGGGGACGATATGGCTGTGGTAAGCAGACGTAACTACATAGGAAGATCAATCGCCGCGTGTCAGAGAAAGGGAGAGACAGAACTAGTGAGGTATGTCGATCGTGCGTTGGGAAAAAGAGTTATATTCGACCTAGCTACGTTTAGCGAGATCGATCGGTATACATGCATGCATGCATGCAGTGGCGGAGCCAGCGAAGGATCTCAGGGGGCGGCGGGGGGGGGGGGGGGGGGCGGATAGATAATATGCACATTAGGGGGGCCAAATGAGTGCACTCTACTAAATTTGAGCTTTAACAGAAATTTTTCTTCACTAATCCAATGGTGGGGGGGGGGGGGGGGCAGCGGCACCCCCAGTAGTACATGTAGCTCCGCCCCTACATGCATGTGTTAGAAGCAAATAAGGCCCGGAGAGACGGATAGAGAGAGAGAGAGAGAGGGATACAACTAGGAGGTAGTGCGAGAGGCCTACTATATAGAGGGGGGAGGAGTGTGTGAGTATGAGATCGATGAAAAGAGGGGCGGAAGTGTGCACGTGCGTCGAACTTTATTAGACAGAGGGGGCATGGATGGTGAGAAGAGAAGAGGGAAAGCGTGTGTTTGTGGTAGGTACACCTGGCTAGAGATGTATATCGATCAGTGTGTGCATGAAAGAAGGAGCTGGGGGGGGGGCTACACACACCGTGGGTGAACGACCTAAAGAGAAATAACGAATGTGTGCGATGGACCTAGAGAATGTTGAGGGAGGGTGAGAGGGAGGCGGGCATGTGCATGCACCAGAGAAAGTTAGCACTAGCTACAACGATAAGAGGATTGTGTGGGTGTAAAAGACGAATAGAGATCATAATTCATTATAAAAGTGGATTCAGATATTTGAACAAGAGATCATAGTGTTTTAAACCGACGCATGCATGAATATATATAATGGTGATACGCATGGTGTGGTTCTGAACATGTTATACTACATATAATATATAGAATATTTATTTGAATTTGTGACAATGTGTGGCTTTTGCAGCTCAGGGCTAAATACTTGTCATAATGTCGAGGGCGGGGCACTATACTTTGTGAGATAAACACAGTGTACGTATGAAACATGGTTTATATTACGAAGATCTAGCTAGTACATCAAATGTACTATTATTTGGAATCAACATCAAGTGTATTCAAAATTTTGAATTCGAGTTCATATATATAATATAGTACACATAGTTCATATCTAACTCTATAGTAATCATGTGGTGTGTTGTTAAGATAATATGCAAATGATGGTTTAACTTGGCAACAATCATGATTGTAGATTCTTATTCAAATAGAGAAACGAATTCAAATTTAGTTCGAATTGTAGCGGTAGTATAGACATTTGGAATGCACTAAAATGTTCGTATGAGTAGGTTACATGCATTATACAGCCAGCAAAAAAAATTAATTGGACATAACATTGATTCATAGCTTTGAATAGCATTTGTACAGTAAAACGGGACAAGACTCTCTCTTTGTGTGGTGCGAATAGTTTTTTTGTTTTTTCGTTGAGGGAAGTGCGAATTGATTTGGTACGTACATTTTTACACGTTAGGCTTGTCCCTAAATTTCAAACCGCACCTTGTTATCCCGAAAATTCAGATATCGTGCTCCCAAAACTCGCGCCTTCACAACCCGCGCCTTGCTATCCCGAAATTACAACGCGCGTGAAAACTCCCTCCGGCTGCCAAATCCCGACACACGAAATCCCCCTTCTAACCCTGAGCCGAAAGGGCTGCTAGTTCAAATCAGTGGGGGTACTTTTGTAACACACCCTACATTTTGGACAAGCACGTCCCTAAGTCATGGTTCCCCCCTCCCATCACCTTCTTTTCTCCATTCGAAATCCCAGGCCACCATAACCTCTCTGCTCCAGCTGCGAAACCCCACCCTCCTCCGTCCGCCACCCCACCGCTGCCTAGCTGGAGCCTCTTCCGCGATGACGTCGTCCACCGCAACAGCTCGACGTCCCTCATCGACCTCCCCGGATGAGGATCCGTCGTCCTGCTGGTTCAACCGCCCCATCCTCCACCTCCAAGGAGCTGCTCCGATGATCGCCTCACCTATCACGACTGATCCATCCCCACAACACCACCTTAACCTACTCCACCAGAACCGCAGCATCCTCATTGACTCCTCGAACGAAGCCGAGGCCTACTCAGCGCCACCAAAGAGGTTGTACACTCATCGCATCACACCTTCTCCTTAACTCGACCTCCCAGCGCCGACGGTGCTCGATCTCGCACCCCCATGGCGCGGCTACCTCGAAGCCGGCGCCACCGGCGACATCTCCATGGTGGCTCTCCCCCAGTGCGAGGCTCCCTCGGTGGCAGCGTCCATACCAGCCGGATCTGCTGTTGCTGCTCCGGCTCTCGCTCGCTTGCTCGCGCTGCTGCTGCTGCTCCGGCTCTCGCTCGCTCGCACTGCTACTGCTGCTGCTGCTCCGTCTCTCGCTCACTCGCGCTGCTACTGCTACTCCATCTCTCGCTTGGTCGCGCTGCTGCTCTACTCTTCCCCTCTCTCATGCTGCTACTCAGCTCCTGCTCTTGCTCGCGCTGCTAATGCTGGTCCACGGGCTGCTGCAGCTACACTAGTTGCTGCTCTGGCTCTAGTTCGCGCTGCTCCTCCAGGCGCTACTGCTCCGGCTGCTAACTGCTACTGTGTTCCCTATCAATCGCCTACTGATTTAGATCACTGTTTCTCTACTACTAGTGCTCGAGCGGCCTAAACTACATGTGAAGTGCCTCTCTGCTACCAGTGCATTCAGTTTTGATAGTAACATTCAGATTCCACAATAAATTTTAGTTTCGACAGTTAAGTTCAGAGTCAACAATTTTTACCTCATCTGTTGTAGTCAGGTGTTTTTTGATGATGTAAATTTTACATATATCACTTTTTGGTAATGTATTTTACATCATCTATTGGAGATGCTATTAGAATCCCACTTGAGATTAACGATGTATGTCTTGTACTGCTTTAGCCTCCACGTCTTACGGCTTGCCGGAGCTGCTCCAACAACGGAACCATCCATCATAAGAGAGCAGTACCCTGGATGCTATCTACAGACACCTTAGATCATCCTCCACACCTCGGACAGCCACCTCGGCTGCAACTTCTTCAGCGACCAACCCAATGATACGCCAAAGAGGTTGTACACTTGTTGCATCACTTATTACTCTACATTCATGTCGATCCATTAGGGCTATTTTGGTTGAAAGGAAAAAGTGAAGGAAAAACATAGCAATAAGAAATTTTCCTATGGCACTCTACTATTCAATTATTCATGCATTTTGTTGAAAGGAATGGAGCAAAAGAACCACCTGGACCTACTTTTCAAAATCCTATGCATGAAAACAAGACTAAGTGCACTAGTGGCAGAATAACATTCTAACTGTACACACTTTCATATGGTTTTACTTTAATTTGGTCATGTTTCTTTGCATTCCTCTGCTCTTCCAATTCCTGTGAACCAAACACCCAAGTTGACAGAAATCCTGTGTTTACGAATGCTCTATTTCCCACGTGCATTCCTATCCTATTCCGGTGTTTTTCCTATCCCTGCGTTTTTAGAATCCTGCAAGCCAAAGGAGCCCTTACAGAATTACTTCAGTTACAGATAGGTGTCGAAGAAAACTTTGTGTGGTTTGTCCTGCTCCTGTCGTGACATCGTCCACCTCACCTGAGCTGCTCCATCGACAGGAGCATCCACCATACCAGACATCATGAATCCTGACCGCCTTTCGCTGCCTCAGATTTCCTTCCCTGCCGCCGGCACCCAGCGCAACTGCATCACCATCATCGACTCAGCAGATGAACCTGAGGAGTACACGGGTCCACAAGAGAGGTCGCACTCTTTTGTTCCTACTTATGTTATGCATTGCTTAATATTACCTGCTACTTTATCGTCCTGTTCACCTCTTAGACTCCAAGTCAGGTCCAAATTAATGTTCAAACTTGAGTTTTAAAATGCTTGTGGGGCACATATCGAGGCAACAATGAATAGTATCTCTGTCTATTATCTGGTTTGGGTATGCCTATGTTGTTCATCTTGGGTGGGAAACAAACGGTAAAGGAATCATCATCTGTCTTTTTATTAAATTAAAGCTATCATCATCTTACTATCATTATTTTTGGATCTATCCACTGGTTGTTACCATTACTCTAGATTTCTGCATGCTCTCCTTACATAATCTCACTATATTTTTTTGTATGCATGTCAGATATTGTACACAGTCATGTTGAACATGTAGTGAAAAAGAGAAGAGTTTTGCGCGGCAGTACAATGTCATGCAGACATCGCTCCATGGTGGGTGCAATGGCAAACCCTCCCCCCCCCTCCAGATTGTAATCCAGAGGAAGATATCTGTTCTGAGGTGGATTCAGACGAAGCTGACCACTCCTATTTACCCCCCAAGGTGTTTTCTCTAACTTGGCATGATGATGTTGGTCATATCATGCATATGTTGCCTTGCAGTGCCTACTTTCGACATCATATATGTCATCTGCTTAGTTTAGACATGTTCTGTAATGCCACCTGTTTAGTTTCTATGGCCCTGTTTGGATACTCTAACTTAGCTAGAGGTTAGAGTTAGTTTCTTGCTCATGACTAACCCTGAACTAACTCTAGCCAAAGAGGTGTTTGGATGACAGGGTTAGATTGACAATAAATGCACTAGGAGAACTAGCTCCAATTAGCACCTGTTGGGTGGGATAGTTTTTTTGGGTGGGTTAGATGCAACTAGCTCAAACCAGCCCTCATGTTTCGATACTTTAGGGCTATTTGAGCCCAAACTAGCTCAAACTAACTCTAACTCATATATGTGAATTATGCAATCTCATCTCTTTTAGCCAGCCATAATATATGTGAAATATGCAATGCCATCCTGTTTAACCAGGCATCATATATTTGAATGATATCTTGCCAATCCTTTTCTTCATTACATTTCCATTTGTCAACAATGTTTGTACATTCAACTACTCTTCTTGTGAATCAGCAATTTGAGTGGGTGATGGAAAAATCTGGAGTGAAAACAAGGTCTTCAGAGCAGACAGTGCTACATGTCGAAGCAGATCTCTTGCTGGGTCCCGATAGCTCCTCAGAGATGGATTCAGAGACAGATGACCAGTCCTATTCCCCCACCGAGGTGTATGCTCTAATTTGGCACGGTTATACTGCTCATATCATGCATATGGTGTCTTGCATTGCATAGTTTAGATATCATATACACAATATTCAACACCATGTTCTTAGTTCAGACATCATATATGCGAATGCCCTCTGCTTAGTATATAAATCACATATGTGAATTATATCATGCGATCCTGATTACTTAGATAACATGTATGTGAATTATGTCATGCGAACCTGTTTACTAAAGACATCATATAATTATCTCATGCCAACCTGTTTAGTTAGTCATCATATCTTTGAATTATGTCATGCGAACCTGTTTACTAAAGACATCATATAATTATCTCATGCCAACCTATTTAGTTAGTCATCATATCTTTGAATTATGTCATGCTATGCTATCCAGTTTAGATAGACATCATATATGTGAAATTATGTCATGCTATCCTTTTAGTTAAACAATATACATGTGAACTATTTCATGCCCGCTTTTTTCCACACTATCTATTGCATCTTTCTCTCATACAAGGTCTATACATTCAATTACGTTTCTTGTTTATCAGCCATTTGAATTGGAGCGGGTGATGGCAGTATCTAGTGGAGTAAAAACACGGCCTTCAAATAAAATAGTGCTACCTCTTGGTGGAGATAGCACCCCGGTTGTACATGCACAAGAACCAGCCATACCACACATAACCCAGACTCTCGTAGATTGTACCGCTAATGCGATGGACAGATAACCAGCTTCACCCAATCTAACCCCAACCCCAGCAGATAATAACCCAGTTCCAGTTGACACAGCACCATCTCCACCACAGAGCTCCCAAACAAGAGCAGTTAGTAAGGCAGCTCCAGTGCCTAAATCGCCAGTACTACCACGGCGAACCCCAACTCCACCAGTTAGTACACCTATTCCTGTAGACGAAGCACAACCAGCCATTCGTAGTTTAGCATCTATCGCATTTGATGTTGTTAAATCCTATGTGCGTATCTTCCCATCATGGAAATATTATACTGAAGATGAAGGAAAATGCCAGTTGCAGGTGTTCGTCCAGGAGTTATGTGTAAGTAATGTTATTCATGGCAATTACTTTGCTTTGTCCCATACATTCTACCTCCATGCTGGTTATAATACAGCAAATGTTTCCATTTTTCTCTATAGAGAAGGACCGATTTGGAAACTCAGGATGAGGTAAACTGTGCTAATACCTCTGCTATCTTCAAGAATGCTTGGTGGCAGTATCGGAATTACCTGAAGAAAGCGTACTTCACTGGCAAAGAAACTCATCAAATTCCCTTATGTTCTCCTGCGACATATTTACGAGACAATGACTGGGAACGCCTTGTTCTGTACTAGTCCTGAACAAAGAATGTGGTAAGGTCTATGAGCTCATTTTTTATTTGTAAGTACTATATGCCTGCGTCTTACTGTACTCTGTTCGTGTAGAACAAGTGCTTAAACCTGAAGAACAACTGTTCTCATTTAAGATTCCATTGCTATGGTGCATACTGCTTTGCTCTTGTATCATTGTATTTACTCATACAAACTTATTTTTAAATTGAAGGATCCAATCGAAACTCCAATGGCACAACAGGTATGTTTAAGCATGTTTCTTTAACAGGTTTGCTATTTGCTCTGTTGATTTCAGTTTCAATTGTGTATACAGTTGACTTCTCATATCATGCACATTACTAGCATCACAACAGAGCCAATAGTGTTGTTGTACATGTATACCCGTGGTACCCATCTGAAATCTTGTTGTGCCGTGTAGTTTCCCACACTTGTATTCTTTCAATGCTGCTTTGTCTTGAACTGATATGATTTGAACCGTGTCTCTATTTTGATTTGGCAAGACAATGCAGTGACCATAGGACATAGATATATGTTTGTTTGATGCTTTTATTATGCACTACTTGGCAATAGAAGACTTGGTAGTTTAATCCTGTCCACCTTACTACTGAACTGGTTCACCAAAATGATTTTCATATACTACATGCTAAACCTGTTATGTGTCTACTTGTTTCTTCTTTTAGAATGCTGACAGAATATTGGGGAAGAGTACCTTATTAAGCAATGGTAAAGGAAGTAATGCAGATAAGGTTCAGGATAGGGAGACATCCTTGTTGGTCTCCAACAAAGCTGATAAAACAGCTAAGGGAAACTATCTTGAAGACAGAGAGACAACCCCAAAGTCCTATGTGGGTGTAGTGTTCGAGTTACTGGCCACTACCACTGGAACAAGCTCTTCGAACTCACTATCTGAATCAGTTTGGTTTCTTGAGTCTCAACTACAAGCTGAAAGACATCGATCAGCTGTGCTGCGACAAGAAGCCGAAGGACTGCGGAAGTCCCTGGAGAATTCAGATGCATACTTTCTGGTGCAACATCAATCGTTGGAGGATTTTAGCGCCAAACAGGAGAAAGCTAATAAGCTTGCTAAGCTTATTGCCAGCATGGTGGATACCCAGGATAACATTTCTTGAGCTCTTCTGAAGTTGTTTCAGTTATGGATTTGTTTTGCTGCCGCATTTATTTGCACTGGTGGCCAATTTAGATGGCCAATGTATGTAATATGCTGCTTTGTTCCCTATATTTGCACTGGTGGTGAACTTTCATGCCCAGTGGATGTAATATGTGTAATAGCCGTAATAGTCTAGCATTAGTTGCTTGCTTATTTATTTCCTTATTGTCTTGTTTAGTTGTTTGCTTGTAGTCACTGCAGTTCTTTTTCCACGTTTTTCTAGTGGCCACAATAACCTATTTTTTATAACTAGGCCACAATAACCATGGGCAACATATGGACCGTTGTAACCATGGTCCTGCTACCTGCTGTAGTGACCATGGGCCTCCTACGGGCCATAGGATCCATGGGCCTTCTACGAGCCATATAATCAATGGGCCTTCTACGGGCCGTATGATTGGTTGGCCTAACATGGGCCGTACTAAAATGGGCTAGAGTGGAAATCGTCTGTTTATGCCCGACCATAATGGGCCGTTAATAGGCCGAAATGTATAACGGGCTTAATTCTATCGACATGCATCATGGGTCGTAAATGGACCATATTTGATGATTGTCGGGGGTACACAAACAGGGGTGTATGTTTCCCCCTAACTTGTGCATGAACAGTAGACCTCCAGCACGGCAGCAAGGAAGCAAGCTTCACCAAGACAAGGCCAAGCAGAAGAAACAGCCCTTTGAGGAATCAAAGGGCGGATCAAGAAGACTTAGCCAAGGTAGCAAGATATCACTAAGAAGAAACCTCTCTTGCCAGGCAGGCGAGCCTGGTCAAGTCGAGGCCACCACGAAGACAAGACTCAAGAATACCCCGGCAAGGCTTGTCGGGGCTGCTGGCAGCCTACCTCCCCGCCAAGGCTCCACCGCTCCACCACTCCACCTCATCGCAAGAGAAGTCTCCTATCGGTGCGGTGTCGAGCCCTCAGGTGGCTAAGTGGCTGTCACTCAACGCGTGGCAGCCATTTGGAAGGAAGATTATCTCCACGTGACACCTGTCCAGAGGTGTGTCAAGCAGACAGGCAAGAGATGGCTGAAGCGGCGCGGCAAGGCTTGCCGGGCTACACCCACGACGTGACACTAAGCGGTGCATTTAATGCACCTTGTCCTGTCTGTAGAGTTAGGTATGATAGCACTGTTGGCTATCATATCATTGCATAATGATTGTTTTGCCACTGTGGTAACCCCGTTACCTATAAAAGGAGGGCCGAGGCCACCTTAGAAAGGATTCGGACCCTGGTGTACTCATACGCGCGTAGCTGCTCTCCCCAAGCCCGACCTTGCTAGGATCGAGCACTGCTTGTTCACCGTCATCCACCCATGAATCCACCAAAAGCAGGAGTACGGTTTTACGCCTCACGGCGGCTCGGACCTGGGCAAAAATCACCCGTGTCATCACCGCTGTGCCGGCCCATGGCCTCTGCTCTTTGTGCATGGCGACCTCTCCCCTGCCGAACCAAAAATGGGCCGATGGCTCCATAGGTGGCCATGTGAAACCACGACATCTTTGGCATGCCAGATAGGGGGAGCGCGTGCGTGAACCTGAGGTCGAGATCGGCGCATTAGATCTTCATCATCGTCTTCTTCATCGGCGACTTCATCATCCATGGCGCCCAAGAAAAACCCGGCGCGACTGCTCATCCTTCTAGCTCGAAGGCCCCCTTGCTTGCAGCCACCGGGGCTAAGGAGGCTGCGGCGGCGTCGGGGGATGCAGACGCCACGGGGAACATGACCAGCGCAGGCGGCGCTGTCATCATTCCTCCCGCGGCCGAAGCGGGAGCGGAAAACACTGGAGGAGGGCGCCCACAACAGCACTCCGACGGCCGTGCTCCACAACGCACGGGTGGGGAGAACGCTCAGTCTCCGCCACTCCACCGTACCGAAGAGCGCAGCCAAGGCGACCACGCCCACTCTGGCGTAAACCGTGGCCCCCTGGTTGCCCTTGCAGTGGGTGCGACAGCGGGACAGGCTCCTCCCCCGGGGCGGGGTAACCAAGACGAAGTGCCACACGAGGCTATCAACCCCCAGGCGCACCCTTCTCGCCACCGTACCATCATGGCGGCCGGCTCGCGGCAGCATGAGCGCGCCACCGCCGCCATTGGTACTGGTAGGAGTCGAGCGACATCGCGATCCGCGTCATCTTCCATGCCAAGCACTGCTTCGGAAGCCATGGCGCAAGCCCAGCTCCTGTTGAGATTCCCGCCGGCAGCCGATCAATTGGATGAGTGGAGAGCCACCATCCAAAGTTTGATTGGCTTCGCTGAGGCGGGAGGATCACATCGGGCAGGTCTGCCACGGCATCCACCAGCGACAACGACGGCCCAAGCTGCTGACCATACGGAAGGGGTCCCTCCGACGGTGCAGTCCCTTCCGCAACGGCCAGCGCAAAGACCACAACCAGAGCCACACGTCCGGGAGCCCGACGAGGTGTCAATGGCCTCGTCTAACCCTTGGGCCTGCCAAGATCAGCGGCATGTCCTAGAGGATCGATGTAGAGAAGACACGCGCTTCACCGTAGAGCGACGCCGCGAAACCCGCCGCCAATCTGATAGGCGCAATGGCCCAGACATCGACGAACCCATGCCCGGTGAGGGCGGGTACTTACCCTTCGAGGTTGGATTCCCCGCCTTCACTTGCGAGATACGACAAGTCCGTTGGCCATCTACCCGCGTTTTCAAGCCAGATTTACCAGAAAAGTACGATGGAAGGTTGAACCCAGCAGAGTTCTTGAGCATCTACACCATCGCGGTTCAAGCTGCCGGAGTGAGAGATGAGAAGGTATTCGCCAATTATTTTCCGTTGGCCCTCAAGTCGAATGTGAGGTCATGGCGGATGCACCTTCCGGAGGACTCCATCTCATCGTGGGCCGACCTGTGCCATGAGTTTGTTGGCGCCTTCATGGGCGGCCATCAGGAACCAGGACGGCCCAGCGATCTATAGCTCCTTCCACAAAAGGAAGGGGAGAGTTTGCGGAAATACATGGAGAGATTTAGCCGGGTGCACAGGAATATTCCAGACATCCACCCGGCAGCTGTGATTGTCGCGTTCCAGTCCAACATGCGCAACAGGAAGATATGTTCCAAGATGAATGTTCGGTTGCCCAAGACTATGAACGAGTTGCACACTTTGGCGGATAAGTGTGCTAGAACAGAGGAAGGGAGGCGACTCCCCGGAGAAGAAGATGGCGTCGAAGCTGACTCAGAAGATGATGATGAAGCAATCAACCAGAAGAAGAACAAGAAGCTCAATAAGAAGCGCAAGGAGAAGGTAGCATTGGCTGTGGAAGGCTCAAGCACTCTTAGTACCAGCAAGAAGGCCAAGACCGAAGCTTCCGGCAAGGAAGTTGCCGCGTGCACTAACTGCCGGGAAGCAGCAGCGGCCGAGAAGTCTGGGAAGGCTGATGGCCCGTACTACAAAATCCATCGGACTAAGGGGCATGATCTCCAAGAGTGTCATCAAGTTGAGCAACTCGTTAAGAAGTAGAAAGCTGAGTATGAGAAGTGTGACAGGGAGAAAGACCAAGAAGGCATTGGCGGGAAGGGCCGAGGTGGCAAAGGAGGTCGCCCCGGCAAGGTCCCTCAGCATCAAGGGAAGCCTGCTAAAGGCCGTGTGAAGAAGGTGGTGCAATGGCCAGTTTACTTTGTCAGCTCCCTGTTGAAGGGGGCTAGGTCAAGGTACTCTGGCGTGCAAAAGTTGATCTTTGGCCTTATCATGGCCTCAAGGAAACTGCGCCACTACTTCCAAGCCCACTGATAACCCACAAGTATAGGGGATCGCAACAGTTTTCAAGGGTAGAGTATTCAACCCAAATTTATAGATTCGACACAAGGGGAGCCAAAGAATATTTGTAAGTATTAGCAGCTGAGTTGTCAATTCAACCACACCTGGAGATTAATTATCTGCAGCAAAGTGATCAGTAGCAAAGTAGTATGATAGTTTTGATAATAGTAGCAGCAGCAATAGTAACGGTAACAGTGATAGCAGTAATTTTGTAGCAAGTGCAATAGTAACAATAGCAGTAGTAACTTAGCAAGAACAATATGTAGGAAAATTGTAGGCATTGGATCGGTAATTTGTTGGATGATATTCATCATGAGACAGTTATAACCTAGGGCGATACGGCACTAGCTCCAGTTCATAAATATAATGTAGGCCTGTATTCTGTAAATAGTCATACGTGCTTATGGAAAGAACTTGCATGACATCTTTTGTCCTACCCTCCCGTGGCAGCGGGGTCCATATTGGAAACTAAGGGATATTAAGGCCTCCTTATAATAGAGAACCGGAACAAATCATTAACACACGGTGAATACATGAACTCCTCAAACTACGGTCATCACCGGGAGTGGTCCCGACTATTGTCACTCCGGGGTTGCCGGATCACAACACATAGTAGGTGACTATAACTTGCAAGATCGGATCTAGAACATGGATATAATGGTGATAACATAAACGGTTCAGATCTGAAATCATGGCACCCGGGCCCAAAGTGACAAGCATTTAGCATGGCAAAGTCATAGCAACATCAATCTCAGAACATAATGGATACTAGGGATCAAGCCCTAACAAAACTAACTCGATTACATGATGAATCTCATCCAACTCCTCACCGACCAACGAGCCTACGAAGGAATTACTCACTCCCGGTGGGGAGCATCATGGAATTGGCGATGGAGAAGGGTTGGTGATGACGAAGATCGAAGATCCCCCTCTCCGGAGCCCCAAACGGACTCCAGATCTAGCCTCCCGATGAAGAACAGGAGGTGGCGGCGGCTCCATCTCGCAAAACGCGATAATTCTTTCTCCCTAATTTTTTCTGGAAAAATAGGATTTTATAGAGTCGGTTTCAGGGTCTGCGGGGCCACCAGGTGGGGACAACCCACCTGGGCACGCCTGGGGGGGCAGGCGTGCCCTGGTGGGTTGTGCCCACCCAGGTGCCCCCTCAGGTGGCTCTTGGCTCCGGAAATTCTCTTATTTCGTATAAAAATTCCTTGCAAAGTTTCGTTCCATTCCGAGAACTTTTATTTCTGCACAAAAACAACACCATGGTAGTTCTGCTGAAAACAACGTCAGTCCAGGGTTAGTTTCTTTCAAATCATGCAAATTAGAGCCCAAAACAAGAGGAAAAGCGTTTGGAAAAGTAGATACGTTGGAGACGTATCAACTCCCCCAAGCTTAAACCTTTGCTTGTCCTCAAGCAATTCAGTTGATAAACTGAACGTGAAAAAGAAAAACTTTTACGAACTCTTTTGCTCTTGTTTGCATAAATAAGCTTAAACAGCACCCAGGTTTTCAGCCAATATTATAACTAACCATGTCGACAATAACTCTTAAAAATTATATTAACTCTTATCAATGACATAATCAGCTAGCGAGCAATAATAAGATATCTCAATGGAAACACGTTATTAAAACAACCACGATATAATATGACAATAGTGGTATCTCGCTAGCCCTTTCTGAGACTGCAAAACATAAATGCAGAGCACCTCCAAAGTTCAAGCAGCAACTAAACATTGTAATTCATGGTAGAAAAGATCCAGTCATGATGCACCCAACATTAGCTACACACAATTCATAAGCATGACAGCAGTGCTCTCAGGTTCTGCCGCTTATTTAAGAAGGTGATGACACAACATAAAAGTAAATAGATAGTCCCTTCGCAGAGGGAAGCAATGATTTGCAGAGGTGCCAGAGCTCAAAGCTTAAATTGAGAGATAAAAACATTTTGAGAGGCATACTTTTCCCACCAACAAAAATGACTTAGAGTTTCCAATACTTTCCATGCGAGATATATCATAGGCGGTTCCCAAACAGAAATTAAAGTTTATTCCTTTTCCACCATTTCTTTCACTTTCCATGGCTAGCCGTATCCACGGGTGCCCTCCATACCAACACTTTCCAAGGAATTTATTATTTGACAACATAAAGTAAATTCATTTTTCATTTTGGGACTGGGCATCCCTAATACCTTTGTCGTACTCTCATGCAATGACAAGTGAATAAACACTCATCGTGAGAATAACACATCTAGCATGGAAAAATATCGGCCACCCCTCGCCGCCTCGCGAGCGGTACGAGCACACAAAAGAGAAATTTATTTTGAAAATTGGAGATGGCACATGCAAATTTACTTAGGACGGCAGGGTAATACCGCATATAGGTAGGTATGGTGGACTCAACCGGAATAACTCGGGTTTCAGGTTTTTGATGCACAAGCAGAATTCCCACTTAGTACAGGCGAAGGCTAGCAATTAGGTTGAGAAGCGGCCAGCTAGAGAGCAACAACGGTCATGAACATGCATTATGCATAGGTAACATTGGACACTAGCATGAGTAGGATATGAACACCATGAACATAAATATCATAGAGGCTATGTTGGTTTTGATTCAACTACATACATGAACAAGAGGAGGATACCATATCATCATACTACATCACAATCATCTTAACGCAATGTTGATATCCAAGATAAATCATTATTCACTCCCAGCTACTTATGCATGGCATGAGAAACTATAATCTCTAATTGTCATTGCAAACATGTTTAATCATAATGGGCTGAATCATGGATACTAGGTTAAACATATTTACAAAAACAGAACAAGTCGAGTTCATACCCGTTTCTCTCTGCCACGGCCAGTTCATCGAATATCATCATTATTGCCTTTCACTTGCACGACCGAACAATGTGAAAATGATAATAGTGCAAGAGTGCCGTGGACTAAGCTAGAATCTGCAAACATTTATTCAACAGGAGAAGACAAGGTAAAATGGGCTCTTTATTAGATCAACAATTATGCATATGTGAGCCACTCAACATTTTCATCGTGGTCTTCTCCTTGTTACGACTCGAAAGAAAGAAAAGAAATTCAGAGAACCATACTAAAATATTTTTGGAGTTTTTGGTTTTATTCGAAAGAAGCAAATAAAAAGGGAAAAGCAAAAACGAGAAAAAATATTTACACGGGAAAGCTCCCAACAAGCAAAAGAAGAACAAGGAAATCTTTTTGGGTTTTCTTTTTAGTACTACAACAATTTAAGCTAGGAAGAAAAAAACAAAAAGAAACAAGAAATATATTTTTGGATTTTCTCAAAGTTTTTCAAACACACAAGAAGAAAGCAAGAAAATAATTCTAACATGGATAATACAATGAAAAAGTGTGGACACCGACAACTGAAATGAAATGTGTAAACATGAATGTAATGTCGGTGGAAATACGTACTCCCCCAAGCTTAGGCTTTTGGCCTAACTTGGTAATCACCAGTCGTAGAAGCCATGAGGTCCTATGTTGAAGTGCTGAGGTGCGGGCACCTGAGGGTCCCACTGTTGAGGCTCCTCCTGTGCCGCAACCTGGTTATTCCGGTAAGCGATGATGTCCGCAGGCATAATCCTGTATCCACCCCTGGCAATGGGATCAAACAAAGCAGGTGCAGGCAGTGGAATAATATCACAGGTTTTCACACTAAAAACCAGATTATAAGGAAGAGGAATGTCAGGATAATCGACAGCAATAAACTGATGGTATTCCATAGCAGCGCGATCTAGGTGAACCTTGGGCAAAGGGTAATCATGCTAGCGTATCTGAACATTAAAGTGAGCTGCCAGGTGAGTAGCGTAAATACCACCATGTATTTTACCCTTGGATTTATTAATGTGGAGGCGGCGCGCCACAATAGCTCCCAAGCTATAAGTGTTGTCGCCTTCCAGTGCACGACGTAAAACAGCAAGGTTTGGGGCACTGAGTGCACCCACCTTCTCTCTAGCAAGCAAGCACTTTGCAATGAAAAGAGCAAAATAATGAACAGCAGGAAATTGCAAGCTAGTGGCGGTGACACTCGACACTCCTCTCTCATCCCCCACAGACAGAGTACGGTAAAAACCTTCAAACTCTGCAGGCCTAGGCTCTACCAACCCACCATCAGAAGGAAGCAAGCATATTTCACAAAATTCAGTAAGCGGTATCTGATGGGGTTCAGCGTATAAATTAAATTGCACTTCAGGGGGATTATTCTTAGGAAGGAAAGTAAAACTTGCACAAAGGAATTTGTGAGGAGATGATACTGTTCGCATTCAGCTGTGATGAAGTCGGTGAGGCTGGCATTAGCAGCATATTGTGCAAACTCTTGGAGGATTCCGGCCCCTTCCATGAACGGGGTATGCGGCCATTCGCACGGCCGTAACTCCGCCAACCTCCGGGTGCGGAGATCACTGTCAGATGACTCCCCAGTTACTCCCTTGGAATTTTTCTTGGAAGCAAACTTCCTAAAGATACTCATGTTTTTCCTATGAGCAAAATTCTGAAATTTTTAGTCCACAAAATTTTTCTCAACAAAACTTAACAAGATTGATAGCAACTACTCATAGGGAAGCATAGAGGCAATAACAAGCATTCAAACCACTTAGAACTCTAAGAATTCAACATGCAAGCTCATCTATAGCAGCACCAAGAGTAGCTAATTATTCAAAATATAAACAACTAAAGCAAAAACAAATTGGACACACGGAGGAGTCACATACCAAGCAACAATCCCCCAAAACAGTTTCGGAAACGGAGCTTCGAGCAAAGAGATCGAAATCCGTGGGTTTGAGAGCAAGAACACGAGAGCAAGAGCAATGGTGAATTTTTTCTGGAGGTAGGTGATGATGTGGGATGAAGAGATAAGTGAGGGGGCCCACGTGGGGCCCACAACCCACCAGGGCGCGCCTGGGGATCCTGGTGCACCCAGGTGGGTTGTGCCCACCTGGTGCACCTCCCTCTGATATTATTTGCACCAGAAATTCTTAAATATTCAGAAAAAAATCGTATTAAATTTTCAGGGCATTCTGAGAACTTTTATTTTTTGGTCATTTTTTATTGCACGGGAAAAATCAGAAAACAGACAAAACATGGCATTTTATTTTATTGAACTAATAGGAACAGAAAATAAAAGGTAGGGACAGAAGGTAGTTCTCACTAAATTCATCAACTTCATACCTCTAAAAAATGATCCATTAATAAGTTTGATCAAGTCTTATTAACAACCACTTTCGATTAGCATGAAACCGAAGAACTTTCGGAAATCACTAAGTTACCTCAACGGGGATATGAATGTCCCCAACAATAAGCATTTCATATTTCTTTTTGGTAGCAGGTGGAGGTAGTTGAAAACTTCCAATAGTGATTGTCGGAGATTTTTCAATAACATTAATACCATTCACTTGGAATTGTTTCTTCAGAAAGTGCACCGTATGCTCATTACCATTGATATGAAAAGTGACCTTGCTTTTATTGCAATCAATAACAGCCCCTGCAGTATTCAAGAAGGGTCTACCAAGGATAATCGACATGTTATCGTCCTCGGGCATCTCAAGTATAACAAAGTCAGTCAAAATAGTAACATTAGCAACAACAACGGGCACATCCTCACAAATACTGATAGGTATGGCAGTTGATTTGTCAGCCATTTGCAAAGATATTTCAGTAGGTGTGAGTTTATTCAAATCAAGTCTTTTATATAAAGAGAAAGGCATAACACTAACACCAGCTCCCAAATCACATAAAGCAGTTTTCACATAATTCTTTTTGATGGAGCAAGGTATAGTTGGTATTCCCGGATCTCCAAGTTTTTTAGGTACTCCATCCTTAAAAGTGTAATTAGCAAGCATGGTGGAGATTTCAGCTTTCGGTATTTTTCTCTTATTAGTGATGATATCCTTCATGTGCTTTGCATAAGGAGGCATTTTCAAGATATCAGTCAAGCGAGTACGCAAAAAGACTGGCCTCAGCATTTCAGCAAAGCGTTCAAATTCTTCATCATCTTTCTTTTAGTTGACTTAGGTGGAAAGGGCATAGGTTTTTGAACCCATGGTTCTCTTTCTTTACCGTGTTTTCTAGCAACAAAGTCCTTTTTATCATATCTTTTATTCTTGGGTTGTGGGTTATCAAGATCAACTGCTGGTTCTATCTCAACATCATTGTCTGGTCCTTTATTATTTGGTTGGGTATCTTCATGAACCTCATCATTATCTTTTTCATTATCAGAAGGTGAGTGTTCACTACCAGATTGATTTTCAGCATCATAGATAGAAACTTCATTATCATTATTAGGAGGTTTTTCTACTTCAGGTTCACTAGAGGCATGCAAAGTCCTATCATTTTTCTTCTTCTTTTTCTTTTTAGAAGGACTATGTGTATCAGTGTCAACTCTTTGAGAGTCTTGTTCAAATCGTTTTGGGTGTCCCTTAGGATAAAGTGGTTCCTGAGTCATCCTACCTCCCCTAGTCATTACTCTAACAGCATGATCATTGATATTATTATTCATTTCATCAAGCAATTCTCTTTGAGATTTAGCAACTTGTTCTAACTGGGTTTGTACCATAGAAGCATGCTTCCCTACACCTCTAACATCATTTGAGATTCTAAATAACAAGTCACTCAAGCGAGCAATCATATCAGAATTGTATTTTAATTGTTTCGTAACATTTGCATTGAAGTGATCTAGTTTTATAATGTAATTTTCAAACTCATAAAGGCATTGGCTAGGGTGCATATTGTGAGGATTATCATTATCATTGAATTTCATTAGAGAATTTACCTCTACCACCGCAGATGGTGGTGGTGTATCAAGCCCATGTATTTCTTCAATAGGAGGTAAATTTTTGACATCCTCAGCTTTAATACCTTTTTCCTTCATAGATTTCTTTGCCTCTTGCATATCTTCGGGACTGAGATATAAAATACCCCTCTTCTTCGGAGTGGGTTTAGATGGTGGTTCAGGAGGAGTCCAATCATCATAATTTTTCAATATGTTATTCAATAGTTCTTCGGCTTGTCCAATAGTTCGTTCCCTGAAAACACAACTAGCACAACTATCTAGGAAGTCCCTAGAAGCATCGGTTAGTCCATTATAGAAGATATCAAGTATTTCATTTTTCTTAAGAGGATGATCAGGCAAAGCATTAAGTAACTGGCAAAGCCTCCGCCAAGCTTCTGGGAGACTCTCTTCTTCAATTTGCACAAAGTTAAATATTTCCTGTAAGGCAGCTTGTTTCTTATGAGCAGGAAAATATTTTTCAGAGAAGTAATAAATCATATCCTGGGGACTACGCACACAACCAGGAGCAAGAGTATTGTACCAAGCTTTAGCATCACCCTTTAATGAGAACGGAAATAATTTGAGAATATAGTAATAGCGAGTTTTCTCATCATGAGTAAAAAGGGTGGCTATGTCATTCAACTTAGTAAGATGTGCCACAACAGTCTCAGTTTCATAACCATGGAAAGGATCAGATTCGACCAAAGTAATTAACTCTGGGTCGACAGAGAATTCATAATCCTTATCATCAATAAAGATAGGTGAGGTAGCAAACTTAGGATCATATTGCATTCTAGCATTCAGAGATTTTTCTTTATACTTGCATAATAATTTCTCTAGATCATCTCTATCCTTACAAGCAAGAATATCTCTAGTTGTCTCCTCATTCATAACATAACCTTCCGCTACCTTAGGCAATTCATATCTGGGAGGGCTAGTTCAAGTAGGTGTTTCAATATTTTCAGTTTGAAGTATAGGGGATCGCAACAGTTTTCGAGGGTAGAGTATTCAACCCAAATTTATAGATTCGACACAAGGGGAGCCAAAGAATATTTGTAAGTATTAGCAGCTAAGTTGTCAATTCAACCACACCTGAAGATTAATTATCTACAGCAAAGTGATCAGTAGCAAAGTAGTATGATTGTTTTGATAATAGTAGCAGCAGCAATAGTAACGGTAACAGTGATAGCAGTAATTTTGTAGCAAGTGCAATAGTAACAATAGCAGTAGTAACTTAGCAAGAACAATATGTAGGAAAATCGTAGGCATTGGATCGGTAATTTGTTGGATGATATTCATCATGAGACAGTTATAACCTAGGGAGATACGGCACTAGCTCCAGTTCATAAATATAATGTAGGCATGTATTTCGTAAATAGTCATACGTGCTTATGGAAAGAACTTGCATGATTTCTTTTGTCCTACCCTCCCGTGGCAGCGGGGTCCATATTGGAAACTAAGGGATATTAAGGCCTCCTTTTAATAGAGAACCGGAACAAAGCATTAACACACGGTGAATACATGAACTCCTCAAACTACGGTCATCACCGGGAGTGGTCCTGACTATTGTCACTCCGGGGTTGCCGGATCATAACACGTAGTAGGTGACTATAACTTGCAAGATCGGATCTTGAACATGGATATAATGGTGATAACATAAATGGTTCAGATCTGAAATCATGGCACCCGGGCCCAAAGTGACAAGCATTAAGCATGGCAAAGTCATAGCAACATCAATCTCAGAACATAATGGATACTAGGGATCAAGCCCTAACAAAACTAACTCGATTACATGATGAATCTCATCCAACTCCTCACCGACCAGTGAGCCTATGAAGGAATTACTCACTCCCGGTGGGGAGCATCATGGAATTGGCGATGGAGAAGGGTTGGTGATGACGAAGATCGAAGATCCCTCTCTCCGGAGCCCCAAACGGACTCCAGATCTGGCCTCCCGATGAAGAACAGGAGGTGGCGGCGGCTCCGTCTCACGAAACGCGATAATTCTTTCTCCCTGATTTTTTTCTGGAAAAATAGGATTTTATAGAGTCGGTTTCAGGGTCTGCGGGGCCACCAGGTGGGGACAACCCACCTGGGCGCGCCTGGGGGGGGGGCAGGAGCGCCCTGGTGGGTTGTGCCCACCCAGGTGCCCCCCTTAGGTGGCTCTTGGCTCCAGAAATTCTCTTATTTTGTATAAAAATTCCTCGCAAAGTTTCGTTCCATTCTGAGAACTTTTATTTCTGCACAAAAACAACACCATGGTAGTTCTGCTGAAAACAGCGTCAGTCCGGGGTTAGTTTCATTCAAATCATGCAAATTAGAGTCCAAAACAAGAGGAAAAGCGTTAGGAAAAGTAGATACGTTGGAGACGTATCACCCACGAGATCACAGTTGCCACCCGTTTCCCTTTGCAACGCATACTGAGGAACCCGGAGGCCACTGGTAGAATAGTGGAATGGGCTTTGGAGTTATCAAGCTTTGGTTTGAAGTTTAAGAGCACGTCAACCATACAGAGCAGAGCACTGGCAGAATTAATTGCAGAATGGACACCCACTCCAGATGAAGAGATGCTAGAAACGGTTATCCCCAGCAAGGAAGTGCCCCAAGAATGGATCATGTACTTTTACGGCGCCTTTTCACTGCAAGGTGCGGGAGCCGGCGTGCTCCTTATCGCTCCTATAGTGGAGCACCTCAAGTACATAGTCTAGATGCATTTCCCCCGGGAGGAAGCTACCAAACACCGCAGAATATGAAGGGCTCCTTGCCGGCCTCAGGATCACAGCAGAGTTGGGAATTAAAAGGTTGATCATTCGTGGAGACTCACAGCTTGTGGTGAGGCAAGTGAACAAGGATTATCAGAGTCCATTGATGGAGGCATATGTGGAGGAAGTGAGAAAGCTAGAGGAGCACTTCGATGGATTGCAAACAGAGCACGTGCCACGTGCTGAAAACAGCATTGCTGATCATTTGTCCAAGTGCACTACGCAAAAGCTTCCTATGGAACCAGGGACTTTTTGTTCTCCACCTGACTCAGCCCTCCGTATCCCCAGCAACAATGGCAAGAAAGAGGAGGAACTTGGACTCCGGCAAGCCTCTCCCGGCAGAGCTCCCCAAAGCTCCCGGCAGAGAGGTTGGCGGAAACAACTCCACTTCGCTTGGTGAGCAGCACCCTCCCGCCAAACTACCAGTCCTTGCGGTTGAGTCATGCGCTCCCACAAACGAGGAGGTGCTGCTGGTCCTTGTTGTCGAGCCTCAGGCTCCAACCTGGGCACGGCACATAGTCCATTTCCTCAAGATAGGAGAACTTCCTGAAGAGCAAGAAGAAGTTGAAAGAGTAGCCCGGAGGGCCAGTATGTATCAGTTCGTCGATGACATGCTATACAGAAGGAGGCCCAACAGTGTGAAATTGAAGTGCATTTTCCGGGAAGAGGGGAAGGAACTGCTGGCAGAAATACACAGAGGCATGTGCGGCTCTCATATTGGATCAAGAGCCTTGGTTGGAAAGGCTTTCTAGTAAGGTTTCTACTGGCCCACGGCCCTTCAAGATGCAATCGAGCTAGTCACCAGATGTGAGGCCTGCCAGTTCCACTCGAAGAACATCCATTAACCTGCTCAAGCTCTCGAGACAATCCCTTTGTCATGGCCCTTTTCGGTCTGGGAGCTCAACATCTTGGGCCCCTTCCCCCGTGCTACCGAGGGCTTTGAGTTCTTGTACGTCGCCATTGACAAGTTCTCAAAGTGGCCGGAGGTGGAGCCCATGAGGAAGGTGACTGCACAGTCAGCTATCAAGTTTCTGAAAGGACTGGTGTGCCGCTTCAGAGTACCTGCCAGGGTCATCACTGACAACGACACCCAGTTCATGAGCCGCGCCTTCATGCAATACGTTCAAGCCCTCGGAAGCAAGGTTTCATTCGCCTCTGTTGCTCATCCCAGAAGCAATTGACAAGTTGAGAGGGCAAACACTGAAGTGCTGCAAGGACTCAAGACAAGAACATTTGATAAGCTGTGAAAGTGCGGAAGGCGCTGGATCGATGAGCTGCCGGTGGTTCTTTGGTCCCTCCGTACGACACCAAATCGAGCTACCGGCTAGACTCCCTTCTCCCTAGTCTATGGGGCAGAAGCAGTGATCCCCACGGAACTCATATACGGGTCACCTCGAGTATTTGCCTACAATGAAGTAGAGCAAGAGCAGCACCGGCATGACGATGACGTGCTCCTCGAGGAGAACCGTCTTCAGGCTGTTATGCATGCTGCACGCTATCAGCAAGCCCTGCGCCGCTATCACAGCCACATGGTTCACTCCCGGAGTCTTGAGGAAGGCGACCTTGTCCTTAGGCGTGTTCAGTCCGCGAAGGGTGCAAACAAGTTGACGCCGAAGTGGGGAGGCCCTTACCGGGTGGTACGAGTCACCAGACCTGGCGCGGTCCATCTGGAGACTGGAGATGGCGTTCAATTGCAAAACTCATGGAATATTGAGCATCTCCGTAAGTTCCACTCATAAGGCGCGGCTGTCGGGCCCTGCCCAGCAGCCACCCTTTTGTACAAGCGTTGCCGATGTTGCATGTAACCCTTTGTACAAAGCCAAGCGCAGACCCTGAGCAACAGATAAATTCACGAAGCGTTGGGGGCCCCCGAAACTTGCATGCATGCATAGCATAACATGAGCATGTCATGATCATGTAGATGAGGTCATATGTTACTACATATCATGAGCGTGTAGATGAGGTCATATGATTGCCTTGCTTTCCTCTGCGCTAACTACAGGACTCTAGCCGTGGACTCGATCCCGAAAAGAAGAAATGGAAGCAAGTCTGCATATCGATCCCCGGCAAGCCAAACATACAAGTTCCCTCTCATCCATGCATGTCTCTGTGAGAAAGAAACTTGTGCATAGAAAAACCTCGTCACCTTTGAGACATTTGAGCTCCCATCCTTTGACCCAAACGCTGCTTCATTCAAGATGGTCGAAGTGGCTTTTGCTAGAGAAGGTTCGACGAGGGGCCAGTCCCCTTCCATAGTTTCGAAGCCCGGCAGGCCCAGCCCCGCGGCAACAAACTGAAGGTGCCCGGTAGGATAACTTGCCGGAGAGAACTTGTTTACTTAAAAGTATAGAGGCATTCCTCCTCTGCATGGATACAGTACATGCACAAGTACCCAGCAAGACCGTCTTTTTTCATTAATATGCGAATAAACAAGTACAAGGCTTACGGAATACAAATATGGATAGATGAGGTTACATATTTAAGACTAAAATTTGGCAAATGCCTACATGTTTTAGACTGAAAAAGAGATAAGTGCCCCGTAATCCCTTTCTTGTCCCTCTCCTCCTAGGAACTACAGCAGGAGGTGAAGAGGGCAAAAGGAGTGCCTGAGCAGAAGCCCAGCCCAACCCCGTCAGGGCCTGCCGGGAGCAGCCTGACAAGATCGGGAGTGGCGAGGCTGCGAAGGAGGAAGACGAAGAGAGCAGCTTGACGGTGCCCTGGTCACCACCTCTATGACCGGCGGGGAAGGCCTGCCGAGGACCAGCCGGAAGACTGCTGGAGGAGACGAAGGCACCAAGAGAACATTCCCCCCGGTAACCATCCAGAAGAGGCTGGTGATGATGGTGCCGGGGAGGGTGGCAAAGAGCTGGAAGACGGGGCGACCGGCAGGAAGAACGAGACGAATGAGTCAGTGCCATCATACTCCGACCTGACGGCCTGCCCCCCGCCTTCATCGTCTCCGCCCATTTTTTCCTTGTCACTGTCGCTCTAGGGAGGCGCCGGGCCCTTGGCCCGTCACCTCCCTCGAAGGAGTGGCCGACGACGGCGGCGGCGCCCAAGGCGCACGGGGGGCACCGTTCCCCACCTTGGCGGGCAGGAGGGCACCGCCATCTTCAGAGTCACCCCCGGCTTCACCGAAGAGAGCAGTGCTGGGTTTACTGAAGATCCCAAGCACGATCCTGCAGGTGCGCTCCAGATGCCCTGAGGGCTCCACCGACAGGTCGACAAGCTCCAACAGCTTGCGACAGAGGCAACACTCTTCCCCGAACGGCGAGCTCGTGTGCAAGGGGCGAGCACTCCGCCATCATGAAGAAGCGCTGCACCTTACACACCGGGGTAGGTGTGGCGTTCGCTGACGCGCCGCCGCGAACCGCGACCGCCCCTACTACGGTCGCCGCGCCCCCACGACCCGTGGTAATTACGTGGAGTAGACGCTGGTTTGACTAGTCGTCCAAAAAAACACTGCATGTGCAGCGTTCCTTCGACGCGTGTCCGTGCACTATTTGGGGGCCTAACCCAACATGCCCGGCAACACATATGGCTCAGGCCCGGGGGCTTCTATCGGGGTACACAGACAGGGGTGTATGTTTCCCCCTGACTTGTGCATGGACAGTAGACCTCCAGCACGGCAGCAAGGAAGAAAGCTTCACCAAGACAAGGCCAAGCAGAAGAAACAGCCCTTTGAGGAATCGAAGGGTGGATCAAGAAGACTAAGCCAAGGCAGCAAGATATCACTAAGAAGAAACCTCTCTTGCCAGGTAGGCGAGCCTGGTCAAGTCAAGGCCACCCCGAAGACAAGACTCAAGAATGCCCCGGCAAGCCGCTAGCGGCCTACCTCCCCGCCAAGGCTCCACCGCTCCACCACTCCACCTCATCGTAAGAGAAGTCTCCTATCGGTGCGGTGTCGAGACTTCAGGTGGCTAAGTGGCTGTCACTCAACGCGTGGTAGCCATTTGGAAGGAAGATTATCTCCATGTGACACCCGTCCAGAGGCGTGTCAAGCAGACATGCGAGAGATGGCTGAAGCGGCGCGGCAAGGCTTGCCGGGCTACACCCACAACGTGACACTAAGCGGTGCATTTAATGCACCTTGTCCTGTCTGCAGAGTTAGGTATGATAGCACTATTGGCTATCATATCATTGCATAATGACTGTTTTGCCACTGTGGTAACCCCTTTACCTATAAAAGGAGGGCCGAGGCAACCTTAGAAAGGATTCGGACCCTGGTGTACTCATACGCGCGTAGCTGCTCTCCCCAAGCCCGACCTTGCTAGGATCGAGCACTGCGTGTTCACCATCATCCACCCATCAATCCACCAAAAGCAGGAGTACGATTTTACGCCTCACGGTGGCCCAGACCTGGGTAAAAATCGCCCGTGTCATCACCGCCGTGCTGCTCTACGACCTCCGCTCTTTTTGCATTGCGACCTCTCCCCTGCCAAACCAAAAAGGGACCGATGGCTCCATAGGTGGCCGTGTGAAACCACGACAATGACGCTATGAAAACAGCCCAATGAGTTAACGGTTCACAAACGGGCCCACTCTAACTACGGGCTGAATTTGGCCCACAAGTGGAACAGGACAGTAACAGACCGTAAGTAACCGAATGCTGGAAATGAGCCCAAGAATAAATTGGCCCTTAGAAGGCCGAAAGTTAACATGGGCTGGAAACGGACCAACAGAATAATGGGCCGTTAATGGGTATAAAGCGATACACTGTTCATTATGGGCCAGTTCCACCACGGGCCTTTAATGGGCCCAGAGTTACAAAGGGCCTCGTATGGGCCGAAAGACATCATGGGCCGAAAGTTACAATGGGCTAGAATCATATTGGACGGCCCAGATGACGCTACTAGGCCTAATTCGGATAGGACATAACAGGTCATGAGTTAGCGGGCTGTACATGGGCTATATGTGAACATGCCGTTAACAGGCTTTCCGTGGGCCGGGCCGCTACCTTTTGACCAAGTCAAACGGGCCGGCCTTTT
Organism: Thinopyrum elongatum; assembly: GCA_011799875.1. Lineage (NCBI taxonomy): Eukaryota > Viridiplantae > Streptophyta > Magnoliopsida > Poales > Poaceae > Thinopyrum > Thinopyrum elongatum. The sequence continues at coordinate 314,463,553 of CM022301.1, forward strand.
CACCTGAATGGGCCTCTATTGGGTCGTGCCACGTGTCAGCGTATCATAGGCGCCTCCCGTACAATGAGTGGATGACATCTGTCCCAACGCTGAGCTGACACGTGGTTCCTCGGGCCATTGAGAATTTTACATGTGGAAAATCCCCATTGGTCCGGGCTGTTAACAGGTTATCGGATCCAAACTGGAACCCGATAGCTTAACGGTGACCCGCTATGATGGATGCCATGTGTCGGTTACCCTTGACAAAAGCACTTCCATGACGCGCCATTTATCGTCATGGAAGTGGACACTTCCGTGATGATAATTTTGGTATTATCATGGAACACTTCTACGATAGCACATGTATGACTATCTTGATTCTGTCAATAAATTGTCATGGATGTACATGCATGACAAAAAATGTGACCTACTATGACAAACACGTATCATCACAGAAGTGGTTTTTTTTGTAGTGCAAGAAGCCGAAGGACTGAGGAAGTCCCTGCAGAATTCAGATGCATACTTTTTGGTGCAACAGTAAGCGCTAGACGATTTTAGCGCCAAACAAGAGAAAATTAATAAGCTTGCTAAGCTTCTTGCCAGCATGGTGGGTATCCAGGATATCGTTTCTTGAGCTCTTCTGAAGTGGTTTCAATTCTGGACTTGTTTTGCTGCCGCATTTATTTTCACTGGTGGCCAATTTAGACACCCGGTGTATGTAATATGCTGCTTTGTTCATGATATTTGCACTGGTGGTGAACTTTGATGCCCAGTCGATGTAATATTTGTAATAGCCGTAATAGCCTAGCGTAAGTTGCTTGCTTATTTATTTCCTTATTATCTCGTTTATTTTTTTGCTTGTAGTCACTGCAGTTCTTTTTCCGTGGTAACCTTTTTATTTAGAACTTGGCCACAATAACCATGGGCAGCATACAGACCGTTGTAACCATGGTCCTGTTGCCTGCTGTAGTGGGCCTCCTAAGGTCCGTATGATCCATGGGCCTTCTACGGCCCGCAGATTCAATGGGCCTTCTACAGGCCGTATGATCGCTTGGCCAAACATGGGCCGTACTTTCGTGGACCATTAACGGACCAAAATATGGGCCGTAAACTGGCTAGAATGGAAATCGTCTGTTTCTGAGCCGACCATAACGGGCCGTTAATAGGCCGATGTGTACAATGGGCTTAAATCTATCGGCAGGCATAACGGGTCATTAATGGGCCATATTGGACGACGCTATAAAAACGGCCCAATGGATTAACAGGCCACAGACGGGCTGACTTTAACCACAGGCTGAATTTGGCCCACAAGCAGAACCGGCCAGTAACTGACTGTAAGTAATTGAATGCCGGAAATGAGCCCAATAATAAATGAGCCCTTAGAAGGCCGAAAGATAACACGGGCTGGAAACGGACCAATGGAATAAAGGGCCGTTAATGGGTATAAAGCGATATACTGTTCATTATGGGCCAGTTTCACCGCGGTCCGTTTATGGGCCAAGAGTTACAAAGGGCCTCATATGGGTCGAAAGATGTCATGGGCCATACATGGACCGGAAGTTACAACGGGCTGGAATCATATTGGACGGCCCATATGACGCTACTGGGCCTAATTCAGATAGGCTATAACAGGCCATGAGTTAGCTGGCTGTAAATGGGCTATATGCGAACAAGCCGTTAACAGGCTTTCCGTGGGCCGGGCCCCTACCCTTTGACCAAGTCAAAAGGGCTGGCCTTTTGACCTGAATGGGCCATTGTTGGGCCGAGCCACGTGTCGACGTATCATAGGCGTGTCCCGTCCATTCACTGGATGACATCTATCCCAGCACTGAGCTGACACGTGGATACTCCAGCGAATGAGAATTTTACACATGGAAAATCCCCACTGGTCAGTGCTGTTAACGGGTTATCGGATCCAAACCGGAACCCGATAGCTTAACAGCGACCCGTTACGGTGGATGCCATGTGTCGGTTACCCTTGACGAAAACACTTCCATGACGCGTGATTTATCGTCATGGAAGTGGACACTTCCGTGATGATAATTTTGGTATTGTCATGGAACACTTCTACGACAGCACAGGTATGACTATCTTGATTCTGTCATAAAATCGTCATGGATGTACATGCATGACAGAAAACGTGACCTACTATGACAAACACGTATCATCACGGAAGTGTTTTTTTTAGTGATGATTGTGGGCAATATTGAAAATGGTGCATCTGGGTACGGTAATTTATTTACTATGTTTTCAGTGTTTCAGTCCACCGACTAGTGGGTGGACACACATGCAGGTGTTCATGTGTGTGCTAACATTTCATTGTTTTCTTCTTACCAGGTCACAGGCCACGGGTCTGTATTGATGGGGAATGGCGCGGGTGCTTCTGTTCATGGTGTTGGCATGGTCGATCTGAAGTTTACTTTGGGAAGGATCGTGCAGCATGTCCCCGCCATCAAGAAGAACCTCGTCGGTGGCTCCCTTCTATGTAGAGAAGGGTTTGAGTTAGTCTTCACGTCTAATAAATTAGTTGTTATGAAATATGGACTCTTTTTTGGAAAAGGTTATGAGAACAGAGGAATGTTTCGCCTTTCCCTCGCAGATTTTTGTAATAAAGTCATGAACCATATTCATTCGAGTGTTAATGAATCTGAAGTTTGGCATTCACGTCTTTGTCACATTAGTTTCAGTGTTATGACGCGGCTAGCTAAGTTGAATTTAATCCCGGGTTTCACTTTAGCCAAAGGTTCTAAGTACCTTTCATGTGTGCAAGCTAAGCAACCTCGTAAGCCTCACAAGGCTGCGGAGGAGAGACACTTGGCACCATTAGAACTCGTACATTCTGATCTTTGTGAGATGAATGGTGTGTTGACTAAAGGTAGAAAGAAATACTTCATGACATTGATAGATGATTCCACTAGATATTGCTATGTGTATCTGTTAAATACTAAAGATGAGGCTCTACACTACTTTAAAATCTATAAGGCAGAAGTTGAGAATCAACTTGAAAAGAAAATTGAACGAGTCCGGTCAGATCGTGGTGGAGAGTACTTCTCGAGTGAGTTTGATTCTTTTTGTGTGGAACACGACATTATTCATGAAAGGACACCTCCCTATTCACCCCAGTCAAACAGGGTTGCCGAGCGGAAAAACCGTACTCTAACTGATTTGGTTAACGCCATGTTAGATACATCGGGTTTATCCAAGGCATGGTGGGGGGAGGCTATATTGACGGCATGTCATGTCCTGAATAAAGTTCTGACAAAGGATAATGAGGTCACTCCCTATGGGAAATGGGCAAAGAGAAGGACAACACTCTCATACTTGCGTACTTGGGGTTGTTTAGCGAAAGTCCACGTGTCGATCCCCAAAAAGCGTAAGCTTGGACCAAAGACCGTGGACTGCGTTAATTTGGACTACACTAAGAATATCATTGGCTATAGATTTCTATTAGTGAAATCTGAGGTACCTGACCAGAAGGTCGATACAATTATGGAGTCTAAGGATGCTACATTCTTTGAGGATATTTTTCTATGAGAGATATGCAAAGCACTTCTAGACAGCAATCTGAGAAGACTCCTGAGCCTGCCATTCCTATGAAATATTATGAACAAACACCTGATGATAATCCTGAGGAGGATGACGAGGAAACCCTTGGTAGGGGTAAGAGATAAAGGACTGTGAAGACCTTTGGTGATGATTTCTTCGTGTACCTCGTGGATGATACTCCCACTTCTATTTCAGAAGCGTATGCCTCACCAGAAGCTGACTACTGGAAGGATGCGGTCCGTAGAGAGATGGATTCCATCATGGCTAATGGGACATGGGAGATTACTGAATGTCCCTATGGTTGCAAACCATTGGGATGTAAGTGGGTGTTCAAAAAGAAGCTTAGGCCCGATGGTACGATTGAAAAGTACAAGGCTAGGCTTGTGGCCAAGGGCTATGACTAGAAATAAGAGGAAGATTTCTTAGATACTTATTCACCTGTGGCCAGACTGGCCACTATTCGAGTATTACTCTCGTTGGTGGTCTCGCATGGTCTTCTCGTCCACCAGATGGATGTTAAGATGGCTTCCCGGAATGGAGAGCTAGATGAGGAAATCTACATGCAACAGCTAGATGGCTTTGTGATAGATGGTTAGGCAGGAAAAGTGTGTAGGTTGCTGAAGTCTTTATATGGCCTGAAACAGGCACCTAAGCAATTGCATGAGAAGTTTAATACAACTCTGGCATCTCTGGCTTTGTTGTTAATGAAGCTGACAAATGTGTATACTATCACCATGGTGGGGGCGAAGGAGTTATACTGTGCTTGTATGTTTATGACATACTGATATTTGGAACTAACACTGGTATAACGAGGTGCTATACAAACGGTTTTTAACCCCTTTCCGCAACGGTGTTTTGAACCGTCGCCAAGTGAGTGACTGCGATACGGGGGTCCTTCCCACACGACCCAGAAACCGTCGGGGATAGGCCCTCCGGTCACACATGCTCGGCAAAGTGAGGTCGTGTGCGACAGGCGAGCGATCAAATACGGTTATACGTACAGTTGTGCTAGAAAAACAATTATACAGGCCAAATCATTTCCGGTCGTAAGTACATCCCACACAGTCAGTCCCGGCTAAACGTTTTCGTTCGTATGTACATTCCACACAGTCAATCCAAGGAATACGTTTCCGTTAGTATGTACATCCCACACAGTTAATCCAAGAAGTACGTTTCCATTCGTATATACATCCCACACAGTCACTCCAAGGAAAACATTTCCGTTCGTAGGTACATCACACACAATTTTCCCCATTAAATCATTTGTGATAGCGTTGCCATTGCACACGATATTAACAATTTTATCGTTTGCGTTATTTAATGCATCACACACGATGCGTAGAAGAAACTGTGTGGCAAAGGCTGTCCATCACACACACTTTTTATGTGGTAAATGTTTGCGCAAGGTGGCCTAACGCAAACAGTTTTCAAGAGGATGTCGTGTGTGATTGTTCATTGATCCAACATGGTTTATTCCTAGAAACTGTGTGCGTTGCCTGAGGTCATCGCCCACGGTGTTTTCTCAATAACCGTTTGCAATAGAAAAACCCAATTAGCAGGCTAATTGGCCATTAGCAGGCTAATTGTCCTATTATTAATAATCCATTTATTAATCTAATTGACATTTCATATTAAGCACACAATATATTTCATTTTCATATTAAGGAAGCATGATTTCATAATTGAAATACATCAGAGTACAACATCATATAGCTTCAGCACTCAGCTACCCCATTACAGAACTGCACCAGCACCAAGTTTCACATGCAACATCTATAACCTTTCGAAATTAGCATCATAGACGGTACATAGACAGATGGATCTCATCTGGAAAACTGCTGAAGCGGAAGGCAAATATTTAGCCTTCATTGATGTTGAAGGTCTTTGCAACTTTAGGCCAGTGCCTGTGGATGATTGACCGCCCATCCTTCGTCCTCTTCAGGAACACTTCAATATTGAACCGTGGGTATTGTATGAATACCTTCCTCGCCTCCTGACCATACAGGTCGTTTGAGAGATAATCATCAGTGAACAGCTTTGGAAAGGCCTGAAAACAAGGATGTGCATAAATATCTTCTCTATATTGGAAATGGGGCAAAGGAACTAAAAAGGCAAGGTATAATAGTTAGTACCATTATGTAGTGAACTGATGTCTTCTTCATTGTGCAGACAAAGATCTTGTTGTTTTTTGTCGCTAATTTCTTTATCCTAACAATCTTTCTGAGTTTCTTGACTTGACAGATATTCATGGACAACACATTTCCCCATATGCAAAAAGGGTCGAATAGTGGGTCAAAACCTCTGACAGTAGGACCTACATGTGCAAGACCAAATTGTTAAAAACCTAAATATTAGAATGGTTCCTGCAATTGCACAATAATGTCTATTAGACAAAGGACCATGCATGTGCAAACCTCGATTGTAAACCTCAGTGCTTCCCATTGTTTCCCTGCAACACATATAAGGTAGTTAGTGATCAGGTTAAGTGAGGGTTCGCATGCTATCAGTAAAATATGTTGATGAAAAATAAGCACATTGCAGATTCATCAGATTAATTCTAGCCACATGGAAAACCCATTTATCCAAACCAAGCATGATTAAGAACTAGGAAATATAGCAATTGTATATGTTTCTCATGTATTAAGTGCAGCCAAATTCAATTTATTCCTCACATGCACAACAATACAAAATTCTACCCACGACAATTGGACATCGCATTGCAGAATTGAATCAAGCAGTTAACTAAACACCACAACAAATGAACCAAACATTAACTGAGCACCACATTGCACAATGTAACATACTCCTAATAGAAGATCAGACAGTTAACCAAACCAAGCATGCTTAACAACTTGGAAATATAGCAATTGTATTTGTTTCTCATGTATTTAGTACAGCCAAATTCGATTTATTTCTCACATGGTATACAATAACAGAATGTACCCACAACAATTGAACATCACATTGCAGAATTGAACTAAACAGTTAACTAAACACCACAACAAATGAACCAAACGTTAACTGAGCACCACATTGCACAATGTATAACATACTAGAAGATCAGACAGTTAACCAAACCAAGCATGCTTGACAACTTGGAAATATAGCAATTGTATTTGTTTCTCATGTATTTTGTAAAGATAAATTCGATTTATATCTCACATGGAAGACAATACAAAATTGCACCCTAAAGAATTGAACATCACATTTGCAGAATTGAAACAAATAGTTAACTGAAGACGACAACTAATTAACCAAACAGTTAATAAGTGAGCACCACATTGCACGACATATAGAACATATACACTAGAGCAACAGATTGCATGGTAAAAGTAGATATGATAATTCACTAGAATTTGTTAAGGAAAGGCAGGAGCAGCACATGCAACGGGTAAACCGAGCATGCTTAACCGGCGTAGCTAGCAAACTGAACATAGGTCCTTATAGTGAGCTAATAAGACAAGCTACTCCTCATCGTCGGAGATATCGATGATGATTGGCTCCTTGGACATGGAAGAGGGCGAGGACTCCACATCGTGGGTGCCCTCGTCATTGTGGTGAGTTGCCTGAGCCGCTCCGGGCACCAAACTGCTGCCTCTCGAGTTGAGGTAAGCACGAGCACGCTGAGAAAACACCTCGTAGTCTTCGTCGAAGGCACCGACGGTGGCCTCGAGGAAACACCACGAACTGTCGTTTAAAGCAGCCAACCGCGTCGCGGCGTCGGCGCGCGGGGCGTCGACGGTGGCCTCGACGATGAGGTGCTCCTCCAAGATCTAGGGGTCGGCACGAATGGCAGCCATCGCGACCTCATCCGTGCGTGCGGCCGCGATTTGCTTCTCCGCTATGAAATGCTCCTTGAGCTCCTAGCTATACTGCATGCACCATGGCTTAGGGCGGCGCTTATTTGGGGGAGGGGTCGGTGATTTGGGTGGAAGGTGTCGCGCCGACGGTCGGGGCATGTGGGATGTGGAAGGAGGAGGAGGATGGGGGTCGGGTGTGGATTACCTGCCTGGATCGACGAGGCCGAGCAGCGTGAAGGAGGGTCGTCGGCGAGGAGGCGGCGCTGCAAGCAAGGAGTGAAGGTTTCAACTTGAAAGGAAGGCGGAAACAGGGGAAATGTGGCTTTTGGTAAGGGGGAGGGGGCGGGGAGGTAGATATTTCCACGGAAGCCAAATTTTTTGAATCGGTGCAGCGAAAAAACTGGCGCGCAAAGTGTCATCAGACACGGTCCCTTATTCATCACTGTGTATGATATGTGAACATCACAAATGATTCATATAGCTTAACCCGTGTGTGATGAGTTTGAACATCAAAAATTTTGGTTCGAATTTCCCTGGTTACAGTGGCCATCCACGTCATTGCATAATTTGGGTACACAAAGGAGACTACAGCACACCCACACTTCTTAATCGAGCAAGTTCAGCAATTAAACAGAGCTAGCTGACCTAAACATTACTCTAACAAATTAAAGACTGGCACTCTTAATTAAACAAAACAAAGAGTACTACTATGGCTGGTGCTTGTCGATCTCCGCCACCTCCTGCATGTCCAGCTCGCGCCCGACGATCTCCTGGGGAAGGGGCTCCATGGCATCCATCGCACCATACTAGGCAAGCATCTCGCCATCCGCATCCGCCATCTCTTTGGAAAAGGCCGCCACGAGCTGGGCGTGGGTGGCCACAATCTGGGCTTGGACGGGCTCCGTCGTGGCAAGGTATGCCACGGAGGAACGGACGGCTGCTCGAACTCTCTCGGCGATTGCCAACTCTTTGACCGTGGGTTGTCGGCCGTTGTCAGAGAAGCTTTGTTCGATTTGTGCGGTGACCGCCATGAGCTGGGCGTGGGCGGCCTCGACATGGTTGTGGGCGGCCTCCATGAGGGCTAAGGCCACCGCTGCAGAACGGACAGCTGCTGTGCCGCTCTCGCCAGTTGCTATCCCTGAGGCAGATGTTGCTGCCACCACCTGAGAAGCAACAGCGGCCGTTTGGGCTGCCTTAGCTGCCCGGTCACAGATTGCGGCTGCGCTCATGCAGCTTGTTAGCACACGCATGGCAGCTGCGGCCGCGCTCTCGCCGGAGTGGGCCGCCGAAGTTGCCCTCATGACGCGGGTCCACGTCCCCATCTTTCACCGGCGATGATTGAACAGTGAAATGATATTTGGGGAGCGAGCTAGTGTGCTTGACACGCCGGCTGTGGACTGTAGCCGTCGCACCTTCTCGCGTAAGCCATAGGCGTACTATACTCCGACGGTGCTCCAAGATATTTTGTACTGCATCTAACACGGTTGGTGATAATAAACTGTGTGCGATCTACTTGATTTTTTCATCTTGATTTGAATTACATAATGGGGTCACAGCGGCAAAGGAGGGTGTTTGAATTGCTAGAACTTTTATCTGCAGTGAACATGCAACTATAGGTGTGTCGTAAAAAAATTGGAATTATTCAGGGTTCACTTGGACATTTTTATACATTAACTTGGTTTTCTAGCCATTTCAGGTGCACAATTCAAAATTAAACTACATGCACATGCTCCGGTGCACCAAAATGGGTTGTAAAATCATATATGTGTCCATGGCTTTATGCTTATGTCCCATGCAAGAAATGGGGATGAATTTCGAACACCATGGCACCGTGGCTCTCTGGCAAATGTTGAGGTACTTGCTTTTGTAATTCTAGTAAATCCAAAACCCGTCTGAAATTCATGAACCTTGGCATGCTATCATGGAATGGCATCAACATGCTAGGTTAAAAAATATTGTCCCATTTGGGGCAGGTTATGGTATAAGCTTCTCACAAACTAGAGCTTCTCACAAGAAGCCTCATGGTTCCGTTAGGGAAACGTGTCACCTTTGTGGACAAAATGATATTTGTCGCCTCTTCTTGCTTTCAATTTTTTTTTCTAGTGTCAACATAGAACAACATGAGTGTCGTGTTAAATTTTGGAATTTTTCGGGGATTGTTTGGACATTTTTATATGTTAACTGAGTTTTCTAGGCCTTTATGTGCATAATTCAAAATTGAACTACATGCACATGCTCCAGTGCATCTTGGTTGCAAGCTTAGGTCACATGCAAGAAATGAGAATGAATGTCAAACACCTTGACACTATCGCTCGGCCGCTAACATTAAGATACATGGTTTTAAAATTCTAGTAAACCGAAAACTCGTCTAAAATTCATGGAACGTCATCGACATGCCGTGGTAAAAAATATTGTCCCATTTGGGGCAGGTTTGGGTATAAGCTTTTCGCAAACTAGAGGTTCTCACAACATGCCTGATGGTTTCAGTAGGGAACGTGCCACCTTGGGGGACGAAATGATATCCGTTGCCTCTTCTTACTTTCAAAATTTTTCTCGTGTCAACATAGAACAACAGGAGTGTTGTGTCAATTTTTGGGATTTTTCAGGGTTCGCTTGGACATTTTTATACATTAACTGAGTTTTCTATGCATTTATGTGCATAATTCAAATTTGAACTACATGCACATGCTCCAGTGCATATAAATGGGTTCAAAATTGAAATGTATGTCCTTGGTTTCATGCTCAAGTCCCATGCAAGAAATGTGAATGAATGTCAAACACCTTGCCACAGTCGCTCGGCCGCTAACATTGAGATACATGGTTTTTAAATTCTAGTAAATCAAAAATGCGTCTAAAATTTATGAAACTTGACATGCTAGCATGGAACGGCATCAACATGCCGTGGTAAAAATATTGTCCCATTTGGGGTAGGTTGGGGTATAAGCTTCTCACAAACCAGAGCTTCTCACAACAAGCCTCATGGTTACGGTAGGGAACATTTCACCTTTCTGGACGAAATGATATCCGTTGCCTCTTCTTGATTTCAATTTTTTTCTAGTGTCAACATAGAACAACAGGAGTGTTGTGTTAAATTTAGGAATTTTTTGGGGTTCGTTTGGACATTTTTATACATTAACTGAGTTTTCTATGCATTTATGTGCATGATTCAAATTTGAACTATATGCACATGCTCCAGTGCATGTAAATTGGTTGAAAAATCAAATCTGTGTCCTTGGTTGCATGCTTAGGTCCCATGCAAGAAATGGGAATAAATGTCAAACACCTTGCCACCGTCGCTTGGCCGCAAACATTGAGATACATGGTTTTTAAATTCTAGTAAATCCAAAACTCGTCTGTAGTTCATGAAACTTGACATGCTATCATGGAGCGGCATCAACATGTTGTGGTAAAAATTTTGTCCCATTTGGGGTAGGTTTGGGTATAAGCTTCTCGCAAACCAGAGCTTCTCACAAGAAGCCTGATGGTTTCGGTAGGGAACGTGTCACCTTCGGGGACGAAATGATATCCGTTGCCTCTTCTTGCTTTCAAAATTTTTCTAGTGTCAACATAGAAGAATAGGAGTGTTGTGTCAATTTTTGGGATTTTTTGGGGTTCACTTGGATATTTTTATACATTAACTGGGTTTTCTAGGCATTTTATGTGCATAATTCAAATTTGAACTACATGCACAAGCTCCAGTGCAGAAAAATGAGTTGACATATCAAATGTGTGTCGTTGGGTGCATGCTTAGGTCCCATGCAAGAAATGGGAATGAATTTCAAACACCAGGGCACTGTTGATTGCCGGCAAAACGTTGAGATACTTTGTTTTTAAATTCTAGTAAATCCAAAACTCGTCTGAAATTCATGAAACTTGGCATGCTATCATGGAATGGCACCCGACATGCTATGGTATTTTTCGTGTCCATTTTGAGAGAAGGCGCACTCGAATAACAGCCAACAAAGGCATTTTGAAACAAATAGCTTCCACTTTAACATCTCAAATGTTTGTATAATTTAAATCGTGTGCGTTCTGTTAACCATTCACGTGACTGTAACACCCCCTTGTAATGACCACAGTGATCAACTGCTAATAATGCCATGTCATCATCATTTGCTTTGCCTAGTCACTTGGGTTAATAATCCAATTCAAATTCAAATCTGAAAATCAAATTAAATTCCAAAGTGCAACTTGAAGTTGATCAAACTCTGCTGGAGAAATGTTATTTAATTAGCAAATAATCCAGTGGTCATGGCAAAATCATAATCATTATTTTTGGAGTTAGCTAAGTGAGTGAAACAACCTGAAACAGCACCCAAAACAGCAATATTAATTCATTTAAAATCATTACAGATTCAAATGAACTCCAAAAACTGTCCAAACCACTTTTTGGTGAGAGATAATATTGCATTGCAATATTTGGGGACAGCTCTCACATTTTACAAAAGTGTGGGAATGCCCTAATTAAATCGAAACAGAAAAGGTTAAAAGAAAAAGAGAAACAAAAACAGAAAATCAAAAGCGGGACACTGTGCACTGGGCCTTAGTGCACAGTGCCCCGAGTCGCGGCCCAGCAGGCCCACCTCGTCTCTCTCCCTCACGTGTCGTCGTCTTCCTGGCCGAGCGCCCGCGCTCCGGTCGCCGCGCGACACGACGACGACCCCGACGCCCGCGGTCGCCGCGAGTGGATAAGAACGGCGCCCGTCCACTCCCCCTGGTCCTCCCCGTCATTCCTCCTTCAGCCACGCTCACCTCGCTTCTCCTTCCCCCTCAGATCCGGGAGCAGCCGGACGCGGCCGCCGCCGCTCGACGCCGTGCTCGCGGCTACCGGCCTCGCATCGCCTCGTCGAGATGTCCCTCGCCTCCGCCGTGGTCGACCGCGTCGCCTGAAGCTCTCTGGTGGAGCAGGGAAGCTCCACAGGCGTCGTTCTTCTCCGCCCCCTTTGCTTCGGTCGCCGGCTCCTCTCCGTCGATCCCCGGCGCAGCAGCTACTAAACCACTCGCCGGGCCTACGTGTGAGCCTGCACGGTGAGCTTCTCCCCCTCCTCTCTCTCGCTGCGCCATAGGAACCGCCGTAGCTAGCCGCCACCGTAGTCGTGCTTTGGCCGCCGCCGACGAGCTCGTGCTCGTGGCCATGGCCGCTTCCGTGCTTGGCTAAGCACCGCGCTGTGCTCCTGGCAACCCCGGGAGTCGAACGCGCACTCGCACGTACCCCCTCGAGCCGCGCAGCCGCGATCCCATCCAGGCCCGAACTCCGTCGCCGCTACGGCTCGACGCCGGCGCGTTTCCGACCTTCCCCCACTCGTTTTGACGCCGTAGATGGATGCGCGAGCTTCTTAGCTTTCGAACGCACCCAAGCCCGGCTCGAACCGAGCCCTATAGCTCGATTCTGGCCAACTCCGGCGACGCGCCGCCGTGCGATTTGGTCGCCGGCGACCAGCCGCCGGCCCCGCTGACGTGGCACAGGCGGGGCCCACCCCTGGGTCACTGACCCGTGGGTCCCAGGGGCCCGGCCGGCCAGTTGACCAGTCAGCCTTGCTGACTGGACCGGCCCAGCCGCTGACAGGCGGGCCCCACCTCCCTGATTAATTAATTAAAACATTTTAGAAATAAAAATAAACTAATTAACCTAATGTCTCACTGACATGTGGGGTCCACCCCTAATTAATCCTGGTAATTAAACTGAATCACTGGTTAAAGAAACAGAGGCTGACATGTGGGTCCCACTGGACCCACATGTCATATTTGACTTAGTCAGCCGACTGTTGACTTGCTGACGTCAGCAGCGCGTCATGCTGACGTCATAATTCATTTTCTGATAAATAAAATAATTCCAGAAATTCAAATAATCTTTAAAAATTAATAACTTTTAAACCGTAGCTCGGATCGAAAAAGTTAAAACATGAAAGTTGCTCAGAACGACGAGACAAGTCTGATCGTGCCGTCTGTTTCTCCATCGGAACCTCCTACGTAGAAGAACTCGAAACTCCGGACCCGAATCCGACAGATGAATAGTGCACACACGTCGGATATTAAATCCCAGAATAATTCTAAAAATAACTAAAATGACTTAGATGCATATTCAGGCAACCCTGCACTGCATCATAGCATAGCACGCACTGTGTGGCATATGATTGCATATTGTTTACCTGTTTCCTCCCCCTCTTCTCTCTCGATAGACCCCGACGCAGACGTAGCTCCAGACGCAGACGTAGCTCCGGAGTACGACTACGTTCCCGACGACACCCCTGAAGACCTTGCCCTTGCCCCAGAGCAAACAGGCAAGCACCCCCATTTTGAGCATGCCTATATCGCCTATTCTCTTCTCTCTTATGCTTGCATTAGAACTGCTACTGCTACTGTTTTCCTATATCTGCTGCATAGCCTGATTATTGTACCCTGCTTTGTTACCTTACCGGTTATCCTAGACTGCTTAGTATAAGGTGGGTAGAGACACGACCGAGACCCCCCCCCCACTTGATCCCGACTGCCCTGCTGGACATCAGAAGACCCGATCATCGGGATTGAAGACTAGACCATGGCACCGCACATCACTTCCCCTTAGTTGCCGACACTGCTGGGTTATCATCGAGTGCCGAGGGTGATACCTCGTCAGCACTTATGATGTTAACCTTGTAGGTTAGTTACTCGGTCGTGGTAAGCGAGGGTGAGTCCTTCTACACCACCCCCGATAACGACGTCGTCGCGCAACTCCTCAAGGTGGACCTCGAGGGTGATTCCTCCTTCGTTCACCTTGATGATAACATCGAGCGGGAATTCCATCGAGGGTGATTCCTCGGGGTTCCCTTAGGTGTCAGACACACAGTTACCTTGGATATTATGACTTGCACTAAACTATGATACTAAAGACGGGTCGGCCCTGAGGGGTACCCGCGCGAGCTTAACGCGAAGTGATGTGGAGTCGGGTTGACCTGGATGGTGCCCGCGAGATAACTACGAGGCGTGGCCGGGCATTCTTAGCCCTTGCCGCAAGTCCTCGAGACGGGGCGACGGGGTCACATCGATCGTGAGTCTCTGCTCGTTTCCGCGCGCTTCTAATCCACTACGGTTTGGATATTTGATCCGAGGGGCCTCTGGCCCGATAGCACTAACCATCACGTGGGCATAGTATGGGCGTTCTGCGTCGTACACATCAGCCGAAGCTTGTTTGACGTCAGTAAGGAGCGGCGCACGCCGAGTTGGACTGGTAACGCAACCGCGCTTGTATAAGGGGTTGCTAGGTCTGCTCTCGGTGGCCCCGTAACGTGCAGGAGTTCCCGGGGCGATGGCCCAAGACCCCTGGGGGCATAGGTTTAGTCCGGCGTGCTGACCTCTCTTATAAGCCTAGGTCGGGTTGCGGCGTGTTGCTTAGCCGAGGCTGGGCATGACCCAGAAAAGTGTGTCCGGCCAGAGTTAAGTGAGCGTGGTGGGTAAGTTGGTGCACCCCTGCAGGGAAGAAACTTCTATCGATAGCCTGTCCTACGGTAACGGACACTCGGAGTTGTATCCCGATCGGTACAACTAGAACATGTGATGAGAATTGGATAGTACGGCTCTGGGATTGCTTTCTCGCAGGGAGTCGAGAAAGGATCTCAGGTCGAGGTTGATGATATTACTACTACTACTTTACATTATGTTCATCTGCTCTCTCCTGATGCTGCAAGACTATCGAAGATTGTTGAAGATGCTAGTCTTCGATAGGACTAGGCTTTCCCCTCTACTCTGGCATTTCTGCAGCCCAGTCCACATATACAGCCATTCCTTTGACAATGATGCATATGTAGTGTAGATCCTTGCTTGCTGAGTACTTCGGATGAGTACTCACGTTTGCTTTATTTTCTTTTTCCCCCATTTTCCATTTGATACCACCAAACGACGGAGCCCCTGAGCCAGAAGCCTCAGCCGACGACCAGTACTACTATCCGCCTGGCGAGTACTACTACTACGAGGAGCCGTTCGACGACCAGGAGTAGGATCGGAGGGTCCAGGGCAGGAGGCCTACGCCTTTCGATCGTAGTATTTTTATTTTACCCCGCCTCTGTGAAGGCTTATCTCTCTCTCTCTATGTAATATATCTGTACTCAGATATCTAATGCTTCTGCTGACACTTGTATGCCATCGAGCTATGTATTCGAGCCCTCGAGGCCCTGGCTTGTAATATAAAGCTTGTATGATTTTATTTATTTTTAGAGTTGTGTTGTGATATCTTCAAGTGAGTCCTTAGGCTTGATCGTGCGCATTTGCGTGTATGATTAGTGCACGATTAAGCCGGGGTCGTCACAGTGACGCCATGTGTCTCTCTTTTAATGGCTATAGGAGGTGCCGTTCGGACAGCTGCTTGACTAAACGGGAGGCGTGCGAGCACAGTCCGGTGCGTAGGCTGACCGAGAGGCGTGCAAGCTGTCCTCCAATGCACAGGCTCACCGGGAAGCATGTGAGCTATACGCTGTGCAGGCTCACTGGGAAGCGAGTCCTTTGACTTCCATGGCCGCCCGCCTTGCTCGCATCCTCTCCATTAATGGCGCACAAGCCACTGTTTAATACGGGCGGCCTTACTGTTCGCCTCCCATTCCCCTCCCTCCCGTAGACCTCCACCAACGCCATGGTGCAGAAGGATCATCTGCCACTAGTCTTCCAGTTTGGCGAAGTCGACTCCGAGCCGGAGGAGATAGAAAATAAGGAGGAATGGGGCCTCATGGACATGGCCCTGAACGAGCTGGCCGCGGCGGTTGATGCCTCCGCGCCCGTCCTAGCTCCCATCCCCGCGCCCACGCCAGTGACCATCCCCATAGCATTGACGGGCTGGTCACCGAGCACTATCACAGAGCTGGAAGCCCCAGGCGTCAGCGAGGTCTCCGCGGACCCGTGCGAGCTCGTGTACATGCCAGCGCCAGCGCCCGTGCCCATGCCCATGTGCGCCCATGCACCCACCACGGCGCTGGTCCCCGTGCGTTTGCCTGCACCCGCCGCGCCCGTGCCCGTGCGCGCGCCCCCCTCAGTGGCATGGGACGCCGTGATAGACCGCTACCTCGCAACGCCGTGAGTTTCCGTCCTCCCGTGCCCCGCCCGTCGATTGCGCGACGACATGATGTTTGATTTCCAAGTGAAGAACATTCTGTGCTGCCTTGAAGACTTCAACAACGGCGTCCCAGAGGACGACAACGACAATGCCTGCGCGGCACGCTGCCTCTGCCGCCACCGGAATTAGTTTTTTTGGGGGTTTAATACTATATAAGTGTATCTCGATCATATGAATATAAATTCGCAGTGTGACTGAATGAAAGATATGGTTTGAACGAACTTGCGTTTTTCTCTCTGAATGTACAGACTTATCAAATGATTTTCTTTAAAAACAGCGTAAATGGTTTTCAAATATAAATCACTCATCGCAAACGTTTTAGATAGAACACCCGTATGCAAACCGACAGCTTCCCTAGGAAGCCAAGGGAAAATGTGCCGAGCAGGATTTGTGCAGCTCTTGATCGCAAACGTTTTAGATAGAACACCCATATGAAAAGTGAGAGCTATGGTCTTCCCCAGTAAGCCAAGGGAAAATTTGCTGCGCAGGATTTATGCATCTCTTCAACACAAACGGTTCATATTGAATACGGTATGCAAAGCCAGACTTCGTCGCTAAGCCAAGAGAAAATGTGTCGAGCAGGATTTGTACATCCCTTCAACGCAAACGGTTGTTTTGGATGACCCGTGTGCAAGCACATACAGACAATTTGGTAAGATTTGCATCTGTCATATTGGGTATATTGCCATTTGTCAAACTAGAAAGATTGACATTTGTTGATCTAGTAACATTGCCATTTGTCAAGCTTGTAACACTGCCATTTGTCAAAATATGCAGCTAAAAATCACTAGCACTATCTAATTTTTGCAACTAAAATTTAGTAATTAAGCATAGATTTCATTCATAGATTAAGCAGTCATTCTTTTATACAAATAGTTCAACTTGACAGCTGAACTGACCAAAATTTTCCCCAATTGTTGCCAACCACGTACTGAAATAGCTAGTTCAACTATATATACTAGCTAATTTTAAGTATGTTGTACAGTTCCACCACATCTATAGCCAGATGAACTAAACAAAATAGCCCCTAAATACTACTACTATGGAGGGGCTTTGTACTACTTCCGGCAGCCTCTCCTCTGCCGAGCGCGCTCAGTAAGAGGCAGAGGAGGAGGAGCCTACCGACGAGCTGGACAACTGCAATACGGTGCCTGCCGCTGCTGCACCTTTAGCGACGCTCACCTCGAACGCCCTCTGCCGCTCCCGACGACCCCTCTCGAAGCGGTGGTTCTCCTCGTAGATCTCCTGATTCCTCGCCTCTGCGGCGGCGTGTGTTGTGGCCATGGCGGCGGTAAGGCTCTTTGCGTGCTCGACGAGGCGCTCCTCCTCCTCCTGCAGGAACTCGATGTAGCGCGCAAGGTCGCTGATGCACGTGCGTGCGTCCACCTCCACCTCCCACCTTCGGGCGGCGGTGGCAGAGCGGGTGATGACCCCGCCGGTCGACGGTGGGCTGGTGGCCATGGCGGTCGATGATGGGGTGGCAGCCATGACCACCACCTCCCGCCTTCGGGCCGCGTGGCGGAGCGGGTGATGGCCACGGTGGCCGCCAGTTACATAAGTGACTATACAGATCATTCGCACACACCTCAATAAACAATTGCATGCATTCTAAACTAGGAGAAATGATCGTCTAGTCATCTACTTCTTGTGACACTCCCGCCACTGCTCTGTGGCTCGATCCCTCGTCTGGGGCAGGAAGAAGACACTTCCTCATGTCAATGATCCGCATGTACATCTCGTAGCTTGTGTACGCGTCCTTGGCCATGTACCTGACGTGTTGTTCATCCAGTCTCTGATGCCAGACACTGTGCCGGGCGTTCTTGTCCTTCTTGCTCTCATCCTTCATCTTCATGTAGTAGGGGTCGATGATGGCTGAGGCGAGGTCAACCAGGGAGTTCTGTTTGTTGTTGTCGCTGCCCCAGACCTTGTAGTGGTCCTGGATGTTGACAAGATTCTGGCATTTCAAGCCCGAAACCTTGAGCGCTTTTAGATCATTGGTGGTGTCCAACGTAGCAAAACTGTAGTCGGAGCTGTTGATAAACGTGGAGAAACACTCGCAAGGCCTTGTGGCCAGGTGGTAGTGGTAGACGAGGACGTCATGTCACACGCACAACTGGGCGACGACAACCTTCTGATCGTGCCCAGCACGACCGATGGTGTACTCGATGTCGAAGCCGACCACTTGGTACTTGTGTGCGAATGATATGTTATTCTTCTGTAGACAGTGCAAATCACACGGCCCATTAGCAGCAATCGTCTGTGTTATTATTGGTCTTTACACACATTTCTGATTACGGACCTGTTTGCCGCGTATCACACACATCTTGTTCAGTCGAACTGTTTCTGTTGTCTTGGCTCGTCGCAAACAGTTCATCCGAGTGAACTGTATGCCCTCCATCGCACACACCTTGATCTAGCTGACCGTTTCTATTGTGTTGCCTAATCACACACAGTTCATCCTAGCGAACTGTATGCCGTATATCGCACACACCCTCATCTGGCTGCCCGTTTCTGTTGTTCTGCCTGATCGCAAACAGTTCTGCTGGATTAACCGTATGCCACGCATCGCACACGCAACTCTAATCTGAACCGTGTTTGATGTCACCGCCATCGCAAATGTTTTGTATCTTTTTTGACGGTTTTATTACATCACCGTTTGTGATTAATGCATCGCACATAGTTTCATCGAAGGGTCTCTGATTGGACTGTCACGTTTGGACCAACTTGCAGTAGTGTAACCTCAAAGTGATTGAGGAGGTTAAATCGTTCTTGTCTTAGAACTTTGAGATGAAGGACCTTGCTATGGCTGATGTTATCTTGAACATCAAGCTACTGAGAGATAATGAGGGTGGGATTACACTTCTGCAATCCCATTATGTTGAGAAGGTGTTGAGTCGTATTGGATATTCGGACTGCAAACCATCTCAAACACCATATGATCCTAGTGTGTTGATTTGAAAGTTCGAAGGCACAGCTAAGGATCAATTGAGATACTCTCAAATTATTGGTTCACTCATGTACCTAGCGAGCGCAACGAAGCCTGACATCGTATTTGCTGTAAGCAAACTGAGCCCATTTGTTTCCAAATCGGGTGATGTACATTGGCATCCTATTGAAAGAGTTATGCGCTATCTGAAAGGTGCTATGAACTATGGACTTCACTATACCGGATACCCGTCGGTGCTTTGAAGGGTATAGTGATGCGAATTAGATCTCTAATGCTGATGAGATGAAGGCCACGACTACGTATATGTTTACTCTTGGAGGTGGTGCTGTTTCCTGGAAGTCTTACAAGCAAACGATCTTAACGAGATCGACAATGGAAGCAGAATTAACAGTGTTAGACACGTCTGGTGTCGAAGCAGGATGGCTTCGAGATCTTTTGATGGACTTGCCATTGGTTAAGAAGCCGGTTCCGACTATCCTTATGAACTGTGACAATCAGACTGTTATCACCAAGGTGAAGATTTCAAAGGACAACATGAAGTCCAACAAACACATAAGAATGAGATTAAAAGATGTCAGAAAATTAAGAAACTCCAGAGTGATAGCATTGGACTATGTCCAAACGGCTAAGAATCTGGTAGATCCCTTTACAAAAGGGCTATCACATGTTGTGATAGATAATGCATCAAGGGAGATGGGTATGAGACCCACATGAGTTGCCATGGTGGTAACCCAACCTATGTGATCTGAGATCCTGTGAAGTAGGACCTGGGAAAACAATCCAGTGGTGAACTGGGGAGAGTAATTTTACTAACCCACTCCGTTGGAGATGCAATACTCTCGGAAACTGTATGGTTGGTTGACTACTGTCTTAATGTGTTCCAAATCTTATACAAACAAGATGATATCCTACAGAGCAATCTTTGGAGGAACACACCTATATGAGCCCAACTGCTGGTCAAAGTCTATGAGATTGGGGTGATTTCTAATAAGCTCATGAATAGGCCAGGAGTGTGACTAATATGCTCCACCCGAGGGGTCAGCCTTTGGCAGCCTAGTACTAATAAGACATGTGGTGAAACTTCTTTACGCCAAACTGACAATTCAAGGCATAGTTTATTGTTCAGTTGTGAAGGAGTTTAGCTACTTGCTCTAGGTGAAGTTCTACCTTAACAGGTCTTCACTGAAACACTGGTATATCGAAACAGCAATTGGAACAGAGGACACAGTGGACCCTTGAGATCTGGTGGGAGATTGTTGAAATATGGGGTGGGCTTTAGGCCCATCTAACAATTTTAGAAAAATCTCTAAGGGCCCATGTAGGTGTCATGACATGGGGTGTTGGGAAGTTTAGTCCCACCCCGCTAGTGGGGGAGTTCGACCTCCTTATAAGGGATTCTCTTCCACATGCTATTGGAGCTTGAGAAGACAAGTGGTCCCCGTGTGCTCCTCCTATGCCGCCCGCCTCGCCACGCCACGCCTTGTCACGACGCACCACGGGTTGCAGGATTGAGCCAAGCCGAGCTCACACCAATGCGCTTATTTTTGCCGGCCAGGACGGAGAGTTCCTGACAGCTGGGCCATGATCTAAGACGTCCGATCATGGGCTATCTCGGACATGGGTCTCTCCACCCAACGCACATATATATTTGTGAGGCATTGGCTAACCCTAGCCGCAACGATCAGATCACATCTGCTCCACGCGCATCGCCCCTGTCTTGTTCCTTTTGCTGTTGCTGCCGCCGGCGACTCCATTCCGTTCACCACTTGCACGGTTGACGGGAGAGCAGGTCTCCGAAATCCCGCCTCTCTGGATCCTGTACGGGAAAGGGCGATTAGGTTTTTGGGAAGCGACTACGTGACTGCTCGCCTCTGTTCATCTGCTTCCTCTACGCCCGCGTCGCTGTGACACCCTGGTTTTGACAACTTTTTCTTTTCAAAATCTTTTTGGCTTTATTTGAATTTTGGATGGTTTTTGAATCCTTTCAAGTGACTTTGGACTTATAAATCCTTGAACCTCTTGATCCAAAACCATCACCACCTTGCCAAAACCCTGTCACATCCCTCTTGGACCAAATTTCAATATGTAATCTTTTCCAAGTAATTATTTTCTTCCTTGAGAAAACTATGACATCACTATGGGTTGTGAAGCAACTTATAGTTCTGATGATCAGAAAGGTCCCAAATTTGTGCCACACCTTCTCATCATCATATAGCCTCATAATCTTCAAAAATATTCCATTGCCCAATATTAAATAATGGCCAGAATAATTATTTTCTCTCTGGCCAGAATTGTCCATTTGTGAAGCAGCCCTTATTTTCCGAACTCAGAAACTCCCCAAATAAATTCTCTGAGGTACTAGAGAACCTATCTAGCCACAATACCCAAAAATATTATCTTGGCCAATACAACTTTTTAGCAGCAAAATTCTGCCAAGTTTCTGCCCATTTTGAACCTCTGTGAAGGAAGTACCATCTAGAGGTTTTCCCTTGAGCTGAAATTTTTATGGCATCTCATATACCCCAAATGACTCACACACACCAAAATACAGCTCCACCAGATCAACCATGAGAGTGAACCAAGCTGATCAAGTTTCTGAACCAGTATGGCAGTTTACACAGGAACCCTACTCAAAACTTTTCCAAACCATCTCAAATTTGGCCAGTTTGGAGCCCTTCCAACATAGATCCTCCCAGACATCTCCACTGGCTACTACTCCAGCTCATCTCCTCTCCAGATCCCCCTCAAGTTTGCTGTCAGAAGTTGTAGCTAAAGCTACGCTTCGCAGCAAAGTGAACCTGGCCAATCCAAGCATTCAGAGGCACTTGATGATCAAAAGAGAAGGCCCTAGACATGGTGCGCTGGACTTGGCCGGCCTCCACGCACCAGGCACCATGGTGAGCACGCCACTGGCATGCCAGTGCGCGCGCTGTGCCGTGCCCGCGTCTGAGGTGACGCATCCAGCTGCACCGCATCACCGTACCCTGTCTCGATATGCCGACTAGCTCCCCGCCATCCACTTAAGCCTCTCCCGAGAGTTCCCCTCACCGGAATCCTCCCCGATGGCCACCACGCCCCCGTGCATTGTGCCGCCCGTGGCTGCGCCGTGTCTCTATAGCTCGTCGTCTAGCTCCGCTAAGCTCCACCTCGCCATTACTCTCCCCTGCCCTCTCCCATCCCATCGCCCGCAAGCAGCCAGCCAGCTAGGCATCCTGGCGCTGGCGACATGTCCCGCATCGCGCTGCTTCGGGAGAGTTCGGCCGAGCTCTGCTCCGACCTATAAAAGGGCACGGCTAGGTCTCCCGAGCTCCTCAACCCACTCCACCATCGCCTAATCTTCCTCCCGAGCAGCGAGCCACGGCCGAGAGGCACTCTGGCCTCGAACCTCGCTGGAGTCCCGCCGCTAGAAGAGCTTCACCACAAGCACTCTACAGCCACTCCCAGCTCTGCCTGACCCCGCCCACAAGCTCAGTGCACTCCACTGGTGCTCCTCGACCTTCTGCCCGAGCGAATCATCACCGGAATCGCCACCGCCGACAAGTCCTGAAAACTGCTGCCGCCGGAGAGGAAGGGAGCGACGCCATCCGGCCATCTCCGGCTAAGCTACGGGTACAGGGAGGCTCGTCTCCTCACGCTCGACCCATCTCCGTCGACTCCCAGCTCCGCCGCCGTCTCTAACGCCGACGAGCATCGCCGGTGAGCCGCCTCGCCTCTATTTCCCTCTTCCCCCTCTGTTTTAAACCGATCCGACCCCACCTGTCAGCGGCTCAGCCACGCGCCGAAGCTTTACGCCTTCGACGTGGCATTCTGTTAGATTTTCTACTTTCTATTTTAATTTCCAGTTTGACCAGTACCTTTGACTGCCTATAAATTTTTACTCCCAAGTCCAAATCACTTGATTCTTTTTGCATTTGGTTTGTCTTGAACCCCTCTAATTTCTGGTAAAATTTGGAATTTTTCTTACACTCACAGAATTTCTAGTGATTAAAACAGTGTTATATGACATTTCTAATTGTTGTTTAAATATATTTTCAGAAGGAAATTTGGTGATTTTGAAGACCAGGAGTTCTTGGGCAACCCAACAGAGCAAGGCAAGCCATGACATCCATTTCATGAGCATTTCAATAGCATTGCATATTTAAAGTAATAATTTTCATTTACTTGCTATATAACAATTCATGGTGAAATGATCTAAAATGCTTAGTGGATGTCAACTCAAGTTATTGTGATGAACCACTATGCCTGCTAAATGAACTTAGTCGGTTGATCTTGAGTCACCTGTCCGGGCTTATTCGTGCAACCACATTTGCCGGTATGGGACGGCCTTGACTTGGTCTGGCTCTGTGCTCTTTCACCGGTACCTCCATCTAGGGAGGGTTATGCCTGCGTGCTGTCCTGATTAGGTAGACGGCGATAACCCTGTGAGCCCAGTTGAGTAATGTGTCGGCGTCCCTGTTTGGGACAGTTTAGTTTGGCCACGACGGTGGCAGGTGTCACGAGGTGACACAGGGGCCACCCAGGGCTTGACTCCGGGGGAGGATGATTGTCGGTGGTACGATGGGAGGGTCACGGGTCAGGCGGGTTTCATTGGAGCAACGCTGGTTCACCCGAATGGGATCACAAGGTCAGGTGCTCCATGGTGTGGGTAAAGTGTACAACCTATGCAGAGTGTCAAAGGTATTCAAATAGCCGCGTCCACGGTATTGGACAGCCCATCCAGACCTCACTAGGTGGTCAACCGTAACAGTGATAATAATGATGGAAGAACTCATCGTATGACCGGAAGTACTTAGTGACATATGAGTATTCCGAGGGTTGTGGGACAACCCGAAAGAGAGTAAGTGGATAACCGGAGACAGTAAGTGAATCACCTAAGAACTTAACATGTTACTTGCCATGCTATTGTTTGCTGCATTATCTGGTTGTCGTGAGCTTGTGAGTACATTCAAAGTACTCACCTGGCGTATCATGCCAGATGCAGGAGAAGCCGAGGACGGAGGTCCCGATGGCTCAGGCTACGCTAACTAGGCTGTGTCCACGGCAGTGTCCCCGTGGTTGGAGTTTCGCTATGTTTCGCTACGCCATAGAAGTATCCAGTAGTACCGAGGCCCTGTTATGTTTCATAAATAATGTAGATACTGTCATAGCACTGAGTGTGCCTTCGGCCTCGCTTTTGATGTAAAATATGAGCTTGTACCCCAAGATTATCAATAAAGTTCAGTTCAGTTCTGTTCCAAGTTGTTGAGTGTTTCTAGAAGACATGGTCTCTGCGTTGGAAACACTGATAAACCGGTTATCTGAGCCGGGGTGCCACAACGCTTGGTATCAGAGCCAGGCTGACTGTAGGACACCATAGTTAGCCTACGCTAGAAACCACGAGTAGTGTAGGGTTTGAGTGTGCATCTTGCTTCCTGCATGTGATTATTGCATAGCATGCATCATGATTCATTGTTTTACTAACCGTTGGCAATGTGAGTGTAGATGGCACCAGTTCCGTACCACTACCATCCTGAGCCAGCACCCTTCACCTTTCCTGTACTGCTAAGTAGCATCTGGCTTTGGCTGTATCCCAATGGCGAAGATCCAGTGTACCAGGTGTTCCGTGAGCAGCTTGCCGAGTCAGTGTATGAGTATCACGCGGAGGCCTTTCTGACCGCGAGCTCGGACATTGGTAGCTATTCTCGCTCTTCCAAGGGCGGAACGGCTTCAACTCCAGAGCTGGCGATCCAATTTGCTGCAATGGAGGCTCTCACTGACTTGCACTTCCACGAGGTCGAGATGCAGACTCATCCAGGTTTCTTTCACTACCCCACCCTGTCGCCTGCGACAGGGCAAGTCATTTTCGCACCTGTTGACCCGGCGAGTGATCGTGCTACTGGTGTTCTATCTCGTTATCTGAACGCCAGTTACCGTATGATCATTTCCTTGGCTGAGGAGCTGTCTCGTGTCCAAGGGGCACTTGCACCTGCGGCTATCGCATCATCTCTGCCTCATCCTACATTTCCACCTGTGCATCCACCGCCAGTTCCACCTCCACGTATGTTTGATACTCCCTCTAGCTCCACCACTCCACCAGGCTTTTCGTCTGGTAGCCGATGTGAGACCCCGGCAGAGTGGGCCTCGCTCCTAGCTACTCCAGCCGCTCCGATGCTGAGACGTCGTGCTCCTACTTCCCCGGAAGGAGAACCATCTCAGCAGCGTTGTCGTGTTTCCTTTAATCTGGAGGATGTGATCCATATCATCAGTTCTGATTCTGACTCAGGATCAGATGATGAGGAGTCTTCGGTTTGGCAGTGCTCG
The DNA here is from genome assembly GCA_011799875.1 of Thinopyrum elongatum. Lineage (NCBI taxonomy): Eukaryota > Viridiplantae > Streptophyta > Magnoliopsida > Poales > Poaceae > Thinopyrum > Thinopyrum elongatum. Next base: position 314,489,204 of record CM022301.1, read on the forward strand.
TGCCACCCGCGTCACTAGAGTTGAGGCTTGAGTTTTAGTGCATGCATCTTTGCATATGTCAACTGCCGTATGAGCAGTCTAGCCATGATATTCCCCCTGCTAGCTTGCCATGTATGATGTTGGGTTATCTTGTATAATTATGTTGTTTGCTTTATTCGCCTCTTTTTCGTGAATTCACTTTTGGTGTCATATTACTGTGTTTCCCTTATGGATGTTGCTCATCAATTCGGTATTTTGCAATGGGAACAAATTTAGGATGAAGAGAGGTAGTAGCCAAGGTGGCGATGGAACCCCCGTTCATCGATCCGCTTGACAAGCAGGACAACCACCAGAAGATTTACCACCACCACCGCCTCAGGCACCGACCCTTGAACATATCATGAGGATGTTTGAAGAGAAAAGAAATCAGGATCTCATGGAATTCCTGAAGAGTATGCAGACTATGGTGGGCCAGAATAACAACAATGGGACACACTCTAAGTTGTCTGACTTTCAACGAACTAAGCCACCCAGTTTTGGTCAAGCTGTGGACCCGATGGAGGCTGATGATTGGCTGAGAACCATGGAAAAGAAGTTGGATATAGCCCGCTGTGAAGAGGCAGACAAGGTTCCTTTTGTCACCCATTACCTAGAAGGGCCAGCAGCTATATGGTGGGACAACACAAAGATAACATGGCCTTCCGGAGAAGATATTTCCTGGGAGAAGTTCAAGGAGGCATTCTGCAAGTATCATATCCCTACTGGCATAATGAAGGTGAAACAAAGGGAATTTCTTGCTCTCATGCAGGGAAATATGTCCGTGGGAGAGTATCTGAACAAGTTTAACAATCTGGCACGGTACTCTGCCCATGATGTATCCACTGAAGAGAGGAAGATAGACTGATTCCTAGGAGGATTGAATCATGCCCTCCGTTCTCAGCTTTGTATGCTGGACTTCCCGGACTTCCAGACTATGGTGAACAAGGCTTTCATAGCAGAGAGAGAACACAAGTCTGGGTATGATGACCGCAAGCGGAAGTTTGAGTCCAAGAAAGACAACCGTGAGCAGTTTGTGCAGAAGCCACGCATTTGGCAGTCAGGTCCATCTGAATACAAGCCCGCATGGAACAATGGCAACAACAACAATAAGACGGTCAGCCAGGACAAGACCTTTGGCAAACAGCCTGTGATGGAGGACTGTTGCCGCAATAACACTTGCTTTACTTGCGGCCAAAGCAGACACTACTCCAAGCAGTGCCCTGCCAGAAACGGGAAGCCACCATCCGACTTCAAGCCACAGGTCAACACTATTGGACGCCGCCCCAACCACAATTTCAGCCACGGACACGTCCATCATATCTCCGCCGAAAAAGCCTGCGAAGCACCAGATGTAGTCCTCGGTATGTTTTCTGTTAATGACATACCTGCAGTAATTTTATTTGATTCTGGAGCTTCCCATTCGTTTATTTCACGGAGTTTTGCCACCTTGCACAAATTTTCCCCTTCGCTCTTGGATAAAATTATGGTGGTACAATACCCTGGCTCCCTGCTCAGAACCAATCTGATTTATAAAGGCCTGGAAATCTCGATACCTTGAGTTAAATTTCCAGCTACACTCATTGCCATTGAATCCCCTGGATTGGATATAATACTGGGGATGGACTGGTTGACACCACACCAGGTGTGCATCAACTGCGCTACCAGGACAGTGACACTGGTTAACCCGGCAGGACAGACGGTTAAATTTCTTGCCAGCAAAATGATGTCAAGGAAGGGAATCACATACCAAGCTACCGGTACGGATATGAACTTGATTCCGGTAGTCTGCAAATTCCCGGATGTATTTCCTGAAGAACTACCAGGGATGCCACCTGACCGGGAATTAGAATTTGCAATTGAGGTAATTCCCGGAACTGCTCCGATTTACAAGAAATACTATCGTATGCCGAGTCCGGAGCTGGTAGAATTAAAGAAGCAGTTGGATGAATTACAATACAAAGGGTACATTCGTCCAAGTGTCTCGCCATGGGGATCGCCCGTACTATTTGTTAAGAAGAAGGATGGAAGTCTACGAATGTGCGTAGACTATCGCCAGTTAAATGAGGTCACTATCAAGAATAAGTACCCACTCCCTCGTATTGACGATTTGTTCGACCAGCTGAACGGAGCACGGGTATTCTCTAAGATTGACCTCCGAACAGGATATCATCAGCTAAAAATCAGAAAAGAGGATATCCCCAAGACGGCTTTCACCACCCGATATGGGCTATATGAATTTACGGTCATGGCGTTTGGACTGACGAACGCCCCAGCCTATTTCATGAGCATGATGAACAAGGTCTTCATGGATTTTATGGACAAATTTGTGGTGGTGTTCATCGATGACATCCTGATATACTCTAAGGATGAAGAAGAGCACAAACAACACCTCCGTGCTGTCTTGGAAAGATTAAGGACCCATCGTCTGTATGCCAAATTCAGCAAATGTGAATTTTGGCTCAAAGAGGTGGGATTTTTCGGACACGTCCTGACAGAACAAGGAGTAGCCGTCGACCCCAGCAAAGTAACTGCAGTTTTGAACTGGAAGACACCAACCTCAGTTACTGAAGTCCGCAGTTTCCTGGGATTGGCAGGCTATTACCGTCGCTTCATAGAAGGCTTCTCTAAGATAGCCAAGCCACTGACAGAATTGCTCAAGAAAAATCAACGGTTTGTCTGGACAGCAGAATGCGAGAGCAGCTTCTTGGAGCTAAAGATAAGGCTAACCACAGCCCCTGTCTTAGTTCTTCCAGACATCCACAAAAGCTTTGACATATATTGCGATGCTTCCAGACGTGGAATCGGCTGTGTGTTAATGCAAGAAGGAAAGGTTGTAGCATATGCATCCAGACAGCTACGAGCTCATGAAGAAAACTATCCCACGCATGATTTGGAACTAGCAGCAGTGGTACATGCCTTAAAGATCTGGAGGCATTATCTCATTGGGCAGCGCTGTGAAATATACACGGACCATAAGAGTCTCAAGTATATTTTCACTCAGCCTGACCTAAACCTCAGACAGCGAAGATGGCTAGAACTGGTCAAGGATTATGATCTTGTAATAAATTATCATCCGGGAAAGGCCAATGTAGTTGCTGATGCTCTCAGCAGAAAACCATGCACCGTGAACACACTGACCGCAAGTATTCACCCCAGGTTACAAGAAGAGTTTGCCAAACTCAATATGGTGCTATGCGGCCCAGTTAACTCGGATACCTTGGAAATTACCCCAACTCTTATGGAAGAGATTAAAAAGGATCAAGGACCGGATGAGGGGATACAAGAGATCAAGGAGTTGATGCAGCAAGGGAAGGCCAAGTCTTTTCGTGTGGATGACCAAGGCACCTTATGGTTTGAGAAGCGGATATGTGTGCCCGATCAGAACAACCTAAGACAGCAAATACTCAGGGAAGCTCATGAGTCCGCCTACTCCATTCACCCAGGAGGCACGAAGATGTATCAAGACCTAAGAGAAACCTTTTGGTGGCCAGGAATGCGAAGGGATATAGCATATTATGTCGCCTGCTGCGATGTTTGCAACAAAGTCAAGGCTGAACATCAGAAACCCGCTGGGCTACTGCAACCTTTACCAGTTCCCCAATGGAAGTGGGATGACATATGCATGGACTTCATTGTTGGACTACCCAAATCAACAAGAGGTCATGATGCTATCTGGGTCATCGTGGATATACTCATGAAAGTGGCTCACTTTATTCTGGTAAAGACCACTTTTAATGCAAACCAGCTTGCACAACTCTACATATCCCGGATAGTCAGCCTTCATGGAGTACCCAAGTCTATCACCTCGGATAGAGGCTCCTTATTTACCTCGGCATTCTGGTTATGATTGCACCAAGCCTTGGGAACTGTGCTGAAGCATAGCACAGCGTATCATCCACAGACAGATGGACAGACCGAACGAGTAAATCAAATATTAGAGGATATGCTTCGGTCATGTGCCCTTACTCATGGACCCAAATGGGAAGATAGTCTACACTATGCAGAATTTTCCTATAACAATAGCTATCAGTCAAGTCTTAAGATGTCACCATTTGAAGCACTGTATGGGCGGAAATGCCGCACCCCATTAAACTGGTCTCAGACAGGAGATAGCCGTATCTTTGGCACAGACTTGATGCTCGAGGCCGAGAGACAAGTTAAGCATATTCAAGAGCGTCTTCGGGCAGCCAAGTCCCGTCAAAAGAGTTACTACGACCCAAAGCATCGAGAAGTGACCTTTGAGCCCGGAGAATATGCTTACCTTCGAGTAACCCCCATGAAGGGAGTGAAGAGGTTTCATACTCAGGGAGAACTTGCACCAAGATACATCGGTCCTTTTCCAGTATTTGCGAGGAAAGGCAGGGTAGCATATCAGCTGGAGCTGCCACCGGAGTTGTCTGATGTTCACGATATATTTCACATATCACAGTTAAGAAAGTGCATTGCACCACCAATTAAACAAGCGGATATGAGTGAGATAGAGCTGGCTAAAGATCTGGCCTATGAAGAGAAACCTGTCAGAATCTTGGATGAAATGGAAAGAACTACTCGGAGTAAGGTGATCAGGTTTTATAAGGTACTGTGGGAACACCATACTGAGGAAGAGGCTAACTGGGAAAGAGAGGACTTCCTAAGATCCGCATACCCGTACTTGTTCCTTGAGCAACCGAATCTCGAGGACGAGATTCATCCTAAGGGGGGTAGGTTTGTGACACCCTGGTTTTGACAACTTTTTCTTTTCAAAATCTTTTTGGCTTTATTTGAATTTTGGATGGTTTTTGAATCCTTTCAAGTGACTTTGGACTTATAAATCCTTGAAACTCTTGATCCAAAACCATCACCACCTTGCCAAAAACCCTGTCACATCCCTCTTGGACCAAATTTCAATATGTAATCTTTTCCAAGTAATTATTTTCTTCCTTGAGAAAACTATGACATCACTATGGGTTGTGAAGCAACCTATAGTTCTGATGATCAGAAAGGTCCCAAATTTGTGCCACACCTTCTCATCATAATATAGCCTCATAATCTTCAAAAATATTCCATTGCCCAATATTAAATAATGGCCAGAATAATTATTTTCTCTCTGGCCAGAATTGTCCATTTGTGAAGCAGCCCTTATTTTCCTAACTCAGAAACTCCCCAAATAAATTCTCTGAGGTACTAGAGAACCTATCTAGCCACAATACCCAAAAATATCATCTTGGCCAATACAACATTTTAGCAGCAAAATTCTGCCAAGTTTCTGCCCATTTTGAACCTCTGTGAAGGAAGTACCATCTAGAGGTTTTCCCTTGAGCTAAATTTTTTATGGCATCTCATATACCCCAAATGACTCTCACACACAAAAATACAGCTCCACCAGATCAACCATGAGAGTGAACCAAGCTGATCAAGTTTCTGAACCAGTATGGCAGTTTACACAGGAACCCTACTCAAAACTTTTCCAAACCATCTCAAATTTGGCCAGTTTGGAGTCCTTCCAACATAGATCCTCCCACACATCTCCACTGGCTACTACTCCAGCTCATCTCCTCTCTAGGTCCCTCTCAAGTTTGCTGTCAGAAGCTGTAGCTGAAGCTATGCTTCACAGCAGAGTGAACCTGGCCAATCCAAGAATGCAGAGGCACTTGACGATCAAAAGAGAAGGCCCTAGACATGGTGCGCTGGACTTGGCCGGCCTCCACGCACCAGGCACCGTGGTGAGCACGCCACTGGCATGCCAGTGTGCGCGCGCTGTTCCACGCCCGCGTCTGAGGTGACGCATCCAGCTGCACCGCGTCGCCGTACCCTGTCCCGACGTGCCGACTAGCTCCCCGCCATCCACCTAAGCCTCTCCGGAGAGTTCCCCTCGCCGGAATCGTCCTCGACAGCCACCACGTCCCCGTGCACTGTGCCGCCCGTGGCTGCGTCGTGTCTCTGTAGCTCGTCGTCTAGCTCCGCTAAGCTCCACCTCGCCATTACTCTCCCCTGCCCTCTCCCGTCCCGTCACCCGCAAGCAGCCAGCCAGCTAGGCGTCCTGGCGCCGGTGACGTGTCCCGCATCGCGCCGCTTCGGGAGAGCTCGGTCGAGCTCTGCTCTGACCTATAAAATGGCACGGCTAGGTATCCCGAGCTCCTCAACCCACTCAACCATCCCCTAATCTTCCTCCCAAGCAGCGAGCCACCCTCGAACCTCGCCGGAGTCCTGCCGCCAGAAAAGCTCCACCACAAGCACTCTCCAGCCACTCCCGACTCTGCCTAACCCCGCCCACAAGCTCGGTGCACCCCACTAGTGCTCCTCGACCTTCTTCCCGAGCGAATCATCGCCGGAATCGCCACCACTGATGACTCCCAAAAACTGCCGCCACCGGAGAGGAAGGGGGCGATGCCGTCCGGCCGTCTCCGGCTAAGCTACGGGTACAGGGAGGCTCTTCTCCTGACGCCCGACCCATCTCCATCGACTCCTAGCTTCGTCGCCATCTCTAACACCGGCGAGCGTCACCGGTGAGCCGCCTCGCCTCTGTTTCCCTCCTCCTCCTCTGTTTTAAACCGAGTCGACCCCACCTGTCAGCGGCTCAGCCACGCGCTGAAGCGTTTTAAGTGGAGGCGCACTCTCACTTTACGCCTTCGACGTGGCGTTCTGTTAGATTTTCTATTTTAGTTTCCAGTTTGACCAGTACCTTTGACTGCCTATAACTTTTTACTCCCAAGTCCAAATCACTTGATTCTTTTTGCATTTGGTTTGTCTTGAACCCCTCTAATTTCTGGTAAAATTTGGAATTTTTCTTACACTCACAGAATTTCTAGTGATTAAAACAGTGTTATATGACATTTCCAACTGTTGTTTAAAAATATTTTCAGAAGGAAACTTTGGTGATTTTGAAGACCAGGAGTTCTTGGGCAACCCAACAGAGCAAGGCAAGCCATGACATCCATTTCATGAGCATTTCAATAGCATTGCATATTTAAAGTAATTATTTTCATTTACTTGCTATATAACAATTTATGGTGAAATGATCTAAAATGCTTAGTGGATGTCAACTCAAGTTATTGTGATGAACCACTATGCCTGCTAAATGAACTTAGTCGGTTGATCTTGAGTCACCTGTCCGGGCTTATTCATGCAACCACATTTGCCGGTATGGGACGGCCTTGACTTGGTCTGGCTCCGTGCTCTTTCATCGGTACCTCTATCTAGGGAGGGTTATGCGTGCGTGCTGCCCTGATCAGGTAGACGGCGATAACCCTGTGAGCCCAGTTGAGTAATGTGCTGGCATCCCTGTTTGGGACAGTTTAGTTTGGCCACGACGGTGGCAAGTGTCATGAGGTGACACAGGGGCCACCCAGGGCTTGACTCCGGGGGAGGATGATTGCCGGTGGTACGATGGGAGGGTCACGGGTCAGGCGGGTTTCATTGGAGCAACGCTGGTCCACCCGAATGGGATCACGAGGTCAGGTGCTCCATGGTGTGGGTAAAGTGTACAACCTATGCAGAGTGTCAAAGGTATTCAAATAGCCGCGTCCACGGTATTGGACAGCCCGTCCAGACCTCACTAGGTGGTCAACCATAACAGTGATAATAATGATGGAAGAACTCATCGTATGACCGGAAGTACTTGGTGACATATGAGTATTTCGAGGGTTGTGGGACAACCCGAAAGAGAGTAAGTGGATAACCAGAGACAGTAAGTGAATCACCTAAGAACTTAACATGTTACTTTCCATGCTATTGTTTGCTGCATTATCTGGTTGTCGTGAGCTTGCGAGTACATTCAAAGTACTCACCTGGCGTATCATGCCAGATGCAGGAGAAGCCGAGGACGGAGGTCCCGATGGCTCAGGCTACGCTAACTAGGATGTGTCCATGGCAGTGTCCCCGTGGTTGGAGTTCCGCTATGCCATAGAAGTATCTAGTAGTACCGAGGCCCTGTTATGTTTCATAAATAATGTAGATACTGTCATAGCACCGAGTGTGCCTTCGGCCTCGCTTTCGATGTAAAATATGAGCTTGTATCCCAAGATTATCAATAAAGTTCAGTTCTGTTCTGTTCCAAGTTGTTGAGTGTTTCCAGAAGACATGGTCGCTGGGTTGTAAACAATGGTAAACCGGTTCTCTGAGCCGGGGTGCCACAGTCGCCTTCACCATCACCATGTCTCAGCCAACCGACACTGACTGTCTCACCGCTGAGAAGCTCGAGGCCGAGAAGAAGGCCGCCGAGGACGCCGCTGCTGCCGACACCGTGGCCTCTGCCTGGCCGATTGAAGGGTATAACTCATTTATCCCGCTCCTGTTTGTTACCGTTCTAGCCATACTAGCATTATGTGTACATATATCTGCTGTTAGCGTAGTATGTGCTTGCGTGATCCAATATCAGCATGTTGTTAATTCTGGCAATGCCATGCTACCCATTTATTCGTGGATTAATTTAGTCAAAAAACTACCTATTTACTCAACAGGTTTAGGTGTCAGTTCGGTTCCGTTGAAAAGTTAGTATTGAAGATGTACTAGTGTGGACAGTTTCCCACGGTGGGGCCATTAGGTACCGCAGGAGTGCATATTCAATTTTGGATAGTCAATTTCACCTGTCTCATGATTCTGGTCTATGGAACAACAACGTATGATCTATCGGAACCATGGCCTAGTTTGTCAAGCGGCGCTACTCATCTTCATTTAGACTAATCGCTGCACATGAGAGTGTGGCCTTAAGGGCGAATTCTGCGGCGGACCATGGCGGAGGATGAGATGGAGTTTCTACCACACCTAGTTGATAGGCACAATCTCCAATCCCCAAATATGAGTGTCCCCAAACTCTGGTTAATGGATCTTTGATTTAGTTTATGTATCACTTTTGTGTTGGTGGTGCAGGCGGGGTGCTCCTATGGGAGGAGATTGTAGACATCGTGAAGCAGACGGATTTGGTGCCTGTGGCAAGAGTGGCCTTTTCTCTGCCTGTTCACATCCGATCCGTGAGTCCGAGAAGAAAGTGGCGTCGAGGAACAAGGCATCACCGACGCAATTTGTTGTATCCACTGGAAAGTTAATCTTGAAACACATGCTGATGGGCGGTGATATATACTGCCTTGAGATAATCTAATTCTATGCATTGTCTACATGTGCCACACTGGATTAGTTGTATGGAAGTTCTTAAATCAAGTATAGTTTATGGCAACTATAGCTCATATGTGCTTTGCAATGCGAAAGATATGTTTTCAAACCGGTTGTTTGATGGGTATAATGAACTGTAAGCCTGGTAATATAACCTACAGGAATTAATGCGATGGGACGTTTTCAATTATAGTGAATATACGAGAGAGATACACCTTGTAACGCAGCATACAACACAAATCTCAAGGAGAACTGATGGGGTGGGATGTTGAGAGTAGAACCGGGCATGGTTAGCCCGCCCCGGTCAGCCCGACATCCGGGCCGGGCTCGGGCTCAGCTTTTCTGCCGAAAGCCTGACTCGAAAGCCCGAAAATAAGCCCTAACAGTGTATAAATCATTATTTTATTACAAATATAGGTATTGTTGGTGCAATATCTACCTTCCTATGTTTTGGAGATTGTTGACAGAAACAGGTATGGACTGATTTGTTTGCTAGTGCATACAGAGAGAAATAGTCCATACAGAAACCAAAGAGAATGTTCTCTCCGATGCCAAGTTCGAGGAACTTCACCGAAGTATATCTGCGTTGTAGATAAGAACAAGCTACATTTGTTGAAGATATGTATACGAGAAGATTGTTGTGAACGAATTATCCCCTCGAGTTCTACTGCTGAAGCAAAGCATTTGGTTCGGGGTTGTTGTCCGAAGAAATTGGCTGCAGCGAACGAAAATCGAAGACAAAGTGAAGACGTAGTATTCTTTTCATTGTTCTTCTTTCGTTCATTTGAGTCATAGGACCTCCGTACTATTAAGAGGGGTATAGGTTCTCGAAGCTTAGATCCGTTGTGATGCTTAGCCCAAAACCTATGAAAGTTGCAAGAGAAATCTCTTTGTGTTCCGAGCAAATACTTGCCAGCAAGAGACTATGATCTTCTTCGCTGTGAGAGATTTGTCTCTGATCGAGGAGTTAGCATTACTTGCTTCGTTGTGCTCAAAATCCGACCGTTGGACTCGTGTTGTTCGGCCATTGGCTGCTCTTGATGTCCAATTTGGTCATTTCCCATCAGGGAAGGTTGCTGCTATAAATAGCCACCCCGCACCGGCTTTGTTCGGTGGCTGCTCTGCTTAAGATTTCTGAGTAGATTGATTTGAGCACCCCCTCTCTGAGTGATTTGAGTTTAAGATCCACTGAGAGAAAATCAAGAGCCCAAACTTAGACAGTGGTTGAGCATCATGGTAGTTCTGAGTTAGAGTTCTTGTACCTATTACTCTTGAGAGCTGCGCACTCTCTAGACGGATAGGTTTTGGCTCGAGTGTTGAAGATTTGTTGTCTTCACCGAGCTAGATATTCAGCAACCAAGAGTGATTGTGGTTCACGAAGGTCGACCAAAGGTTTGGAGATCGCCGACAAGTATCTACCACGAGTGAAATCAACTGAAGTCTGATCAGCTTCAAGTTGAAGGAGAATAGGATGAAGAGAGTTTATCTTTCGTGTCAAGTCATAGCTCCTCCAACCAGACATAGCCCTTTGGCAGGAAGGTGAACTAGTCTACCAAATCTCTCTGTCGCCATTGAGCACCACTTGTTCAATTTACTTCACTGCATTAATTTCGGTAGTCTTCATATGTGCTATGTGACGATAGTTATCTAATCAGTTATTTTCTGTAGCATATTTTTCGGCTCCACTCTCGCTGTGTCAGTTATCATTCATTTCTCTCATTGTTGCACCCTCATCATTCTGTCATGCTACCTTAGTTCTGGTTATCCTCTGTGTTATGATCTTTTACATCAGTATAGTTATCCTTCATAGTTGTCCATTACAGTTCATTTCTAGCTCTCTGTTATGATATTTTATCTGTTGGCATATTATATTACCATCGTCATCATCAAGCCTGTTATATCATATGCTCAAACCATTATTGCATCCTACAACGAAGGTTTTGTTCCTCAATAGTAATCTTGATTGAGTTTGTTTCTACCGAACCGTATTTCCGCTGCTGTGCTTGGGATCATTTCAAAACATTCGCAAGAATTTTTGAATCTCCCATTCACCCCCCTCTGGTCGATTACTCTCGGTCCTAACAATTGGTATCAGAGTAGGTACTCCCTGTCTATGTTTACTAAAGGTCTAACGTCCTTGGAGTTTTGAGTATGTCGCATGCAGGTAGATCCTCACACTCTCAGAGATTTCCTATCTTCGATGGAAATGATTATCTCTACTGGAAAGAAAGAATGAGAATCAGAATTCAAGCCATCAACATAGACTTGTGGGAGATTGTGGAAAATGGATACACCATTCAGCAACCTGATGAGCTCACTTACGATGACAAAGCTAATCTGCGGTTGAATGCCCAAGCAAAAGATATCATCTGCAGTGGTCTCTCAAAAGACATTTTCTTTTGATTCCAAAAGCTCGACACTGCAAAGCAACTTTGGGATGCAATCAATAATGCTCATGAAGAATTCATCGCCAGAATGGATCCTCACACTCAAATGCTTCGTGCCATGTTTGCTGGCTTCAGAAGTCTTCGTAAGGAAAGTGCCATGGAACTCACTGATCGATTGACAAACATTGTCGAAAGACTTCATCAGCGAGGACTAACTGATATCACCGATAGAGATGTGGTCGACAAGCTACTGAGTGGTCTTGATGCAACCTTCGATCCTATCATAGCTGCAATCAAGCAAAGACCAGACTATGAAGAACTTCACTATGTTGAGATCATGACGCTGTTGTCCATTCACGAAGAAAAGATGGAGCTTGAAAATGCAGATCAAGAATCTTATTCAGAAGGTGAAGGAGAAATCCTTTCACATTATGGCAGCTCACAAGAAGAAGATGTTGAGAATCAACACACCATCACCAGAGAACTAGAAATGTTAACAGAAAGACTAAGTGATCTCAGAAGACAAAATTTATGCCTCACAAATGATGATGAGTTTGACTTGCTTGAATCATCAAGAAGGTTACCTCCGAAAGAAATGAAGTGCTTCAAGTGCAAATAATTCGGTCATCTCATTGCAGACTGTCCCTGCTGGGAAGGAAAACCTAGCAACAGATGGAAATATCTTCACTGCAGTGAATTCACATGAATGGATAGTCATACTAAGCTCTCGAAGAAAAATGAATCTTCCTCATCTTCTTTGACGAGACCAGTCACTAATGTGAAAGCCAGAGCAACCATCGAGTCAAATATGAAGAGAATATCACAGCTGAATAGAGCATGTGCTGACATGACCCTGGATTCTGAAGAGGAGGTGACAGACTTTGAATCTGATGATGAAGAATTTCACAGAAGGATAGGAAGGAGCAATGCCTTCATTGCCTATGAATCATCAGAAAATTCACTCGATTCAGACTCTGATGATGGTGCCTCAAGTGATGACGAACCAATCACATTTTGGCTCATGGCAAAATCATCTAAGGATCAGGTATCGGCAAAACACCCAAAATCCATGAATGGATATTCTCCTGAGTATATTGCCTATGCTAAACTAGTCAAGATTGCAAAATCTTAACATGATGAACTTGAAATGCTTGAGAAGAATCTTAGGAAAACTGAAGGATTACTGGTCGAAGAGATGGAGAAGAATCAAAAGTTGATGGAAGAGCATGACGCTTTTTCTTCAACTATTGATGATCTTTCCAACAAATATGATTCTCTTTCAGTCGACTTTGAGAGTTTATCTGCTGAAATCCTTAACAGGAATCAAGAACTCGAGTCTCTGAAAGGATCTCATAACGCGGTTGTGAAAGAAAAAGCTTCTGCCTTCGCCGATCAATCTGTTCGACTTCTTGATGATTTTGTGCCTCCTTGCTTAACTTGCCTAGAACGTAGTAATGCTGATTCTCATGCTGAAACTTCTAATGCTATCATTGAGAATATTGCAACTACTATGAATGGTATCACTAACCCCTCTTCCAAGGAATTTGCTGCTGTTACTGAGGAAAACTGTAGGCTAAAGGACTTGCTTGAGACAGGAATGCTAAGGATCCTAGAAGGGCATCAAACTCTCAGTGATGTGCTCAAGAAGTCAATACTGCACAAAAATCCTTGAAAAGAAGGATTGGGTTTCAAAAGAAAACTCAACATTGATGGAACCTACTGGACTCCTGAACAGTATCCTCGAACGAGTTGGGTTCTTGCTAAAAGCAAAATACTCGAACCTGCAATTCTGTCAGGATATGATACTCCCATTACTGTTGTTTCTGATGAATCTGATGAATCGAACTACAAATTCTTCAAACAATAGAATGGTAAGGTTTTCGCTCGATATGTTGGTACTAACTACAGGTCTAGTTCACCCAAGAAGCAAATCTGGGTAAAGAAGTGCATTATTGAAAGTCTATGTGTCACTGCTAACTTGAATATGCAGAGTAATTCTCATCGAGACAATGATTATCATTCGCAGAATGGCGTAGGAAAACTTTCGAATGGGTATCGGTCAAACACTCGACAGAAGGAATACATGCGTATCTCCTCAAATCATTATACTCATGTCTCTGGAAATAACTTTAATGCATATTCATATGATTACTCTCGAAGTGCACAGGTGTCTTACAGATCTCGCCGAAAGAATGTTCCTGCTCAGACGAAGCAAATGAGATCCTCGTTGCCCATGCAAGTGTAGGTTGCGAAAAAGAACTAATCCTCTCTTGCAGATATTATCTCAGGGATTCCACTCGCCTATTCTTTATCCTGAGATCTATATTGTTGGTGCTAGTTCCTTGTGTTTTTCTTTTGTTTTTCCTTGCTTTCCGTTGTGTTTGTTTTCTGTCCGTATATTAACTCACTCAGAGCTCTGTGGTTTTGTGTTTTTCTCTCGTTTGGCTGAGCGTTTTGATTCGGACCCTGTTGTCCCTCTATTCTTTCTCGTCCATTCTATGTTGTCCGTCACAAACATGCAATTTGATCTGAAGAAGATTTCAGACCGACATCCTTGGTCGCGAAGGAAATCAACCTTGAACTTTAATCTATTTTTGGCGTTTGCCATTCTTCAAAACATTCGATTTCCCATTTAGTTTCCGAGATTTTCGCAGGAAACGGTTGCCATGTGCCCACGATCCCCACAATCATTATCGTGTCCGTTGAATGTGGAACATCCCGCTTTTGTCGTCCGTTGATTTCGGAAGTGGTGGTTTCGCCTACGGGCCATAAATACCCCTCCCGACTTCTTCTTCCTCAAACCTTCTCCTGTTCCTCTCACAAGCCCGAGCTCGAAGCAACGCCATCACAGCACCTCACCATGCAACTCCGGTGAAGACTCGCCATCATTGGTCGCGCTAGTGTGGTAAATCCTCTCCTCCGCATTGCTGTAGTTGATCCTTGCTGCCAAGTTAGGGTGCCTGGATCTGGAACTAGCCCTGTCTACTCCTCTGTTCTAGGGTAGTTCTTACCGACGCGATTTTTCTTGATTTATTTTCCTTGCGGTAGATCTTTAGGGTTCTCTAAGTCATGACTGGTACGATTTGTAGTTTTTTTTCCGTACTAGTTATCTTGGATCTTGGGTTCATGAGTATTATTTCAAAAGATTAGATAGTTTTTACTTTGCCTTATGGCATGTTGCAATTCTATCGATGATATCTTCTCAACGTATACCATGGATTCCTTTGTTGCTTCCGGAAAAAAAACTTTCTGTTTTCAGTCAAAATTGCTTCCGGGCATGTTTGTTACCCTATCCTGCTTTCCCTCGCATCTATTCTGCTTCACAGGTTGGTCATGGCTCATAGCTCGGAAGAGCAGTCTAGTTCTGAAGAAGAATTGCCTCACGTGCCTCCAATGGCCGAACAAAAGAGATTGACTGGTGCAGGAAAAGCATCAAAGCCACCAAAGATACCGAAGAAGAAGTCTGAATCTGAATCCGAAGAAGAGGTAGATGATATTCCCTCGGCTCACAGTCAGCGAGAGGATGAACTGGTCACTGATGCAATGACTCATTTCTCTGATGGAAATCCCAAGAAAGGTGGACGTGGCAGAGAGAAGAATACAACTGCAGAGATGTCTGATCCCGAAAACTATAAAACTCCTCCTGGAGTTGAAACAACTATTGAGAGAAATAATAGGCTACAAAGAATTCGCCGCCACTGGGCGAAGAAATGGTACAACTATGAGAATGTTCGAAGGAAATATCAAATCATGTTTGCTTTCACTCCACCTTGGAATGACTGCATAGCTGAAAATTGCCTCGGCCTAGATGATGAAAACGTCAGGCCACCTCCAATTGAAAATGCTCATCTTGACTCTCTGAAAACAACTGCTGATTTTCTCGAAGAAGTGGAAAAGAGAGCCCAGGCCAAAGCCAAGCGTGAATCCAAGGCCGCGAAAAAAAATATCAAGTCGAACAGAGAAACGTCACGCTGACCCAGCAAGACATACAAAAGAAGAAGGATCGTGCCTCTGCACAAAAGGAAAGCAAGGAAGGGAAGTCAGATTCCCCTCGAGTGTCCCGAAAGAAATCAGTTGACAGAAAGTCGAAGAAGGCAGCTTCAACCTCATCTAATGAATCCTTTGATGAAGATGCTCCCGATGAAATACCCATGTATGATCAATGAGCTCTTCTAAACAAGCCATACCAAACTCCCTCACCAGTGAAAGGTTCACCCCCAGTAAGGATGTCACCAAGACTTGCACCCGCTCCAGTATCTGACAAACCTTCGGGTTTGTCGGGATACACAATCAGGGGGTGTCTATTTCCCCTGACTCGTGCATGGACGGATAACTTCCTCCCCGGCAGCCAAGGCCAAGCCAGAGAAGCAGCTCTTACTGAGATCAAAGAGCGGATCAAGAAGACCAAGAATAAGCACGATAGAAGAATATCACATTGGGAAAGCCTCCCCTGCCGGGGAGGAGGGCCTGGCTGGGTCGAGGCCATCCCAAGGGTAAATTCAAGACTTCCCCGACAAGCTTGCCGGGTCTGCCAAGGGCGAAATCCCCGCCAAGACACCACCGCTCCACCGCACCGCGACGCAAGTCACTTATCAGTGCGGTGTCGAGCCCCCAAGCGATTAAGTGGCCTCTGCTAGGCATGTGGCAGCCCATTGGGAGACAAGATTTATCCAAGTGACACCCGTTCAGAAGCGTGTCAAGATGGTACGCAAGAGATGGTTAAGCGGCTCGGCAGGCCTGCCGGGCTTCGTCCTCAGCATGACACCTAGCAGTGCATTTAATGCACTTTGTCCTAACTGCCAGAGTTAGGTATGATAGCACCGTTGGCTATCTAATCAGTAGATAAATACTATTTTGCCATTGTGGTTACCCCTTAAGCTATAAAAGGAGGTCCAAGGCGACCTAGCAAAGGATTCAGACCTTCGCACACTTGTACGCGCGTAGCTGCACTCCCCGAGGCATCCTTGCCGGGCTTGAGCGCTGCGTGCTCGTTGTGTTCTTCCACTCAATCCACCAAAAAGCAGGAGTAGGGTTTTACGCTATCCAGCGGCCCGAACCTGGATAAAATCCACCAGTGTCACCGCCGTCGTGTTGTTTTACGGCTTCTGCTCTTTGTGCAACGTGATCCCCCTTACCGAACCATAAAGGGGCTCATGGCCCCATAGGTGATCGTGATCCACCACGACATCTTTGGCGTGCCAAGTACGGGTGTCGCTTGTGCGAACCTGAAGTTTTAAACAGCGCGTCGAGCTCCATCGTCGATCATCATCATCATCATCATCATCTTCATCAACACCCTCTTCGTCCGCGGCTTCGAAGAAGAAGAAGAACGCCGCTCCCTCCCTCTGTCCTACCTAGATTCCGTCGCTCGTTTCCGCCGCAGCCGCAGCGGCGACGGGAATGGAGGGTGGTGGTGGTCCGACGACCGCGGATGGCTCGGTGGTGTGGTCATCATGCCAACCGCATCCGGAAAAAGAAGCGAAACATGCGGTGATATCGCCCTCCTCGCGAGCTCCCGTCAAAGCATACCCGATGCCGGAAAGTGTCATTTGGGCAAGCAAGACAAATGGTGCGTGATCGGCCCCCTCCTCCCTTTCCACTTGTCGATAATCGAGCCATGCAATGGTGGCGTTATCAGCGTCGATGAGCCCGCATGGAACTCGGTCCAGTATTTATCCCGCCAAGGGTGAATCCTAAGTGGAACGCTGGTGCGAATCCGTTGGTCGACGCCCTGGCAAACGTGCTCCGACAAGGCCGATTGCGCCGGCATGGCCATCATGCCTGCCGACGTGGGATCATTGACAATATGAGAAAGGGGGAGAGGAGCCGATCCTTCCTTCTCGCCATACATCGACAGCTGCGAGTTTTCCATTAGCCCCTCTGGCTCTTGCCGGGGGGTGGATGCATAACTAATAAACTGCCAAGTCTTTACCTTGTGCACCTTCTTGTTTGTTGTCTTTTCAGAACAAGGATGGACACATGAACGGGGGAAATGATGTCTACTACACAAGTTGTTCTTGTAGACTCGTGTTGGGCCTCCAAGCATAGAGTTTTGTAGGACAGTAGCAAATTTCCCTCAAGTGGATGACCTAAGGTTTATCAATCCGTGGGAGGCGTAGGATGAAGATGGTCTCTCTCAAACAACCCTGCAACCAAATAATAAAAAGTCTCTTATGTCCCCAGCACACCAAAAACAATGGTAAATTGTATAGGTGCACTAGTTCGGCGAAGAGATGGTGATACAAGAGTAATATGGATAGTAGATATTGATTTTTGTAGTAGTAACAATAAAAAACAGCAAGGTAGCAAGTAACAAAAGTGAGCACAAACGGTATTGCAATGCTTGAAAATAGGGATAATTGTATTTATACCCTTAGTTGTGTCCCCCTCAACCGAATTGCCCCTAGTTTTTGAAAACACGTGGTCTTGCCCAACCCACTTTGTCGTCTTGTGCTTTTGCCCTTTGACCGTCACTTTGAAAACTTCATAACTAATTCATACTAAATCAGAAAAATGCAAATAAGATACCAACATGTTTGGAAAAACATCACCTGTATGTCAATGTCACTTGCATTCATGACAAAAGTGTTGGTAAGTGCCCATCCGAGTTTTAGCTCTTATCATACCACCATGAACAGGAAAATCTAAAAAAATTCAAAAAATTCAAGAAAAATTTGGTGGCAAAGAATTGCAAATGTTTTAAGTGCTTGCCAAGTTTCATGAGGGAATGACATTCGTAGAAGTTGTGGCAAAAATAACAATCTATTTTCGAGTGTTCATTGTTTTTTTTTGCCACGGCTTGCATGAATGGCATTCCCTCATGAAACTTGGCAAGCACTTAAAACATTTGCAATTCTTTGCCACCAAATTTTTCTTGAATTTTTCGAATTTTTTTAGATTTTCTTGTTCATGGTGGTATGATAAGAGCTAAAACTCGGATGGGCACTTACCAACACTTTTGTCATGAATGCAAGTGACATTGACATACAGGTGATGTTTTTCCAAACATTTTGGTATCTTATTTGCATTTTTCTGATTTAGTATGAATTAGTTATGAAGTTTTCAAAGTGACGGTCAAATGGTTAAAGGGCAAAAGCACAAGACGACAAAGTGGGTTGGGCAAGACCACGTGTTTTCAAAAACTAGGGGCAATTCGGTTGAGGGGGACACAACTAAGGGTATAAATACAGTTATCCCTTGAAAATAAGGCCTATGGTCTGTACTTTCGCTAGTGCAATCTCCCAACAATGCTAATATAATTGGATCATATAACCTTCCCTCAACGTGCGATGAAGAATCACTCCAAAGTTCCTATCTAGCGGAGAACATAAGAAGAAATTGTTTGTAGGGTACGAAACCACCTCAAAGCTATTCTTTCCGATCAATCTATCCTAGAGTTCGTACTAAAATAACACCAAGCTATTCTTTCCGATCGATCTAACCAAGAGTTCGTACTAAAATAACACCATATGATACACATCAACTAACTCTAATGTCACCTAGATACTCCAATGTCACCGCGAGTATCCGTGAGTTGATTATACGATATGCATCAAACAATTTCAGATTCATAATACTCAATCCAACACAAAAAACCACAAAGAGTGCCCCAAGATTTCTACCAGAGAAACAAGGACGAAAACATGCATCAACCCCGATGCATAGATTACCCCAATGTCACCTCGGGAATCCGCGAGTTGAGTGCCAAGACATAGATCAAGTGCTCTCAAATCCATAAAAGTATTCAATCCGATAAAACGAAATCTCAAAGGGAAAACTCAATTCATCACAACAAGATAGAGAGGGGAAAACACCATATGATCCAACTATATTAACAAAGCTAGTGATACATCAAGATCGTGCCATCTCAAGAACACGAGAGAGAGAGAGAGAGAGATTAAACACATAGCTACTAGTACAAACCCTCAGCCCCGAGGGTGGACTACTCCCTCCTCATCATGGTGGCCGCCGGGATGATGAAGATGTCCACCGGTGATGATTTCCCCATCCGACAGGGTGCTGGAACAGGGTCTAGATTGGTTTTTCATGGCTACAAAGGCTTGCGGCGGCGGAACTTCTGATCTAGGGTTATTTCTGGGGGTTATGGAATATTTGGGAATTTATAGGGCGAAGAGGCGGTGCAGGAGGCCACTGAGGTGGGCACAACCAACCAGGGCACGCCTAGCCCCCCAGGCGCACCCAGGTGGGTTGTGCCCCCCTCGGGGCACCCCTCTGGTACTTCTTTGGCCCAAGTTGTGTCTTCTGGTCCATAAAAATTTTCCAAAAAGTTTCGCTGCGTTTGGACTCCGTTTGGTACTAATATTCCGTGAAGTAAAAAACAAGCAAAAAATAGCAACTGGCACTGGGCACTATGTCAATAGGTTAGTCCCAAAAAATGATATAAAGTTGCTATAAAATGATCGTAAAACATCCAAGAATGATAATATAACATCATGGAACAAGCAAAAATTATAGATACGTTGGAGACGTATCAGCATCCCCAAGCTTAATTCCTACTCGTCCTCGAGTAGGTAAATGATAAAAACATAATTTTTGATGTGGAATGCTGCCTAACATGTTCATCACATATTCTTTTCTTTTGTAGCATGGACATATGGACTTTTATATGGTTCAAAGCAATAGTCTAGTTTTGACATGAAGATTTCAATACTCAAGCATATCAACAAGCAACCATGTCTTTCAAAATATCAACACTAAAGAAAGTTATCCCAAGCACATCATGCTCAATCATTGATCCATTCATGAAACACACTTGCATATTAGCTACACCCAATGCACAAGTATGATCATAGTGCTCCCTAGTTGGTGCTTTAAAATAGAAGATGGAGACTCAAATAAAAAAACAAATTGCATAAAGTAAATAGATAGGCCCTTCGCAGAGGGAAGCAGAGATTTGTAGAGGTGCCAGAGCTCAAAGCTTAAATTGAGAGATAAAATATTTTGAGAGGCATACTTTTCCCGTCAACGAAAACGACCGAGAATTCCCAACACTTTCCATGCTAGATAGATCATAGGTGGTTCCCAAACAGAAAATAAAGTTTATTCCTTTTTCCACCATTCTTTCACAATCCATGGCTAGCCGTATCCACGGGTTCCTTCCATACCAGCACTTTCCAAGGAATTTATTATTAAACAACATAAATATTATTTTTTTGCATTTCGGGACTGGGCATCCCTATTACCTTTGCCACACTCTTATGCAATGACAAGTGAATAAACACTCATCTTGAGAATAACACATCTAGCATGGAAAATATTGGCCACCCCCTGCCGCTTCATGAGCGGTACGGGCACACAAAAAGGAAATTTATTTTGAAAATTAGAGTTGCACATACAAATTTACTTGGAACGGCATGGAAATACCGCATATAGGTAGGTATGGTGGACTCATTTGGCACAACTTGGTTTAAGGAGTTTGGATGCACAAGAAGTATTCCCGCTTAGTACAAATGAAGGCTAGCAAATAGATTGAGAAGCGACCAACCAAGAAACAAAAACGATCATAAACGAGCATTAAACATAACTAACACCGAATAATGCACCACAAGTAGGATGTAATTTCATTGCATAACTATTGACTTTCGTGCTTGCATAGGGAATCACAAACCTTAACACCAATATTCTCACTAAAGCATAATTACTCACCAACATGACTCACATATTATTATCTCCATATCGCAAAACTATTGCAAGGAATCAAACTTATCATATCCAATGATCTACATGAATTTTTTTATTATATCCCTCTTGAATATCCATCACTTTGGGACCAATTTCATAGCTTGTGCAAATTCTCATCACTATTATCAACTCTCAAAGTAATATAAGTGAAGCATGAGAGTGTTCGACAAACTACTCCAAAAAGATATAAGTGAAGATCAAATGAGTAGTTAAGTAAATAGGTGGCTATTTGAGGACTCTCTCTCATTAAAAAAATTCAGATCTAAGTATTTTATTAAAACAGCAAGCAAAACAAAATAAAATGACATTCTAAAAATAGCACACATCATGTGAAGAAGCAAAAACTTAGGCTCAACCGATACTAACCGATAATTCTTGATGAAGAAAGGTGGGATGCCTACCGGGGCATCCCCAAGCTTAGATGCTTGAGACTTCTTGAAATAATATCTTGGGATGCCTTGGGCATCCCCAAGCTTGAGCTTTTGTGTCTCCTTAATTTCTTTTATATCAGGGTTTCCCTAAATCTTAAAAACTTCATCCACACAAAACTCAACAAGAACTCGTGAGATAAGTTAGTATAAATCAATGCAATAACCTTATCATTCTCTACTGTAGCAAATCACTAAAATTATTATTTAAAACTGCATACTAAATGCCTCTGCATATTTAATACTCCTATCCTCAAATAGAATCATTAAACAAGCAAACATATGCAAACAATGCAAACATAACAGCAATCTGTCTAAACAGGACAGTCTGTAAATAGTGCAATATTATTCATACTTATCTAACTCCAAAAATTCTGAAAAATTACCACACTGTTTAAAATTTATCATAGCTTATTGTGCAAAAAATTTCAATATTTCATCCATTCTGACTTTTCTCAGGAATTTTTGCAACAGCGACAAACTTTCTGTTTTGAAACAGCAACTCATATACTTGCAAAATAAGCATGGTGAAGGCTATCCTTGCCACTTTATTGAAATAAAATATGCAAAACATTATTCTAAATAATAGCAAGAAAATACTAATAAAATAAAATGACTCTCCAATCAAAACTCATATCATGTGACGAATGAAAATACAGCTCCAAGTGAGGTTACCGATAATGTTGAAGACGAAAGAGGGGATGCCTTCCGGGGCATCCCCAAGCTTAGTTGCTTGGATATTTCTTGAATATTACCTTGGGGTGCCTTGGGCATCCCCAAGCTTAGGGTCTTGTCACTCTTTATTCTCCTCATATCGATATCTCACCCAAAACTTGAAAACTTCAATCACACAAAACTTAACGTAACTTCGTGAGATGGGTTAGTGTGATAAAGATAAATCATTCACTTTGGTACTGTCAAGCTAAGATTCATAATTGTTCTCACATAATTACTACTGTACTCTACAATTTCCATAATTTATATTAAGCAATATAAGCAAAAGAAACCACAAAACAAGCAAACTATGCATTGAAAAATGAATCTGTCAAAAACAGAACAGTACATAAAGATCTGAATTTTAGTCATACTTCTGTAACTCCAAAAATTCTGAAAATTTAGGATAACGTAGGAAATTCGTATAAACATCAACTGTAAAAAATACAGAATTTTTAGACGCACCAGTGAATTTAAAAAATTCTGTTACTGGGCGCAAAAGTTTCTGTTTTTGCACAGAATCAAGTCAACTATCATCCACATCATCCCAAAGGCTTTACTTGGCACTTTATTGAAAGAAAAGCTGTAAAACATGATTACTACAGTAGCATAATCATGTGAACACACAAAAACAGTAGGTATATGTGTTGGGTTGTCTCCCAACAAGCGCTTTTCTTTAATGCCTTTTTAGCTAAGCATGATGATTTCAATGATGCTCGCATAAAAGATAAGAATTGAAACATAATGGGAGCATCATGAATCATATGACAAGAACATTTAAGCCTAACCCACTTCCTATTCATAGGGATTTTGTGAGCAAACAAGTTATGGGAACAAGAATCAACTAGCACAGGAAGGCAAAACAAGTGCAACTTCAAAACTTTCAACATAAAGAGAGGAAACTTGATATTATTGAAATATGTAGAAGCATGTGTTCCTCTCTCATAATAATTTTCAGTAGCATCATGAATGAATTCAACAATATAGCTATCACATAAAGCATTCTTTTCATGATCCACATGCATAAAAAATTTCTTACTCTCCACATAAGCAAATTTATTCTCATGAATAGTGGTGGGAGCAAACTCAACAAAATAACTATCATGTGATTGGAAATTAAAACCATGATGACAATTTTCATGGTTATCATTATTCAATATAGGATACATGTCATCACCATAATCATCATAGATAGAAACTTTGTTATCATAGTCAATTGAAACCTCTTCCAAAATAGTGGATTCATCACTAAATAAAGTCATGACCTCTCCAAATCCACTTTCATAATTATAGAATAAGATTCAACACCCTCCAAAATAGTGGGATCATTACTACCTAGAGTTGACACTCTTCCAAACCCACTTTCATCAATATAATCATCATAAATAGGAGGCATGCTTTCATCATAATAAAATTTCTCATCAAAACTTGGGGGACTAAAAATATCATCTTCATCAAACATAGCATCCCCAAGCTTCTGGCTTTGCATATCACTAGCATCATGGATATTCAAAGAGTTCATACCAACAACATTGCAATCATGCTCATCATTCAAAGATTTTTTGTCAAACATTTTATAGAATTCTTCTTCTATCAATTGAGCACAATTTCCCTTTCCATCATTTCCACAAAAGACATTATAGAGATGAATAATATGATGCAACCTCAATTCCATTTTTTAGTAGTTTTCTTTTTATAAACCAAACTAGTGATAAAACAAGAAACTAAAAGATTCAACTGCAAGATCTAAAGATATACCTTCAAGCACTCACCTCCCCGGCAACGGCGCCAGAAAAGAGCTTGATGTCTACTACACAACTTGTTCTTGTAGACTCGTGTTGGGCCTCCAAGCGTAGAGTTTTGTAGGACAGTAGCAAATTTCCCTCAAGTGGATGATCTAAGGTTTATCAATCCATGGGAGGCGTAGGATGAAGATGGTCTCTCTCAAACAACCCTGCAACCAAATAATAAAAAGTCTCTTGTGTCCCCAACACACCAAATACAATGGTAAATTGTATAGGTGCACTAGTTTGGCAAAGAGATGGTGATAAAGCGTAATATGGATAGTAGATATTGATTTTTGTAATAGTAACAATAAAAAACAACAAGATAGCAAGTAACAAAAGTGAGCACAAACGGTATTGCAATGCTTGAAAATGAGGCCTGGGGTCCGTACTTTCGCTTGTGCAATCTCTCAACAATGCTAATATAATTGGATCATATATCCTTCCCTCAATGTGCGATGAAGAATCACTCCAAAGTTCCTATCTATCGGAGAACATAAGAAGAAATTGTTTGTAGGGTACGAAACCTCCTCAAAGCTATTCTTTCCGATCAATCTATCCTAGAGTTCATACTAAAATAACACCAAGCTATTCTTTCCGATCGATCTAACCAAGAGTTCGTACTAAAATAACACCATATGATACACATCAACCAAATCTAATGTCACCTAGATACTCCAGTGTCACCGCGAGTATCCGTGAGTTGATTATACGATATGCATCAAACAATTTCAGCTTCATAATACTCAATCCAACACAAAAAACCTCAAAGAGTGCCCCAAGATTTCTACCAGAGAAACAAGGACGAAAATGTGCATCAACCCCTATGCATAGATTACCCCAATATCACCTCGGGAATCCGCGAGTTGAGTGCCAAGACATAGATCAAGTGCTCTCAAATCCATAAAAGTATTCAATCCGATAAAACGAAATCTCAAAGGGAAAACTCAATTCATCACAATAAGATAGAGAGGGGAAAACACCATATGATCCAACTATATTAACAAAGCCCGTGATACATCAAGATCGTGCCATCTTAATAACACGAGAGAGAGATTAAACACATAGCTATTGGTACAAACCCTCAGACCCGACGGTGGACTACTCCCTCCTCATCATGGTGGCCGCTGGGATGATGAAGATGGCCACCGGTGATGATTTCCCCCTCCAACAGGGTGCCAGAACGGGGTCTAGATTGGTTTTTCGTGGCTACAGAGGCTTGCGGTGGCGGAACGTCTGATCTAGGGTTATTTCTGGGGGGTTCTGGAATATTTTGGAATATATAGGGCGAAGAGGCGGTGCGGGAGGCCACCGAGGTGGGCACAACCCACCAGGGCACGCCTGGGCCCCCAGACACGCCCAGGTGGGTTGTGCCCCCCTCGGGGCACCCCTCTGGTACTTATTTGGCCCAAGTTGTGTCTTCTGGTCCATAAAAATTCTCCAAAAAGTTTCGCTGCGTTTGGACTCCGTTTGGCACTAATATTCTGCGAAGTAAAAAACAAGCAAAAAATAGCAACTGGCACTGGGCACTATGTCAATAGGTTAGTCCCAAAAAATGATATAAAGTTGCTATAAAATGATTGTAAAACATCCAAGAATGATAATATAACATCATGGAACAAGCAAAAATTATAGATACATTGGAGACGTATCAGGAAACAATCGCAAGCAAGGGAGGAGGTATTATACGAGACCTAATGCATACCCCGTAGGGAAGTGGAGCATTAACGAAAGATTAGTTAGCATGATCACTGATTCTTCTTCAGTATTTACATCGTCTATCCTTCGGACAACCAGGATTTTCGTATGACAAGCCTTTCATATGATGGTACCTTACTGTATTTGTCTGCGCCCCCGCTTTGTTTCGAGCCTGCTCAACAAAGTGGGCGGATGCATCAAAGGCCGTTAAGGAAAAACCTGCCGGGGCATACCTTCGCCAGCTAAATGCTAAGGACCCGCTCCTCACAGCAATCGCGGCAGCATGCTACTTGTGGGCAACCAAAGTACACAAAGAAAAACTAACCATACGAACATCAATGGGCAAACAAAAGAAGGATAGCGTGCATTGACATAATTAAAACATCAGTTTAACGAGTGCAAAAACCAGAAATAGTACAAGACCTAAACACAGGACACATGATTGTTTTGTTACAGGATACCACGGCAAGAAAAACGGCTCAAGGCTGGGCGTGCTGGTCTCCGGGGACCCTTGGGATAGAGAGAATCTTGTCGGCAAGGGGAATGGCCTTCGCCTCGGCAGCAGAAACGTCGGCACCTGGTGGCAGTCTCTTGAAGCCGTCGGAGAGGTTGAGGTCTGGGTGACGATAGCAAGGTTACTCAAGACCATAAAGAGGGAGTTGCGGTAAGCTTTCGGTATTCAACAACGAAGCATTTGGCCTTGTCTTCCTCGTACATCCTCAGCCCTTCGATCAAGCCTTCAAAGAAAAGCGTCAGCTTGATGCTTGGAACTTCATGGTCACTGACGGAGAAAGCCCAGCTCTTCATGTCCATCTTCGAGATTTGGGCAGTGAGGCGCTTGGCAATATCAACCAAGCTTTTGATCCAGAGGTCGCGTTGCTCGATCTGGTTCTGCAGCTTGTCCTCCGTGTCCCGACGAAGAATTCTTGTGTTCTCCAAGTCCTTCATCAGCAACTTCTCACGAACACCAGCGGATTCAATCTCACTTTCCAGAGTGCCAAGCCGCGCTTTCATATCGGTGATGGTGCTGTTGGCAGTGTCAAGGTTTTGACTCTTGGAAGAAAGCTGTGATTGCATCTCCTTCAGGAGAGTCTCTCCTTTCTGCGCTTCTTCCTTGAGAGCCATGATTTCCTTGGCGCTCCCGGCAAGGTCCTCTGTCAGCTTGGCCACCTGTTGATCAAGATCAGCCTTGGCAGTAGATGCAGTGGCAAGTTCATCGTCAATCTTCTTCAGCTGAGCAGCAGAGTTGAGGGTGAGTGTGTCAAGAGCCACCTTGTGCTGGTCTTCCAAGTCCTTGGTGCGCTGCTGGACAAGAGCCTCCAGTTCTCCATCCTTGTTGTGGAGAATGACCTCAAGGTTCCCTTCTCAAGAAGAGATGTCTTTCTCGTTGGCGTCAGAAGCGCTTCGTGCTCCGCCAGGCGGATCTCCTGGGCTGCAACGTCCTCCTTGGCCATGGTTATCACCTCCTGTTGCTGCAGAAGGGATTGAAACTGTTTGCTGTGCCACTCGCGCAGTTTGCCGCCCTTGTCCCTCAGTTTCTGATCCATGACACTAGCAGAGTCACACTGCTCCTTAATCGCCTGCCACTTCAGGATGTACCTACTCTGCATATCCTTGATGCCTGCTACCACAGACTCCAAGAAAGATAGGTCCATGGCTACGCCAATGGAATCATCAGTCTCTTCGGCTCTCTGGGACAACGGCGCCAAGATGTGCTGGATCTCTTCAGCAAAGTCCGCGCTTGATGCAACAGATGAGTTGGTGGCTGAAAGCCCAGGCTGGGCAGGGACCAGTGCCAGTGTGCTTGAGGATGGTTGTGGGACTGTTGCCGGTGTACCAAACGAGGGATGAGGCCCCATAGTTTGCAGAGGGGTTTTCTCCTCCACAACTACATCTTGGCCGGATGTGCTGCCGGGGGTTTTCTCTGTTCCTTTGGGAAGTTCTTGTATGGTCCCGGCAGTCTGACCCTGGCCTTCCACAGTGGCAATTTGGGTGGCCTCCTCAGCAGCATCCTTCCCAATACTATCCACTTCTTCTCGCAGCTCTGGTTCCTTGGCCAACAAAGCTGCAGACGAAATTAACAAGCATTGATGAAGAAATCATACAAATTGCCATGTCGAAGGCCTGGGAGCAAGGTAATTCAAATAAGAAGAGACAAGGACAAGCGGATTACCCAGTGTTGTTTGCTGCGGGAGGATATCAGTTCCCCCGAAAACATTAGTTGCCGGGATGCAACTCATATCCACTCCCCTAGTGGCCATATCCTCAGTGTGGGTCGACCCCTCGGTGGAGGCCCCTGCCGATGACTTCTCCGCTTAGACTTGGGCTGGGGTGGACCCTTCATGGTGGACCCCACCCTGGTGGGTCTCCCCTCCTTCCTTGGCGGGTGATGAAGCATGTTCTGCCGCGTCCCTCCTGCCAGGCGAAACTTGCTCCATACTATCGTGTCGGGGGCTAGGCCGGGGACTAGGCACAGGATCTTCTGTGTGCCCGCCAAAGGCCCCGGCGACGTCACCTGCTTGGTTCTTTTGGCCCGGTGGATGAGGGGTTCTTCATCCCTGTCAAGACAACAAGCCAGGTTGAGTCAAGCAAGCACCAAGTACATGGTCCTTCAGCAAGGAAAATCAGTTTTCCCCCTTACTCTGGGTCGATGAGCATGGAGCCCAGTGCATACCCCGCAGGTGGCGGGATCACACTCCCCCTCTTCAAGGTTGGGAGAGTAGAACTTCCCGGCAGCTCTGAGCCTTTTTGAGGAGCTGGGGGCTCCGGCAGGATCGAGCTGCGAGAGGACGCTGGACTTGACTAGGGGCTGGGATCGACCCCCTTGACCGTCTGTCGCTTGGTGGGTGGGGTCTTAGCCTCAGAGAGGCGGGTGGAATGGCGACGTACCACATCAGGCTTGTCATTCTTAGAGGCGATCTTCTTCACTCTCTTGGTGGCCCACGCAGGAACGAGGGCCACTGTTTCCCGGCTGGCTCGCCTGCGGGGACGCTGATCCAGATCTGGCTCTGGAGCTTGAGGACCCATTGAAGCCACTCCTCCTCAGGCTGCTCTGTTTCCTCAACCACGTCTCCTCCTTGGGCCTCTGCTGCCACGGCTTGAAGAATTTCGGCCCCGGCAGGACTACTCCCGACAGCTTCTTCCGCGGCGTGCCCCTCATCCCTTTCATCTGAGGAGCCTTCGCCTCCGGCCTCCACTTCCTCCTCTTCCTCCTCCTCCTCTTCTTTGGGCCTCGCCTTCCCGGCAACCCAGAGTGCTTTGTCCTCTTCAATCTGCCTCCTGATAAATTCTGCGTCTGCCATGGAGGTGCGCTTGTACATGTTACCCTCCACCCTGGTAGCCCTTTCTTCCAGGTTGGAGACCCACTCAATCTCTGCATCGAGCTCGGGCATTTGCCAATCGGCTTCAACCCCGTAAGCATTGCAGTGAGGCATCCACTTCAAAATTTGGTCCCTGGCAGAGTTGATGTGTAGTGGGACGACCCTTCCCGGCAGGCAGAATGGCCCGAGGCTGCCGAACAGCTGTTCACACAACCAACCATGACTGTATACTGACAGGTTGTTGGCAAGGCCTGGGTACAGACGCATCCTGTCAGCAGCATCCCCGTACACCCAGGCGAATATATCCCTCTTCTACAGTGGTGCAATGCGGCACAAGAGGAAATCAGCCCCCACCTGTTCGATGGTCAGCCCGGCAGCTTTGAGACGGGCAATCCTGTTCAGCACAGGCCGAAGCTTGTCATCGGTGAGGCCTAGTTTGCCCCATTCACTGCCGCGCATGACGCATTCCGTCCGTGCCCTGCAGTACTCCGGGGTATCCGCGTCCTGAATCCAGCACTAGTCTGCCCTCCATTCCTCCCATCTATCGCGCTGTTGGCCGGGGAGGTAATCCCAGATCTCCTTCTTCCCTCGAGGAATCCAACTTATATTCCCTGAGCGGTGGGTTTTGTCTTCAACCAACGGAACGAAGAAGTGCCTGAACAAATCCATGTTGGGGGCGACTCCAACAAAGTTCTCGCACAAATGAGCAAAGATCGCCATGCACGCCATTGCATTGGGCATAAAATCTAGAAGGTGGAATCCATACACCACCATCATGGCTTCGAAGATATCAGAGAAGGGGAGGTGAGTCCGCAGAGAAAGTACGTGCAGAAAAGCGGTACAAGTTCGGTGGCTCCTCCTTCCCCGCCGGTAGGACTACAGGCGCTCTGTGCCCCTTTGGGACTTCCCTCCCCCACATATATGCATACCTCGCCCTCAGGGTTTGGCTATCCAGACTCGACGGGAAAAACACCATGTCCTCCTGCCGCTCCCTGTCCAGCTCCGCCGCTCTTTTCTTCTTCCCTTCCGCCGCGGCTTCCTTTGCACTGGTTGCCCACTTCCCCCTTGCGGCAGCGGCTTTCTTCCCCATCCTTTGGGATCACCGAAGGGGCGGAAGGTTTGGTAGGGTAATGGAAGCAAATGTTGGTGTGGGAGTAGTTGTTTGGCTTGAGGAAGAAGATGATGGAAGGAGGAACAGATGCGATCGGGCAGTCCCCCTTTTTGCGTTGCCTTTTTATTAGGAACGGGCGCAGGGGGCTGGCTCTTCGCTATCTTTTTCTCAGGAAGTTACCGTTTTACAAGTGCACTACCCATTAACTGCTACAGTCCCATGACCCCATGACCTGCGGTAATTACGCGGAGTGGACGTTGGATTGAATGTTCATCATGACAACCGCTGCATGCGCAACATCTTTTCGACGTGTGTCCATGCACTGTTTGGGGCCTAACCCAACGTGCCCGGCGACACGTATGGCTCAGGCCCGGGGACTTCTGTCGGGGTACACAAACAGGGGGTGTATGTTTCCCTTGACTTGTGCATGGATGGATAACTTCCTCCTCGGCAGCTAAGGCCAAGCCAGAGAAGCAGCTCTTACTGAGATCAAAGAGCGAATCAAGAAGACCAAGAATAAGCACGACAGAAGAATATCACCTTGGGAAAGCCTCCCCTGCCGGGCAGGAGGGCCTGGCCGAGTCGAGGCCGCCCCAAGGGTAAATTCAAGACTTCCCCGGCAAGCTCGCCGGGTCTGCCAAGGGCGAAATCCCCGCCAAGACACCACCGCTCCACCGCACGGTGACGCAAGTCACTTATCAGTGCGGTGTCGAGCCCCCAAGCGATTAAGTGGCCTCTGCTAAGCACGTGGCGGCCCATTGGGAGACAAGATTTATCCAAGTGACACCCATCCAGAAGCGTGTCAAGATGGTACGCAAGAAATGGTTAAGCGGCTCGGCAGGCCTGCCAGGCTTCGTCCTCAGCATGACACCTAGTAGTGCATTTAATGCGCTTTTTCCTAACTACCAGAGTTAGGTATGATAGTACTGTTGGCTATCTAATCAGTAGATAAAGTCTGTTTTGCCATTGTGGTTACCCCTTAAGCTATAAAAGGAGGTCCAAGGCGACCTAGCAAAGGATTTGGACCTTCGCACACTTGTACACGCGTAGCTGCACTCCCCGAGGCATCCTTGCCGGGCTTGAGCGATGCGTGCTCGTTGTGTCCTTCCACTCAATCCACTAAAAAGTAGGAGTAGGGTTTTACGCTATCCAGCGGCCCGAACCTGGGTAAAATCCACCAATGTCACCGTCGTTGTGTTGTTTTACGGCTTCTGCTCTTTGTGCAACGTGATCCCCCTTACTGAACCATAAAGGGGCTCATGGCCCCATAGGTGATCGTGATCCACCACGATAGGGTTCTGCCGCCCCATCTGCGAAGAGAAAGCTGCTGCCCGAAGAGAAAATTGTTGCTTTTGTCAAGAAAGCCAAAACCAGTTTTCCTGCTTCCACAGAGGAAGAATATGACTTTGATCTCATCATTGATGTTATTGAAACTGCTACCTACGATGCAAAATCAGTTGATTTGAGCAATTTGGGTCTTCCTGATGATGTTACCAAGCTGGTAACGAAACATTTCGCTGAGCTGGGAAAAATAACCAAGGAGCTGAACTAGGCTGTCGAGGACAAGAAAACCCTCGAGCAAATGAGGAAAGATGTCAGCACTGAATCCGAAAGGAATGGTCTAAATAAAGAGATTCTTGATCTCACAAAAGCTCTAAGTATCATGAGAAATGACAAGATTGAATGGTACTCGCGTCTGAAAATGGAACTGTCTCAGCGGTGTGACCGAAGGAATGATGAAATTAACCGTCAGGCTGAACTTGCTCGACGAAGAATAAATGAAGAGAAATGTCAAAAGCCAAAGGCTAGCAAGCAGAAAGGAATCAAGCCTCCTCGCCCTCAAACAGCTGTTGATGCTCCGATTGATTCAAGCACTCATATGCAGCAAGTTCCACCATCCCCACCTCATGTGGATGAACTCATGCAACAAGCCAGTGATAACCCAAAAGTATAGGGGGTCGCAATAGTTTTCGTGGGTAGAGTATTCAACCCAAATTTATTGATTCAACACAAGGGGAGCCAAAGAATATTCACGAGTATTAGCAGTTGAGTTGTCAATTCAACCACACCTGAAAGACTTAATATCTGCAGCAAAGTATGTAGTAGCAAAGTAGTATGATAGTAACGGTAACGGTGGCAAAAATAACAGTAGCAGTTTGTAGTGATTGTAACAGCAGTAGCAACGAAAGTAACTTAGCAAAGATCAATATGTGAAAAGCTCGTAGGCATTGGATCGGCAATGATAATTGTGTTGGATAATATTCATCATGTAGCAGTCATAACCTAGGGTGACACAGAACTAGCTCCAATTCATCAATGTAATGTAGGCATGTATTCCGTATATAGTCATACGTACTTATGGAAAAGAACTTCATGACATCTTTTGTCCTACCCTCCCGTGGCAGTGGGGTCCATAAGGAAACTAAGGGATATTAAGGCCTCCTTTTAATAGAGAACCGGACCAAAGCATTAGCACTTAGTGAATACATGAACTCCTCAAACTATGGTAATCACCGGAAGGAATCCCAATTATTGTCACATTGGGGTATGCGGATCATAACACGTAATAGGTGTCTATAACTGTCGGCATTCTGGGATCGAGGGTACCCAGACATGCCTGCCTACGGCCCAGCGCATGGCCCCGTCGACGGCCTGATGCGACCCAGCTACAAGACCCTGCGAGCAAGACCCTCGCGAGGACCCCCCGGCCTCGCGAGGCAAACAACACCAAGACCTCCCTAGGGGCAGCTCCCCGAGCCTGCCTCCTGAGGAGCGGAGATTCCTATGCAGGTACCCCGCCTCATGAGGCTCGCAGTGATGTGAGCCATGACGACCAAGGCCAGGCGGGCGCCAGCGGGCGCAGAGGAGGACAATTTCCTCTTTGGTGCTAAGGAGGCAAGGACCAGCGCGGGCTCCCGAGGGATCCCCCAAAGGTTTCCATTCTGGTGCAACAAGACCAAGACCACGAGCTCAGCAGGACGGATGTCATCACCGAGCCCACCACCGTGTCAGGGCCAAAAGCTTTGCAGGCGAAGACCACCTTTCGTCAGGATAAGATGTACCTCTTGTCCCCTTTCAAATTGGCCATTGTGGGATCCCTTCCCGCCTAAGCTATGAGGGAATAGGACCAAGGCCACTATAAATATAGGCTAGTCTCCACCGTAGAGAGGGACGGATCCCGGATCAACTCATTCTCATCCCCAAAGCCCTCGCGAGGTAACTCACCCACTGTACTAGTTCATCCTCAACCTCCTTGTGAGGCCAATCCACCACAAAGCAGGAGTAGGGTCTTACACCGCAAGGTGGCCCGAACATGGGTAAACTGCCGTGTCCTTCCTTTCCCCGCTCGCATGAACTCGACAAGGCCAAGCCATACAGTGATGAGCTTGAGGCTGCGGCTAGGCTAGATCTTCGCACATGCCCCAGAGTTTGAACCTTATTAGGTCCGCGGAGCCCCGATTCCGACATTTGGCGTGCCACGTAGGGGCGTGTCGAAGCTCCGCTTCTTCATCGACCATGCTCCACCCTCGCTTCGTTGTTCCCATGGCAGATGTTGTCTGCCAGGCTTGGCCATCCGAAGCCTATGGGAGCACCACGGGTTGCCCGGCCTTCACCCCCAGCTTGCGCCGGGTGCAGTGGCCGGTGAGGTTCAGGCCAGCGCTGCCCCCGCGGTACGACAGCACTGCGGACCCCGAGGAGTTCCTCTAGATGTACGCGCATGCCATCCAAGCGGCGGGTGGCGACAACAAGGCTATGGCGAATTGGCTCCCCCTGTCCCTCATGGATGCCCCTCTATCTTGGCTCTGCGGCCTCCCAGACGCCTCGATCTCCTCTTGGGAGGAGCTTCACGGTCAATTCGTCATGTGCTTCGTGGCCCAGGCGCCCCACGTGGTCGCTTGCATCCTCGGCGGGTCGCAGGCTCCCACATCTGGTCGCCACTTCAAGCAGCTTTTCCGTCAAGAAGGCGCTACTCAGCCGCGGCCTGAGGTCTCACGGGGCCATGCGAGGCATGAGGCCGACATCACTTTCAACTTCAGGGATCATCCCAAGACTGTGGCCGCCGCTGGTGCACTCCCCATGCTGTGCACGCCCACCATCAGCAATGTCGGGGTCACCAAGACCCTCATCGACGGCGGCGCTGGCCTCAACGTACTCTCCATGGAGGCCTTTGAGATGCTTCAAGTGCCGTAAGACCAGCTCCTGCCAACATGGCCATTCTCAGGGGTGACGAAGGGCTCCGCCACCCCCTGGGGCAGGTGCACCTCCCCGTCACCTTCGGCAAGCGCGACAACTACCGCACCGAGCTCATCGACTTCGATGTGGCCCACATTGGCCTCCCGTACAACGCCATCCTGGGATACCCTACCCTCGCTAAGTTCATGGCAGTAACCCATCCAGGCTTCAACATCATCAAGATGTCGGGCAGCAGCGGAGTCATCACCGTGGCTGGCGACAAAAAGGATGTGCTCTGGGCCCTCAAGCTCACCTACGCGGCAGTGGCGGCTTCACGCCTCGGCGCTGAGGGCGCCCAGGAGACCCCCGAAGCCGCGCCTGCAAAGAAGAAGCAACTGTTCTCCCAGGACCGCGCCGAGACGAAGAAGGTGCCTGTCGATGGCAACGGCCCAGGCCCCACCTTCACCATTGGCCCCAGCCTCCCTCCGGAGTAGGAGGAGGCACTGGTCGTTTTCCTCCGGGAAAACAAGGATGTGTTTGCATGGGAGGCGTCCGATCTGGTGGGTGTCCCGAGGGAGGTAATCGAGCACCGCCTGACAGTATGCCCCGGCGCACGCACGGTGAAGTAGAAAGCACGATGTCAGGCACAGGAGAAGCAGGCATTCATCGTTCAGGAGGTGAGCAAACTGCAAGAAGCCGGGGTCATTCGGGAAGTGTGGTACTCGAAGTGGTTGGCCAACCCGGTTGTCGTTCCCAAGAAGGGAGGAAAGGAGCGCATGTGCGTCGACTTTACAAGCCTTAACAAAGCTTGCCCTCAAGACCCATTCCCACTTCTGCGCATCGACCAGATCGTGGACTCCACCGCGGAGTATGATCTGTTGTGCTTCCTGGATGCTTTTTCGGGCTATCACCAGATTAAGATGGTGACCGAGGACGTCGAGAAGAGGAATGCAGAGACGTACGTTGACGACATCGTAGTCAAATCATGCGAGGAAAAGACCCTGGTCGAAGATCTGGAGGAAACATTCGCCAACCTGCGCAAGGTGAACCTGAGGCTTAACCCGGAGAAGTGCGTTTTTTGGGTCCCGTCCGGCAAGCTGCTTGGTTTCCTTGTCTCGCATCGAGGGATCGAGGCCAACCCCGAGAAGTTCAAGGCAATTGAAAAGATGAGACCGCCTCAGACCCTCAAGGAAATGCAAAAGCTGGCAGGGTGTGTGACTTCCTTGGGGCGTTTCATCTCCAAGCTCGGCGAACGCGCCCTCCCCTTCTTCAAGTTGATGAAAAGAATGGGCCCCTTTGAGTGGACCCCGGACGCAGAGGCGGCCTTCGAGGGCCTCAAGAGGTACCTTACGAGCCACCGCATCATGGTGACGCCCCGTCCTCGCGAGCCTTTGGTGCTCTACCTAGCCGCCACCCTGCACTCAGCCAGCACGACGCTTGTGGAGGTCCGGGAAGAGCGTGCCAGCGCCAGCGCGGGGCCTGGCGGCCCGCGTAAGGCCCTACGGCCTCCGCCGCCACAGGACGGCGCTCCAGGGGCCCCGCCCCTCCATCGCCTGACGAGGCACCTGAACCCCTCGCATCCCATGCGAGGCAGGATGATGTCAGCGCCTCGTGCCTCGTCGAGCATCCGGTGTACTTCGTCAGCACAGTGCTGCGGGACACGCGCGCGCTCTACCCTATGCAGCAGAAGCTCCTCCTCGCGCTCCTCGTTGCTTCCAGGAAGCTGCGCCACTATTTCCAGGGCCACCCCATCAAGGTTGTATCTACATACCCACTGGAGAAAATACTGCACAGCCCCAACGCTGCCAGTAGAGTCGCTGAGTGGAACATCGAGCTCCAGGCTTTCCAGCTTGAGTTCAGTACGACTCAGGTTATCAAGAGGGCGGCCCTTGCCGACTTCCTGGCAGAATGGATGGATGCTCCAGCCCAGGGGCCAAGTGAGGACCGCTCCCTCGCGCCCGGCGATGAGGCGCCCGACGGTTGGGTCATGCACTTCGACGGCGCCTTCGCGCGGCAGGGCGCGGGGGCTAGAGTCGTCCTCATCTCCCCAACCAAGGACAAGCTCTTCTACATCATACAACTTTGTTTCTAGCATGGCGAGAAGGTCTCCAACAACATCGTGGAGTACAAGGGCCTGATCGCCGGGCTCAAGGCCGCGGCCGCCCTGGGGGTCAGGCGCCTCACCATCAAGGGCGACTCCCAGCTCGTCGTCAACTTCTCCAACAAGGAGTACAAACCGAAAGATGAGCACATGGAGGTATACCTAGAAGAGGTATATAAAATCGAAAAGCGCTTCTTGGGCTTGGAATTGCAGCATGTTCTGCATGGCGCGAACAGGGAAGCATATGACATCGCTAAGAGGGCATCCCGCCGCAAGCCTCAAAAGCCAGGCATCTTCGACGAAAGGCTCTTCAAGCCGTCGGCTGTGCCTCCTGCCGCAGGCCCGACGCTGTTTCGGGAGGAGCCGCCGCTAGCGCCGCCCTCGGGCGCCCCAGCATGCGGCCTGACCTCAGGAGGTCATCTGCTCCTGCCGTTGGAACCTCAGGCGGGTGACTGGACTGAGGAGTTCAAGGGGTACTTGCTTCGTGGCACCCTGCCGGAGAAGGAGGAAGATGCAGAGCACGTGACTCGCCAGGCCACCGCTTATTGCCTGCAGGATGGCGAGCTGTATCGCAGATGCCCCAACGACGTCTTGCTGCGGTGCGTATCCGAGGAGCAGGGACGTGAGCTGTTGGCCGACATCCACGGTGGAGATTGCGGACACCACTCCTCGTCGCGCACTCTCATGGGAAAGGTGTTCCGCAGCGGTTTCTACTGGCCTATGGTGCTCCATGACTCCACCGAGCTGGTCTGATCCTGCGAGGCCTGCTAGTTCCACGCCAAGCAGATTCATCAGCCCGTGCAAGGACTCCAGACCATCCCGCTCTCGTGGCCCTTCGCGGTCTGGGGGCTGGACATACTGGGCCCGTTCCCTCAGGCGGCCGGCGGCCATCGACAAATTCACCAAGTGGGCGGAGGTGGAGCCCGTGCGCACCATCCCCGCCGGCTCGGCCATCAAGTTCATCAAGGGCCTCGTGAGCCGATTCGGTGTCCCCAACCGCATCATTACCAACAATGGCTCCCAGTTCACAAGCAATCTCTTCAGGACATGTTGTGCTAACCTTGGAACGCAGATATGCTACATTTCGGTGTTGCACCGCCCAGCAACGGCCAGGCTGAGCGCACCAACGTGGAGGTCCTGAGGGGCCTCAAGACAAGGAGCTTCAAGAAGAAGCTAGAGGCCTGCGGCAGTGGTTGGCTCGATGAGCTTCAGTCCATCCGCACCACTTCACTAAGCCCACCGGCGAGACCCGGTTTTTCCTCGTCTACGGGGCTGAGGCGGTCCTCCCGCACGAGGTCAAGCATCGTTCCCCATGAGTCTTGGCATTCGACGAGGTGTGTCAGGATGCCTCACGGGGAACTGATATTGTGCTCGGAGAGGAGGCCCGCCGGCAAGCTTCTCTCTGCGCCATGAGGTACCAGCAGGTGTTGCGGCGCTACCACTGCTGCAACATCCGCCCCCGGACCCTCGAAGTCAGGGACCTCGTCCTGAGGCGGGTCCTCTCCAGGGAGGGCCTCTACAAGCTCTTGCCCATGTGGGAGGGCCCGTTCAGGGTCGCCCGCATCTCCAGGCCCGGTGCCGCACGCCTGGAGATGGAGGACAGGGTCCCTGTCCAGAATGCTTGGAACATCCAGCATCTCTGCAAGTTCTACCCGTGACACTCTCACATAATAATGAGTGGGGCTGTACACGCCTTGGAGTCTCCCGGTGCGCCGCCCCACAGCCTCATGGGAGCTCCCGCCCACGCCCAAGTGGAAGCCCCATGCTCCGTGCTGGCGGACAAAACGGTCGAACAGCGACTATGCCCACGCCCAAGTGGACGCCCCATGCTCCACGCTGGTGGGAAGACTAGCTTAGGCGCTGGGCACGGCTGTTTTTTCGTTCTCTCTTGTAACCAAATTTGCCACTTCTTGGAATGAAGTTTGAAGTTTTCGCGTCTTTATTCGAAAAGGGTCGGGATTTTCTCGTTGCAGTGTTTTCCTTCTTGAATCTCGTTTTTAGAGGAAGTGGCGCTTGCCAATTGCTCCCTCCCACGCGTCCCACGAGCGGGGGCTGGGTATGGTGTGTACGCTTGAGCCAGCCCGGCGGTGTTGAGGGCCCAGGCCACAACAACCCCGGGTTCGCCCTTGCGCACACCTCGCCAAGACTCGGGCGTCTAAATCCTCGCGCGACGCTCTCGAGCAAGCCAATAGGCACGTGTTGCCTTCGGCCCCTGGCCTCAGGAGGGCTCGCCTCCTGGCCTTGCCGGGCATCGCGACCCGACATACCAGCGACAATCGACCCTCGCTCGGGGGCTCTAGATGCAGGATGGGCGCCAAAGAAGGGGAGCCTGGGAAAACACAATCACGGTCCGGCACATCATTAAGGAATCCTTCGTCAAGTGCTTTCTACATCTCCATGAGGCTCGATGCTTGGCGGAGGCGCCCCGGAGATCCTGAACCCTCGCAAGTCCCACAGGGGCCTCGCGAGCCACGAGCCCCTCGAGGCTACGGAGCCATCTGGCCCGTCAGGAGGGAGCCTCCCCGGCAAGCTCCTTCGGCTACCTTGATGCTCCAGGGGCTTCGGAGCCATCTGGTCCGTGTGGAGGGAGCTTCCCCGGCAAGTTCCTTCGGTGGCCTCGACGCTCCAGCAGCATCGTTGTCAGAACGAGGGGCGTGCATAGGATCAAAAGCACCGGAGGAGCGCGCCCCCACGACGCAGGAACCCGCCGAGGGCCACGAGTGCACCAAGCTAAGTTATCCTAATGGCGCCAGGCAGGAACCTTTCAATTAATGACAATATAAAGCTAGAATATGAGCAGGAAACACTAATATAAAGGCGCAAGTGCCATAGTTCATTACACACCCCCGCGGGGCTTTTCACGATTCTTGATGCAGGAAATAAAAAAAAGCAAAACAAAAGAAGCGGCCTCCCGAGGGCCGCAGCTCCTGAAGCCTGGCTCTGACGCCGCCCACGCTAAGTCTGAGTCCTCCTCCTCCTTGACAGGGGCACGACGGCGTGGCGGCTCGTCGTCCTCCTTGACCCGGGCATGGCGACGTGGTGACTCGTCATAGTTTTCATCGCTCGAGCTCCCCCTAGAGGAGGCGCCGCTGCTACTGGAGGTGTCACGGCCGTCGCCAAGGGCAAGTTCACCGCCGAGGATGCCGCAGCTGCGAGGGTCGTCGCCGTCGGAGAGGTGGTCGCCGTCGCTGCCATTGCCCTCCAGGCAGCACTCCAGGCGCCTGCCGTCTTCCTCGAAGACCTTGATGAAGAGCGTCCCCACCCATCGTACTTGAAGTGGAGGGTGCGCCTCCCCTGCAAGCCACGGGCGGGCGAACGTCTGCCACCCACGGTTCAGGAACATGTAGACCATGAAGGTAACCTTGACCTCTGCCCACGAGGACCTGTTGCAGCAGCCGTCGGGCTGCAGCCACAGGCCAATGGGTCCTCCGGCCCGGCAACTCCTCCGCGAAGAAGCGTGAAAGCTGGATCCAAGTGAGGGGCGAGCCCTCCATCCATACCAAAAACTCGTGGGCCGTGTTATCCGAGCGGGCCCGCGGGCGAGGTGGCCGAACGGCCGCCGCACGCCTCCCCCCTTGGCCGTGGCAACCATAGCTTTCACGGCCTCCCCCGCGGGATGGGTTCTTTCCACGACCGCCGGTGCCGGTGCGGACCGCCAGAGGAGGGCGCCCGAGCCCCCGGGACGATGCTGCTGGCGTGGCCGAAGACTTGCAAGGGCAGCCGCGCCCTCTCTTGGGTGGTGGCGAACCCGGTCATTCCTGGGGAGCCTTGCCCTTCTCCTCGGCGGTGAACCTCCTCACCGGTGCCATGGTCGCTGCGGCGGAGGTTGGTGGCTGACGGGCGAGAAGACAAAGATGGGATGGGGCACTGCCGCCTCGCCTTCTTACATGCAATCAGAGGAGGCTAACCGACGCCCTCTCGCCTTCGTGCAATGGTGGCCCCGCAGCGCGTGCCATGCTTTCTGTCAGCCTGGGCAGTTGTCGAGGAGACATGGGAAGTGGTGGCGTCCGCGTCCCGCCGTGCGCCACGCGTCAAGTCTGGCCCGCAGGCGATTGGGGCCTACGGCACTCCGCCCTTTGCTCCTTGCCTTTGCTTTGAAGCCAGGCCGGGCGCGCCTTGGGCCCGGGGGCTACCGTCGGTGTTCTGGGATCGGGGGTACCCAGACTTGCCTGCTTACGGCCCAGCGCGTGGCCCCGTCGAAGGCCCGATGCAGCCCAGCTACAAGACCATGCGAGCAAGACCCTCGCAAGGACCCCCGGCCTCGCGAGGCGAACGACACCAAGAACTCCCGAGGGGTAGCTCCCCGAGCTTGCCTCCCGAGGAGCGGAGATTCCTATGCAGGTATCGCGCTTCACGAGGCTCATAGTGATGTGAGACATGACGACCAAGGCCAGGCGGGCGCAGAGGAGGACAGTTTCCTCTTTGGTGCTAAGGAGGCAATGACCAGCGCGGGTTCCCGAGGGATCCCCAAAGGTTTCCATTCTGGTGCAACAAGACCAAGACCACAAGCTCAGCAGGACGAATGTCATCACCGAGCCCACCACCACGTCAAGGCCAGAAGCTTTGCAGGCGAAGACCACCTTTCGTCAGGATAAGATGTACCTCTTGTCCCCTTTCAAATTGGCCGTTGTGGGATCCCTTCCCGCCTAAGCTATGAGGGAAGAGGACCAAGGCCACTATAAATATAGGCTTGTTACCACCGTAGAGAGTGACGGATCTCGGATCGACTCATTCTCATCCCCTGAGCCCTTGTGAGGCAGCTCACCCACTGTACTAGTTCATCCTCAACCTCCTCGCGAGGCCAATCCACCACAAAGTAGGAGTAAGGTCTTACACCACAAGGTGGCCCGAACCTGGGTAAACTGTCGTGTCCTTCCTTTCCCCGCTCGCACGAACTCGATGAGGCCAAGCCTTGGGGTGATGAGCTTGAGGCTGCGGCTAGGCTAGATCTTCGCACACGCCCTAGATTTCGAACCTTATTGGGTCCATGATACGTCTCCGTCGCATCTATAATTTTTGATTGTTTCATGCCAATATTCTACAACTTTCATATACTTTTGGCAACTTTTTATACTATTTTTGGGACTAACATATTGATCCAATGCCCAGTGCCAGTTCCTGTTTGTTGCATGTTTTTTGTTTCACAAAAAATCCATATCAAACGAAGTCCAAACGTGATAAAAACTTACAGATTTTTTTTTGGAATATATGTGGTTTTTGGGAAAAAGAATCAATGCGAGACGATGCCCGAGGGGGCCACAAGGCAGGGGCGCGCCCCAGGGGGTAGGGCGTGCCCTGGACCATTGTGGTCACCCCGTAAGGCGGTGGGTGCCCTTCTTTGGCCGCAAGAAAGCTAATATCCGGGTAAAAATCGTGTTAAAGTTTTAGCTCAATCGGAGTTACGGATCTCCGGGAATTTAAGAAACAGTGAGAGGCCAGAATCTGGGAGCGCAGAAATAGAAGGAAACAGAGAGAGAGAGAGATCCAATCTCGGAGGGGCTCCCGCCCCTCCGCCGCCATGGAGGCTAAGGACCAGAGGGGAAACCCTCCTCCCATCTAGGGGGTAGGCCAAGGAAGAAGAAGAAGGAGGGGGGCTCTCTCCCCCTCTCTCCCGGTGGCACCGGAACGATGCCGGGGCCATCATCGTGATGGCGATCTACACCAACAACTTCGCCGCCGTCATCACCAACTCTCTCCCCCTCTATGCAGTGGTGTAACACCCCTTCTCCCCGCTGTAATCTCTACTTAAACATGGTGCTCAACGCTATATATTATTTCCCAATGATGTATGGCTATCCTATGATGTTTGAGTAGATCCGTTTTGTCCTACGGGTTGATTGATGATCATGATTGGTTTGAGTTGTATGTTTTATTATTGGTGCTGTCCTATGGTGTTGTCCATGTCGCGCAAGCATGAGGGATCCCCGCTATAGGGTTTGCAATATGTTTATGATTCGCTTATGGTGGGTGGCGTGAGTGACAGAAGCACAGACCCGAGTAAGTAGGTTGTTTGCGTATGGGAGTAAAGAGGACTTGATATCTTATAATGCTATGGTTGGGTTTTACCTTAATGATCTTTAGTAGTTGCGGATGCTTGCTAGAGTTCCAATCATAAGTGCATATGATCCAAGTAGAGAAAGTATGTTAGCTTATGCCTCTCCCTCATATAAAATTGCAATAATGATTACCGGTCTAGTTATCGATTTCCTAGGGACAAATTACTTTCTTGTGACAAAAAGCTCTCTACTAAAACTTAGTTGTTTCTTTATCTAAACAGCCCCTAGATTTTATTTATGTGCTCTTTATTATCTTCCAAACCTATCCTATCACACCTACAAAGTACTTCTAGTTTCATACTTGTTCTAGGTAAAGTGAACGTTAAGCGTGCGTAGAGTTGTATCGGTGGTCGATAGAACTTGAGGGAATATTTGTTCTATCTTTAGCTCCTTGTTGGGTTCGACACTCTTACTTATCGAGAAAGGCTACAATTGATCCCCTATACTTGTGGGTTATCAAGACCTTTTTCTGGCGCCGTTGCCGGGGAGCAATAGTGTGGGGTGAATATTCTCGTGTGTGCTTGTTTGCTTTATCACTAAGTAATTTTTATTTGCTGTTCTAAGTTGTTCTCTATCTTTAGTTATGGATATGGAACACGAAATACCAAAAAAATCAGGTGTACTTGCTACTCATGGAGATGGGGAACCTCCTAAAACCCTCGATGCTCGTTATGTGAAAAATATTAATCATTATTTTGATAATCCTGAGAAAACCCCATTCAACTTGATAATGGGAGACACGTTGGATCAACGTGAATACTTTAGGGATTATCGCTTGACACAAAAAGGGAAACTGTTATGGGATCAAATTGATATGTTGCATTGGTATGCTTGGAATTTATGCCAGAGATATGATTTTACTTGTTGCTCTAGGATGAAGGCTCCACACCTTCCCTTTTCATGCAAATTTAATGATAATGAAACCTTAGCTTCTTATGCTAACGGTAGATATGATTACTATGATGTGGAACGAATAGAAGAATTTGTTGCTTTTAAGGGTGCTTATGAAATTGAATCTTTGCTTGAAAAGTATGAACCTTTTGATGATGATGTTTATAGACCTGAAAATTTTGCTATAGTTAAATATTGCTATGAGAATTATGAATATAATGCTGATATTAATGAGTTTATTGAGAAAGTCTCCGCTGTCCAAGAAGAGACTAACGTTTTGCAGGAAACTATGAAAGAAGAAATTGAGGATACTGTGAGCTCATTAGATGAAAAAGATGAGGAGGAGAGCGAAGAACAAAGGAAGGAAGAGCGGATTGATCACCCGTGCCCACCTTCTAATGAGAGTAACTCTTCAACTCATACATTATTTAATTTCCCTTCATGCTCACCGAAGGATGAATGCTATTATAATTGCTATGATCCCTTGGATTCATTTGAAATATCCCTTTTTGATGAACTTGATGCTTGTTATGCTTGTGGCCATGCTGCCAATATGAATTATGCTTATGGAGATGAAGTTGCTATAGTTCCTTATGCTAAGAATGAAATTATTGCTATTGCACCCACACATGATAGTCCTATTATCTTTTTGAATTCTCCCAACTACACTATATCGGAGAAGTTTGCGCTTATTAAGGACTATATTGATGGGTTGCGTTCTACCATTGCACATGATGATTTTGATAAATATAATATGCATGTGCTTGCTGCTCCTACTTGCAATTATTATGAGAGAGGAACTACATCTCCGCCTCTCTATGTTTCCAATACGATAAAATTGCAAGAAACTGTTTATACTATGCATTGGCCTTTACTATGTGTGCATGAATTGTTCTTTTATGACATGCCGATGCATAGGAAGAGAGTTAGACTTCGTTGTTGCATGATATATGTTGCTTTGTGCTCACTACTAAATCACAAATCATTGTTAATTAAAATTGGCTTTGATATACCTTGGGATCCGGGTGGATCCATTACTTGAGCACTATATGCCTAGCTTAATGGCTTTAAAGAAAGCGCTGCCAGGGAGACAACCCGGAAGTTTTAGAGAGTCATTTATTTCTGTTGAGTGCTTTTATAAAGTAAAAAAAATAAAGTGGGGAACTAAAACTTTTCAAAAAGAAAAGTGAAAGTAAGAAGGACGAGCACCGTTGAAGTGGGGAAGCTCCTTGAACTTTGTTCATGCCCATGGAAACTTTGCAAATCTTGAATTACAGAAAATTTTCAACAAAAATAATTATCCCCTTGTACAAATCCATTGTATTATAAAAATAATGTGCCAAGATTTGCCTTTAGGATGATTAGATTGCTTGTTTGGTATGTGCAGTGGAAAAACAGAAACTTAGGCTGTAGCGCGTGAATTTACATTTTTTACTGGAATGTCAAAAGCTTCTGAAACTTTTTG
Source organism: Thinopyrum elongatum (assembly GCA_011799875.1). Classification (NCBI taxonomy): domain Eukaryota; kingdom Viridiplantae; phylum Streptophyta; class Magnoliopsida; order Poales; family Poaceae; genus Thinopyrum; species Thinopyrum elongatum. The sequence goes on from CM022301.1 coordinate 314,534,139, forward strand.
CACAGTACTTATATACAAATTGTTTATTTTTTCCTAATTTTTAGAGTTACAGAGGTGTGGTGAATGTTCAGATTACTACAGACTGTCCTATTTTTGACAGATTCTGTTTTTTATGCATTGTTTTGCTCGTTTTGATGAAACTACCAATTTTATCGGTGGTATAAGCCATGGTGAAGTTATAATACAATAGATACAATGCAGAAATAAAATATGAATGGGTTTGCAACAGTACTTAAAGTGGTAATTTGCTTTATTATACTAATGGATCTCAAGAGGGTTTTGTTAAGTTTTGTGTGATTGAAGTTTTCAAGTTTTGGGTGAGATCACGATGGATGAAGGAATAAGGAGTGGCAAGAGCCTAAGCTTGGGGATGCCCGAGGCACCCCAAGGTAATATTGAAGGACTCCCAAGCAACTAAGCCTGGGGATGCCCCAGAAGGCATCCGCTCTTTCTTCTAACGATCATCGGTAATTTTACTTGGAGCTATATTTTTATTCGTCACATGATATGCGTAAATCTTGGAGCGTCATGTGCTTTTTATTTTTCTTTTAATAATGCACCATGCTGGTATGAGATAGTCCTTGGTTTATTTATAGAATGCTTCATGCACTTCACTTATATCTTTTGAGTATGGCTTTATAGAATGCTTCATGTGCTTCGCTTATATCATTCAAAGTTTGGATTGCCTGTTTCTCTATGCATAGAAAACCGCCATTTGTAGAATGCTCTTTTGCTTCATTTATATTTGTTAGAGCATGGGCATATCTTTTGTAGAAAGAATTAAACTCTCATGCATCACTTATATTTATTTAGATAGTTAACAGGAATTGGTCATTCACATGGTTAGTCATAAAATCCTACATAAAACTTGTGGATCACTGAATATGATATGTTTGATTCCTTGCAATAGTTTTGCGATATAAAGATGGTGATATTAGAGTCATGCTAGTGAGTAATTGTGGATTGGTAGAAATACTTGTGTTAAGGATTGTGATTCCCGAAGCATGCACGTATGGTGAACCGTTATGTGATGAAGTCGGAGCATGATTTATTTTTTGATTGTCTTCCTTATGAGTGGCGGTCGGGGACGAGCGATGGTCTTTTCCTACCAATCTATCCCCCTAGGAGCATGCGTGTAGTACTTTGTTTTGATAGCTAATAGATTTTTGCAATAAGTATGTGAGTTCTATATGACTAATGTTGAGTCCATGGATTATACGCACTCTCACCCTTCCACCATTGCTAGCCTCTTCGGTACCGTGCATTGCCCTTTCTCACCTCGAGAGTCAGTGCAAACTTCGCCGGTGCATCCGAACCCCGTGATATGATACGCTCTGTCACACATAAGTCTCCTTATATCTTCCTCAAAACAGCCACCATACCTACCTATTATGGCATTTCCATAGCCATTCCGAGATATATTGCCATGCAACTTCCATCATCATCATATACATGACTTGAGCGTTCATTGTCATATTGCTTTGCATGATCGTAAGATAGCTAGCACGATATTTTCATGGCTTCTCCATTTTTTGATATCTTTGCTATGCTAGATCATTGCACATCCTAGTACACTGCCAGAGGCATTCATATAGAGTCATATTTTGTTCTAGTATCGAGTTGTAATATTGAGTTGTAAGTAAATAAAAGTGTGATGATCATCATTATTAGAGCATTGTCCCAGTGAGGAAACGATGATGGAAGCTATGATTCCCTCACAAGTTGGGATGATTCTCCGGACTTTATGAAAAATAAAAGAGGCCAAACAAGCCCAAATAAAAAAAAACAGGACAAAGAAGCCCACCAAAAAGAAAAAAAATAAAAAAAATAAAAAAAATGAGAGAAAAAGAGAGAAGGGGCAATGCAACTATCCTTTTACCACACTTGTGCTTCAGAGTAGCACCATGTTCTTCATATAGAGAGTCTCCTATGTTGTCACTTTCATATACTAGTGGGAATTTTTCATTATAGAACTTGGCTTGTATATGCCGATGATGGGCTTCCTCAAATGCCGAGGTCTTCATGAGCAAGCAAGTTCGATGTAACACCCCAAAAATTTAATCATATTTTTATTAAGTAAAATTTGGCCAGAAATAAAATTTTGAAATATATTAAGTCCTTTATCATTTTCGGAGTATTTTCTGTTTCTGCTTTCCAAAAATTCTTCCCTCCATATAGAAATTTTGTAAAAATATTTTGTGGCTTTGGTAGTTTTCTCAAATCATTTCATTTATAGTATAAAAACAGTAGGAATTATTTTCATAATAAAACTTGCCCCAAAACTATTCTTTTAATAGCATTTTCATTCTTTGAAATGCTTCTGTTGCACTACAACTATTTTAAATAATTATTTTAAAATTCCTTAAAAATTATGGGAGGTCATGTGATGCCTATATATCACTTCTATGCAAAAACCTAACTTGGTGTTTTGAAAATTTTGAGTAAACCATCCTCTTTCCAATTATGTCCATTTCCTAGGTTATAACTACAACCCCTATTTTCCTTGCTCCATTAATTCTGAAATTTTTCCCACTTATAGTCCTTCCAACCAAACCCTTAAGTCCAGAATTTTAGCTCCATTGGAATCATTCTAGTTCACTAAATAACTCTCTCAATATCTGGTCCAGAAATGAAATTCAGTACAACTTGCACTAGCAAGTTTTTCTTTTGGTCAAACCAACTTCACCACTATCTTTACCATCCAAAGAGACCTCCACCTGCCAATTTCCACGATTACCAAAATCACTTAGGACACTCTAACATTCTGTCGAGCACCTTGAGCTCATGACAGAATTTGGGCATCTTCTTAAATTGCACTGGACACTAGCCCCTCTCCCCAAACCAGCATGTCCATCATTCTTACCATCCACACTAACACCACCCTGTTAATTTGCAACTTGGTTGGGTCCCTGTAGATGCCATGGGCATTTGTTCGAGCATGTGGTGTGCGTGCACTGAGCGCGTCCAGAGCGCGCGTTCTGCAGCCTCTGGCATCGAGCCCTGCCGCTCACACTACTGCCTCCCCCGCCCGACCTAGCCCTCTCCTGGATCACCGCGACCCCCTAGCACTCTGCTGACACCCTCCCTCATTGCCTGGCGTCAGCCAGCCACTGACCCAAACTGCCGTCGCCGTCTTCCACTCGGGCACGGCGCCGCCCGAGCCGCCTGACCCCGCCAGCGCACCCCTCCTTAACTACTGACCACCGCCCTCTCCACTGACCTCACCGGCCTCGCTGACCATCATCACCGCCCACCAACCACCCAAACGGTGCCATAAATGGCCGCCACACACGGCCACCCCGTGCTATTTAAGCCGCCGCGAGCTCACTCCACTCCGGACCACCACACCTCCCCCTTCCCTACGAGCCTCCAGGAGCGACTAGACGACCGGAAGAGGCTGTCTTCCCCGCCTCCGATAGACACGGCCGCCGTCATCCCGTCGATGATTCCGTCACAAACACAGCCCCTCTACTCCACTTTCCGCCACCAAACCACTCAGTGAGCACCCCTGCATAGACTCCGCACCTCAATTTTGCCGGAGGGGCATCGGAGGCAAAATCCCCAATTTGGGTTCCGCTAGAGCCTCTCAGGAGACCTCGCCACCGGCGAGATAGGGCTCCCCGACGACCGTAACGCACCTCAACAGGATTGCCAACTCCTCCTGAGTCCGTCCCTGTGCTTACCTCCTTGATTGGCACCGCCGTACGCCGGCGCCGGACGCCGGAGCTCCGCCCCTGTTCTGCCGCGGAAGAAGGAGGCGCGCGCGACCGGTCAAACATGACAGGTGGGCCCTAGGACCCACTGTCAGTGACCTGGCGCCGCGTCATCGGCCTCCCGCGTAGCCGAGCATCTCTGGGCTCGGCCCAACAGCCCACGCGACTATACTCCGCCCAGGGCACACCTCTGTCCCTTTCCATTTTTCTTTTTCCAGTAAACTTCCAATAATTCCATAGCTCTTTTAAAATCCAAATCCAGTGATTCAAATTTCTAAAGACTTATAAAATCATGCTCTATTATTCTAGCTAGGGTGAACATTTTTACTTAGCTTAGTTTTTGTTGGGTCTATTTAATAGTCCATTTAATCATTTACTCCAACTTAGAAATTTCATAAGTAATTCATATGAACTCCAAATAAATTGATACTTTTTCTGTTATTCCTTAATTTTCATCTAGTTTATTTTAGTATTTATTTCAAATTTTTCCTGACAACTTTTTAGCACTGTTATGACTTTATGTGGTAATTGAATATTTTTGAAAATAGGCAATGGAGGGGAGATAAATATTTCAAAGTTTTGGTGTACACCCAACACTTCTGCATGCTCAAGGCAAGCATCTTGAACACTTGATATGGTGGATTGCATGGTTATATTGTTTGCAAGAATAAATGAAGTCATCCATAGGTTGAGTTCGAATAAAATTTGCATGCATGTAGTGATGGCATGTTTGCTCGTACCATGCATCGTGTGCTTGTCATGACTAACTTGCAGGAGCAGGTATAAGTTAAATACAGTACCGACAGAAGGGTGACCACGTTGAAGCGTGATCATGCCTTGTTGGTTATGCATGTTGGAGCATGCGAGGGTTGTGGCCCTGTTTTGGCATTACTGTTAAAAGGATACTTTGTTGAGCTAACCACTGCAGGAAACTTGAACCTCTTGAGTCGACCGTAGATCGAGTCTTGTTTCGGTAACCCCCATAGTTGTTTCATGCTACCACTTGTCCCTGCCACAGGTAGGGTATGGTTCAGTAAGTTGATAACCCCTTTCCATGCACACATCGTACAGAGGGCCACGATGAGGGTTTCCACGGTCGTGGACTAAATCATGTCATCGGGTCAGGGGGCATGGGTGTTTCCGGTTATAAACGAGAGGGGGGCACCCCTTGGAATCCGCGTGTATTAATAGTGATCCCATGATACTCGAGATTGTTGTCTCCCCGACTTAGAGTTTTTCTGGAACGATGCTTTGGGTGATTCCTGGCATCCGGACGGTTAATCTGGTGTGTGCTGGTTAGGTGTGTTTTCAGCCCAAAGGCTATAATGGGAATTAATCAGTGCCATGGTACTGACTATAGAAAACCTTTACTTGTGGGTAAAGAGTACACCCTCTGCAGAGTTTAAACATATTCAAATAGCCGGTCCGCGATTAAGGACTACAGTCTGGGTTGGTCAAGTGTCGATCTTAGTGTCGGTCTTCGGAGGAAAATAATTAAATTGAGCCTGAATTATTTTGCAGGATAATTATTGTCACCCTGATGCTACCATGAATATTTTTGCTATGCATATTAATATTATTGTGGTTATGCATAATATTGTGGACTAACCTGTTTCTCTTATTTTATTTTCCTGAGTGTCTCAGGGGCTGGCTAGACTACCCCGGGCATTCGGTTTATTTTCAAGACCGACCGTGGCGTCACCTTTTCACACCAGACTGACATTTCTTTTCAAGACCTCTCCGTGGCATCCCTCGAGTTATCAGGCGGTCTATCACGCCACTACTCTTGTGGACACCCGATTGGCATTTCTTTTCAAGACCTCTCCGTGGCGTCCCTCGAGTTATCAGGCGGTCTATCACACCACTACTCTTGTGGACACCCGATTGGCATTTCTTTTCAAGACCTCTCCATGGCGTCCCTCGAGTTCTCAGGCGGTTCTATGTCGCCACTACTCTTGTGGATACACGATTGGCATTTCTCTTCAAGACCTACCATGGTGTCACTTGACATCCGACCGGCATTTCTTTTATTTATTTTCCTTTAACCTTCCTTGTTGGTCACTAACAATTTTTATACTCATTTTCCTACTCATGCCCATATTTATGCACATATCAATAATAGTCATGTCATGTTAAAATTTTGGATCAACACCTGCATATCACCTAGTCCAGCATGAGCATATGCATTTGGTATATCTTTTGTTCATTATGTTTGGGAGTACCTTCCAACGTACTCATAGGCTTGTCCCTGGCTATTTACTTGGCCAGGTCAGAAGTTCTACGAGGAGTACCTCAGCGACGTCCGTGTGAAGCCTAGGACAGCAGCCACGCGGGATAGGAATTATCCAGGTCAGCCGTTCCTATGGGAATGGAGCCCCATCGACGTTGGAGAACCACGAGTCGCTTCCGTGGTCCATCACCAGAATCGTTGTTGTATCATTAGATCTTTATGGTCTTGTAACCAATTCTTGTAATTGCTTGGTAATCTGTAACAAGGACGTGTCCACCAGTAACGGTAATCCTGGGCTGGTGATGACACGAGGGGTTAATTTCCGGGATATCGTGTCCCGGCCTCGACAACCTTGGTATCAGAGCCAGGCTGACCACTGGCTAATCCTATCTTAGCCTGGTCGCTATCTCTAGATTTTCACACCATCCACATCCCTTCCTGTCCACAGTCAAGCCCATCCTATCCGAAAACTGCACAGTGGCCAGCCGACATCTTTTTGACAGTCGGTGCCAAACCTATCAACCTAGCCCATAGGCTATGTGCCTGTGGCCGACACCTAAGTTGTCCCATCCACAAGCGTGTGATGGAAGACTCCGCTGGCTTATAAGAGAAGCCTCACCCCAACTCAGCACATCACAGCCTCACTCCCAGTTCGATATCCAACCACCAAGATGCCAGGCCCCATCGTCCACAACGAGACCACCGTAGCCGAGCTGGAAGGCTTTGTAGCCATCCTCGCCAATCTCACCCATTGTGCTTTCGGCATCAAAGAGCCGCCGGAGTATGTCATGTACCAAGAGCACGCGAGGAGCACATCTACGGGAGGAGCATCACATCGGAGCGCCCCTACCGGTTCACCGGGAGGACGACCTCCGACGAGCCCCACGCCATCCAACTTGCAGCCCGAGAAGCTGTAGTTCAACTCCGACACCTGTTGCCGAGGGTTAACTGTTGCTCTTTCTACTACTACCCTAGTCGTGAAGGCTATGGTAGCCCGACCCAAGTCGCCAACGGAGACCATGAGACGGATCCTGCTCTAGTGCATCTGGTGCACTACCTGAGGGTGCAAGAGGCACTATTCGATCAGGTCACCAATGATCTGATTGCGACCCGCAGGACGCTTGCTCTCCTGACCCCGGTAGGAAGTGAAGCTGCACCCGCCGCCAACAACTCAAAAGTGTTGCTTGGGAGGCCAGTTGAGCCCTCAAGGTCTGCCCCTGTTGCCCACCCGGGCAATGCATTCGTTTCCCCGGATGAACTCCGTCGTCTCTTGGGGATTTTCTCCAATAGGACTGTAGCCACTACACCCCACGTGGGTCATCATCGCTACCCCAACCCTGCAGCTCCTCATTCCACTCCAGCCAACTCCTACGTTGAAACCCTCGGAGAAGCCTCGACGTCCGTGAGACACGTCAGTCTGGATGTCGACGAAGTGGACTGAGTCCGCCAGAGTAGTTGTCGAGTCCTTAGTAACCCTGTTGCCCTATAGATTCCGCCGTCATGCCATAGATGATTATGTGTATGTTTCCAGCAGTGTGTAGCGTTTGATTGAATAGTGTGCTTTTGTGTTGTTGCCTTGTATATGATTGCTTGTCTGTTGTGATTTGCATTTAGATCCTCCACCCTCAAAAATTCTCGAGGACGAGATTTTCTTAAGGGGGGTAGAGTTTGTAACACCCCAAAAATTTAATCATATTTTTATTAAGTAAAATTTGGCCAGAAATAAAATTTTGAAATATATTAAGTCCTTTATCATTTTCGAAGTATTTTCTGTTTCTGCTTTCCAAAAATTCTTCCCTCCATATATAAATTTTGTAAAAATATTTTGTGGCTTTGGTAGTTTTCTCAAATCATTTCATTTAAAGTATAAAAACAGTAGGAATTATTTTCATAATAAAACTTGCCCCAAAACTATTCTTTGAATAGCATTTTCATTCTTTGAAATGCTTCTGTTGCACTGCAACTATTTTAAATAATTATTTTAAAATTCCTTAAAATTTATGGGAGGTCATGTGATGCCTATATATCACTTTTATGCAAACACCTAACTTGGTGTTTTGAAAATTTTGAGTAAACCATCCTCTTTCCAATTCTGTCCATTTCCTAGGTTATAACTACAACCCCTATTTTCCTTGCTCCATTAATTCTGAAAATTTTCCCACTTATAGTCCTTCCAACCAAACCCTTAAGTCCAGAATTTTAGCTCCATTGGAATCATTCTAGTTCACCAAATAACTCTCTCAATATCTGGTCCAGAAATAAAATTCAGTACAACTTGCACTAGACAGTTTTTCTTTTGGTCAAACCAACTTCACCACTATCTTTACCATCCAAAGAGACCTCCACCTGCCAATTTCCATTATTACCAGAATCACCTAGGACACTCTAACATTCTGTCGAGCACCTTGAGCTCATAACAGAATTTGGGCATCTTCTTAAATTGCACTGGACACTAGCCCCTCTCCCCAAACCAGCATGTCCATCATTCTTACCATCCACACTAACACCACCCTGTTAAGTTGCAACTTGGTTGGGTCCCTGTAGATGCCATGGGCATTTGTTCGAGCACGTGGTGTGCGTGCATTGAGCGCGTCCAGAGCGCGCGTTCTGCAGCCTTTGGCATCGAGCCCTCTCGCTCACACTACTGCCTCCCCCGCCCTACCTAGCCCTCTCCTGGATCACCGCGACCCCCTAGCACTCTGCCGACACACTCCCTCATCGGCCTGGCGTCGGCCAGCCACCGACCCAAACTACCGCCGCCGTCTTCCACTCGGGCACGGCGCCGCCAGAGCTGCCCAACCCCGCTAGCGCACCCCTCCTTAACTACTGACCCCCGCCCTTTCCACCGACCTCACCGGCCTCGCTGACCATCGCCACCGCCCCCCCCCCAACCACCCAAATGGTGCCATAAATGGCCGCCGTCGTCGTGCCTTCCTCTGGAAGCCACGGGCACGACCACCCCGTGCTATTTAAGCCGCCGCGAGCTCATTCCACTCCGGACCACCACACCTCCCCCTTCCCTACGAGCCTCCAGGAGCGACCAGACGACCGGAAGAGGCCGTCTTCCCCGCCTCCGACAGACACGGCTGCCGTCATCCCGTCGATGATTCCATCGCAAACACAGCCCCTCTACTCCACTCTCTGCCACCAAACCACTCAGTGAGCACCCCTACATAGACTCCGCACCTCAATTTTGCAGGAGGGACATCGGAGGCAAAATCCCCAATTTGGGTTCCGCCGAAGCCTCTCGGGAGACCTCGCTGCCGGCGAGATAGGGCTCCCCGACGACCGTAACGCACCTCAACAGGATCGCCAATTTGGGTTCCTCCTAAGTCTGTCCCCGTGCTTACCTCCTTGATTGGCGCCGCCGTACGCCGGCGCCGGACGCCGGAGCTCCGCCCCTGTTCTGAAGCGGAAGAAGGAGGCACGGGCGACCGGTCAAACATGATAGGTGGGCCCTAGGACCCACTGTCAGCGACCTGGCGCCGCGTCATCAGCCTCCCGCGTAGCCGAGCGTCTCTGGGCTCGGCCCAATAGCCCACGCGACTATACTTCGCCCAGGGCACACCTCTGTCCGTTTCTATTTTTCTTTTTCCAGTAAACTTCCAATAATTCCATAGCAATATTTTAAAATCCAAATCCAGTGATTCAAATTTCTGAAGACTTATAAAATCATGCTCTATTATTCTAGCTGGGGTGAACATTTTTACTTAGCTTAGTTTTTGTTGGGTCTATTTAATAGTCCATTTAATCATTTACTCCAACTTAGAAATACCATAAGTAATTCATATGAACTCCAAATAAATTGATTCTTTTTCTGTTATTCCTTAATTTTCATCTAGTTTATTTTAGTATTTATTTCAAAATTTTCCTGCCAACTTTTTAGCACTGTTATGACTTTATGTTGTAACTGAATATTTTTGAAAATAGGCAATGGAGGGGAGATAAATATTTCAAAGTTTTCGTGTACACCCAACACTTCTGCATGCTCAAGGCAAGCATCTTGAACACTTGATATGGTGGATTGCATGGTTATATTGTTTGCAAGAATAAATGAAGTCATCCATAGGTTGAGTTCGAATAAAATTTGCATGCATGTAGTGATGGCATGTTTCCTCATACCATGCATCGTGTGCTTGTCATGACTAACTTGTAGGAGCAGGTATAAGTAAAATACAGTACCGGCAGAAGGGTGACCATGTTGAAGTGTGATCATGCCTTGTTGGTTATGCATGTTGGAGCATGCAAGGGTTGTGGCCCTGTTTTGGCATTACTGTTAAAATGATACTTTGTTGAGCTAACCACTGCAGGAAACTTGAACCTCCTGAGTCGACCGTAGATCGAGTCTTGTTCCGGTAACCCCCATACTTGTTTCGTGCTACCACTTGTCCCTGCCATAGGTAGGGAATGGTTAAGTAAGTTGATAACCCCTTTCCATGCACACACCGTACAGAGAGCCACGATGAGGGTTTCCACGGCCATGGACTAAATCCTGTCATCGGGTTAGGGGGCATGGGTGTTTTCGGTTGTAAACGAGAGGGGGGCACCACTTGGAATCCACATGTATTAATAGTGATCCCATGCTACTCGAGATTGTTGTCTCCCCAACTTAGAGTTTTTCTGGAACGATGCTTTGGTTGATTCCTGGCATCCGGACGGTTAATCTGGTGTGTGCTGGTTAGGTGTGTTTTTAGCCCAAATGTCGTAATGGGAATTAGTCAGTGTCACGGTACTGACTATAGAAAACCTTTACTTGTGGGTAAAGAGTACACCCTCTGCAGAGTTTAAACCTATTCAAATAGCCGGTCCGCGATTAAGGACTACAGTCTGGGTTGGTCAAGTGTCGGTCTTCGGAGGAAAATAATTAAATTGAGCCTGAATTATTTTGCAGGATAATTATTGTCACCCTGATGCTACCATGAATATTTTTGCTATGCATATTAATATTATTGTGGTTATGCATAATATTGTGGACTAACCTGTTTCTCTTATTTTATTTTCCTGAGTGTCTCAGGGGCTGGCTAGACTACCCCGGGCATTCGGTTTATTTTCAAGACCGACCGTGGCGTCACCTTTTGACACCCGACTAGCATTTCTTTTCAAGACCTCTCCATGGCGTCCCTTGAGTTATCAGGCGGTCTATCACACCACTACTCTTGTGGACACCCGATTGGCATTTTTTTTCAAGACCTCTTCATGGCGTCCCTCGAGTTATCAGGCGGTCTATCACGCCACTACTCTTGTGGACACCCAATTGGAATTTCTTTTCAAGACCTCTCCATGGCGTCCCTCAAGTTCTCAGGCGGTTCTATCTCGCCACTACTCTTGTGGATACCCGATTGGCATTTCTCTTCAAGACCTACCGTGGTGTCACTTGACATCCGACCGGCATTTCTTTTATTTATTTTCTTTTAACCTTCCTTGTTGGTCACTAACAATTTTTATACTCATTTTCCTTCTCATGCCCATATTTATGCACATATCAATAATAGTCATGTCATGTTAAAATTTGGATCAACACCTGCATATCACCTAGTCCAGCATAAGCATATGCATTCGGTATATCTTTTGTTCATTATGTTTGCGAGTACCTTCCAACATACTCACAGGCTTGTCCCTGGCTATTTACTTGGCCAGGTCAGGAGTTCTATGAGGAGTACCTCAGCGACGTCCGTGCGAAGCCTAGGACAGCAGCCACGTGGCATAGGAATTATCCAGGTCAGCCGTTCCTGTGGGAATGGAGCCCCATCGATGTTGGAGAACCACGAGTCGCTTCCGTGATCCATCACCAGAATCGTTGTTGTATCATTAGACCTTTATGGTCTTGTAACCAATTCTTGTAATTGCTTGGTAATCTGTAACAAGGACGTGTCCACCAGTAACGGTAATCCTTGGCTGGTGATGACACGAGGTGTTAATTTCCGGGATATCGTGTCCCAGCCCCGACATTGGATGCACACCCACTTAGTTTTCAGTTTGAGCTTTCATACATTTATAGCTCTAGTGCATCCGTTGCATGGCAATCCCTACTCACTTGCATTGACATGAATTGATGGGCATCTCCATAGCCCATTGATTAGCTGCGTCGATGTGAGACTTTCTCCTTTTTGTCTTCTCCACACAACCTCCACTATCATATTCTATTCCACCTATAGTGCTATATCCATGGCTCATGCTTATGTATTGCGTGAAAGTTGAAAAGGCTTGAGAACATTAAAAGTATGAAACAATTGCCTGGCTTGTCATCGGGGTTGTGCATGATGAAATACTTTGTGTGGTGAAGATGGAGCATAGCCAGACTATATGATTTTGTAGGGATAACTTTATTTGGCCATGTTATTTTGAGAAGACATGATTGCTTTATTAGTATGCTTGAAGTATTATTGTCTTAATGTCAAAAGATAGACTATTGCTTTGAATCACTCGTGTCTTAATATTCATGCCATGATTAGATTATATGATCAAGATTATGCTAGGTAGCATTCCACATCAAAAATTATCTTTTTTATCATTTACCTACTCGAGGACGAGCAGGAATTAAGCTTGGGGATGCTGATACGTCTCCGTCGTATCTATAATTTTTGATTGTTTCATGCTAATATTCTACAACTTTCATATACTTTTGGCAACTTTTTATACTATTTTTGGGACTAACATATTGATCCAGTGCCTAGTGCCAGTTCCTGTTTGTTGCATGTTTTTGTTTCACAGAAAATCCATATCAAACGAAGTCCAAACGCGATAAAAACTTATGGAGATTTTTTTTGGAATATATGTGATTTTTGGGAAAAAGAATCAACGCGAGACGATGCCCGAGGGGGCCACAAGGCAGGGGGCGCGCCCTGGACCCTTGTGGTCACCCCGTAAGGCGGTTGGTGCCCTTCTTCGGCCACAAGAAAGATAATATCCGGATAAAATTCGTGTTAAAATTTCAGCCCAATCGGAGTTACGGATCTCCGGGAATTTAAGAAACAGTGAAAGGCCAGAATCTGGGTGCGCAGAAACGGAAGGAAATAGAGAGAGAGATCCAATCTCGGAGGGGCTCCCGCCCCTCCGCTGCCATGGGGGCCAAGGACCAGAGGGGAAACCCTCCTCCCATCTAGGGGGGAGGCCAAGGAAGAAGAAGAAGAAGGAGGAGGACTCTCTCCCCCTCTCTCCCGGTGGCACCGGAACGCCGCCGGGGCCATCATCGTGACAGCGATCTACACCAACAACTTCGCCGCCGTCATCACCAACTCTCTCCCCCTCTATGCAGCGGTGTAACACCCTTTCTCCCCGCTATAATCTCTACTTAAACATGGTGCTCAATGCTATATATTATTTCCCAATGATGTATGGCTATCCTATGATGTTTGAGTAGATCTGTTTTGTCCTACGGGTTGATTGATGATCATGATTGGTTTGAGTTGTATTTTTTATTATTGGTGCTGTCCTATGGTGCTCTCCGTGCCGTGCAAGCGTGAGGGATCCCCGCTGTAGGGTTTGCAATATTTTTATGATTCACTTATGGTGGGTGGCGTGAGTGACAGAAGCACAGACCCGAGTAAGTAGGTTGTTTGCGTATGGGAGTAAAGAGGACTTGATACCTTATAATGCTATGGTTGGGTTTTACCTTAATAATCTTTAGTAGTTGCGGATGCTTGCTAGAGTTCCAATCATAAGTGCATATGATCCAAGTAGAGAAAGTATGTTAGCTTATGCCTCTCCCTCATATAAAATTGCAATAATGATTACCGGTCTAGTTATCGATTGCCTAGGGACAAATAACTTTCTTGTGACAAAAAGCTCTCTACTAAAACTAACTTAGTTGTTTCTTTATCTAAACAGCCCCTAGATTTTATTTACGTGCTCTTTATTATCTTGCAAACCTATCCTATCACACCTACAAAGTACTTCTAGTTTCATACTTGTTCTAGTTAAAGTGAACGTTAAGCGTGCGTAGAGTTGTATCGGTGGTCGATAGAACTTGAGGGAATATTTGTTCTACCTTTAGCTCCTCGTTGGGTTCGACACTCTTACTTTTTGAGAAAGGCTACAATTGATCCCCTATACTTGTGGGTTATCAGTCCGTGGAGCCCCGATTCCGACAACAACTTGCAAGATAGGATCAAGAACACAAATATATTCATGAAAACATAATAGGTTCAGATCTGAAATCATGGCACTCGGGCCCTAGTGACAAGCATTAAGCATAGAAAAGTCATAGCAACATCAATCTCAGAACATAGTGGATATTAGGGATCAAACCCTAACAAAACTAACTTGATTACATGATAAATCTCATCCAACCCATCACCTTCCAGCAAGCCTATGAAGGAATTACTCACTCCCGGCGGTGAGCATCATGAAATTGGAGATGGAGGAAGATTGATGATGATGATGGTGACAGGTTCCACCCTTCGGAGCCCCAAACGGACTCCAGATCAGCCCTCCCGATGAAGAACAGGAGGTGGCGGCGGCTCCGCATCATAAAACGTGATGAATCCTTCTCTCTGATTTTTTTCTCCGCGAATAGGTATATATGGAGTTGGAGTTAGGATTGTAGACAGTCCAGGGGGCCCAGAAGCCTGCAGGGCACGCCCTGGGGGGTAGGCGCGCCCTCAGGGCTTGTGGCCCTTTGGATGGCCCCCCTCTGGTATATTTTTCCGCCAGTATTTGTTATATATTCCAGAAATATTCTCCGTAAATATTCAAGTCAATCTGACAACTTTTATTTCTGCACAAAAATAACACCATGGCAATTCTACTGAGAACAGCGTCAGTCCGGCTTAGTTCCATTCAAATCATGCAAATTAGAGTCCAAAACAAGGGCAAAAGAGTTTGGAAAAGTAGATACGATGGAGACGTATCAACTCCCCCAACTTAACCCATTGCTTGTCCTTAAGCCATTCAGTTGACAAACTGAAAATGACAAAGAAAAACTTTTACAAACTCTGTTTGGTCTTGTTGCAAATATGTCTAACCAATGTTCAGGTTTTGAGCAAAGATTATGAACTAACCATATTCACAATAGCACTTAGGTCTCACATTTACTCATATCAATAGCATAACGAACTAGCGAGTAATAATAAGATATATCGGATGACAACACCTTTTCAAAACAATCATGATATAATATGACATAATGGTATCTTGCTAGGCCTTTCTAAGACCGCAAAACATAAATGCAGAGCACCCCTAAAGATCAAGGACTGACTGGAAATTATAATTCATGGCAAAAGAGATCCAGTCACAGTCATACTCAATATCAAATAAAAACAATGCATATAAATGACGGTGGTGCTCTCCAGCTGGTGCTTCAATAAGAGGATGATGACTCAACAATAAAAGTAAATAGATAGGCCCTTCGCAGAGGGAAGCAGGGATTAGTAGAGCTGCCAGAGCTCGAAGCTTTTAAAACAGAGATGAATATAATTTTGAGACGTATGCTTTCATTGTCAACATAACAACCAAGAGATCTCACTATCTTCCATGCTAGACACATTATAGGTGGTTCCCAAATAGAATGGTAAAGTTTTACTCCCCCTCCACCAACAAACACACTCCACGGCTAGCCGAATCCACGGGTACCGTCCATACCAACAACTGTCCTGGGGGAGTTTTGTTTCATTATTATATTTTGATTTTGATTTTGATCATGGAACTGGGCATCCCAATTACCAGCCACTTTCTCATGAATGACAAATGAATAAACACACATCATGAGAATAACCCACCTAGCATGGAAGATACTGACAGCCCCCAGTCGCTACATGAGCGATTCGGGCATACAAAACAGATTATCATTTGAAGGTTTAGAGTTTGGCACGTGCAAATTTACTTGGAATGGCAGGTAAATACCGCATATAGGAAGGTATGGTGGACTCATATGGAACAACTTTGGGTTTAAGGAAGTGGATGCACAAGTAGTATTCTCGCTTAGTACAAGTGAAGGCTAGCAAAAAGATTGAGGAGCGACCAACTAGAGAGCGACAACGGTCATAAACATGCATTGAGATTAATCAACATTGAATGCAAGCATAAGTAGGATATAAATCACCATGAACATAAATATCGTCGAGGCTATGTTGTTTTTTGATTTAACTACATGCGTGAACATGTGCCAAGTCAAGCCACTTGAATCATTCAAAGGAGGATACCATCCTATCATACTACATCGTAACCATTTTAATTGCATGTTGGCACACAAGACAAACCATTATCCACTCCTAGCTAATTAAGCATGGCATGAGTAACTATAATCTCTAATTGTCATTGCAAACATGTTTCATTCATAATGGGCTAATTCAGGAACGATGAGCTAATATATTTAAAAAAATAAAATAGGTCGAGTTCATACCAGCTTTTCCTCATCTCAATCATTTCATCAAATATTGTCATTATTGCCTTTCACTTGCACGACCGAACGATGTAAATAATAATAAGAGTGCACGTGCATTGGACTAAGCTAGAATCTGCAAACATTTATTCAAAGGAGAAGACAAGGTAATATGGGCTCTTTGTTAGATCAACAATAATGCATATGAGAGCCACTCAACATTTTCATCGTGGTCTTCTCCTTACGACCCAAAGAAAATAAAATAATTTCAAAGAAACACACTGAAATATTTTTGGAGTTTTTGTTTTTCTGAAGCAAGTAAAAGGAAAACGAGAAAAACTATTTACACGGGAAAGCTCCCAACAAGCAAAAGAAGAACGAGAAATCTTTTTGGATTTTCTTTTAATAATACAACTAATTAAACTAGAAAGAAAAACTAAAAAGAAGCAAGAAATATTTTTGGATTTTATAAAAGTTTTTCAAACACACAAGAAGAAAGCAAGAAAAATAAACTAACATGGATTATACAATGAAAAAGGATGAACACCGACAACTGGAATGAATGTGTGAACATGAATGTAATGTTGGTGAGAGATACGTACTCCCCCAATCTTAGGCTTTTGGCCTAAGTTGGTCTATGGCCACGGCTAGCCGGGATGATGTCCAAAGTCATAGTTGGGGTTGAACTGGATTGCACTACTGGGAAGTCTCTGAAGCATAACTTCACATGCTAATGGACCCCAAGCTGGTTGGAGATGAATGCATTGATATAGATCCTATGAAATTGGCCTATGAGAACAAAGTGATGTTCTACATCCACTGCAATTCTCTTACGCCGACAAACAGACCAGAATCTATCAATGGCATTGTGGGAAATGCTCTCCTAGACATTTCTCAAGGAATTCATTTTGATGTTCCAGATCTATTCATTCACAACTTGGCTTGTGCTGCTGATAGCTCCCAATCACTGAAGCCATATGCCCCTTGGATCATGTTTGCAATTGAGCAGCTCATTCAGGAAAACTTCTTCTGCACTCATGTTCTGAAAGTTTTCAAGCCACCAGTTTGTGACACTCTCCGAATGGTGAAGGATATTGGCAAAGGAAAGGCTCCTGTTGATGTTGCTGGCGCTGCTTCTACTTTGAGACCGCTCCGAGAGTTAAGAAAGCAAAGGTCGAAATTCCTCATAAGGAAAATCCATATCTGTATGAGATTTGCATTCGCACACAACAAGCTCTAGAAAGTCACATCAAGCTCGATAAAAAAAAGCTGGAATTGATGTCTGAACTTAATTCGCTTCATAATTATGCTCGCCAAACCCTTCTGCATGAGAAGGAGCAAAAGAAGCGCTCTTGGACTCTTCCGAGGCAGCCTTATTCTTGGAAACAGCTAGCTGCTAAGGGCATCAAGAAAGAATTATTTGTTGTTCCTCGTATCCGAAGGCAAACCCCTGTGCTCCCTCAGCGTTCTGCATCAACTGACCTGCTGTTTGTCGAGCCAGATGATGAAATTAAAGACACAGCTGGAACACTCATTTACAAGCCAGAAGCACCTCGCACCATTTCTTCCAAAGGAGTTCCCGAAGCCCATGCTGCAACACCTGATACGGCCTCAACTATTCCTCGCTCTGCGAATTCTAATTCGTCGAGTAGTGCTAATTCTGATTCTGAGGATTCTTCGAACGTGTAGTTCCTCGTATGCATTCTCTTTACTTTTTCACACTTGTTGACAAAAAGGGGGAGAAGATCATCGAGTGATAGATGAATGGGGTATTTGCCGGGTTTTTTCATTCGCTAATTGCTTTTCGTAGTCGAACTCTTTGGTGTTTATCGAACAATTTGCTTGTTGAACTTATCGCACCGCCTATGGTGTTGAAATACTCGATTGCCATTGATGTTTGCTTGAACTACGTCAGTATTTCCCCAAAGAGGAAGGGATGATGCAGCACAGCAATGGTAGGTATTTCCCTCAGTGATGAGACCAAGGTTATCGAACCAGTAGGAGAACCACGCAACACTACATAAACGGTACCTGCACACAAAGAACAAATACTTGCAACCTGACGTGTTAAAGGGGTTGTCAATCCCTTTCGGGTATCGGCGCCAGAAATTGGCAAGTTGACGGGAGATAAATTGTAGTAGATTGGATAAATAGATCATGAATAAAATAAAGTGCAGCAAAATATTTTTGGGTTTTTAGAAATATAGATCTGAAAATAAAAGTGGCAAATAAATAAAAAGGCAAATAGCAAAATAGATCTAAAAATATATGATG
The DNA here is from genome assembly GCA_011799875.1 of Thinopyrum elongatum. Classification (NCBI taxonomy): domain Eukaryota; kingdom Viridiplantae; phylum Streptophyta; class Magnoliopsida; order Poales; family Poaceae; genus Thinopyrum; species Thinopyrum elongatum. Next base: position 314,552,674 of record CM022301.1, read on the forward strand.
AGAAAATAGACCCGGGGGCCGTAGATTTCACTAGTGGCTTCTCTCGAGAAAAATAGCATACGGTGGGTAAACAAATTACTGTTGGGCAATTGATAGAACTTCAAATAATCATGACGATATCCAGGCAATGATCATTATATAGGTATCACATCCAAGATTAGTAGACCGACTCCTACCTGCATCTAGTACTATTACTCCACACATCAACCGCTATCCAGCATGCATCTAGTGTATTAAGTTCATGGAGAAACGGAGTAATGCAATAAGAACGATGACATGATGTAGACAAGATCTATTTATGTAGAAATAGACCCCATCTTGTTATCCTTAATAGCAACGATACATACGTGTCGGTTCCCCTTCTGTCACTGGGATCAAGCACCGTAAGATCGAACCCATCACAAAGCACCTCTTCCCATGGCAAGAAAAATCGATCTAGTTGGCCTAACTAAACCAAAGATTCGAAGAAGAAATACGAGGCTATAAGTAATCATGCATATAAGAGATCAAAAGACTCAAATAACTTTCATGGATAAAAACATAGATCTGATCATAAACTCAAAGTTCATCGGATCCCAACAAACACACCGCAAAAAGAGTTACATCAAATAGATCTCCAAGAGACCATTGTATTGAGAATCAAAAGAGAGAGAGGAAGCCATCTAGCTACTGCCTACGGACCCGTAGGTCTACAATGAACTACTCACGCATCATCGGAGAGGCACCAATGAGGATGATGAACCCCTCCGTGATGGTGTCTAGATTGGATCTGTGGTTTCTGGAACGTGCGGCGGCTAGAATTGATTTTCGTCGACTCCCCTAGGGTTTTTTGAATATTGGGGTATTTATAGAGCAAAGAGGCGGTGCGGGAGGTGGCCGAGGTGGGCACAACCCACCTGGGCGCGCCCGGGCCCCCAGGCGCGCCCTGGTGGGTTGTGCTCCCCTCGGAGCCCCCCTCAGGTATTTTCTTGGCCCAACTCGTGTCTTTTGGTCTAGAAAAAATCACCAAAAAGTTTCACTGCGTTTGGACTCCATTTGGTATTGATTTCCTGCGAAGTAAAAAACAAGCAAAAAACAACAACTAGCACTGGGCACTATGTCAATAGGTTAGTCCCAAAAAATGATATAAAGTTGCTATAAAATGATTGTAAAACATCCAAGAATGATAATATAACAACATGGAACAATAAAAAATTATAGATACGTTGGAGACGTATCAGCATCCCCAAGCTTAATTCCTGCTCGTCCTCGAGTAGGTAAATGATAAAAATAGAATTTTTGATGTGGAATGCTGCCTAACATGTTCATCACATATTCTTTTCTTTGTAGCATGGACATTTGGACTTTTATATGATTCAAAGCAATAGTCTAGTTTTGACATGAAGATTTCAATACTCAAGCATATCAACAAGCAACCATGTCTTTCAAAATATCAACACTAAAGCAAGTTATCCCTAGCCCATTATGCTCAATCATTGATCCATTCATGAAACATACTTGCATATTAGCTACACCCAATGCTCAAGTACGATCATAGTGCCCCTTAGTTGGTGCTTTATAAGAGAAGATGGAGACTCAAAATAAAAATTGCATAAAGTAAAAGAAAGGCCCTTCGCAGAGGGAATTAGGGATTTGTAGAGGTGCCAGAGCTCAAAGCGAAAAAAAGTAGAGATAAAACATTTTGGGTGGCATGATTTTCCTGTCAACGAAAATGATCGAGTAGTTCCCAATACTTTCCATGCTAGATATATCATAGGCGGTTCCCAAATAGAAAATAAAGTTTATTCCTTTTTCCACCATACTTTCACTTTCCATGGCTAGCCGTATCCACGGGTGCCCTCCATACCAACACTTTCCAAGGAATTTATTATTTGAAAACATAAAGTGAATTCATTTTTCATTTTGAGACTGGGCATCCCTAATACCTTTGTCGTACTCTCGTGCAATGACAAGTGAATAAACACTCATCTTGAGAATAACACATCTAGCATGGAAATATATCAGCCACCCCTACCGTTTCATGAGCGGTACGAGCCCATCATGCTCCCTCAAATAGGTGTGTCCAGCAAGGATTCATGACTTAAAATAAAAAAAAAACAAGCAAAGACTCATATCATACAAGACGCTCCAAGCAAAACTCATGATATGTGACGAATAAAAATACAGCTCCAAGTAAAATACCGGTGGTCGTTAGAAGAAGGAGGGGATGCCACTCGGGCATCCCCAAGCTTAGTTGCTTGCTTCTCTTTGGATAATAGCTTGGGGTGCCATGGGGCATCCTCAAGCTTAGGCTCTTCTTACTCCTTATTCCTTCATCCATCGTGATCTCACCCAAAACTTGAAAACTTCAATCACACAAAACTCAACAAAACCTTCGTGAGATCCGTTAGTATAAGAAAACCAATCTTTACTTTAAGTACTGTAGAAAACCCATTCAAATTTTGTTCTTGCATTATATCTACTGTATTCTAACTTTACCATGGCTCATACCCCCCCCCCCCCCCCGAATATTATAAAAACCATAGATTCATCAAAATAAGCACACAATGCAAAGAAAACAGAATCTGTCAAAAAACAGAACAGTCTGTAAAGATGCGAATTGTTCTCATACTTCTGTAATTAAAAAATTCTGAAAAATTAAGAAAACAGAGTAAATTTGTATATCAATCTTGTGTAAAAAATTCAGAATTTTTCGTCGCTTCTGTGAATTTTCAAAATTGTTTTACTGGACACAAAAGTTTCTGTTTTCCAACAAGATCAAATCAACTATCACCAAAGCTATCCTAAAGGCTTTACTTGGCACAAACACTAATTAAAACACAATCATAACAGTAGCATAATTGTGCAAACACCCAAGAACATAAAGAAAAAGACAAAAATAAATTTTATTCATTGGGTTGCCTCCCAACAAGCGCTATTGTTTTACGCCCTTAGCTAGGCATAAATTTTATTGATGCTCACAAGAAAGATAATAATTGAAACACAAAGAGAGCATCATAAAACATGTGAAAAACACATTTAAGTCTAACATACTTCCTATGCATAGGCATTTTATAAGGGAACAAATTATCAAGACAAAAATAACCTAGCATATGCAAGGAAGGACAAAGAAACAATAGCAATCTCAACATGACGAGAGGTAATTTAGTAACATGAAAATTTATACAACCATATTTTCCTCTCTCATAATAATTACATGTAGGATCATAATAAAATTCAATAATATAGATATGAAATAAAATTTTCTTTTCATGATCCACATGCATGCAAAGTTTACACTCTTCCGAAATAGTGGGATTATTATCAAATAAAGTCATGACCTCTCCAAGCCCACTTTTATCAAAAATTTCATAAGATTGATCACTCTCCAAATATGTGGGATTATTTTTACCTAGAGTTGACACTCTTCCGAACCCACTTCCAATATCATTGCAAACATATTCATTTTGAGGCTTAAATAAATTTTCAAGATCATAAGAATCATTATCACCCCAATCATGATCATTGCAATAAGTAGTGGACCTAGCAATATTAGCATCCCCAAGCTTGGGGTTTTGCATATTATTAGCATAATTGACATTAATAGAATTTATAATAACATCATTGCAATCATGCTTTTCATTCAAGGAGCTATCATGAATCACTTTATAAATTCCTTCGTTTAACACTTCATCACAATTTTCAGATTCATAAATCTCAAGCAAAACTCCATAAAGATAATCTAGTGAACTAAATTCACTAGCAATTGGTTCATCATGATTGGATCTTTTGAAAAGATTAGCAAGTGGATGAGGATCCATATCAATAGATTTTTAGCAAGCGAAGATGCAAGCAAATAGAAGACACATGGCAACACAAGCAAACATGAGATCTGACGAGAAAAAGGCGATAGAAAAAGAAGGCGAATAAAACGACAAATTTTTGTGAAGTGGGCGAGATGAAAATGAGAAGCAAATGGCAAATAATGTAAATTGCAAGGAGATGAGATTTGTGATTAGGAACCTGGTAGATGTTGATGATGTCTCCCCGGCAACGGCGCCAGAAGTTCCTTTTGATGTTTGCTTGAACTACGTCGGTATTTCCCCAAAGAGGAAGGGATGATGCAGCACAGCAATGGTAGGTATTTCCCTCAGTGATAGGTTATCGAACCAGTAGGAGAACCACGCAACACTACGTAAATGGTACCTGCACACAAAGAACAAATACTTGCAACCTGACGTGTTAAAGGGGTTGTCAATCCCTTTCGGGTATCGGCGCCATAAAAAGGCAAGTTGAAGGGAGATAAATTGTAGTAGATTGGATAAATAGATCGTGCATAAAATAAAGTGCAGCAAAATATTTTTGGGTTTTTAGAAATATAGATCTGAAAATAAAAGTGGCAAATAAATAAAAAGGCAAATAGCAAAATAGATTTGAAAATATATGATGAAAAAATAGACCCGGGGGCCGTAGATTTCACTAGTGGCTTCTCTCGAGAAAAATAGCATACGGTGGGTAAACAAATTACTGTTGGGCAATTGATAGAACTTCAAATAATCATGACAATATCCAGGCAATGATCATTATATAGGCATCACGTCCAAGATTAGTAGACCGACTCCTGCCTGCATCTACTACTATTACTCCACACATCGACCGCTATCCAGCATGCGTCTAGTGTATTAAGTTCATGGAGAAATGGAGTAACGCAATAAGAACGATGACATGATGTAGACAAGACCTATTTATGTAGAAATAGACCCCATCTTGTTATCCTTAATAGCAACGATACATACGTGTCGGTTCCCCTTCTGTCACTGGGATCAAGCACCGTAAGATTGAACCCATCACAAAGCACCTCTTCCCATGGCAAGAAAAATCAATCTAGTTGGCCTAACTAAACCAAAGATTCGAAGAAGAAATACGAGGCTATAAGTAATCATGCATATAAGAGATCAAAAGACTCAAATAACTTTCATGGATAAAAACATAGATCTGATCATAAACTCAAAGTTCATCGGATCCCAACAAACACACCACAAAAAGAGTTACATCAAATAGATCTCCAAGAGACCATTGCATTGAGAATCAAAAGAGAGAGAGGAAGCCATCTAGCTACTGCCTACGGACCCGTAGGTCTAGAATGAACTACTCACGCATCATCGGAGAGGCACCAATGAGGATGATGAACCCCTCCGTGATGGTGTCCAGATTGGATCTGTGGTTTCTGGAATGTGCGGTGGCTGGAATTGATTTTCGTCGACCCCCTAGGGTTTCTGGAATATTGGGGTATTTATAGAGCAAAGAGGCGGTGCGGGAGGTGGCCGAGGTGGGCACAACCCACCTGGGCGCGCCCGGGCCCCCAGGCGCACCCTGGTGGGTTGTGCTCCCCTTGGAGCCCCCCTCAGGTACTTTCTTGGCCCAACTTGTGTCTTCTGGTCCAGAAAAAATCACCAAAAAGTTTCGCTGCGTTTGGACTCCGTTTGGTATTGATTTCCTGCAAAGTAAAAAACAATCAAAAAACAGCAACTGGCACTGGGCACTATGTCAATAGGTTAGTCCCAAAAAATGATATAAAGTTGCTATAAAATGATTGTAAAACATCCAAGAATGATAATATAATAGCATGGAACAATCAAAAATTATAGATACGTTGGAGACGTATCAGCCATGTATTGTTAATAACCCCCCCTGCAATGCTATTTGCTTCCAACTATTTGTTTGCAGGTGTTATCGAAAGTTTACTCCTATGCAATGATTTTCCTCGATAATTATCTTGTGCGCAGGACAAGTAAAAGTTTTCCAAGGAGGATAGGAATTATTGCTTCTCTAATCAGACACAATTTTTACTACTTGAATCTATGTGTGTTATGGTTGTATATGCTATGATTATTATCTCTAGTTATCTAACCTTGCAGGAGAAAAAAGTCAGCTTCAGTTTAAAAATCTCTTGAGATTAATCTATATGACTAACAAAGTGTTTTTCATCGCATATATTCTTCGTATCAACTTTGTTGCAGGAAAACTTCATCAGAAACTTAAATCCTCCGAGCGATATCCTTTACTTCCCCTGCTCTGACAATTCTCGAGTATCAATCTTGTAGGGAACCTACATCTCGTGTGGATTCAAATCGTGCTCTGGGAAAACTTTCATGACATATCCTTCGTCACAAATCATTTCAGAGTATTCATTATATCTAATTCCTTTTCAAAGATTATGTGACAGGAATCATTGATACGTCTCCAACGTATCTATAATTTTTGATTTTTCCATGCTATTATATTATCTATTTTGGATGTTTTATATGCATTAATATGCTATTTTATATTATTTTTGGGACTAACCTATTAACCTAGAGCCCAGTTCCAGTTCCTATTTTTTCCTTATTTTTGAGTTTCGCAGAAAAGGAATACCAAACGGAATGAAACCTTCGCCATGATTTTTCTTGGACCAGAAGATAACCAGGAGACTTGGAGATGAAGTCGGAGGAGCCACGAGGCAGCCACAAGGACGAAGGGCGCGCCCAGGGGGGTAGGGCGAGCCCCCCACCCTTGTGGGCCCCCCTGCACCTCCTGACCTAATTCTTTTGCCTATATATTCCCAAATATCCCCAAACCACCAGAGGCATCCACGAAAACACTTTTCCACCACTGCAACCTTCTGTACCCGTGAGATCCCATCTAGGGACCTTTTCCGGCACCCTGCCGGAGGGGGATTCGATCATGGAGGGCTTCTACATCAACCCTATTGCCCTTCCGATGAAGCATGAGTAGTTTACCACAGACCTACGGGTCCATAGCTAGTAGCTAGATGGCTTATTCTCTCTCTTTGATTCTCAATACCATGTTCTCCTCGATGTTCTTGGAGATCTATTCGATGTAATACTTTTTTGCGGTGTGTTTGCCGAGATCCGATGAATTGTGGATTTATGATCAGCTTATCTATGAATATTATTTGAATCTTCTCTGAATTCTTTTATGCATGATTTGATATCTTTGTAATTCTCTTCGAACTATCGGTTTGGTTTGGCCAACTAGATTGGTTTTTCTTGCAATGGGAGTAGTGCTTAGCTTTGGGTTCAATCTTGCGGTGTCCTTTCCCAGTGACAGTAGGGGCAGCAAGGCACGTACTGTATTGTTGCCATCGAGGATAAAAAGATGGGGTTTTCATCATATTGCTTGAGTTAATTCCTCTACATCATGTCATCTTACTTAATGCGTTACTCCGTTCTTTATGAACTTAATACTCTAGATGCATGCTGGATAGCGGTCGATGTGTGCAGTAATAGTAGTAGATGCAGAATCATTTCGGTCTACTTGACACGGACGTGATGCCTATATTCATGATCATTGCCTTAGATATCGTCATAACTTTGCGCTTTTCTATCAATTGCTCGGCAGTAATTTGTTCACCCACCGTATTATTTTCTATCTTGAGAGAAGCCTCTAGTGAAACCTATGGCCCCCGGGTCTATTTTCCATCATATAAGTTCTATTTTCCATCATATAAGTTTCCGATCTACTATTTTGCAATCTTTTACTTTTCGATCTATAAACCAAAAATACCAAAAATATTTACTTTATCGTTTATCTATCTCTATCAGATCTCACTTTTGCAAATAACCGTGAAGGGATTGACAACCCCTCTATTGCGTTGGGTGCAAGTTGTTTGATTGTTTGTGCAGGTATTCGGTGATTTGTGCATTGTCTCCTACTGGATTGATACCTTGGTTCTCAAACTGAGGGAAATACTTACCTCTACTTTGCCGAATCACCCTTTCCTCTTCAAGGGAAAAACCAACGCAAGCTCAAGAAGTAGCAGGAAGAATTTCTGGTGCTGTTGCCGGGGAGATCTATGCCAAGTCAAGACATACCAAGTACCCATCATAAGCTCTCATCTCTTGCATTACATTATTCACCATTTGCCTCTTGTTTTCCTCTCCCCCACTTCTAAAATGATTTTTCGAAAAGATTTGCCTTTTTTATTCGCCCTCTTTTTCGTTTGCCTTTTTCTCGTTAGATCTCTTATTTGCTTGTGTTACCATGTGCCTTCTATTTGCTTGCATCTTTGCTTGCTAAAAATCTATTGATATGGATCCACTTAAAGTTTTCTACTTGGATCATCTTCGATCCATATGTGCTCGTGCTGAGACCCCAACTAGTTTAGTTGAGGGAAAATCTTTAGATGAGCATGCTCACTTTGTGTGTCACCGTTTGTCTGAAAAAGGGAGACTCTTATGGAATCAAATAAATTGTTTGCTATGTTATGCTTGGAATCTTTGTGAACTTTGTGATTTTACTTGTTGCTCTAAGAACCCTAAAAAACACCTTCCCTACCTATGTGAGTTTAATGATAATGAAATTTTATCTTCTTATGAAAAGGGTGTTTACAGTTACTATGATATCGAACAAATTGAAGAATTTGTTGCTTTTAAGGGTGCTTATGAAGTTGCTTCTTTGATTGAAAAGTATGATGTTACTCTCTACAAATCTGAAATTTTTGACTTAAATATTGCTATGAAAACTATGCTCATAATGTCTATGTCAAAGAATTTATTGAGAGAATGACCGTTGCTTTGGAAGAAAATAATGATATGCATGAATCTATAGATAATTATGATTCCGTTGATTTGATTGAAATATCCCTTGATGAACATGATGCTTGCTATTCTTATGGCCATGATGCCAATATTTATGGATATGAATTTGCTATAGTTCCTTATGTTAAACATGAGATTATTGCTATTGCACCCATACTTGATAGTTCCTTGAATCAAAAGCATGATTGCAATGATGTTATTATAAATTCTATTAGTGTCAATTGTGTTAATGATATGCAAAACCCTAAGCTTGGGGATGCTAATTTTGCTATGTCTACTACTTGTTGCAATGATCATGATTGGGGTGATTCTTCTTATGATCTTGAAATTTTATTTAAGCCCCATGATGAACATGAGATTGATAATAATGTTTGCAATAATATTGAAAGTGGGTTTGGAAGAGTGTCAACTTTAGATCCCACATATTTGGATAATATTCAATCTTATGAAATTTTTGATAAAAGTGGGTTTGGAGAGGTCATGACTTTAGTTAATGTTAATCCCACTATTTTGGAAGAGTGTCAACTTCGCATGCATGTGGATCGTATTGAGAATATGTTATGTGATTGCTATATTGTTGAATTTTCTTATGATCCTACATGTAATTATTATGAGGGAGGAAAATATGGTTGTAGAAATTTTCATGTTACTAAATTACCCCTCTTCATGTTGAGATTGCTATCGTCTCTTTCTTCTTCCTTGCATATGCTAGTTTTTGCTTGCCTTGATAATTTTTTTGCTTATAAAATGCCTATGCGTAGGAAGTATGTTAGACTTAGATGTGTTTGTCACGTGTTTTATGATGCTCTCTTTGTGCTTCAATTCTTCTCTTTTATGTGAGCATCATTGAAATTATCAATGCCTAGCTAAAAGGCTTTAAAGAAAAGCGCTTGTTGGGAGACAACCCAATATTTTTACTTGCTGTTTTCCAATAAATAATTCATCTAGCCTCTGGTTAGATGTGGTTTTGTGTTTTAATTAGTGTTTGTGCCAAGTAAGACCTTTGGGATGGCTTACGGTGATAGTTGTTTTGATCCTGCTGAAAAACAGAAACTTTTGCGCCCAGGAAAATAATTTTTATAATTCACATAAGCATGATTTTGATCTGATTCTTTTCGCACAAGATTGGTACACAAATTTCCCAGGTTTTCCTAATTTTTAAGAATTTTTGGAGTTACATAAGTATTCGAAGTTCTCTGATTACTACAGACTGTTCTGTTTTTGACAGATTCTTTTTTCTTTGTGTTGTTTGCTTATTTTGATGAATCTATGGGTAGTATCGGGGGTATGAACCATGGAAAAGTTGGAATACAGTAGATATTACACCAAAATAAATAAAGAATGAGTTCACAACAGTACCAAAAGTGGTGATTTATTTTCTTATACTAACGGAGCTTATGAGATTTTCTATTGAGTTTTGTGTTGCGAAGTTTTCAAGTTTTGGGTGAGGATTTGATAGACTATGGAATAAGGAGTGGCAAGAGCCTAAGCTTGGGGATTCCCAAGGCACCCCAAGGTAATATTAAAGGATAACCAAGAGCCTAAGCCTGGGGATGCCCCAGAAGGCATCCCCTCTTTCGTCTTCGTCTATCGGTAACTTTACTTGAGGCTATATTTTTATTCACCACATGATATGTGTTTTGCTTGGAGCGTCTTGTATGATTTGAGTCTTTGCTTTTTAGTTTGCCATAATCATCCTTGCTGTACACACCTTTTGAGAGGGACACACATGAATCGTGATTTATTAGAATACTCTTTGTGCTTCACTTATATCTTTTGAGCTAGCCAATTTTGCTCTAGTGCTTCACTTATATCTTTTTAGAGCACGGCGGTGGTTTTATTTTATAGAAATTAATGAACTCTCATGCTTCACTTATATTATTTTGAGAGTCTCTAAACAGCATGGTAATTTTCTTTGGTTATAAATTTAGTCCTAATATGATAGGCATCCAAGAGGGGTATAATAAAAACTTTCATATAAAGTGCTTTGAATACTATGAGAAGTTTGATTCCTTATGATTGTTTTGAGATATGAAGATGGTGATATGATAACCCACAAGTATAGGGGATCGCAACAGTTTTTGAGGGTAGAGTATTCAACCCAAATTTATAGATTCGACACAAGGGGAGCCAAAGAATATTTGTAAGTATTAGCAGCTGAGTTGTCAATTCAACCACACCTGGAGATTAATTATCTGCAGCAAAGTGATCAGTAGCAAAGTAGTATGATAGTTTTGATAATAGTAGCAGCAGCAATAGTAACGGTAACAGTGATAGAAGTGATAATGTAGCAAGTGCAACAGTAACGGTAACAGTAGTAACTTAGCAAGAACAATATGTAGGAAAATCGTAGGCATTGGATCGGTAATTTATTGGATGATATTCATCATGTGACAGTCATAACCTAGGGCGATACGGCACTAGCTCCAGTTCATAAATATAATGTAGGCATGTATTCCGTAAATAATCATACATTCTTATGGAAAGAACTTGCATGACATCTTTTGTCCTACCCTCCCGTGGCAGCGGGGTCCATATTGGAAACTAAGGGATATTAAGGCCTCCTTTTAATAGAGAACCGGAACAAAGCATTAACACACGGTGAATACATGAACTCCTCAAACTATGGTCATCACCGGGAGTGGTCCCGACTATTGTCACTCCGGGATTGCCGGATCATAACACGTAGTAGATGACTATAACTTGCAAGATCGGATCAAGAACATGGATATAATGATGATAACATAAATGGTTCAGATCTGAAATCATGGCACCCGGGCCCAAAGTGACAAGCATTAAGCATGGCAAAGTCATAGCAACATCAATCTTAGAACATAATGGATACTAGGGATCAAGCCCTAACAAAACTAACTCGATTACATGATGAATCTCATCCAACTCCTCATCGACCAGTGAGCCTACGAAGGAATTACTCACTCCCGGTGGGGAGCATCATGGAATTGGCGATGGAGAAGGGTTGGTGATGACGAAGATCGAAGGTCCCCCTCTCCGGAGCCCCAAACGGACTCCAGATCTGGCCTCCCGATGAAGAACAGGAGGTGGCGGCGGCTCCGTCTTGCCAAACGCGATAATTCTTTCTCCCTGATTTTTTTCTAGAAAAATAGGATTTTATAGCGTCGGTTTTAGGGTCAGCGGGGCCACTAGGTGGGGACAACCCACCTGGGCGCGCCTGGGGGGGCAGGCGTGCCCTGGTGGGTTGTGCCCACCCAGGTGCCCCCCTCAGGTGGCTCTTGGCTCCAGAAATTCTCTTATTTTGTATAAAAATTCCTCGCAAAGTTTTGTTCCATTCCGAGAACTTTTATTTCTACACAAAAACAACACCATGGTAGTTCTGCTGAAAACAGTGTCAGTCCGGGATTAGTTTCATTCAAATCATGCAAATTAGAGTCCAAAACAAGAGAAAAACATTAGGAAAAGTAGATACGTTGGAGGCGTATCAACTCCCCCAAGCTTAAACCTTTGCTTGTCCTCAAGCAATTCAGTTGATAAACTGAAAGTGAAAAAGAAAAACTTTTACGAACTCTTTTTCTCTTGTTTGCATAAATAAGCTTAAACAGCACCCAGGTTTTCAGCCAATATTATAACTAACCATGTCGACAATAACTCTTAAAAATTATATTAACTCATATCAATGACATAATCAGCTAGCGAGCAATAATAAGATATCTCAAATAGCAACACGTTATCAAAACAACCATGATATAATATGACAATAGTGGTATCTCGCTAGCCCTTTCTGAGACCGCAAAACATAAATGCAGAGCACCTCCAAAGTTCAAGCAGCGACTAAACATTGTAATTCATGGTAGAAAATATCCAGTCATGATGCACCCAACATTAGCTACACACAATGCATAAGCATGACAGTAGTGCTCTCAGGTTCTGGCGCTTATTTAAGAAGGTGATGACACAACATGAAAGTAAATAGATAGTCCCTTCACAGAGGGAAGCAGTGATTTGCAGAGGTGCCAAAGCTCAAGTTTTTAAAATAGAGGTAAATGATATTTTGAGACATGCACCCTTCTCATTTACTTCACGACCATCAGCTATCAACATCTTCCATGCTAAGCGCGCTAGTGGCGGTTCCCAAGCGATAAAAGTAAAGGTTTACTCCCCCTCCACCATCAATCACACTCCACGGCTTGTCCGAAACAACGGGTGCCGTCCATACCAACAACAGTCCCGGGGGAGTTTCGTTTAATTATTTGCATTTTTTTGTTCGGGACTAGGAATCCCTATTACCGCCCTTTTCTCGTGCGATGGCGAGTGAATAAACACTCGACCTGAGAATAACTCGCTTAGCATGGAAGATACCGACCACCTCCTGTCGTTCCATGAATGATCCAGGCACACAAAAAGGATATTTATTTGAAGTTTTTAGAGGTGGCACATGCAAATTTACTTAGGACGGTAGGGTAATACCACATATAGGTAGGTATGGTGGACTCATCTGGAATAACTTGGGTTTCAGGTTTTGGATGTACAAGCAGAATTCCCACTTAGTACAGGCGAAGGCTAGCAAATAGGTTGAGAAGCGGCCAGCTAGAGAGCAACAACGGTCATGAATATGCATTATGCATAGGTAACATTGGACACTAGCATGAGTAGGATATGAACACCATGAACATAAATATCATAGAGGCTATGTTGGTTTTGATTCAACTACATGCATGAACATGTGCCAAGTCAAGCCACTCAAACGTTCAGAGGAGGATACCATATCATCATACTACATCACAATCATCTTAACACAATGTTGATATCCAAGATAAATCATTATTCACTCCCAGCTACTTATGCATGGCATGAGAAACTATAATCTCTAATTGTCATTGCAAACATGTTTGATCATAATGGGCTGAATCATGGATACTAGGTTAAACATATTTACAAAAACAGAACAAGTCGAGTTCATACCCGTTTCTCTCTGCCACGGCCAGTTCATCGAATATCGTCATTATTGCCTTTCACTTGCACGACCGAACGATATGAAAATAATAGTGCAAGAGTGCCATGGACTAAGCTGGAATCTGCAAACATTTATTCAACAGGAGAAGACAAGGTAAAATGGGCTCTTTGTTAGATTAACAATAATGCATATGAGAGCCACTCAACATTTTCATCGTGGTCTTCTCCTTGGTATGACTCAATAAAAGAAAAGAAGTTCAGAGAAACACACTGAAATATTTTTGGAGTTTTTGGTTTTCTGAAGGAAAGCAAATAAAAGGGAAAAAAACAAAAATGAGAAAACTATTTACACAGGAAAGCTCCCAACAAGCAAAAGGAAATCTTTTTGGGTTTTTCTTTTTAGTGCTACAAGAATTTAAACTAGGAAGAAAAAATCAAAAAGAAGCGAGAATTTTTTTTGGATTTTCTCAAAGTTTTTTTTTTCAAACACACAAGAAGAAAGCAAGAAAATAAATCTAACATGGATAATACAATGAAGAAGTGTGAACACCGACAACTGAAATGAAATATGTGAACATGAATGTAATGTCGGTGGAAATACGTACTCCCCAAAGCTTAGGCTTTTGGCCTAGCTTGGTAATCAGTCAGTAGCCTGCGTAGTGGTCGGAGTGATAACTCACGGAGGCTCTTGGTGCGGATGCCTCAGCCTGCCGTGCGGCCACAACCGCTGCGTTATGGGCTCGGGCCTCGCTCTCAAGAACAAAATATCTTCCCCTGTTGTGAACATTAAAGACAGCAGGTGCAGGCAAATATGTGTCCACCACGGATTCCTTATTAAACAGCAATTTATAAGTGAAATTATGGGGTTCACCTCTAAGGATCTTATGACGTTTCATAGCATCAAAGTCTAGGTACTGCGTGGGTAAAATAGGATTATAGGGCAAAGGTGAAACACCCAGCTCTCTTGCTAAGCGTGTGCCATAAATTCCACCATAAAAATAACCACTATTAGCGTTGTGTTGTAATCTGCGTGCAACAATCGCTCCAAGATTATAACTTTTGTCACCGGTGAGAGCAGTGCGTATGAGGCTCAAGTCCGGAGCACAAAGTGTACTGCAATCTTGTTTGCCTACTGTAACACCCCCGGTGGTTAACTACAGTAATCACCCTTTTGATTATGCCATGTCATCATGTTTAACAGTGCATGACCATCATTAGCATTATATTGCATTTCAACTCCTAAGTCAAAATCCAAATTTAAATGAAAGTGGAAAATAAAAGTTATCCAACATAGAAACTAAAATGTTCAATCAATAACAAATAATACAGAGACCATTCTAAAATTGAAACCAACAATTAATAAATTAATTAGGTGGCACTAACATTACCAAAACAGCTAGGATTAATGCATTTTAATTATTATAAAAATTGTGTGAACTCCAGTTGACTCCAAACTAATTTTTTGGTAGTGGTAGAGGATGCCTAGTATTTATTGGAGCAATTGCCATGTTTTATAAAAATCATTTGGTGTCCTAACTATTTACTAAACAGAGATATAAGAATAATAAAGAAAAAGGCAAAGGAAATAAACAGAAAACAAAAAAATAAAAAGAGAAAAGAAAAAACAGAACCCCCCCTCGGCCCAGCTGGCCACCAGCCCACCAGGCCGGCCCACCCCCCTCTACTAACTCCCCCCCCCAACCGCACTGAACCCAAACCCTAATCTCCACCTCGCTCACTCCCCCCCCGATCCAGGCTGGATCGGGCGCCCGCGCTCGCGCTCGCCCGCCACCGCGCCGGCGCCGCCTCCCCGCCGGACTACCTCGTCCTCCTCCCCGACGGCCTCCTCGACCCCGACTCCCTCGTGCCCGACGCCGCCCGCGCCCGACGCGCTCATTAACGCCGTCGGCCACCGACGCCTCGCCGTCCCCGATCTCCTTCCCGCGCCCCCCGCTGCCTAGTCCCTACGGCTCGCGGTGAGCCCCGCCCGCTAGGCTATGTTCTCTCCTCCTCTCCGGCGCTCTCCACGCCCGCACGCGCCTGCCGCTGAACCCTGCTCGCGCCGATGCGCGCGCGCATGCTCGACCCCGCCCCGTCCGGTCACCTCGCTCCAGCACACGCACACGCCGCGCCTGCCACGCCCTCGCCGCGGCCCCCGCTCCTCTGCCCTCGGCGCGACCGCGCCTTCCCGCTGCTGCAGCCGATGCAGCTTGCGCCACCCACGCCCTCCGTGGTACCCCCCCTCGCGCACTGCGGCTGCGCCCCCCCTCCCACGCCCCTCGCCCCGCCACCGCGCCTGCTCCGGCTGTCTGTGGCCGCTGACAGCGCTGCGCCGGCGCCCCCGCGAGGCCACGGCCTCGCCTAGTTCCCCCTGCCGTCGCCACCGGCCGCCCGCACATCGGCGCCCGAGACCCGCGCCCGCGCGCCCGCAAACCCGCCCCTGGTTGGCCCCAGGGCCACTGCCAGGTGGGGCCCGACGCCCCTGGCCCTATGACATGTGGGGCCTAGCCCCCAGAACGTTTTAAAAATAATAGAAAATAAAAATAAAAATAAAAATGATTATAATTAATTAATTAATTAGTTATTTAATTAAGTTAATTAATCCTGATTAGGTTAATCTAATTTAGTTAATTAGTTTAATTAAGTATTAATTAATTAGTTAACCACTAATTAGCCAACAGCCTATGACAGGTGGGACCCACTGGTCCTGACGTCATGCTGACATCATGCTGATGTCAGCAATCACTGTTTCGGATAATTCTAATTTAAATGATTAAATAAATTCCAGAAATTGTTTAAATCTTTATAAATTCATATTAAATAATCCGTAGCTCCGACGGAAAATCTTTGTACATGAAAGTTGCTCAGAACGACGAGACGAATTCGGATACGCGGTCCGTTCGTCCGTCACACGTCCCTATCTATCTGAACATTAAACCGTCCCCCTCCGGATCCTCTGTCCGATAATTCCAAAGACCCGGGAAATATCGTCAGATATTCTCCCGCTCCGTCTGATACGTGTAATGCTGCGTTAGACTACCCCTAGCACCGTGTATCGTATTTGTCATGCTCATGTTTGCTCTATATTTATACTGTTTCCTCCCCCTCTTCTCTCTCGATAGCCCCCGACCCCGACGTCGTCCCCGAGATCGACGCAGCTCCGGAGACTAAAGACACCATTGACGACCTTGCCCTTGCCGCCGAGCAACCAGGCAAGCCCCCCCCCCCCTTGAGCATACCGATATCGCCCATTCTATTTTCTCATGCTTGCATTAGAATTGCTGCTGCTGCTGCTGCTTTACCTATTCTGATGCATAGCCTGTTTATTGTAACCTGCTGTTGATAATTACCTGCATATCCTAAATTGCTTAGTATAGGCTGGGTAGAGACCTATAAGTGACCCCACTAGTCCCGACCGCCCCGCTGGATTATCAGAAGACCCGATCAACGGGATTGAAGACCAGGCCCCGACACCGCACATCACCCCCTAGTTGTAACGACACTGCAGCATTACTATCGAGTGCCGAGGGTGAAACCTCTTGTAGCACTCCTGATGTTAACTCTGTAGAGTAGCTATTTGGTCGTGGTCATCAAGGGTGATTCCTCCTTCACCACTTCCGATAACGACGCTGTCGTACAACACCTCAAGTGTGAACCCAGTGAGGGTGATTCCTCCGAGTTCACCTTGACGGATACATCAAGTAGGAATCCAATGAGGGTGATACCTCGGATTCCCCTGATGTTATGGACACACGGATAATTGGACTTTACAATGTTACTTGGATAGGCGGGTCGGCCCTGAGGGGTACCTGCGTGCGCCTGAGTGGCGAGTGTTGTGAAGACGGGTGCCTGTGTGGTGCCCGAGTGAGAATACGAGGCGCGGCCGGGCATTCTTAACCCCTGCAGCAAGTCCTCGAGACGGGGCGACGGGGTCACATCTTTCGTGAGTCTCTGCTCGTTACCGCAAGCCCTAGTCCACTAACGATTTGGATATTTGATCCGAGCAGGCCTCTGGCCTGATAGCACTAACCATCACGTGGGCATAGTATGGGCGTTCTGCATCGTAGCATCAGTCGAAAGCTCTGTCAGACATCTAGTTCAGCCTTGCGGCCGGGACGGACCGGCGCCCTCCGGGTGCCTGGCTTCACCCTGCTCGTAACGACCCGGAGTGCACAGGGCGATGGCCCAAGACCCCTGAGCGCTTAGGATGTAGACCGGCAGGGACCTCTCTGCTGAGCTGTAGGTAGGGCTGCGGTGTATCGTTTGGCCGAGGCCGGGCATGACCCAGGAAAGTGTGTCCGGCCGGAGTTAATCGAGCGTGTTGGGTAAGTTGGTGCACCCCTGCAGGGAAGAAAACTTCTATCGATAGCCGGTCCTACGGTAAAGGACACTCGGAGTTGTATCCCGATCGATACAGCTAGAACATGAGATGAGACCTGGATATGAGGCTCTGGGATTGCTTCTCGCAGGGAGTCGAGAAGGGATCTCCGGACGAGGTTGTTGACTGTATGGCTCTGGGATTGCTTTCTCGCAGGGAGTCGAGAAAGGATCTCTGGGTGAGGTTGAGACTTAATGATACTGCTACATTATATTGTACTGTCTACGCTCTTCTAATGCTGCAAGACCGCTGAAGATGCTAGTCTTCGATAGGACTAGGCCTCCTCTCTATTCTGGCATTTCTGCAGCCCAGTCCACATATACAGCCTCCCTTTGAAAATGTTGCATATGTAGTGTAGATCCTTGCTTGCTGAGTACTTCTGAGTACTCACGGTTGCTTTGTTTTCCTTTTCTCCCCATATCAGTTTGACGTGACCAAGATGACGGAGCCCCTGAGACAGATGCCCCGTCGATCGACTCCTACTACCCAGAGGATGGATACTACTACGAGTTGACTGACGACCAGGAGTAGGATCGGAGGGTCCCAGGCAGGAGGCCTACGCCTTTCGATCGTAGTGTTTTATTTTGCCCCGCCTTTCTAAAGGCCTTTCTGTTTCTGTTTCATATCTGTACTCAGATATCTGATGCTTCCGCTGACGCTTGTACACAAGCTTATGTATTCGAGCCCTCGAGGCCCCTGGCTTGTAATATAAAGCTTGTATGACTTTGTTTATGTTTTAGAGTTGTGTTGTGATATCTTCCCGTGAGTCCTTAGGCTTGATCGTGTGCATTTGCGTGTATGATTAGTGTACGATTGAGTTGGGGGCGTCACAAGTTGGTATCAGAGCCGACTGCCTATAGGAACCCCCCCCCTTTCCAACTCCTTGGCCGAAGTTGAGTCTAGTAACCGAAAACGGTTTTACTAACTTGGCTGTGTGGCTTACGGGCCCACGTCGCCAAATGGGTGGTATTAGGATCTTTTACTCCTTGACCTTTACTCTGTGATTCTGTTCTCTCTTCCTTTCGGGTTAAAATTTTACTAACTCCAACATTAGGATCTCATAATCACATTCTCCCGGAGAGCTGGATATTCGCAACTGATCCTTTCCTTGGAACGATTAGTCTGATAATCATCATTTTCCTTTACAAGTATCTTACGCTTCTCACACTGTCATTTGACACTTTTGGAATCTCTCGGCAAAATGTGTCGTGTTCAGCGGAACATTTTGACTTCTTTCGAGATGTTAAATGAATTCATGAACAGCAATTCCATCCTTGCCTCTAGTGGTCGGTGATATCATCGTCAACCTCTTTGACTACCTGCCCATGAATTGCTGTTAACCCAGAACGAGTTCAGGCTATTCTAGACTGGACTCCTCCGAAGAACGTCAAGCAAGTGAGAAGTTTTCTCGGCCTTGCAAGTTATTGCCGTCGATTTGTCGAGAACTTTTCTAAGATTGCTAAGCCTTTGACTAATCTGCTTCACAAGGGCGTTAAGTTTGAATGGACAGAAAAATGTCAGGAAAGTTTCCAGACACTCAAAGACAAGCTGACATCTGCCCCAGTACTATCTCCTCCAGATACCCGCAAAGACTTTGTGATTTATTGTGACGCATCCCGTGAAGGATTAGGCTGTGTCCTAATGCAAGAGCGTAAAGTGATTGCTTATGGCTCTCGTCAGTTGCGCCCACATGAAGAGAATTATCCGGTACATGATCTAGAACTAGCTGCTGTCATCTATGCATTGCAGTTGTGGCGACATTACCTCCTCGGTAATCGTTGCGAGATCTACACGGATCATAAATGTCTGAAGTACTTGTTCACTCAACCTTCTCTAAACCTCCGTCAGCAAAGATGGATGGAGGCCATTGCGGACTATGATTTGGGTATATCCTATACCCCTGGCAAGGCTAACGTGATGGCTGATGCCTTAAGCCGCAAGTCCTATTGCGACAACCTCATGGTTAGGCGAGCTCAGCCTCGTCTTTTGGAAGAACTGTGCAAGCTAAATCTGCATATTGTTCCACAGGGTTCTCTTAATAACCTTGTGATACAACCAGATCTTGAGAAAGCTCTTAAGAATGCGCAAGCTAAGGATGCTGAAATTGATCTGATGAAGAAAGACCTTCACCTTGTAAAGTACAGGGATTTCTCGCTGTCTGAAGATGGAACCTTGTATTTCAGAAACCGCATTGTTGTACCTCGCTTCGAACTCATGACTGACAAAGTCATGAAGGAGGCACATGATACCCCACTGTCTATTCATCCGGGTAGCACCAAGATGTATCGTGATCTCCGTCAAAGGTACTGGTGGTCTAAAATGAAGCAGGACATTGCTCGATATGTTACTGAATGTGATGTTTGCCGTCATGTTAAAGCAGAACATCAGAAGCCTGCTGGAATTCTGCAACCACTTCCTATTCCTCTATGGAAATGGGATAAGGTTCAGATGGATTTCGTTACAGGACTTCCTAGGTCACACAAGGGTCACGATGCTATTCTTGTCGTCGTCGACCAACTCTCTAAAGTTGCACACTTTCTGCCCGTCAAAGAGACTATCACTGCTAGTCAGTTAGCAGAGTTGTATATCTCCAGAATTGTATCACTCCACGGTATTCCGAAGGAGATCAGTTCAGACGGTGGCGGTCTTTTCACTTCCAAATTCTGGGAAAGTTTCCAAACAGCTATGGGAACTCATATTACCTGGAGTTCAGCTTATCACCCCCAATCCCAAGGCCAAGTTGAACAAGTTAATCAAGTGCTTGAAGACATGCTTCGGGCTTGTGTTATATCATTCGGTAAGAAGTGGGAAGAATCTCTTCCTTATGCGGAATTCTCATATAACAACAGCTATCAAGCCAGCTTGAAAATGCCCCCTTCGAAGTACTCTATGGACGTAAGTGTCGAACCCCTCTGAATTGGTCAGAAACTGAGGAACGACCGCTCGTGGGTCCGGATATTATTCAACACGCCGAAGAACAAGTTCGTATTGTCCGGGAAAATCTCAAGGCGGCTCAGGACCGCCAGAAGAGCAACTACGATCGCAAACGATGGGGTTTGACTTATCAACCTGGTGATCAAGCTTATCTACGAGTCACTCCTATGAAGGGCACTCACCGTTTTGGAATCAAGGGCAAGTTAGCTCCACGCTACATTGGTCCTTTCCGCATAATTGCTAGGCGTGGTCAGGTGGCATATAAATTGGAGTTGCCGCCGCAATTCTCTCATATCCACGACGTCTTCCATGTGTCGCAACTTCGTAAATGCTTCAAGGAATCTCCGCACGGAGCAGTGGATCACGAGGTGCTCGAATTGCAAGATGATCTATCTTATAAAGAGCATCCGATCCGCATTCTCGATGAAGCTGAACGTCGGACCCGTCAGAAGGTTACCAAGTTCCTCAAAGTGCAGTGGTCAAATCATACTGAAGATGAAGCCACTTGGGAACGCGAGGATAATCTTCGTGCGGAATACCCCGAAATTTTTCCTTCTACCTCTTAATTCTCGGGATGAGAATTCTTGTTAGTGGAGGAGATTTGTAACACCCCCGGTGGTTAACTACAGTAATCACCCTTTTGATTATGCCATGTCATCATGTTTAACAGTGCATGACCATCATTAGCATTATATTGCATTTCAACTCCTAAGTCAAAATCCAAATTTAAATGAAAGTGGAAAATAAAAGTTATCCAACATAGAAACTAAAATGTTCAATCAATAACAAATAATACAGAGACCATTCTAAAATTGAAACCAACAATTAATAAATTAATTAGGTGGCACTAACATTACCAAAATAGCTAGGATTAATGCATTTTAATTATTATAAAAATTGTGTGAACTCCAGTTGACTCCAAACTAATTTTTGGTAGTGGTAGAGGATGCCTAGTATTTATTGGAGCAATTGCCATGTTTTATAAAAATCATTTGGTGGCCTAACTATTTACTAAACAGAGATATAAGAATAAATAAAAGAAAAAGGCACTTGCATTTCTGCAGCCCAGTCCACATATACAGCCTCCCTTTGAAAATGTTGCATATGTAGTGTAGATCCTTGCTTGCTGAGTACTTCTGAGTACTCACGGTTGCTTTGTTTTCCTTTCTCCCCATATCTTTGACGTGACCAAGATGACGGAGCCCCTGAAGACGATGCCCGTCGATCGACTCCTACTACCACCCAGGATGGATACTACTAACGAGTTGACTGACGACAGAGTAGGATCGAGGGTCCCAGGCAGGAGGCCTACGCCTTTCGATCGTAGTGTTTTATTTTGCCCCGCCTTTCTAAAGGCCTTTCTGTTTCTTTTTCATACTACTCAGATATCTGATGCTTCCGCGGACGCTTGTACACAAGCTTATGTATCGAGCCCTCGAGGCCCCTGGCTTGTAATATAAGCTTGTATGACTTTGTTATGTTTTAGAGTTGTTTGTGATATCTTCCCGTGATCCTTAGGCTTGATCGTGTGCATTTGCGTGTATGATTAGTGTACGATTGAGTTGGGGGCGTCACAAGTTGGTATCAGAGCCGACTGCCTATAGGAACCCCCCCCTTCCAACTCCTTGGCCGAAGTTGAGTCTAGTAACCGAAACGGTTTTACTAACTTGGCTGTGTGGCACGGGCCCACGTCGCCATGGGTGGTATTAGAGCTTTTACTCCTTACCTTTACTCTGTGATTCTGTTCTCTCTTCTTTCGGTTAAAATTTTACTAACTCCAACATTAGGATCTCATAATCACATTCTCCCGGAGAGCTGGATATTCGCAACTGATCCTTTCTTGGAACGATTAGTCTTGATATCATCATTTTCCTTTACAAGTATCTTACGCTTCTCACACTGCATTTGACACTTTTGGAATCTCTCGCAAAATGTGTCGTGTTCAGCGGAACATTTTGACTTCTTTCGAGATGTTAAATGAATTCATGAACAGCAATTCCATCTTGCCTCTAGTGGTCGGTGATATCATCGTCAACCTCTTTGACTACCTGCCCATGAATTGCTGTTAACCAGAACGAGTTCAGGCTATTCTAGAGGACTCCTCCGAAGAACGTCAAGCAAGTGAGAAGTTTTCTCGGCCTTGCAAGTTATTGCCGTCGATTTGTCGAGACTTTTCTAAGATTGCTAAGCCTTTGACTAATCTGCTTCCACAGGCGGCTGCGCCTCCCCCCCCCACGCCCCTCGCCCGGCCACCGCGCCTACTCCGGCCGTCTGTGGCCGCCAGCCGCGCTGCGCCGGCGCCCCCGCTAGGCCACGGCCTCGCCTAGTTCCCCCTGCCGTCGCCACCGACCGCTCGCACATCGGCGCCCGAGACCCGCGCTCGCGCGCCCGCAAACCCGCCCCCGGTTGGCCCCAGGGCCACTGCCAGGTGGGGCCCGACGCCCCTGGCCCTATGACATGTGGGGCCTAGCCCCCAGAACGTTTTAAAAATAATAGAAAATAAAAATAAAAATGATTATAATTAATTAATTAATTAGTTAATTAATTAAGTTAATTAATCCTGATTAGGTTAATCTAATTTAGTTAATTAGTTTAATTAAGTATTAATTAATTAGTTAACCACTAATTAGCCAACAGCCTATGACAGGTGGGACCCACTGGTCCTGACGTCATGCTGACATCATGCTGATGTCAGCAATCACTGTTTCGGATAATTCTAATTTAAATGATTAAATAAATTCCAGAAATTGTTTAAATCTTTATAAATTCATATTAAATAATCCGTAACTCCGATGGAAAATCTTTGTACATGAAAGTTGCTCAGAACGACGAGACGAATTAGGATACGCGGTCCGTTTGTCCGTCACGCGTCCCTATCTATCCGAACATGAAATTGTCCCCCTCCGGATCCTGTGTCCGATAATTCCAAAGACCCGGGAAATATCGTCAGATATTCTCCCGCTCCGTCTGATACGTGTAATGCTGCGTTAGACTACCCCTAGCACCGTGTATCGTATTTGTCATGCTCATGTTTGCTCTATATTTATACTGTTTCCTCCCACTCTTCTCTCTCGATAGCCCCCGACCCCGATGTCGTCCCCGAGACCGACGCAGCTCCGGAGACCGAAGACACCGTTGACGACCTTGCCCTTGCCGCCGAGCAACCAGGCAAGCCCCCCCCCCCCCTTGAGCATATCGATATCGCCCATTCTATTTTCTCATGCTTGCATTAGAATTGCTGCTGCTGCTGCTTTACCTATTCTGATGCATAGCCTGTTTATTGTAACCTCCTGTTGATAATTACCTGCATATCCTAAATTGCTTAGTATAGGCTGGGTAGAGACCTATAAGTGACCCCACTAGTCCCGACCGCCCCGCTGGATTATCAGAAGACCCGGTCAACGGGATTGAAGACCAGGCCCCGACACCGCACATCACCCCCCCTAGTTGT
Source organism: Thinopyrum elongatum (assembly GCA_011799875.1). Classification (NCBI taxonomy): domain Eukaryota; kingdom Viridiplantae; phylum Streptophyta; class Magnoliopsida; order Poales; family Poaceae; genus Thinopyrum; species Thinopyrum elongatum. Next base: position 314,576,945 of record CM022301.1, read on the forward strand.
AACGACACTGCAGCGTTACTATCGAGTGCCGAGGGTGAAACCTCTTGTAGCACTCCTGATGTTAACTCTGTAGAGTAGCTATTCGGTCGTGGTCATCAAGGGTGATTCCTCCTTCACCGCTTCCGATAACGACGCTGTCGTACAACACCTCAAGTGTGAACCCAGTGAGGGTGATTCCTCCGAGTTCACCTTGACGGATACATCAAGTAGGAATCCAACGAGGGTGATACCTCGGATTCCCCTGATGTTATGGACACACGGATAATTGGACTTTACACTGTTACTTGGATAGGCGGGTCGGCCCTGAGGGGTACCCGTGTGCGCCTAAGAGGTGAGTGTTGTGAAGACGGGTGCCTGTGTGGTGCCCGAGTGAGAATACGAGGCGCGGCCGGGCATTCTTAACCCCTGTAGCAAGTCCTCGAGACGGGGCGACGGGGTCACATCTTTCGTGAGTCTCTGCTCGTTACCGCAAGCCCTAGTCCACTAACGATTTGGATATTTGATCCGAGCAGGCCTCTGGCCTGATAGCACTAACCATCACGTGGGCATAGTATGGGCGTTCTGCATCGTAGCATCAGCCGAAAGCTCTGTCAGACGTCTAGTTCAGCCTTGCGGCCGGGATGGACCGGCGCCCTCCGGGTGCCTGGCTTCACCCTGCTCGTAACGACCCGGAGTGCACAGGGCGATGGCCCAAGACCCCTGAGCGCTTAGGATGTAGACCGGCAGGGACCTCTCTGCTGAGCTGTAGGTAGGGCTGCGGTGTATCGTTTGGCCGAGGCCGGGCATGACCCAGGAAAGTGTGTCCGGCCGGAGTTAATCGAGCGTGTTGGGTAAGTTGGTGCACCCCTGCAGGGAAGAAAACTTCTATCGATAGCCGGTCCTACGGTAAAGGACACTCGGAGTTGTATCCCGATCGATACAGCTAGAACATGAGATGAGACCTGGATATGAGGCTCTGGGATTGCTTCTCGCAGGGAGTCGAGAAGGGATCTCCGGACGAGGTTGTTGACTGTATGGCTCTGGGATTGCTTTCTCGCAGGGAGTCGAGAAAGGATCTCTGGGTGAGGTTGAGACTTAATGATACTGCTACATTATATTGTACTGTCTACGCTCTTCTAATGCTGCAAGACCGCTGAAGATGCTAGTCTTCGATAGGACTAGGCCTCCTCTCTATTCTGGCATTTCTGCAGCCCAGTCCACATATACAGCCTCCCTTTGAAAATGTTGCATATGTAGTGTAGATCCTTGCTTGCTGAGTACTTCTGAGTACTCATGGTTGCTTTGTTTTCCTTTTCTCCCCATATCAGTTTGACGTGACCAAGATGACGGAGCCCCTAAAACAGATGCCCCGTCGATCGACTACCACTACTACCCAGAGGATGGATACTACTACGAGTTGACTGACGACCAGGAGTAGGATCGGAGGGTCCCAGGCAGGAGGCCTACGCCTTTCGATCGTAGTGTTTTATTTTGCCCCGCCTTTCTAAAGGCCTTTCTGTTTCTGTTTCATACCTGTACTCAGATATCTGATGCTTCCGCTGACGCTTGTACGCAAGCTTATGTATTCGAGCCCTCGAGGCCCCTGGCTTGTAATATAAAGCTTGTATGACTTTGTTTATGTTTTAGAGTTGTGTTGTGATATCTTCCCGTGAGTCCTTAGGCTTGATCCTGTGCATTTGCGTGTATGATTAGTGCACGATTGAGTCGGGGGCGTCACACCTACAATGCATTTTCCATTGAATAATGCAAAATACTGGATTGCGTGAAAATGAATGCTCTTTATTCTACCTTGCGTCACTCCCCTATTTTGACCATAACAAAGACTAGTCAAGAACATCTCAAACTCAGACCTTGGTGGTTCGTCAAGTGAACCCCAAAATGGGATTTTATAGTGGTGAGCAAATCTCTCTAAAGAAATAGTAAATGGATTTTCATACAATTTAAATGACACCCTAGACTCACAGGGATGGGATTTAAATCCTTTGACAAATGATTCAGTGAGAGTGAGGTGTTGGTTGCACTTATCTGAAATGTAGGGACCGAGCTCGGCATTGTGAACATACTGCTCAAATTCCTCCTTAATACCCACGCTCACCATATAATCGTCGCATGGCCATAAGCATGTTTTGGTGGCGGCATCTCGTATGGAACTTTCGCTCGGTTCAACATAAGACCGACGAGCGGAGCTGCTACTAGAAGATGCCTCCGAGGACCTTCGCCTCGAAGAACTCCTTCCAAAGAAGTTCATAATATTCGCGTACAATTTTCTAAAAAAAATTATGTCACAAATTTTCGTCAACAAAACCTTGTAAGATTGAAAACAACTATTCCGAGAGATGCATAGAGGCCATAACAAGCATTCAAACTACTTAGAACTCTAAGAATTCAACATGCAAGCACATCTACAGCAGCACCAAGAGTAGCTAATTATTCAAAATATAAACTACTAAAGCAAAAACCAATTGGACACACGAAGGAGTCACATACCAAGCAACAATCCCCTGAAACAGTTTCGGAAACGGAGCTTCGAGCAAAGAGATCGAACTCCGCGGGTTTGAGAGCAAGAACACGAGAGCAAGAGCAATGGTGAATTTTTTCTGGAGGTAGGTGATGATGTGGGATGAAGAGATAAGTGAGGGGGCCCACGTGGGGACCACAACCCACCAGGGCGCGCCTGGGGGTCCTGGCACACCCAGGTGGGTTGTGCCCACCTGGTGCACCTCCCTCTGATATTATTTGCACCAGAAATTCTTAAATAATCAGAAAAAAATCGTATTAAATTTTTCAGGGCATTCTGAGAACTTTTATTTTTGGGTCATTTTTTTATTGCACGGGAAAAATCAGAAAACAGACAAAACATGGCATTTTATTTTATTTAGCTAATAGGAACAGAAAATAAAAGGTAGGGACAGAAGGTAGTGCTCACTAAATTCATCAACTTCATACCTCTCAAAAATGATCCATTAATAAGGTTGATCAAGTCTTATTAACAACCACTTTAGATTAGCATGAAACCGAAGAACTTTCGTAAATCACTAAGTTACCTCAACGGGGATATGAATATCCCCAACAATAAGCATTTCATATTTATTTTTGGTAGTAGGTAGAGGTAGTTGAAAACTTCCAATAGTGATTGTCGGAGATTTTTCAATAACATTAATACCATTCACTTGGAATTGTTTCTTCGGAAAGTGCACCGTATGCTCATTACCATTGATATGAAAAGTGACCTTGCTTTTATTGCAATCAATAACAGCCCCTGCAGTATTCAAGAAGGGTCTACCAAGGATAATCGACATGTTGTCGTCCTCGGGCATCTCAAGTATAACAAAGTCAGTCAAAATAGTAACATTAGCAACAACAAAGGGCACATCCTCACAAATACCGATCGGTATGGCAGTTGATTTGTCAGCCATTTGCAAAGATATTTTAGTAGGTCTGAGTTAATGCAAATCAAGTCTTTTATATAAAGAGAAATGCATAACACTAACACCAGCTCCCAAATCACATAAAGCAGTTTTCACATAATTCTTTTTGATGGAGCAAGGTATAGTAGGTATTCCTGGATCTCCAAGTTTTTTAGGTACTCCATCCTTAAAAGTGTAATTAGCAAGCATGGTGGAGATTTCAGCTTCCGGTATTTTTCTCTTATTAGTGATGATGTCCTTCATGTACTTTGCATAAGGAGGCATTTTCAAGATATCAGTCAAGCGAGTACGCAAAAAGACTGGCCTCAGCATTTCAGCAAAGCGTTCAAATTCTTCATCATCTTTCTTTTTAGTTGTCTTAGGTGGAAAAGGCATAGGTTTTTGAACCCACGGTTCTCTTTCTTTACCGTGTTTTCTAGCAATAAAATCTCTTTTATCATAACGTGTATTCTTGGTTTGTGGGTTATCAAGATCATTGTCTGGTTCTTTATTATTTGTTTGAGTTTCTTCATGAACCTCATCATTATCTTTTTCATTATCAGAAGGTGAATGTTCATTACCAGATTGAGTTTCAGCATCAGAAATAGAAATATCATTATCATTATCAGGAGGTTTCTCTACTTCAGGTTCACTAGAAGCATGCAAAGTCCTATCATTTTTCTTTTTCTTTTTCTTTTTAGAAGGACTAGGTGCAGTGGTATTGTTCCTTTGTGAATCATGTTCAATTCTTTTTGGGTGTCCCTCAGGATAAAGTGGTTTGATGTCTACTACGCAACTTGTTCTTGTAGACTTGTGTTGGGCCTCCAAGCGCAGAGTTTTGTAGGACAGTAGCAATTTTCCCTCAAGTGGATGACCTAAGGTTTATCAATCCGTGGGAGGCGTAGGATGAAGATGGTCTCTCTCAAACAACCCTGCAACCAAATACAAGAAATCTCTTGTGTCCCCAACACACCCAATACAATGGCAAATTGTATAGGTGCACTAGTTCGGCGAAGAGATGGTGATAAAAGTGTAATATGGATGGTAGAAATATATTTTTATAATCTGAATAAATAAAAACAGCAAGGTAGCAAGTGACAAAAGTGAGCACAAACGGTATTGCAATGCTTGAAAACAAGGCCTAGGGTCTGTACTTTCGCTAGTGCAATCTCTCAACAATGCTAATATAATTGGATCATATAACCATCCCTCAACGTGCGATGAAGAATCACTCCAAAGTTCCTATCTAGCGGACAACATAAGAATAAATTGTTTGTAGGGTACGAAACCACCTCAAAGCTATTCTTTCTGATCGATCTATCCAAGAGTTCGTACTAAAATAACACCAACGCAAATTCAGATTCGTAATGCTCAATCCAACACAAAGAACCTCAAAGAGTGCCCCAAGATTTCTACCGAAGAAACAAAGACAAGAACGTGCATCAACCCCTATGCATAGATTACCCCAATGTCACCTCGGGAATCTGCGAGTTGAGTGCCAAAACATATATCAAGTGAATCAATATAATACCCCATTGTCACCACGGGTGTTCGTATGCAAGACATATATCAAGTGCTCTCAAATCCATAAAAGTATTCAATCCGATAAAACACCATATGATCCGACTATATTAACAAAGCCCGCGATACTTCAAGATTGTGCATCTCAAGAACACGAGAGAGCGAGAGAGATTAAACACATAGCTACTGGTACAAACCCTCAGCCCCGAGGGTGGACTACTCCCTCCTCATCGTGGTGGTCGCCAGGATGATGAAGATGGCCACCGGTGATGATCTCCCCCTCCGGCAGGGTGCCGGAACGGGGTCTAGATTGGATCTCGTAGATACAGAGGCCTTGCGGCGGCGAAACTTCTGATCTAGGGTTACCCTGAGGGTTTTTGGAATATTTGGCAATTTATAGGGTGAAGAGGTGGTGCGGGAGGCCACCGAGGTGGGCACAACCCACCGGGGTGCGCCCTGGTGGGTTGTGCCCCCCTCGGGGCATCCCCCAGGTGCTGCTCTGGCCCATTGGATGTCTTCTGGTCCATAAAAAATCCACAAAAAGTTTCGCGGTGTTTGGACTCCATTTGATATTGATTTCCTGCGATGTAAAAAACAAGCAAAAAACAGCAACTGGCACTGGGCACTGGGTCAATAGGTTAGTCCCAAAAAATGATATAAAGTTGCTATAAAATGATTGTAAAACATCCAAGAATGATAATATAACAGCATGAATACTTCATAAATTATAGATACGTTGGAGACATATCAGCATCCCCAAGCTTAATTCCTACTCATCCTCGAGTAGGTAAATGATAAAAGAAATAATTTATGAAGTGTGAATGCTAGCAAAGTGCACAAGTTTGATCAATGACAATTTCAATCACTTTTCCTAGCATCATAACAGCAATTCTTTCTTATAAAACTTCTCATGTTAAAGTAGCAACCAATTCACATGTTAAGGTTCAAACAATGAATTCTCTTGAAACTCAACAACCTATGTTCTCAGTCACCAAACAATTGCAATTCAACTTATTCAACAGAGTCTAAGTAAGAGCTCCACATACTCAACCATCATATAGTCTTCTATGATTACTAACACTCACCGCATACACATGAGCAAAACGTTTCAACCGGACACATAGAAAGATAGGGGCTTACAATTTCGCCTCCCAATGTATTCACCTCAAGGGTGATGTCAACAATAATAACTCATGCCACCCATATCCAACTGGACATATGTGCCTAGATCTTTCCTCACCACATGATGCTTGCCAAAAGAGAAAAATAAAAAGGAATAGAGAGAAAAACTTTGACTCTTGCATGAAAGTAAATACATAAAAGTAAAAGGTAGGCCCTTCGCAGAGGGAAGTAGGGATTTGTAGAGGTGCCAGAGCTCAAAGCTTAAATTGAGAGGTAAAAATATTTTGGGAGGCATACTTTTCCTGCCAACGAAAACGACCGAGTAATTCCCAACACTTTCCATGCTAGATATATCATAGGCGGTTCCCAAACAGAAAATAAAGTTTATTCCTTTTTCCACCATTTCTTTCACTTTCCATGGCTAGCCGTATCCACGGGTGCCCTCCATACCAACACTTTTCAAGGAATTTATTATTTGACAACATAAAGTAAATTTCTTTTTCATTTCGGGATGGGCATCCCTAATACCTTTGCCGTACTCTCGTGCAATGACAAGTGAATAAACACTCATCTTGAGAATAACACATCTAGCATGAAAAATATTAGCCACCCCCTGCCGCTTCATGAGCGGTACGAGCACATAAAAAGGAAATTATTTTGAAAATTTAGAGATGGCACATACAAATTTGCTTAGAACGGCATGGAAATACCGCATATAGGTAGGTATGGTGGACTCATTTGGCACAACTTTGGGTTTAAGAATTTTTGGATGCACAAGTAGTATCTCTACATGGTGCGGAATTATTGGCTAGCAAAGATGGGGGGCAAGCACCACATGTTGAAGGATCTATGACAATATAACTTCTATGTGAATATGAACAAACATAAATCATTACGTTGTCTTCCTTGTCCAACGTCAACAATTTTGGCATATAATATTTTGATGGGGGCTCACAATCACAAAAGATTTCCAAGATAGTGTATTTGCATGTGAAAGTTCTCTTCCTTCTACTAATCATTCATGAATTGCTTGTATGACCAATATTGTGATTGTCAAGCCTCAAAAGATTTCACTTTCTAAACCCAATGTGAAGCTACCACTAGGCATGATATGAACATATAATTTCAACTTCATGATATTCAATTCATTCCACAATTTACTCATAGGATATAAGTGAAGCACGAGAGTAAATGACAAACTACTCCAAAAAGATATAAGTGAAGATCAAACGAGTAGTCATGAAAATGGGTAGCTATTTGAGAACTCTCTTTTATTTAAAAACTTTCAGATCTAAGTATTTTATTAAAACAGCAAGCAAAACAAAATAAAATCACATTCCAAGAATAGCACAACTCATGTGAAGAAGCAAAAACTTAGGCTCAACCGATACGAACCGATAATTGTTAACGAAGAAAGGTGGGATGCCTACCGGGGCATCCCCAAGCTTAGATTCTAGAAACTTCTTGGAATATTATCTTGGGATGCCTTGGGCATCCCCAATATTGAGCTTTTGTGTCTCCTTAATTCCTTTTATATCACGGTTTCCTAAATCTTAAAAACTTCATCCACACAAAACTCAACAAGAACTCGTGAGATAAGTTAGTATAAATCAATGCAAAACCTTATCATTCTCTACTGTAAAAAATCACTAAAATTATTATTCAACATTGCATACTAAATGCCTCTGCATATTTAATACTCCTATCCACAAATAGAATCATTAAACAAGCAAACATATGCAAACAATGCAAACATAACAGCAATCTGTCAAAACAGTACAGTCTGTAAAGAATGCAATATTAATCATACTTTCCTAACTCCAAATATTCTTAAAAATTACCACACTGTAGAAAATTTATTATAGATTACTATGCAAAAAGTTTCAACAATTTATCACATTCTGACTTTTCTAGATAATTTTTTCAACAGCGATAAACTTTCTGTTTTGAAACAGCAACATGTAGACTTGCAAAATAAGCATGGCAAAGGCTATACTTGACATTTTTATTGAAAATAAAGATGCAAAACATTATTAAAAATAACAGAAAGAAAATCCTAACAAATTAAAATGATGCTCCAAGCAAACTCATATCATGTGACGAATAAAAATATAGCTCCAAGTAAGGTTACCGATAATGTCGGAGACGAAAGAGGGGATGCCTTCCGGGGCATCCCCAAGCTTAGTTGCTTGGATCTTCCTTGAATATTACCTTGGGGGTGCCTTGGGCATCCCCAAGCTTAGGTTCTTGTCACTCCTTATTATCCTCATATCAATATCTCACCCAAAACTTGAAAACTTCAATCACACAAAACTTAACGGAACTTTGTGAGATGGGTTAGTATGATAAAGACAAATCATTCACTTTGGTACTGTAAAATACAAGATTCATAATTGTTCTCACACCATGACTACTGTATCTTATCATTTCTACAATTTAGATTGAGCAATATAAGCCATAGAAACTAGGAAACAAGCAAACTATGCATTGAAAACAGAATCTGTCAAAAACAGAACAGTACGTAAAGATCTGAATTAAGGTCATACTTCTGTAACTCCAAAAATTCTGAAAAATTAGGACAACGTAGAAAATTTGTATACCCATCAACTGTTAAAAATTTAGAATTTTTAAACGTCCATTAAAATACAGGAGTTTCTGTACTGGACGAAAAAGTTTCTGTTTTTGCACAGAATCAAGTCAACTATCATCCACACTATCCCAAAGGCTTTACTTGGCACTTTATTAAAACAAAAGCTATAAAACAAGATCAATACAGTAGCCTAACCATGTGAACATACAAAAACAGTAGGTAAAAGTGTTGGGTTGTCTCCCAACAAGCGCTTTTCTTTTATGCCTTTTAGCTAGGCATGATGATTCCAATGATGCTCGCATAAAAGATAAGAATTGAAACATAAAGAGAGCATCATGAATCACATGGCAAGAACATTTAAGTATAACCCACTTCCTATGAATAGGGATTTTGTGAGTAAACAATTCATGGGAGCAAGAATCAACTAGCATAGGAAGGCAAAACATGTGCAACTTCAAAACTTTCAACATATAGAGAGGAAACTTGATATTATTGAAATATGTAAAAGCATATGTTCCTCTCTCATAATAATTTTCAGTAGCATCATGAATGAATTCAACAATATAACTATCACATAAAGCATTCTTTTCATGATCCACAAGCATAGAAATTTTATTGCTCTCCACGTAAGCAAATTTATTCTCATGAATAGTAGTGGGAGCAAACTCAACAAAATAACTATCATGGGATTGAAAATTAAAATCATGATGACAAGTTTCATGGTTATCATTATTCTTTATAGCATACATGTCATCACCATAATCATCATAGATAGCAACTTTGTTGTCATAGTCAATTGAAACCTCTTCCAAAATAGTGGATTCATCATTAAATAAAGTCATGACCTCTCCAAATCCACTTTCATCAATATAATCATCATAAATAGGGGGCATGCTACCATTATAACAAATTTGCACATCAAATCTTGGGGGACTAAAAATATCATCTTCATCAAACATAGCATCCCCAAGCTTGTAGCTTTGCATCTCATTAGCGTCATGGATATTCAAAGAATTCATACTAACAACATTGCAATCATGCTCATCATTCATGCCAAACATTTTATAGAATTCTTCTTCTATCAATTGAGCACAATTTTCCTTTCCATCATTTTCACGAAACACATTATAGAGATGAATAATATGATGCAACCTCAATTCCATTTTTTTATTTTCTTTTTATAAACTAAACTAGTGATAAAACAAGAAACTAAAAGATTCGATTGCAAGATCTAAAGATATACCTTCAAGCACTCACCTCCCCGGCAACGGCGCCAGAAAAGAGCTTCGTTGACGGGATGTGAGTGCCGCTTACCTAACCTCCCCAGCAATGGTGCCAGAAAAGAGCTTGATGTCTACTACGCAACTTGTTCTTGTAGACTTGTGTTGGGCCTCCAAGCGCAGAGTTTTGTAGGACAGTAGCAATTTTCCCTCAAGTGGATTACCTAAGGTTTATCAATGCGTGGGAGGCGTGGGATGAAGATGGTCTCTCTCAAACAACCCTGCAACCAAATACAAGAAATCTCTTGTGTCCCCAACACACCCAATACAATGGCAAATTGTATAGGTGCACTAGTTCGGCGAAGAGATGGTGATAAAAGTGTAATATGGATGGTAGAAATATATTTTTATAATCTGAATAAATAAAAACAGCAAGGTAGCAAGTGACAAAAGTGAGCACAAATGGTATTGCCATGCTTGAAAACAAGGCCTAGGATCCGTACTTTCGCTAGTGCAATCTCTCAATAATGCTAATATAATTGGATCATATAACCATCCCTCAACGTGCGATGAAGAATCACTCCAAAGTTCCTATCTAGTGGAGAACATAAGAATAAATTGTTTGTAGGGTACGAAACCACCTCAAAGCTATTCTTTCCGATCGATCTATACAAGAGTTCGTACTAAAATAACACCAACGCAAATTCAGATTCGTAATGCTCAATCCAACACAAAGAATCTCAAAGAGTGCCCCAAGATTTCTACCGGAGAAACAAAGACAAGAACGTGCATCAACCCCTATGCATAGATTACCCCAATGTCACCTCGGGAATCCGCGAGTTGAGTGCCAAAACATATATCAAGTGAATCAATATAATACTCCATTGTCACCACAGGTATTCGCATGCAAGACATATATCAAGTGCTCTCAAATCCATAAAAGTATTCAATCCGATAAAACGAAATCTCAAAGGGAAAAATCAATTCATCACAACAAGACAGAGAGGGGAAAACACCATATGATCCGACTATATTAACAAAGCCCGCGATACATCAAGATTGTGCATCTCAAGAACACGAGAGAGAGAGAGAGAGAGAGAGAGAGAGAGAGAGAGAGAAAGAGATTAAACACATAGCTACTGGTACAAACCCTCAGCCCCGAGGGTGGACTACTCCCTCCTCATCGTGGTGGTCGCCGGGATGATGAAGATGGCCACCGGTGATGATCTCCCCCTCCGACAGGGTGCCAGAACGGGGTCTAGATTGGATCTCGTGGATACACAAGCCTTGCGGCAGCGGAACTTCTGATCTAGGCTTACCCTGAGGGTTTTTGGAATATTTGGCAATTTATAGGGTGAAGAAGCGGTGCGGGAGGCCACCGAGGTGGGCACAACCCTCCGGGGCGCGCCTGGGGGCCCAGGCACGCCCTGGTGGGTTGTGCCCCCCTCGGGGCACCCCCCAGGTGCTTCTCTGGCCCATTGGCTGTCTTCTGGTCCATAAAAAATCCACAAAAAGTTTCGCGGTGTTTGGACTCCGTTTGATATTGATTTCCTGCGATGTAAAAAACAAGCAAAAAACAGCAACTGCCACTGGGCACTGGGTCAATAGGTTAGTCCCAAAAAATGATATAAAGTTGCTATAAAATGATTGTAAAACATCCAAGAATGATAATATAACAGCATGAATACTTCATAAATTATAGATACGTTGGAAACGTATCATGGTTCCTGAGTCATTTTACCTCCTCTAGTTGCAACTCTAACAGCAAAGTCATGTATGTTGTTATTCATTTCATCAAGCAATTCTCTTTGAGATTTAGCAACTTGTTCTAACTGGGTTTGTACCATAGAAGCATGCTTCCCTACACCTCTAACATCATTTGAGATTCTAAATAACAAGTCACTCAAGTGAGCAATCATATCAGAATTGTATTTTAATTGTTTCATAACATTTGCATTGAAGTGATCTTGTTTTCTAATGTAATTCTCAAACTCATAAAGGCATTGGCTAGGGTGCATATTGTGAGGATTATCATTATCATTGAATTTCATTAGAGAATTTACCTCTACCACCTTAGGCAGTGGTGGTGTATCAAGCCCATGTATTTCTTCAATAGGAGGTAAATTTTTGACATCCTCAGCTTTAATACCTTTTTCCTTCATAGATTTCTTTGCCTCTTGCATATCTTCTGGACTGAGATATAAAATACCCCTCTTCTTCGGAGTGGGTTTAAGCGATGTTTCAGGAGGAGTCCAATCATCATAATTTTTCAATATGTTATTCAATAGTTTGTCGGCTTGTCCAATAGTTCGTTCCCTGAAAACACAACTAGCACAACTATCTAGGAAGTCCCTAGAAGCATCGGTTAGTCCATTATAGAAGATATCAAGTATTTCATTTTTCTTAAGAGGATGATCAGGCAAAGCATTAAGTAACTGGAAAAGCCTCCCCCAAGCTTGTGGGAGACTCTCTTCTTCAATTTGCACAAAGTTAAATATTTCCTGTAAGGCAGCTTGTTTCTTATGAGAAGGAAAATATTTTTTAGAGAAGTAATAAATCATATCCTGGGGACTACGCACACAACCAGGAGCAAGAGTATTGTACCAAGCTTTAGCATCACCCTTTAATGAGAACGGAAATAATTTGAGAATATAGTAATAGCGAGTTTTCTCATCATGAGTAAAAAGGGTGGCTATGTCATTTAACTTAGTAAGATGTGCCACAACAGTCTCAGTTTCATAACCATGGAAAGGATCAGATTAAACCAAAGTAATTAACTCTGGGTCGACAGAGAATTCATAATCCTTATCATCAATAAAGATAGGTGAGGTAGCAAACTTAGGATCATATTGCATTCTAGCATTCAGAGATTTTTCTTTATACTTGCATAATAATTTCTCTAGGTCATCTCTATCCTTACAAGCAAGAATATCTCTAGTTGTCTCCTCATTCATAACATAACCTTCCTGTACCTTAGGCAATTCATATCTAGGAGGGCTAGTTCTAGTAGGTGTTTCAAGAGTTTCAGTTTCGAGCTCATCATCAGATTCAACAACATCATGTTGTCTTACTCTAGCAATTTGTTCATCAAGAAATTCACCTAATGGCACATCATCATCAAGCAAGGTACTAGCATCATCATAAGCATCATTCATAGCAGAAGTAGCATCATCAATAACTTGCGACATATTAGGATTAGTAGCATGTGGTGGTGTTGCAAGTTTACTTATAACAGAAGGTGAATCTAAAGCGGAGCTGGATGGCAGTTCCTTACCTCCCCTCATCTTAGAGGGAAAAATCTTAGTCTTAGCAACCTTCAGATTCTTCATAGTGAATAATTGATAATAATCCCAAATGACTCAACAAATATAGCTATGCTCCCCGGCAACGGCGCCAAGAAAAAGGTCTTGATAACCCACAAGTATAGGGGATCGCAACAGTTTTCGAGGGTAGAGTATTCAACCCAAATTTATAGATTCGACACAAGGGGAGCCAAAGAATATTTGTAAGTATTAGCAGCTGAGTTGTCAATTCAACCACACCTGGAGATTAATTATCTGCAGCAAAGTGATCAGTAGCAAAGTAGTATGATAGTTTTGATAATAGTAGCAGCAGCAATAGTAACGGTAACAGTGATAGCAGTGATAATGTAGCAAGTGCAACAGTAACGGTAACAGTAGTAACTTAGCAAGAACAATATGTGGGAAAATCGTAGGCATTGGATCGGTAATTTTTTGGATGATATTCATCATGTGACAGTCATAACCTAGGGCGATACGGCACTAGCTCCAGTTCATAAATATAATGTAGGCATGTATTCCGTAAATAGTCATACGTGCTTATGGAAAGAACTTGCATGACATCTTTTGTCCTACCCTCCCGTGGCAGCGGGGTCCATATTGGAAACTAAGGGATATTAAGGCCTCCTTTTAATAGAGAACCGGAACAAAGCATTAACACACGGTGAATACATGAACTCCTCAAACTACGGTCATCACCGGGAGTGGTCCCGACTATTGTCACTCCGGGGTTGCCGGATCATAACATGTAGTAGGTGACTATAACTTGCAAGATCGGATCTAGAACATGGATATAATGATGATAACATAAATGGTTTAGATCTGAAATCATGGCACCCGGGCCCAAAGTGACAAGCATTAAGCATGGCAAAGTCATAGCAACATCAATCTCAGAACATAATGGATACTAGGGATCAAGCCCTAACAAAACTAACTCGATTACATGATGAATCTCATCCAACTCCTCACCGACCAGCGAGCCTACGAAGGAATTACTCACTTCTGGTGGGCAGCATCATGGAATTGGCGATGGAGAAGGGTTGGTGACGACGAAGATCGAAGGTCCCCCTCTCCGGAGCCCCAAACGGACTCCAGATCCGGCCTCCCGATGAAGAACAGGAGGTGGCGGCGGCTCCGTCTCGCCAAACGTGATAATTCTTTCTCCTTGATTTTTTTCTTGAAAAATAGGATTTTATAGCGTCGGTTTTAGGGTCAGCGAGGCCACCAGCTGGGGACAACCCACCTGGGCGTGCCTGGGGGGGCAGGCGCCCCCTGGTGGGTTGTGCCCACCCAGGTGCCCCCCTCAGGTGGCTCTTGGCTCCAGAAATTCTCTTATTTTGTATAAAAATTCCTCGCAAAGTTTTGTTCCATTCCGAGAACTTTTATTTCTGCACAAAAACAACACCATGGTAGTTCTGCTGAAAACAGCGTCAGTCCGGGGTTAGTTTCATTCAAATCATGCAAATTAGAGTCCAGAACAAGAGGAAAAGTGTTAGGAAAAGTAGATACATTGGAGACGTATCATGATATTAGAGTCATGCTAGTGAGTAGTTGTGAATTTGAGAAATACTTGTGTTAAGGTTTGTGAGTCCCGTAGCATGCACGTATGGTGAACTGTTATGTAACGAAGTTGGAGCATGAGATATTTTTTGATTGTCTTCCTTATGAGTGGCGGTCGGGGACGAGCGATGGTCTTTTCCTACCAATCTATCCCCCTAGGAGCATGCGCATAGTACTTTGTTTCGATGACTAACAGATTTTTGCAATAAGTATGTGAGTTCTTTATGACTAATGTTGAGTCCATGGATTATAAGCACTCTCACCCTTCCACCATTGCTAGCCTCTCTAGTAGCGCGCAACTTTCGCTGGTACCTGATACGTCTCCAACGTATCTATAATTTTTGATTGTTCCATGCTATTATATTATCATTCTTGGATGTTTTACAATCATTTTATATTATTTTTTGGTAATAACCTATTGACATAGTGCCAAGTGCCAGTTGTTGTTTTTTGCATGTTTTTCACATCGCAGGAAATCAATACCAAACAGAGTCCAAACGCAGCGAAACTTTTAGTGGATTTTTTTTGGACCAGAAGACATCCAGTGGGCCGGAGAAGCGCCTGGGGGGTGCTCCGAGGGGAGCACAACCCACCAGGGCGCGCCTGGAGGCCCAGGCGTGCCCTGGTGGGTTGTGCCCACCTCGGGTGCCCCCTGAACCACCTCTTTGCTCTATAAATACCCCAATATTCCAGAAACCCTAGGGGAGTCGACGAAAATCAATTCCAGCCGCCGCAGAGTCCAGAACCACCAGATCCAATCTAGACACCATCACGGAGGGGTTCACCACTTCCATTGGTGCCTCTCCGATGATGCGTGAGTAGTTCTTTGTAGACCTTCGGGTCCGTAGTTAGTAGCTAGATGGCTTTCTCTCTCTCATTTGATTCTCAATACAATGGTCTCTTGGAGATCCATATGATGTAACTCTTTTTTGCGGTGTGTTTGTTGGGATCCGATGAACTTTGAGTTTATGATCAGATCTATCTTTTTATCCATGAAAGTTATTTGAGTCTTCTTTGATCTCTTATATGCATGATTGCTTATAGCCTCGTATTTCTTCTTCGATATTTGGGTTTTGTTTGGCCAACTTGATCTATTTATCTTGCAATGGGAAGAGGTGCTTTGTAGTGGGTTCGATCTTACGGTGCTTGATCCCAGTGACAGAAGGGAACCGACACGTATGTATCGTTGCTACTAAGGATAAAACGATGGGGTCTATTTCTACATAAATAGATCTTGTCTACATCATGTCATCGTTCTTATTGCATTACTTCGTTTCTCCATGAACTTAATACACTAGATGCATGCTGGATAGCGGTCGATGTGTGGAGTAATAGTAGTAGATGCAGGCAGGAGTCGGTCTACTAATCTTGGATGTGATGCCTATATAAAGATCATTGCCTAGATATCGTCATGATTATTTGAAGTTCTATCAATTGCCCAACAGTAATTTGTTCACCCACCGTTTGCTATTTTTCTCGAGAGAAGCCACTAGTGAAACCTAGGGCCCCGGGTCTCTTTTCCAATATATTTGCTTTCAAGATCTGTTTTGCTATTCGCTCTTTTATTTATTTGCAACTTTTATTTTCAGATCTATTAAACCAAAAATACAAAAATACCTTGTTGCACTTTATTTTATTTGGCGTTCGATCTATCAATATTTACTACTCTCTCACGTCCGTTTGCCAATTTTTGGCGCCGTTGCCCGAAAGGGATTGACAACCCCTTTTACACGTCGGGTTGCGAGTATTTGTTATTTATGTGCAGGTGCTGTTTACGTAGTGTTGCTTGGTTCTCCTACTGGTTCGATAACCTTGGTCTCATCACTGAGGGAAATACCTACCGCCGCTGTGCTGCATCATCCCTTCCTCTTTGGGGAAATACCGACGTAGCTTCAAGCCGCATCAAAAGGAATTTTTGGCACCGTTGCCGGGGAGGATCTACAACATATACCAGGTTCCTAATCACAAATCTCATCTCCTCGCAATTTACATTATTTGCCATTTACCTCTCGTTTTCCTCTCCCCCACTTCACAAAAATTTGCCGTTTTATTCGCCCTCTTTTTCGTTCGTCGTTTTCCCGTCAGATCTATCTTGTGTGCAATTTTGTTTGCCACTTTTTGTCATTATGGATAGTTCTTCCTCTATTGCGTGCACTCCCGAGAACGAAGTTCTCAACTTTAAACAAAGGGGAGGAGAGAATTTAAAAGATGCTTGGTATAGAATTTGCAATGCTCATAATAGATCTATCCGTAAGCAATCTACCGTTGTTCTTCTTCGCTGTTTTTATGTGGGCATCACCACTTGGTATAGATTCGTCCTTGATACGATTACCGGTGGAAATTTCTTGATGTGTCCCTCTCTTGATGCTTTTAATGCTATGGGAAATTTAGTAGGCTCGCCACCTCTTATGATTAATGAGACAACTTTGACTCTTGAGCATGTTATGGAAAGATTAGATGCTATTGAAAAGAAAATGCTTACTGAAGAGCATATTGAAAACTTGGATAAAAAGATGCATAATTTTGCCACTAAAATTGGGTCAAAAGCGGGAGAAGTTTTTTAAGTTGCTAAAAGAAAAGGGGACCGTAATTCATGAAAGAATTGAAGAAAGCCCGTCTCGGATTGATAAACTAGAAGAAATCTTTAGCAATCTAAGTACGGCTTTTGCTTCCGCCAAAACTCCCGTAAAAATTGGCAAGACTACTCAAGCTACTAAAAACAAGGGTGCAACTTCTAGTAGTGATAAAGGAGATCTTAAGATGATTAGTATCCATCCCAATTTTATTGAAGTGATAAGAGACCCTATTTGCAAGAATGAATTTTTCAATCTCGTGCCTAGAAGTATCGTCGTTGAAAATTTATATGCTAAATCCTTGAATAATTCTAAGTGTTTGATTGAAGAATTCGAGACCCAATACGACAAAACTTAGATCCTTGCATTATGCCTAGCTAGGGGTGTGAAACAATAGCGCTTGTTGGGAGGCAACCCAATGAATAAAATTTATTTTTGCTTTTTGCTTTCTGTTCTTGAGTGTTTGCACAATTATGCTACTGTTATAATTGTGTTTTTTGTGTTTTAATTAGTGTTTGTGCCAAGTAAAGCCTTTACGATTGATTTGGGTGATAGTTGATTTGATCTTGTTGGAAAACAGAAACTTTTGCGTCCAGTAAAACAATTTTTAAAATCCAGAGCAGAGACAAAAAATTCTTAATTTTTTATACAAGATTTATATACAAATTTCCTCTGTTTTCCTAATTTTTCAGAATTTTTGGAGTTTCATAAGTATTCAAAATATTCAGATTGCTAAAGACTGTTCTGTTTTTGACAGATTCTGTTTTCTTTGCGTTGTGTGCTTGTTTTGATGATTCTATGGTTTTCTTTGATGAGTTTTTGCCATAGAAAAGTTGTAATACAGTAGATATAATGCAAGAATAAAATATGAATTGGTTTTCTACAGTACTTATAGTAGTGATTTGCTTTCTTATACTAACGGATCTCACGAAGGTTTTGTTGAGTTTTGTGTGATTGAAGTTTTCAAGTTTTGGGTTATCTTACGATGGATGAAGGAATAAGGAGTAAGAAGAGCCTTAGCTTGGGGATGCCCATGGCATCCCAAGCTATTATCCAAAGATAAGCAAGCAACTAAGCTTGGGGATGCCCCGAGTGGCATCCCAACTTTCTTCTAACGACCATCGGTATTTTACTCGAAGCTATATTTTTATTCGTCACATACTATGAGTTTTGCTTGGAGCATCTTGTATGATATGAGTCTTTGCTTGTTTTGATTTATGTTCTAAGTTATGAATCCTTGCTGGACACACCTATTTGAGAGAGCCATAATTATGCCATGACTTGTTAGAATTGCTCTCTATGCTTCACTTAAATTTTTATGAGCTATGGATTTGCTCTAGTGCTTCACTTATATCTTTTTGAGCACGGCGTGCTTTAGTATTTTTGAAGAAATGCTCTCATGCTTCACTTAGATTTATTTGGGAGTTAGTAATTTTTTTAAGAAATTCTCTCTTGCTTCACTTAAATTAATTTGAGAGAAAGAAATATCATGCTCATGATCTTCACTTATATTTGTTTGAGCTTATCAAAAGCAACACATGAAAATTAGTCCCAAAGTGATAGATATCCAAGAAGGATATAATAAAAACTTTCATGAAGATCATTGGACAAAATAAACTTGATTCCTTGTAATAGTTTTGAGATATGATGATGTGATATGTGAGTTATGTTGATGAGTAATTGTGCTTTAGTAAGAATATTGGTGTTAAGGTTTGTGATTCCCTATGCAAGTACGAAAGTCAATAGTCATGCAATGAAATTATATCCTACTTGTGGTGCATTATTCGGTGTTAATTATGCTTAATGCTCGCTTATGAGATTATTCATTTTTTGGTTGGTCGCTTCTCAATCTTTTGCTAGCCTTCATTTTGCACTAAGTTTGATCACTACTTGTGCATCCAAAACCCTTTAAACCAGTTTTGCCACATGAGTCCACTATATCTACCTATATGCGGTATTCTTTTGCAATTCTAAGCAAATTTGTATGTGCCATCTCTATATTTCAAAATAAACTTCTCTTTTGTGTGTTCGTACCGCTCGCGAGGCGGTGAGGGGTGGCTAATATTTTCCATGCTAGATGTGTTATTCTCACGATGAGTGTTTATTCACTTGTCATTGCACGAGAGTAAGGCAAAGGTATTAGGGATGCCCAGTCCCGAAATGAAAAAATGAATTTACTTTATGTTGTCAAATAATAAATTCCTTGGAAAGTGTTGGTATGGAGGGCACCCGTGGATACGTCTAGCCATGGAAAGTGAAAGAAGTGGTGGAAAAAGGAATAAACTTTATTTTCTGTTTGGGAACCGCCTATGATATATCTAGCATGGAAAGTGTTGGGAACTCTAAGTCGTTTTCGTTGGTGGGAAAAGCACACCTCCCAAAATATTTTTTATCTCTCAATTTTCGCTTTGAGCTCTGGCACCTCTACAAATCCCTACTTCCCTCTGCGAAGGGCCTTTCTTTACTTTATGCAATTTTTATTTTTAATTTGAGTCTCCATCTTCTCTTATAAAGCACCAACTAGGAGGCACTATGATCGTACTTGAGCATTGGGTGTAGTTAATATGCGAGTGTGTTTCATGAATGGATTAATGGTTGAGCATGATGAGCTAGGGATAACTTATTTTAGCGTTGATATTTTGAAAGACATAGTTGCTTGTTGATATGCTTGAGTATTTAAGTTATCATGTCAAAACTAGACTATTGCTTTGAACCATATAAAAGTCCAAATGTCCATGCTATAAAAGAAAGAATATGATATCACATGTTAGGCAGCATTCCACATCAAAAAATCTGTTTTTATCATTTACCTACTCGAGGACGAGCGGGAATTAAGCTTGGGGATGCTGATACGTCTCCAACGTATCTATAATTTTTTATTGTTCCATGCTGTTATATTATCATTCTTGGATGTTTTACAATCATTTTAGAGTCATTTTATATCATTTTTTGGTACTAACATATTGACATAGTGCCAAGTGCCAGTTGCTATTTTTTTGCATGTTTTTTACATCGCAGGAAATCAATACCAAATGGAGTCCAAACGCAGCGAAACTTTTTGAGGATTTTTTTTGGACCAGAAGACATCCAGTGGGCCGGAGAAGCGCCTGGGCGGTGCTCCGAGGGGAGCACAACCCACCTCGGGTGCCCCCCGAACCGCCTCTTTGCTCTATAAATACCCCAATATTCCAGAAACCCTAGGGGAGTCGACGAAAATAAATTCCAGCCGCCGCAGATCCAGAACCACCAGATCCAATCTAGACACCATCACGGAGGGGTTCACCACTTCCATTGGTGCCTCTCCGATGATGCGTGAGTAGTTCTTTGTAGACCTTCGGGTCCGTAGTTAGTAGCTAGATGGCTTTCTCTCTCTCATTTGATTCTCAATACAATGGTCTCTTGGAGATCCATATGATGTAACTCTTTTTTGCGGTGTGTTTGTTGGGATCCGATGAACTTTGAGTTTATGATCAGATCTATCTTTTTATCCATGAAAGTTATTTGAGTCTTCTTTGATCTCTTATATGCATGATTTCTTATAGCCTCGTATTTCTTCTCCGATATTTGGGTTTTGTTTGGCCAACTTGATCTATTTATCTTGCAATGGGAAGATGTGCTTTGTAGTGGGTTCGATCTTACGGTGCTTGATCCCAGTGACAGAAGGGGAACCGACACGTATGTATCGTTGCTACTAAGGATAAAACGATGGGGTCTATTTCTACATAAATAGATCTTGTCTACATCATGTCATCATTCTTATTGCATTACTCTGTTTCTCCATGAACTTAATACACTAGATGCATGCTGGATAGCGGTCGATGTGTGGAGTAATAGTAGTAGATGCAGGCAGGAGTCATTCTACTAATCTTGGACGTGATGCCTATATAATGATCATTGCCTGGATATCGTCATGATTATTTGAAGTTCTATCAATTGCCCAACAGTAATTTGTTCACCCACCGTTTGCTATTTTTCTCGAGAGAAGCCACTAGTGAAACCTACGGCCCCCGGGTCTCTTTTCCAATATATTTGCTTTCAAGATCTGTTTTGCTATTCGCTCTTTTATTTATTTGCAACTTTTATTTTCAGATCTATTAAACCAAAAATACAAAAATACCTTGCTGCACTTTATTTTATTTGGCGTTCGATCTATCAATATTTACTACTCTCTCACGTCCGTTTGCCAATTTTTGGCGCCGTTGCCCAAAAGGGATTGACAACCCCTTTTACACGTCGGGTTGCGAGTATTTGTTATTTGTGTGCAGGTGTTGTTTACGTAGTGTTGCTTGGTTCTCCTACTGGTTCGATAACCTTGGTCTCATCACTGAGGGAAATACCTACTGCCGCTGTGCTGCATCATCCCTTCCTCTTTGGGGAAATACCGACGTAGCTTCAAGCCGCATCAGTACCATACACCCACCATATACCTTCCTCAAAACAGCCATCATACCTACCTATTATGGCATTTCCATAGCCATTCCGAGATATATTGCCATGCAACTTTCCACCGTTCCGTTTATTATGACACGCATCATCATTGTCATATTGCTTTGCATGATCATGTAGTTGACATCATATTTGTGGCCAAGCCACCATTCATAATTTTTTCATACATATCACTCTTGATTCATTGCACATCCTGGTACACCGCCGGAGGCATTCATATAGAGTCATATTTTGTTCTAGTATCGAGTTGTAAGTAAATAAAAGTGTGATGATCTTCATTATTAGAGCAGTGTCCCATGTGAGAAAATAAAAAAAGAAATAAAAAAAGGAGAAAGAAAAGGCCAAAATAAAAAAAAGAAGGCCAAAAAAAAGAGAGAAAAAGAGAGAAGGGGCAATGTCACTATCCTCTTACCACACTTGTGCTTCAAAGTAGCACCATGATCTTCATGATAGAGAGTCTCCTATGTTGTCACTTTCATATACTAGTGGGAATTTTTCATTATTGAACTTGGCTTGTATATTCCAATGATGGGCTTCCTCAAATTGCCCTAGGTCTTCATGAGCAAGCAAGTTGGATGCACACCCACTTAGTTTTCCTTTTGAGCTTTCATAAACTTATAGCTCTAGTGCATCCGTTGCATGGCAATCCCTACTCACTCACATTGATATCTATTGATGGGCATCTCCATAGCCCGTTGATACGCCTAGTTGATGTGAGACTATCTCCCTCTTTTTGTCTTCTCCACAACCACCATATTCTATTCCACCTATTGTGCTATGTCCATGGCTCACGCTCATGTATTGCGTGAAAGTTGAAAAAGTTTGAGAACGTCAAAAGTATGAAACAATTGCTTGGCTTGTCATCGAGGTTGTGCATGATTTGAATATTTTGTGTGATGAAGATGGAGCATAGCCAGACTATATGATTTTGTAGGGATAAGCTTTCTTTGGCCATGTTATTTTGAGAAGACATAATTGCCTTGTTAGTATGCTTGAAATTTTTTTTTTGTCAATATTAAAATTTTGTTTTGAATCTTATGGATCTGAACATTCATGCCACAATAAAGGAAATTACATGGATAAATATGTTAGGTAGCATTCCACATCAAAAATTCTGTTTTTATCATTTACCTACTCGAGGATGAGCAGGAATTAAGCTTGGGGATACTTGATACGTCTCCAACGTATCTATAATTTTTTATTGTTCCATGCTAGTATATTATCTGTTTTGGATGTTTTATATGCATTAATATGCTATTTTATATTATTTTTGGGACTAACCTATTAACCTAGAGCCTAGTGCCAGTTCCTGTTTTTTTCCTTGTTTTTGAGTTTCGCAGAAAAAGCATACCAAACGAAGTCCAAACGGAATGAAACCTTCGCGATGATTTTTCTTGGACCAGAAGATAACCAGGAGACTTGGAGATAAAGTCAGAGGAGCCACGAGGCGGCCACAAGGATGGACAGCGCGCGCCCCACCCTTGTGGGCCCCCCGTGCACCTCCTAACCTAATTCTTTCGCCTATATATTCCCAAATATCCCCAAACCACCAGAGGCATCCACAAAAACACTTTTCCACCACCGCAACCTTCTGTACCCGTGAGATCCCATCTAGGGACCTTTTCCGGCACCCTGCCGGAGGGGGATTCGATCACGGAGGGCTTCTACATCAACCCTATTGCCCTTCCGATGAAGTGTGAGTATTTTACCACAGACCTACGGGTCCATAGCTAGTAGCTAGATGGCTTCTTCTCTCTCTTTGATTCTCAATACCATGTTCTCCTCGATGTTCTTGGAGATCTATTCGATGTAATACTTTTTTGCGGTGTGTTTGCCGAGATCCGATGAATTGTGGATTTATGATTAGCTTATCTATGAATATTATTTGAATCTTCTCTGAATTCTTTTATGCATGATTTGATATCTTTGTAATTCTCTTCGAACTATCAGTTTGGTTTGGCCAACTAGATTGGTTTTTCTTGCAATGGGAGTAGTGCTTAGCTTTGGGTTCAATCTTGCGGTGTCCTTTCCCAGTGACAGTAGGGGCAGCAAGGCACGTATTGTATTGTTGCCATCGAGTATAAAAATATGGGGTTTTCATCATATTGCTTGAGTTAATTCCTCTACATCATGTCATCTTACTTAATGCGTTACTCCGTTCTTTATGAACTTAATACTCTAGATGCATGTTGGATAGCAGTCGATGTGTGGAGTAATAGTAGTAGATGCAGAATCGTTTTGGTCTACTTGACACGGACGTGATGCCTATATTCATGATCATTGCCTTAGATATCGTCATAACTTTGCGCTTTGCTATCAATTCTCAGCAGTAATTTGTTCACCCACTGTATTATTTTCTATCTTGAGAGAAGCCTCTAGTGAAACCTATGGCCCCCGGGTCTATTTTCCATCATATAAGTTTCTATTTTCCATCATATAAGTTTCCGATCTACTATTTTGCAATCTTTTACTTTCCGATCTATAAACCAAAAATACCAAAAATATTTACTTTATCGTTTATCTATCTCTATCAGATCTCACTTTTGCAAATAACCGTGAAGGGATTGACAAGCCCTTTATCGTGTTGGGTGCAAGTTGTTTGATTTTTTGTGCAGGTATTCGGTGATTTGTGCGTTGTCTCCTACTGGATTGATACCTTGGTTCTCAAACTGAGGGAAATACTTATCTCTACTTTGCTGCATCACCCTTTTCTCTTCAAGGGAAAAACCAACGCAAGCTTAGCAATCATCTCAGACACTGCTGAGTGCATTGAAAGAGATCACGAATGAGATCTTATGTCAATGACACTCATACGAAGATTCACCTCGCTTCCCTCTGATTTGACTATGCACTCAAATGATGCATATCTTTAGGGGGAGCGTGCTTTATCTTTGTAATTATCTCTCGTCTTTCATTATCCTTCGCATTACATTCATTCACTATCTATCCTTCGACGTGTTATGTTTTGTCAACAATCATCCAAAAAGTGGGAGATTGTTTGTGCAATATCTGCCTTCCTATGTTTTGGAGATTGTTGACAGAAACATGTATGGACTGATTTGTTTGCTAGTGCATACAGAGAGAAATAGTCCATACAGAAACCTAAGAGAATGTTGTCTCTGGTGCCAAGTTCGAGGAACTTCACTGAAGTATATCTGCGTTGGAGAGAAGAACGAGCTACATTTGTTGAAGATATGTATACGAGAAGATTGATGTGAAGGAATTATCCCCTCGAGTTCTACTGCTGAAGCGAAGCATTTGGTTTGGGGTTGTTGTCCGAATAAATTGACTACAGCGAACGAAAATCGAAGACAAAGTGAAGACGTAGTATTCTTTTCGTTGTTCTTCTTTCATTCATTTCAGTCATAGGACCTCCGTACAATTAAGAGGGGTATAGGTTCTCGAAGCTTAGATCCGCTGTGATGCTTAGCCCAAAACCTATGAAAGTTGCAAGAGAAATCTCTTTGTGTTCCGAGCAAATACTTGCCAGCAAGAGACTGTGATCTTCTTTGCTGCGAGAGATTTGTCTCTAACCGAGGAGTTAGCATTACTAGCTCCGCAAGTAATGTTACCGTTGTGCTCAAAATCCGACCGTTGGACTCGTGTCATTCGGCCATTGGCTGCTCTCGATGTCCAATTTGGTCATTTCCCATCAGGGAAGGCTGTGGCTATAAATAGCCACCCCGCACCGGCTTTGTCCGGTGGCTGACTCCGCTTAAGATTTCTGAGTAGATTGATTTGAGCACCCCCTCTCCGAGTGATTTGAGTTTAAGATCCATCGAGATAAAATCAAGAGCCCAAACTTAGATAGTGGTTGAGCATCACAGTAGTTCTGAGTTAGAGTTCTTGTACCTATTACTCTTGAGAGCTGCGCACTCTCTAGACGGATAGGTTTCGGCTCGAGTGTTGAAGAGTTGTTGCCTTCACCGAGCTAGATCTTTAGCAACCAAGAGTGATTGTGGTTCGCGAAGGTCGACTGAAGGTTTGGAGATCGCCGACAAGTATCTACCACGAGTGAAATCAACTGAAGTCTGATCAGCTTCGAGTTGAAGGAGAATAGGGTGAAGAGAGTTTATCTTCCATATTAAGTCACAACCCCTCCAACCAGACGTAGCCCTTTGGTAGAAGGGTGAACTGGTCTACCAAATCTCTCTGTCGCCATCGAGCACCACTGGTTCAATTTACTTCACTGCATTACTTTCGGCAGTCTTCATATGTGCTCTGTGATGATAGTTATCTGATCAGTTATTTTCTATAGCATATTTTTTGGCTCCACACTCGCTGTGTCAGTTATCATTCTTTGCTCTCATTGTTGCACCCTCATCATTCTGTCATGCTACCTTAGTTCTGGTTATCCTCTGTGCTGTGATCTTTTACATCAGTATAGTTATCCTTCATAGTTGTCAATCGCAGTTCATTTCTAGCTCTCTATTATGATATTGTATCTTTTGGCATATTACATTACCATCGTCATCATCAAGCCTGTTATATCATATGCTTGAACCAATATTGCATCCTACATCAAAGGTTTTGTTCCTCAATAGTAATCTTGATTGAGTTCGTTTCTACCGAACCGTATTTCCGCTGCTGTGCTTGGGATCATTTCAAAACATTCGCAAGAATTTTTGAATCTCCCATTCACCCGCCCTCTGGTCGATATACTCTCGCTCCTAACAGGTATAATATATATTTTAAAGACTCTAAAAATCATTATTTAATCAAAAAACACATTGTTCATGTATTTCGGGCCAGGCCAGGTTTGGGCTTCGGATTTTGAGGTCGCACTTTTCAAAGCCCGGCCAGAACCAAGCCCGGCCCGATGAATGCCCAGGTTTAGTCGAGAGCAGCTTAGCCCGGGCTCAGAAAATGAGTTTCCGTAGGAATTTTTTGAGTCGTATATTGTGTTTCATGTTTTCATAAGTTTTTCCTAGTTGAATACATTGTTGTAATGCTTTGGCCACACATAATGCGGATGATTTCTAACTTCTACCTAGGCACAACTACCATGGTACGCAAAAACTCAAAGAGAGAACTACATGTTCTATATGAGCACACCGGATCATTTTTTCTTATGCTCGTTAGCCTAGTTTTCAAGGAACGAATTATACTTGTGCCCATAAGTTTAGCCAACCCCTGGTTAAAACAACTCAACAAACATAGGGGTGTATGTCCAAAATATCATTCCATATAGTAGTAGCAAACGACAGCGTATTAACTCGGCGTCCTTTCATGCCTTCCGTAACAGCACACACCGTGCGTGACCAGCGGAACCGTAGTGCACACCCCATCGACGTCCGAGGTATACGGGCCACACGGGGTGCACACGATGCGTCCTTCGTAGGAGATCCCTCGGCATCCTGGGTATCTGAACTACGGTCAGCCCGTCTCGAAAGCCCGACATCCGGACCAGGCTCGGGCTCAGCTTTTCTGCCCAAAGCCCGACCCGAAAGCCCGAAAATAAGCCCTAACAGTGCATAAATCTTTATTTTATTACAAATATAGGTATAATATATATATATATATTAAATACACTAAAAATCATTATTTAATCAAAAAATGCATTGTTCATGTGTATCGGGCCGGGCCAGGTTCGGGCTTCGGATTTTGAGGTCGCGCTTTTCAAAGCCCGACCAGAACCAAGCCTGGCCCGACGAATGCCCAGGTTTAGTCGAGAGCAGGTTAGCCCGGGCTAAGAAAATGACTTTCTGTAGGAAATTCTTGAGTCGTATATTGTGTTTCCTTTTCCTAGTTGAATACATTGTTGTAATGCTTTGTCCACACATATAATGAGGATGATTTCTAACTTGTACCTAGGCACAACCACCATGGTACGCATAAACTCAAAGAGAGAACTACATGTTCTATATGAGCACGCCGGATAATTTTTTTCCTATGCTCGTTAGCCTAGTTTTCAAGAAACGAATTATACTTGTGCTAGGGGGACCCGTTCCTGATGGTGGCTATGGATGGAGGCGCAAGGCCAGGAGATGTGGCGGTCACACACATGCCAATTTAGGCACGCATCTTCGACGCCCCCCAATCATGTTCTTTGAGAAGGTGGCACATAAGTTGGGTGGTGAGCTAGGGGAAGTGCTTGAAGTGGATGCTGACAGGGACGGGAGGATCTGGGGAGAGTCTATTAGAGTCAGGGTTAATCATGATGTTGATGTACGACTGGTTAGCAAGCTAGATTTCCATGACTATGGGGAAGATGTGATGTATCGCCTCAATGTTAAATATGAGAGGCTTCACCGTTTCTGTAGTTTCTGTGGGCACCTTGGGCATGGCCAACACGAATGTAAGCTGCCGGCACAACTCCAAAAGATGAGGTTTTTGGCAACGCTGCGTGCCTCCCCGTTTAAGAGAAGTACTATGAGAGGGGGCTTCGTAGTGCCAGAGGCAGCCAGTGCTAGGAGGTTCTTGCACTTCGAGTCTGAAAATGCAGGAATGGCTCTGTCAGCGCCGGCAAAGCTTGCTACAGAAAGGTACAGAGAAATACCTGAAGACGTGCTTGCTGACCCCTTGGTACAAGAGGTGATCGCGGCAGTCAGCGCCATCAAACTGAGTACAGGGGAGATGAAATAGTAGCTGAAGCAAAAACAGGCAAGGTGCCAATGCAGATTGAAGCTGGAGTAGGCGGCATTGTTGTTGCTGTGACAACATGAACCCAAAGAAGGAGGGTAATGTGCTGCACACTATGGGACTTGGCGAGGGGGGCAGTGCTCAGACCCCTACCTACCCCTCGGGTTTTGAGCCTGTCACCCAGCCAGATGATGATTTGGTCATGGCCGAGGGACAGGCAGGGCTGACGCAAGAGGTAGACGCAGGGTCAGGGTTGGCAAAGATCCGGTCATCGCCGGTGCAAGTCGGAAGAACCAATATTGAAACAGAGAAGGAAGCAACAAAAGCAGCTCTGATGGCCGGGACAGAAACTAAGGGGACGAACTCGGGCCAGTGCAAGCAGGCTAAAAAGAAGCATGGGGGAAATCCTAAGATCGGATCCTTGGAGATCGCAAAGGTCAACACTTCAGTTCTTGGCAAACGGGGAGATCGCAAACCTGATGGAGACTCGCCAGCAGGGAAGGGACTCATAGTGGGAAACGGGGAGAGCTACAAGAAAAAACATGGTGCTGAAGGGCAAGATGAGGCAGAAGGAGATGGAGATGGGCAGGTGAAGGACACGGCAGCAACCGGGCAAGGGGCTCCCGGGGAACTGACGGACACGTTGGATGGCGTCCGTCAGGAGCCATGAAACTTCTCAGCTGGAACTGCCGGGGATTGCGACAGCCCCGGACAGTTCAAGAGTTGGTGCGCCTCGTAAGCACGCACCTTCCGTCTATTGTTTTCCTTTCAGAAACCAGACATAATAAAGAGAGGGTCAGCAGCCTCAGATGGAGGCCAGGTTTTAAGAATTTCCTGCTGCATGACGGCAAGGGCAAAGGGGCTGGAATAGCTCTGTATTGGGGTGAATCAGTTGAAATAAAAAAATTGTCAGTTGGCCCGCGTTATATTGATGACCCACAAGTGTAGGGGATCTATCATAGTCCTTTCGATAAGTAAGAGTGTCGAACCCAACGAGGAGCAGAAGGAAATGACAAGTGGTTTTCAGCAAGGTATTCTCTGCAAGCACTGAAATTATCGGTAACAGATAGTTTGGTGATAAGGCAAATCGTAACGAGTAACAAGTAATAAAAGTAAACAAGGTGCAGCAAGGTGGCCCAATCCTTTTTGTAGCAAAGGACAAGCCTAGACGAACTCTTATATAAAGCAAAGTGCTCCCGAGGACACATGGGAATTGTTGTCAAGTTAGTTTTCATCATGCTCGTATGATTCACGTTCGTTACTTTGATAATTTGATATGTGGGTGGACCAGTGCTTGGGTGCTGCCCTTCCTTGGACAAGCCTCCCACTTATGATTAACCCCTCTCGCAAGCATCCACAACTACGAAAGAAGTATTAAGGTAAACATAACCATAGCATGAAACATATGGATCCAAATTAGCCCCTTACGAAGCAACGCATAAACTAGGGTTTAAGCTTCTGTCACTCTAGCAACCCATCATCTACTTATTACTTCCCAATGCCTTCCTCTAGGCCCAAATAATGGTGAAGTGTCATGTAGTCGACGTTCACATAACACCACTAGAGGAGAGACAACATACATCTCATCAAAATATCGAACGAATACCAAATTCACATGATTACTTATAACAAGACTTCTCCCATGTCCTCAGGAACAAACGTAACTACTCACAAAGCATAATCATAATCAAGATCAGAGGAGTATTAATTATCATTAAGGATCTTAAAATATAATCTTCCACCGGATAAACCAACTAGCATCAACTACAAGGAGTAATCAACACTACTAGCAACCCACAGGTACCAATCTGAGGTTTTGGGACCAAGATCGAATACAAGAGATGAACTAGGGTTTGAGAGGAGATGGTGCTGGTGAAGATGTTGATGGAGATTGACCCTCCCTCGATGAGAGGATCGATGGTGATGATGATGGTGATGCTTTCCCCCTCCTGGAGGGATGTTTCCCCGGCAGAACAGCTCCGCCAGAGCCCTAGATTGGTTCAACCCAGGTTCCGCCTCGAGACGGCGGCGCTTCGTCCCGAAAGCTTCCTTCTGATTTTTTTCTAGGGTAAAAGACACCATATAGCCAAAGATGGGCACCGGAGGCCTGCCAGGGGGCCCACAAGGTTGGGGGGCGCGCCCAGGGGGTAGGGCGCGCCCTCCACCCTTGTGGCTGGCTGGTGGCCCCCCTCTGGATCTTTCTTCGCCCAATATTTTTTATATATTCCAAAAACATGCTCCGTGAAGTTTCAGGACTTTTGGAGTTGTGCAGAATAGGTCTCTAATATTTGCTCCTTTTCCAGTCCAGAATTCCAGCTGTCGGCATTCTCCCTCTTCATGTAAACCTTGTAAAATAAGAGAGAAAAGGCATAAGTATTGTGCCATAATGTGTAATAACAGCCCATAATGCAATAAATATTGATATAAAAGCATGATGCAAAATGGACGTATCAACTCCCCCAAGCTTAGACCTCGCTTGTCCTCAAGCGAAAGCCGATATCGAAAAATATGTCCACATGTTTAGAGATAGAGGTGTCGATAAAATAAAATACGGACATGAGGGCATCATGATCATCTTTAGAACAGCAACATATATTTTTATATAGATTCTTATGATAAAGTAACAATTCGTTCACAAAGTAGAGTATGAATCAGAAACTTCATTGAAAACTAACAAACTATAATCTCAGTCATTGGAGCAATTGCAATTTATCATAACATCGGAAAGAGTCAAATAAAGAGCTTTTCAGCAAGTCCACATACTCAACTATCATTTAATCTTTCACAATTGCTAACACTCACGTGATACTTATGGGTTCAAAGGTTCAATCGGACACAGAGAAAGATAGGGGCTTATAGTTTCGCCTCCCAACTCTTTACCTCAAGGGTAATGTCAACAATAATACTTTATGAAAACCTACATCCGAGTGGATATATATATCTGGATCTTTCTCCAACACATAGTGCCTGCCAAAAGGAAAAAGTGTAAAAAGAAAAGGTGAAGATCACCATGACTCTTGTATAAAAGTAAAAGATAGGCCCTTCGCAGAGGGAAGCAGAGGTTGTCATGCGCTTTTATGGTTGGATGCACAAAATCTTAATGTAAAAGAACGTCACTTTATATTGCCGCTTGTGATAAAGACCTTTATTATGCAGTCCGTCGCTTATATTTCTTCTATATCACAAGTTCGTATAAAGCTTATTTTCTTCACACTAATAGATCACGCATATTTAGAGAGCAATTTTTATTGCTTGCACCGATGAAAACTTACTTGAAGGATCTTACTCAATCCATAGGTAGGTATGGTGGACTCTCATGGCAAAACTGGGTTTAGGGATGTTTGGAAGCACAAGTAGTATCTCTACTTGGTGCAAAGAATTTTGGCTAGCATGATAGGGAAAGGCAAGCTCAACATGTTGCAGGATTCAAGACAATATAACTTCTATTCGGATATAAGAAAACATAACCTATTATGTTGTCTTCCTTGTCCAACTTCAACTTTTTAGCATGTCATATTTTAATGAGTGCTCACAATTATAATAGATGTCCAAAATAGTATATTTATATGTGAAACCTCTCTTTCTTTATTACTTCCTATTAATTGCAACAATGACCAAAACTATGTTTGTCAACTCTCAACAACTTTTATTCATCATACTCTTTATATGTAAAGTCATTACTCTCATTAAAATCAATATATGATCTTTTTATTTCTTTTTATTCTTTCTTTTATTTAGTTCCCTCAAGATCATAGCAAGAAAGCAAAGCCCTTTACTCAAAACTACTCTTTGTTATATAACTCGAGGACTTCATTACATGGATAGAGATCGACGCGAAACTCAAAGCTAGATCATACTAAAAACTTTATTCTACTAGATCAAGATATAACCAAAAGGATCGAACTAAGAAAAACGATAAAGATAAAGATGTGATGGTGATACGATACCAGGGCACTCCCCCAAGCTTGGCAGTTGCCAAGGGGAGTGCCCATACCCATGTATTTATGTCTCTTTCTTCGGAGGTGGTGATGATGGAGTTGTTGATGATGCAGGCTTCTTCCTCAGCTTGCGCTTGAGGATAGAATTTTCCTCCCTTAAGTCATCGATCTCCTGCTCAAGCCTTAATATCTTTTTACATAGTTCCTGTTTGTTTTCCTGCAAGAGACGAAAAGGGATAAACACGATCTTAGGTATCTTTGCTTTATTAGGAAGACTTGACTTTTTGAACTCCACGTGCATGTCCCCAGGTTGAGGTAGTGGGACTTCCTCTTCATTGGAACTTGTCTCTTCTTTTCCTTTCCGGTCATAGTCCTCTTCTTCCTCCGTGGTCCAACCATAATGCTCTACATCCCCATAGACCTTAGGGTCTACAATGAAATCAGCTACATAGCTCTCTCCCTCCGAATCTTGGGACGACATCTTACTCCAAATCTCAAAACAAAAACAAAGGATTTTGTCGTGGTATGGTGGTCAAAAACTTCGGGAGATTATATAATGAATTTTTACCGACTATAAGAAGTATTGTGCAAGAAAACGGGGTCCGGAGGGCACACAAGGTGGCCACAAGGTCGGGGGGCGTGCCCTCCACCCTTGTGGTTGCCTCGTGTCTCCTTCGGGCTACTTTTAATTTTCCTAATTTTTTAAATATTCCAAAACGGAGAAAATTTATCATTGGAAACGTTTTGGAGTCGGTTTACTTACCGTACCACATACCTATTCCTTTTCGGAGTCTGAAACGTTCTGGAAAGTGTCTCTTATGTACTCCTCCGGTGTTACGATATTAATTATATTGGTCTCAACATTTATGGGAGTACCTGAGATATAATGTTTGATTCTTTGACCGTTTACCACCTTCGGATTTGTGCCTTCGGCGTTGTTGATTTTTATGGCACCAGAACGATAGACCTCCTCGATAATGTAAGGGCCTTCCCATTTAGAGAGAAGCTTTCCTGCAAAAAATCTTAAACGAGAGTTGTATAGCAAAACATGATCACCTACATTAAACTCACGCTTTTGTATCCTTTTGTCATGCTATCTTTTAACTTTTTCTTTAAACAACTTAGCATTCTCATAGGCTTGGGTTCTCCATTCATCAAGTGAGCTAATGTCAAATAACCTCTTCTCACCGGCAAGTTTGAAATCATAATTGAGCTCTTTAATAGCCCAATATGCCTTATGTTCTAGCTCAAGAGGTAAGTGACATGCTTTTCCATAAACCATTTTATATGGAGACATACCCATAGGATTCTTATAAGCAGTTCTATAAGCCCACAAAGCATCATCAAGTTTCTTAGACCAATTCTTTCTAGATCTATTAACAGTCTTTTGCAAAATCAATTTGATCTCTCTGTTGCTCAATTCTACTTGACCACTAAACCGAGGATGATAAGGAGATGCAATTCTATGGTTAACATCATACTTAGCAAGCATTTTATGAAAAGCACCATGAATAAAATGTGAACCACCATCAGTCATTAAATATCTAGGGACTCCAAACCTCAGAAAAATAACTTATTTAAGCATCTTAATAGAAGTGTTATGATCAGCACTACTAGTTGGAATAGCTTCTACCCACTTAGTAACGTAATCAACAACAACTAAAATATGTGTATACCCATTAGAGGAAGGAAAAGGTCCCATATAATCAAAGCCCCAAACATCAAATGGTTCAATAACAAGTGAATAATTCATAGGCATTTCCTGACGTCTACTAATATTACCAATTCTCTGGCATTCATCACATGACAAGAAAAACTTACGAGCATCCTTAAAGAGAGTGGGCCAATAGAAACTGGATTGCAATACCTTGTGTGCAGTTCTATCTCCAGTGTGGTGTCCTCCGTAAGACTCGGAGTGGCACTTGCGTAGGATCTGTTCCTGTTCATGCTTAGGTACACAACGTCTAATAAAACCATCTACTCCTTCTTTATAAAAGTGTGGATCATCCCAAAAGTAATGTCTTAAGTCATAGAAAAACTTTTTCTTTTGTTGGTATGTGAAACTAGGTGGTATAAATTTAGCAACAATATAATTAGCATACCATGGAGCATTACGAGAAGCATTTATGACATTTAATTATTCATCAGGAAAGCTATCATCAATAGGCAGTGGGTCATCAAGAACATTTTCTAACCTAGACAAGTTGTCTGCAACGGGGTTCTCAGCTCCCTTTCTATCAATAATATGCAAATCAAATTCTTGTAGCAAGAGAACCCATCTAATAAGTCTAGGTTTAGCATCTTTCTTTTCCATAAGGTATTTAATAGCAGCATGATCAGTGTGAGCAGTTACTTTGGAATCAACAATATAAGGTCTGAACTTATCGCATGCAAATACAACTGCTAAAAATTCTTTTTCAGTGGTAGCATAATTTCTCTGGGCACTGTCTAGAGTTTTACTAGCATACTGGATAACATTTAATTTCTTATCAACTCTTTGTCCTAGAACAGCACCAACAGCATAATCACTAGCATCACACATAATTTCAAAAGGTAAGTTCCAATCAGGTGGCTGAACAATAAGTGCAGAAATCAAGGCTTTCTTAAGTATTTCAAATGCTTCTACACAATCATCATCAAAAACAAAAGGAATATCTTTTTGTAAGAGATTAGTGAGAGGCCTAGAAATTTTAGAGAAGTCTTTAATAAACCTTCGATAGAAACCAGCATGACCAAGGAAACTTCTTATACCTTTGATATCTTTAGGACACGGCATCTTTTCAATAGCGTCTACTTTAGCTTTATCAACTTCAATACCTCTTTCAGAAATTTTATGTCCCAAGACAATACCTTCATTAACCATAAAGTGGCACTTCTCCCAATTCAAGACAAGATTAGTTTCTTCACATCTCTGCAAGACTTGATCAAGGTTGCTTAAGCAATCATCAAAAGAAGTTCCGTAAACGGAGAAATCATCCATGAAAACCTCAACAATCTTTTCACAAAAATCAGAGAATATAGCCATCATACATCTTTGAAAGGTAGCAGGTGCATTGCATAAACCAAAAGGCATACGTCTATAAGCAAAGGTACCGAAAGGGCAAGTAAAAGTGGTTTTCTCTTGATCTTCTTTTGACACAGGTATTTGAGAGAAACCAGAATAACCATCTAGAAAGCAAAAATGAGTATGTTTGGATAGTCTTTCTAGCATTTGATCAATAAAAGGTAGAGGGTAATGATCTTTTCTAGTAGCTTTATTCAATTTGCGGAAATCAATTACCATTCTATAACCTGTAACAATTCTTTGAGGGATCAATTCATTCTTATCATTTGGAACAACAGTAATACCTCCCTTCTTTGGGACACAATGAACATGACTTACCATTGACTATCAGCAATAGGATAAATTATACCTGCCTCCAGGAGCTTTAGTATTTCATTTCTTACCACTTCTTTCATCTTAGGATTTAACCGTCGTTGATGATCAACAACTAGTTTAGCATCTTTCTCCAATTTAATTTTGTGCTGACATAGAGTGGGACTAATGCCCTTAAGATCATCAAGAGTATATCCAATAGCGGCATGGTGCTTCTTCAGAGTTTTCAATAATTTCTTTTCTTCATGTTCTGAAAGGTTAGCACTAATAATAACAGGATATATCTTCTCTTCATCAAGATAAGCATATTTCAGAGTATCAGGTAATTGTTTAAGCTCAAACACGGGATCACCCTTAGGTGGAGGAGGATCTCCAAGGATTTCAACAGGCAAATTGTGTTTCAAAATAGGTCCCTGATTAAAGAATACTTCATCTATTTCCCTTCTTTCATTCATAAACATATCATTTTCATGGTCTAGCCAATATTGTTCTAAAGGATCATTAGGTGGCACGGCAATAGAAGCAAGACCAATAATTTCATCTTTACTAGGCAATTATTTATCATGGGGTTGTCTACGAAATTTAGAGAAATTAAAATCATGAGACATATCCCCCAAACCAACAGTAACAATATCTTTCTCGCAGTCTATCTTAGCATTAACAGTATTCAAGAAGGGTCTACCAAATATAATGGGACAAAAATTATCTTGTGGGGAACCAAGAACAAGAAAATCAGTAGGGTATTTAATTTTCCCACACAAGACTTCAACATCTCTAACAATCCCAATTGGTGATATAGTATCCCTATTAGCAAGCTTAATAGTAACATTAATATCTTCTATCTCAGCAGGTGCAATATCATTCATAATTTCTTTATATAAGGTATAAGGGATTGCACTCACACTAGCACCCACATCACATAAGCCGTGATAACAATGATCTCCTATCTTAACAGAAACAACAGGCATGCCAACAACAGGTGTATGTTTGTCTTTAGTATCAGGTTTAGCAATCCTAGCAGCTTCATCACAGAAATAAATAACACGCCCATCAATATTATCAACCAAGAGATCTTTAACCATAGCAATACTAGGTTCAACCTTAATTTTTTCAGAGGGTGTATATGTTTTAGTATTACTTTTACGAACCACAGTTGAAGCTTTAGCATGATCCTTTATTCTAACAGGGAATGGTGGCTTCTCAATATAAGCAGTGGGAACAATAGGATCAACATTATAAATAATAGTTTCTTCTTCAACTTTAATAGGTTCTACTACTTTAACTTCAATGGGAGGATGATATTTAAACCACTTATCCTTAGGGAGGTCAACATGAGTAGCAAAGGATTCATAGAAAGAAGCTACTATCTCAGAGTCAAGTCCATATTTAGTGCTAAAATCATGAAAAGCATCGGTATCCATAAAAGATTTAACACAATCAAACTTAAGGTTTATACCTGACTCTTTACCTTCGTCGAGGTCCCAATCTTCGGAGTTGTGTTTAATTCTTTCCAATAAATCTCATTTGAATTCAATATCCTTCTTCATATAGGAGCCAGCACAAGAAGTATCGAGCATGGATCGATCATTATGAGAAAGCCGAGCATAAATTTTTTGAATAATAATTTCTCTTGAGAGCTCATGATTGGGGCATGAATATAACATTGACTTAAGCCTTACCCAAGCTTGAGCGATACTTTCTCCTTCACGAGGCCAAAAATTGTAAATATAATTCCGATCACGATGAACCAGATGCATAGGATAAAACTTCTGATGAAATTCCAATTTCAATCGGTTGTAGTTCTATGATCCAATATCATCCAATAGCCTATACCATGTCAATGCCTTCTCCTTCAAAGATAAAGGGGAGACCTACTTCTTGACATCATCCTCGGGCAAACCTGCAAGCTTAAATAATCCACAAACTTCATCCACATAGATTAGATGCATGTCAGGATGTAGTGTTCCATCTCCTGTGTAAGGATGAGCTAGCAGTTTCTCTATCATACCCAAAGGAATTTCATAATAAATATTTTCAGTAGGTGCAGTAGGTTGAGGAGCAACTAATTGTGGTTCCGGTCGAGGTGAAGATACCCCGAACAAACCCCTCAAAGGATTATCTTCCATAGTAACAAGTGACAGTAAATTTCAGCACACTATATAAATGTTTCCTTACCAAATTCCACTTACCAAAGGCGCTTCACTCCCCGACAATGGCGCCAGAAAAGAGTCTTGATGACCCACAAGTGTAGGGGATCTATCGTAGTCCTTTCGATAAGTAAGAGTGTCGAACCCAACAAGGAGCAGAAGGAAATGACAAGTGGTTTTCAGCAAGGTATTCTCTGCAAGCACTGAAATTATCGGTAACAGATAGTTTGGTGATAAGGCAAATCGTAACTAGTAACAAGTAATAAAAGTAAACAAGGTGCAGGAAGGTGGCCCAATCCTTTTTGTAGCAAAGGACAAGCCTGGACAAACTCTTATATAAAGCAAAGTGGTCCCGAGGACAAATGGGAATTGTTGTCAAGTTAGTTTTCATTATGCTCGTATGATTCGCGTTCGTTACTTTGATAATTTGATATGTGGGTGGACCGGTGCTTGGGTGATGCCCTTCCTTGGACAAGCCTCCCACTTATGATTAACCCCTCTCGCAAGCATCCGCAACTACGAAAGAAGTATTAAGGTAAACCTAAACATAGCATGAAACATATGGATCCAAATCAGCCCCTTACGAAGCAACGCATAAACTAGGGTTTAAGCTTCTGTCACTCTAGCAACCCATCATCTATGTATTACTTCCCAATGCCTTCCTCTAGGCCCAAATAATGGTGAAGTGTCATGTAGTCGACGTTCACATAACACCACTAGAGGAGAGACAACATACATCTCATCAAAATATCGAACGAATACCAAATTCACATGATTACTTATAACAAGACTTCTCCCATGTCCTCAGGAACAAACGTAACTACTCACAAAGCATAATCATAATCAAGATCAGAGGAGTATTAATTATCATTAAGGATCTTAAAATATAATCTTCCACCGGATAAACCAACTAGCATCAACTACAAGGAGTAATCAACACTACTAGCAACCCACAGGTACCAATCTGAGGTTTTGGGACCAAGATCGAATACAAGAGATGAACTAGGGTTTGAGAGGAGATGGTGCTAGTGAAGATGTTAATGGAGATTAACCCTCCCTCGATGAGAGGATCGATGGTGATGACGATGGCGATGATTTCCCCCTCCCGGAGGGATGTGTTCCCGGTAGAACAGCTCCGCCGGAGCCCTAGATTGGTTCTGCCCAGTTTCCGCCTCGAGACGGCGACGCTTCGTCCCGAAAGCTTCCTTCTGATTTTTTTTCTAGGGTAAAAGACACCATATAGCCAAAGATGGGCACCGGAGGCCTGCCAGGGGGCCCACAAGGCCGGGGGGCGCGCCCAGGGGGTAGGGCGCGCCCTCCACCCTTGTGGCTGGCTGGTGGCCCCCCTCTGGATCTTTCTTTGCCCAATATTTTTTATATATTCCAAAAACATGCTCCGTGAAGTTTCAGGACTTTTGGAGTTGTGCAGAATAGGTCTCTAATATTTGCTCCTTTTCCAGTCCAGAATTCCAGCTGCCGGCATTCTCCCTTTTCATGTAAACCTTGTAAAATAAGAGAGAAAAGGCATAAGTATTGTGCCATAATGTGTAATAACAACCCATAATGCAATAAATATTGATATAAAAGCATGATGTAAAATGGACGTATCATATATCGATGTGTTAATTCGCAATAATCCAAATGAACCATGGTGGCGGGGAACCTTTGTTTACGGTGAACCGCGAGCACAACATAGGATCCATATGTGGAACCTTTCGAGAAGAATTAAGAATAACTCGAATGCTCCATGGTTGGCAATAGGGGATTTTAATGAAACACTCTGGCAAAGTGAACATTATTCGGCCTCAAGAAGATCGGAGAAACAAATGACAGATTTTAGGGAGGTCTTACAATGGTGCAACCTACATGACCTTGGGTACTGTGGCCCGGGATGGACATACGATAATAAGCAAGAAGGGAGGAAAAACGTGAAGGCAAGACTGGACCAGGGAGTTGCCTCCCCGTGTTAGCAGAACAGATTTCAGAATGCGCAAGTGGAGCATATTTGTTCCACCAGATTAGACCACTTGCCACTGCTTCTCCAATTCGGTAAAAGGATGGAGTACAGAGAAAAGAGAGAGTTCAGATACGAAGCGCTATGGGAATGGGAGGCCTCGTTGCAGGAGGCAATAGCGTCAAGTTGGAACAACACAAAGCCGGCATCGAACCTTCAGGAAATACAAGGAAAGCTGGTCATCATGGAGCAGAGTTTGAAAAGATGGAGTAGTGTAAAGATTGGATCAGTCACCCATCAAATAAATAGTCTTAGGAAGCGTTTGAAGGATTTGCTGTACAGACCGATGTGCGTGGGGAATGATAGAGAAATAAAAAAGGCTACAGAGGAGCTTGATGAGCTATTACTAAGGGAAGAAATCCTTTGGCGCCAGCGGTCTAGGGCCACATATCTTCGGGAAGGGGATAGAAACACAAAGTGGTTCCAGCACCAAGCGACTTGGAGGAGGAAGTAGAACAATATCACAAAGCTGATGAATGAGAAAGGACAGTGGATCGAGAGGAAGGATGACCTTCACAAAATGTCAACTAACTTCTTCAAGTCGCTCTTTACAGAAGATAAGAACGTAAACCCAAAGGAAGTACTAGGCCTGTTCAATAGGATTGTGAGCGAGGGGATGAATGAAGAGCTAGAAAAGGAGTTCACTTAGAAAGAAATCAGTGATGCACTATTCTAGATAGGCCCCCTAAAAGCCCCGGGACCGGATGGCTTTCATGCCATATTCTATCAAAGGAATTGGGGTGTCCTAAAGGAGGAGGTGGTGACCTCGGTCAAAAGATTTTTTGAGCACTGTATGATGCCTGAAGGTTTGAATGATACTACCATAGTGCTAATTCCAAAAGGAAATAACCCCAAAAGCTTGAAGGACTACAGGCCGATTAGTTTGTGTAATGTTATTTACAAGGTGATTTCCAAATGCCTTGTAAATAGATTGCGCCCTCTATTGGATGAGCTGATCTTGGAAACCCAAAGCGCTTTTATCCCGGGGCGGATGATAACGGACAATGCCTTTATAGCCTTCGAGTGCTTCCACAAAATAAGCCACAGCAAATACCAGCAGAATACACACTGTGCTTACAAACTAGACCTTGCGAAGGCATACGACCGAGTGGACTGGAATTTCCTTGAGGGTGCTTTGGTCAGGTATGGATTGAGCAAGAAATGGATTTCATGTATCATGACTTGCGTCCGGTCGGTCAGTTACACAGTAAAGTTCAATGGTGAATTGTTGGAGAGTTTCAAGCCATCGCGTGGGTTGAGGCAAGGAGATCCGCTTAGCCCGTACCTATTTTTGTTCGTGGCAGAAGGGCTATCGCGGCTGTTGCAGAAAGAGACGGAGGAAGGAAATATTACACCGATCAATGTCGCACGGGGGAGTCCAGGGATATCAAATTTGCTCTTCGCAGATGATAGCTTATTATTCTTTAAAGCTTCGGTTGAGCAAGCATTGGTGGTCCGAAACGTGTTAAACACTTTCCAGGAAAGCACATGCCAGCTCCTAAGAGCAAACAAATGCTCCCTACTGTTTAGTGAGAAGTGCCCGAGAAATACGCAGACTGATATCAAGAATATCTTGGAGGTGGAATCCTCTTTGTTTGAAAGTAAATATCTCAGGCTACCGGCACCAGAAGGCAGAATGAAGGATGAAAACTTCCATCCCATCATGGAAAGATTCACGAAGAGGTGCAGCAATTGGAATGGTAGATACATGTCCTTTGCCGCGAAAGAAGTGCATGTTAAATGAAACGTGCAAGCATTGCCAACATTTACCATGGGAGTGTTCAAAATGTCGGCTGGGTTTTGCGAGAAGTATGAGAGAATGATAAGGGAATTCTGGTGGGGCGAGGAGGAGGGCCAAAGAAAGGTTCACTGGATGGCATGGGACAAAATGACGAAGCAGAAGAGGGGAGGTGGTATTGGGTTGAGAGATATGCATATGTTCAACCAAGCTCTGCTGGCAAGACAGGGGTGGAGACTGATCCAAAAACCAGAGAGTCTTTGTGCAAGAGTGCTCAAATCGAAATATTACCCCAACAGAGATCTGTTGGACACAGTGTTTGCATCGGACACCTCGCAATCGTGGAGAGGAATCGAATTTGGCCTGGAATTACTAAAGAAAGGTCTAATATGGCGTGTAGGAAATGAGAGAAGCATCCAAGTTCAGAGAGATCAATGGATACCTAGACAAACAGGGCTGAGAGTAGCCAATTTCACTTGTAGGTCTCGCATCAGATGGGTGAACCAGCTCATAGACACAGCCTCAAAGAGTTGGAATGAGGAGCTCATTCGGAGAATCTTTAGTCATTTTGATGCGGAGGAGATCCTTAATATTATGCTACCGCAGAGAGAGGTAGCCGATTGTGTCGCTTGGCACTATGAAAAATCTGGCATGTTCACGGTGAAGAGCGCATATAGGCTTGCAATGGCATAGAAGGGGATCGGA
This sequence comes from Thinopyrum elongatum, assembly GCA_011799875.1. NCBI lineage: Eukaryota > Viridiplantae > Streptophyta > Magnoliopsida > Poales > Poaceae > Thinopyrum > Thinopyrum elongatum. Next base: position 314,619,183 of record CM022301.1, read on the forward strand.
GCACAAACTTCAAGCTCAACTGCAGGCATTGACGACCGGAGTAGCTGGGATCTGATTTGGAAAGCGGCAATACCAGAGAAAGTAAAAAATATTTGCATGGAGAGTGGCCACTTATACCCTAGCAACTAAGGTGAACAAATGCAAACGTACTCTGGAGAATGATAATACATGTACAATTTGCGGTCATTCAGATGAAACTGAATACCATGCAGTGGTAGCATGTATGAAAAGCAGAGCCCTCAGACATGAGATGAAGAAACACTGGAACTTACCAAAGGAACAAGCGTTTTGGCACACGGGCGTGGACTGGCTCCAAGCGCTTCTGAACCGATGTGATGCTGACACTCGAAACAAGATACTCCTGCTCCTGTGGCGTGCTTGGCATCTCCGGGAGAACATAGTGCACGGCGATGGGAAAGAACATGTAATGAGTTCAGTATCCTTCCTATTTAAATATGAGCAGGAAACCAGAATGGCAGCAGACAAAAATAACCCTCTGGAACCCACCTGTGGACAGAATCTGTACGGGGATCGGAGAATACAGGCGCCAGTAGCAGTTGAGACAAGGTGGATACCGCCGCCGTCTGGCGTGGCCAAACTGAACACAAACGCGGCTTTCGAAGTACAGTCAGGCGTGAGTGCATGCGGAGCCATAGCCAGGAACGACCAGGGTGTGGTATTCATGTCAATGGGCTGCGACCTGAATCAATGTGGGTCAGTTGATGAGGCTGAATGTCTAGCCTTATTACATGGCCTACGGGAATTCGGAAAGCTCTACAACGGGCCAATCCAGGTTGAGGTAGACTGTCAATCGGTAGCGAATGCGTTGTCCCCAAGTGCCACGAACAAAACAGGCCTCTTTCCACCCCAAGTGCCACGAACAAAACAAGACTCTTTCCACTCATTGCGGACATCAACGCTGCCCTGTCAGGATTCAGATCCTTTGTGGTTAGGTGGATTAGCAGGGACGAGAACAAAGCTGCCCACTGTCTGGCCTCAAGAGTGAAGTACCATGGAGATTTTCGTCACCTTGGCTCCGCTCCGAGCGAGGTGCAAGAAATTTTGTCCAACGATTGTAGCTGAGAGTTCAACCCTTGTAGGGTATCCTCAAAAAAAAAAATACTTGTGCCCATAAGTTTAGCCAACCCCTGGTTAAAACAACTCAACCAATGCAGGGGTGTACGTGCAAAATCTCCTTCCATATAGTAGCAGCAAACGGCGGCGTATTAACTCAGTGTCCTTTCATGCCTTCCGTAACAGCACACACCGTGCGAGACCAGCGGAACCGTGGCGCACGCCCCACCCACGTCTGAGGTTCACGGGCCACACGGCGTGCACACGGCGCCTCCTCCGCAGAGTATCCCTCAGCATCCCAGGTTTCTGAACTGTGTACCGGGGATCCTTTCCAGACGCCGCACGCCTCCTTTCGCCTCACCAAATATAGGGTTCGACTCCGGGCGAAAGTTAACCCAAAAGGTACTTGTCCGGTGCGGTGCACTGTTTAGGCCCAAACGTGTAAAGGGGTAGTAGTAGAATGGGCTCCGGGTTTGGCCCACAGGCCTTGAATGCATGGGCATGGCCCAGCTGGGCTGGCAGTCTCTCTCCTCTAAAAAGTGGGAAACTGGGTTAGCAGTACACCTAGCGCCACACTAGCTAAAAAAAAAGAACCCCTAAAAAAAAAACTAAAAAAAAAAAGAAAACGCCACACGGTTTCTAAGTGCCAAGACATACTGCTAAGCTAAGACTGAAGTTTAGTTTAGTCAGTAACATAGACAACTTATATATGAGCTGTAACTACATAGATAAAATTAGTGGACAAGTTGGAGGAACTGTCAAAAAGAATGGTGGACAGACAAACGGTGTGACTAATCTAATCTAACAAAGTCGTATTAAAGTTCATAAGCGCCTTTCGTCGCCGAGTTTCTTTGTCTTTGAAAGGTTCAGAAGAATCAAACCGATAGAGTCTACCACCAAGTTGCTTGCTGAATATGAAGGGCTCGGCTGATAGCTGTCATTAACATTCCAGAGAGCAAAACCACCGCACAAGTCAGAGTTCCCTGTGGCTATGCCATGTCCGACTGAGATTCTGAGATCCCTGTGACGTACCAGTTACACAATATTTACATGCACACTCCACGGACCTCATTAACTAGTAGTGTGGACATGTGCTTGCTAAATATAATCAGTCTCACTGACTGGTGACCAGTTCTTCGTCTTAGCTCGCCATAAGCTGGCCAAGTTTAGTCGCTGAGCTGGGAGATACCCACCGGCAATGGCTAGATATCCTGTGATAAGTAAGTAAACCTATAAAATTTGGACACGAGGGATGGATTTCTTGCCCATGATGCGTGCAGGATATTCCATACCAGAATCGCTCCCATGGAACGGCTCCAAGATACGTCTCTGGTTGTGTTGAATTAGATGCATACTAGGATAAGTTTGGCAAGCAGGAAATATCAGTACAATTGGATTTTCCTTCCCGGTTTCCACCTTATTCGGCTAGTTTTTGTCGCAATGTCAATCAAAGTTTTCTTTGCAAGTATCATGATTGATTAAAGTTCTTTACAAGTATCCTGATATGCGCCAACATTTAATTATTGCTCCTTGTTTTGTTTTACAGTACTAGTCAATGTGTAGGTGCAATGCATGTTAATTTGGAAGTATATTAAGTGCATGCGGATATTAAATAGTATATTATTTGCGTGTTATTATGTGATTAGCACTATATTTGGCATGAAATTAACTGCACGCTAAACGTGTTGAGCGCTCGACATTGAAGCAGTCTAGGTTGTTGGATTGACATGATTTGATGGCCGAAATTAATTGGATCTGCCCCTTTGGGTCTTTTTATATTGGTATAGATATATCCAATCATTTTCGGTTTTTTTGTTTGTAATGGCTCATGGTCCAGCGTGTTGAGTATATGTGTTGTGCATATTGTGTATTGGGCCCATCTTCTAGTTTCCTTGTATAGTTGAGGTCGTGGTCCACCGTTGTACATCATATATACGTGCGATTGCACCTGAGTAATATATCGTGCAATTCCATCATCATACATGGTATCAGTTTTTTTAGGTTACAACCCTCGCTTCCGCTCCGCCGCCGCCGCGCGCCTCCTCTGCGCCGCCGCCGCCGCCGCCGCCGCGCCGCGCCCTCTCGTCGCGACCGCCGCCGCTGCTCCCTCCTCCCCGCCGCCACGCTATCCCTTACCGCTGCTCCTCGCCGCCACCGCCTTCTGCCGTCGCCGTGAACCCCTGCAGCCGCCTAACCCTAACGCCACCGCAACCCAACCCCAAGCCGCCGCTGCACCTCTCCCTGCCGCCGCCGCTTTCATCTACCCTCGCCGCCGCCGCTTCCCTTAGCCGCCGTCGCGACCAAACCCTAGCCCTAGCCGCACCACCACGCCACCGCCATGTCCTCTGTCGCCTCGTCCGGCTCCTCCAACCCCTCCAACCCGTTCGCCGACGCCAACCCTCCCGACGCTGCTGACATCCGCAACCTCAACATCTACGAGCGGGTTCCGGTTCGTCTCTCTCAGACGGACTCCTCCTACTACGCGTGGAAGATGTACTTCTCCCTCGTGTTCCGGGAGTACAACCTCCGTCGACTCCAGCCTCGTGCCTGCGTACCATGAGTGGTCCACCATCAACGCCACGCTCATCCGGTGGTTCTTCCTCGCCATCTCGCTGAACCTGTTTCAGACTAGGGATGGCAGTGGGTACCCATTACCCGCATACCCGGCGGGTAAAAACTCTATTAGGGCAAGGGTATGGGATAAAAGATTACCCATGAATATATAAATAGAAAAATATTAAACCCATCGGGTATAGTGGGTACGGGTATGGGATATTATAACCCATACCCGTGTACCCATAGACCCATATAAAATATGTTAAGTGGGCCCTCACTATTTATTAATTTAATTTATTTCGCACAAAATGAGTCTGATCCCGTAGCCATTGACTACATGAGTAGCCCACGTTGGCACTAGGTACATGGTAACATGGAAAGGAAACATGTAATGGCAGAACGAATCCCATAAATCTCTCCTGCTCTCCTAGATTAACGTGATTAGGTGACGGTGAATAATGGCTACCTGATCACATCCCATATTTAGATGGATATCCTCCTCATCTCCTCGTCTCATCTCGTCTCCTCACCACCTCGTCCATCGCTAGTCGCCGCCGCCAACACCTCCAGCTGCTCACTGCCTCGCCGTTGCTAGCGCCTCCAGTCACTCGGACGCCATGGACCTTGCGGATAAGGACCACAGCTTGCGTGAGGATGGCGACCGGGAGTAGCAGATGCAGCTCACACTCATGCGGATTTAGTCAGAGGAAGGCGACCACCACGGCTCCACCACGTCCAGGAGCATGGCACGACAACCCCGATCTCGTCGATGGATGGAACATTGATCTTGTAGTTTTTTTATATGGATGAGGTGATGCATTCGTGCATATAAGCATTGATTTCTGCTTATACATGATGTATACAGTATATAGCTATTGTGATGAATATGTTTTTTTCTATATACAGAAGATATTCGATATGTAGAGATGTTATATAAGTACAAGATTTCAGTACGTAGTGTATTATGTATATATGAGCATCGTCATTTCAGTGCTCATTAAGAATCAAGTATTATATTTAGTACACTATATATATGAATTTGATGTCTATTTTGTTATTTATGCTTCTTTTGCAGTAGTACAAGCTCAGTAGCCAAGAACATGTTCCTTGTGAATATGCCAATGATAAATCTGCCCCAATGGATGAAGATAGAGATCATGTCGTTCTTTCCGATGATTAAGATGTACAGGAGGGGGTGGAAGAGGTCAACGAAGTACGCAAATAGTAGATAGTTTCTTAAGTTTAGCTAGAAATGAAACGAAAGAGGTCAATGATATCTTGTTGATTATGACTACTTGTTGCTCAAGTTGATGTGTGCACATGGGTATTTTTACCCGTGGGTACCCATTTACCCTGTCGGGTGATGGGTATGGGGAAAAATTGTACCCGTTGACGGGTATGAGTACGGGTAATGGGTAAGCTCAAGGAGGATGGGTAAGGGTATGGGGTAACTCTACCCGTACCCAAACCCGGCGGGTGCCATCCCTATTTCAGACGGTCGTGTAAGACGGTGATGACGCCCACGCCTTGTGGACCAAGCTAAATGGGCTCTTCACCGACAATCTCTTCAACGTCGCGTTTTTTTGCAGCAAGAGTTCTTTGGATGCCACCAAGACAACTCCTCCGTCGAAGACTACTGTCGCCGTCTCAAGACTCTCGCTGACGAGCTCCGCGATATTGGTGCGACGATTGACGATGATCTCCTCCTCAGCACGCTCACCGCCGGCCTCAATGAGGACTTCGGCAACGCCACGACGAACCTCACCCTCATCCTCGAGCCCTCCTTCGCCAAGTTCGTTGCTTACCTCCGGCTGGAGGAGCGTTGGATGAAGCAGGTCAAGGCGCGGGCCATCCACACCGCCCTCGCTGCCGGCACCACCCACGGCGGGCCACCGCCACCACCCGCCGCCCCGGCAGCCCCTCCACAGCAGCGCCACCCGGCGCCCTACCAGCCGCAGCAGCAGCCGCCGCAGCAGCCCTTGCCGTCGCCTCCGTATGGGGCGCCCGCCCCTCCCGCGCCACCTGCCGATCGGCGCCGCGGAGGACGACGCGACGGCCGGCGCGGTGGCCAGCCACAGCCGCAGGCCGCGGGGCCTCCTCGACAGCAGCAGCAGCCCAAGGCGCCTCCTCCGTGGGCCGGCGGGTACAACCCGTGGACCGGCGTCGTCCATGCATACACCATGCCGGTCCCACGGGCACCGGCGCCGACCCTTCCCGTGCCGCGCCCTCCGGCGCATTAGGCGTACTACGCGGCTCCGCAGTCCTATGGAGGGTACCCGCCGCCTCCGCTGAGTGTCGGCTCCGGCTTCCCGATGGCGTCTCTGTCACCTTCGCCGGCGCTACCTCCGGCGCTGCCACCGGCACCTTGGGACCCGACGCTTCTCGCCGCGCTGCACACCGCCCCTACGCCGAACAACTACACTGGCGGCGGTGATTGGTACATGGACACCGGGGCCACTGCTCACATGTTTGCTCATCCTGGTAATCTTGCCTCTTTCACTCCCGTCACCACCGCCCACCGCTTCATTGTCGGTGACGGTTCCACCCTCCCTATTACACACGTCGGGCACACTTCATTTCCTTCTAATTCCATGCCTTTATCTTTGTCTAACATACTTGTGTCACCTCATCTTATTAAGAACCTTATTTCCGTTCGTTGTTTCACTCGTGAAAATCCTGTTACTGTTGAATTTGACGAGCTTGGTTTTTGTGTCAAGGACGCTCGAACCAGGATGGTACTTCACCGATGTGACAGCCCCGATGAGCTCTATCCGGTGCATCCGCCTTCCTCCACCACCACCGCACCAGTCGCCCTCTCCGCTGGCGTTGATCTCTGGCACGCTTGTCTGGGTCATCCCAACCCCGTCACCCTTCGTCATATTCTTAGGAGTTTCAGTTTTAATTGTAATAAGATCGAGGATCACACTTGTCATGCTTGTCGTGTCGGCAAACACGTTCGTCTTCCGTTTAATAACTCCACCACCATTGCTTCTTTCCTTTTCAGTTGATTCATAGCGATGTGTGGACCTCTCCAGTTCCTAGTAATTCGGGCTATTTATATTATCTGGTTATCCTTGATGATTACTCTCATTATGTGTAGACTTTTCCTTTGCGACGAAAGTCGGATGCACTTTCCACCCTGACGGCTTTTTACTCCTATGTCAGCACCCAGTTTGGGTGTCCCATTCTTGCTTTTCAGACTGACAATGGAAAAGAGTTCGACAATCTTGCTTTCCGCACTTTTTTGTCGCACCATGGCACCATTTTCTGTCTCACATGCCCGTATAATTCACAGCAGAACGGTCGAGCCGAACGCGTCCTTCACACTCTGAATGACTGCGTTCGCACGCTCCTGTTTCATGCTAACATGGCGCCTCGCTTCTGGCCGGACGCACTTGCTACCGCATCACTACTCCTTAACCTCCGGCCCTGTCGCCCGCGGTGGAACTACGCACCTCACCACCTCCTCTTTGGTACGCCACCTTCTTATGATGGTCTGCGTATCTTTGGGTGTCTCTGTTATCCTAGCACTGCCGACACTTCTCCTCATAAACTTGCACCACGTTCTGTTGCATGCATCTTCATCAGCTACCCTTCCAACTCCAAGGGCTATCGGTGCTACGATCCCATCTCCCACCGCGTGTTCACCTCCCAGCATATTTACTTTGATGAGCATGTGTTTCTGTTTCAGCAGGTACCACCGGGTGTCCCTCCCGCCGCTGATGATGTGGGACCCTCGGTGTCTTGCCCGGGGTGCTCGCGCGCCGCCCTCGGCCCGTCCCCTGGCTTTGAGGCGCGTCACCCGTCTCCGGCTTCCTCCGGGTCCAGCGCCGGCCCCGCCTCGACGCCGTCTTTCGGCTCGGCGTCCGCCTCGGCGTCTGCCTCGCCGCCGCCCTCCGACGCGGCGGCCCCTGCCGGCCCGATGTTTGAGCCACCCTCCGCCATTCCATCGCCGCCGTCGCCGACCGCGGCCCCGGTGCCCGCGGCGCCCCCTTTGACCGCGGCCTCGTCGGCCAGCGGGTCGGCCCCGCCCGCGAACCGGGCTCCCGCGGCCCCGCCTTCAGCCGCGGCCTCGTCGCCCCCTGGCGCCTCTTCACCGGTGGCTGCGGACTCACCACCCGTGGTTGGCCCGGTCACTCGCGCCCGTACGGGCGTTTTTTGCCCGAGCTCGCGCTATGCTTCAGACGAGTACGTCCACACGACATCCACCTCTACGCCATCGCCTTTGCCGTCCTCCGTTCGAGCCGCTCTTCTTGACCCGCTCTGGATGGCTGCGATGCAAGAGGAGTTTGATGCCTTGCTGCGCAACCGGACGTGGCAGCTTGTTCCCCGTCCCCGGCACGCTAATGTGATTACTGGGAAGTGGGTCTTCAAACACAAGCTCCGTCCCGATGGTACCCTTGACCTCTATAAAGCGCGCTGGGTTGTTCGTGGTTTCCGGCAACGTGCTGGCATCGACTTCACCGACACCTTCGCTCCGGTTGTTAAGACCGGGACGATCCGCACGGTTCTCCACCTTGCGGTCTCCCGTGCCTGGCCAGCGCACCAGATGGACGTCTCCAACGCCTTCCTTCATGGTCACCTCGAGGAGCAGGTCTTCTGCCAGCAGCCCACGGGGTTTGTTGATCCGGCACATCCCGACCACGTGTGTCTGCTCTCGCGGTCCTTGTACGGACTCAAGCAGGCTCCTCGCGCTTGGTACCAGCGCATCGCGGCGTTTCTGCACCAACTCAGGTTTCACTCTACCCGCTCGGATGCATCGTTGTTCGTCTATCACCAGGGCTTCGACACTGCATGCTTGCTCCTTTATGTCGACGACATCATCCTGACGGCATGTACGGCTGGTCTTCTCAGTCAGCTCACTGACCGTCTTCGCGCTGAGTTTACCATCAAGGACTTGGGTCCTTTGCACTACTTCCTCGGTGTTGAGGTGGTGCGTCGTCCGGATGGCTTCTTCCTTCACCAGTGGAAGTACGCTCATGAGCTCCTCGATCGCGCTGGCATGCTTAATTGCACGCCCGCTGCCACGCCTGTTGATACGAAGGCCAAGCTCTCTGCCACGGATGGTTCTCCTGCTTCAGATGCTGCCTTTTACCGGTCTATTGTTGGGGCTCTTCAGTACCTCACTCTTACTCGACCGGAGATCCAGTATGCAGCCCAGCAGGTGTGTCTTCACATGCATGTTCCTCGGGACGTTCATTGGGCCGCTGTCAAGCGGATTCTACGCTATGTTTGTGGCACCATGGACCTCGGCGTCACGCTTCACGCCTCCACCGACACCGTCCTCACCGCCTACTCCGATGTCGACTGGGCTGGCTGCCCCGACACTCGTCGCTCCACCTCGGGCTACTGTGTCTTCCTTGGACCCTCGCTCATCTCGTGGTCGTCCAAGCGGCAGCCTACGGTCTCTCGTTCCAGTGCTGAGGCTGAGTATCGCGCTGTGGCCAACGTCGTCGCCGAGTGTTCGTGGCTTCGCTAGCTGCTTCAGGAGCTCTCATGTCCTGTCGACCGAGCCACGGTGGTCTACTGCGACAACGTCTCGGCGGTCTACCTCTCCGCCAACCCGGTTCATCATCGTCGTACCAAGCATATTGAGTTAGATATTCATTTTGTTCGGGAACAGGTGGCTCTTGGCCATATTCGTGTTCTACACGTTCCTACTTCCCAACAATTTGCAGATATCATGACCAAAGGCTTGCCTACGGTGTCATTTTAGGAGTTCCGGTCCAGTCTTTGCGTCAGCAATGGCGCCGATTCGACTGCGTGTGTGTGTTGAGTATATGTGTTGTGCATATTGTGTATTGGGCCCACCTCCTAGTTTCCTTGTATAGTTGAGGTCGTGGTCCATCGTTGTACATCATATATACGTGCGATTGCACCTGAGTAATACATCGTGCAATTTCATCATCATACACAGCGGATCGGTGTAGCACCGCACAGTGAGTAAAACTGAAGGAGAAGGATATCTGGCCTCTTCAAAGACAGGGGTATGCGAGTGAAGGCGAATTAGGCAGAGATCGGAGGATGATTCTTCCGCTATATTTATAACAATATTACCTCTCCGAGAGATTTTTCAACACACTGCCTAGTGGCCCTCTTCATGCTCCAGGTGGTCGTCCACATTCCTAGCAAGGAAGAGCGAGACTGTAATTCAAACGTCATGACAGAGGTTGCTTGTTCTGCACAGCGGGGCAAAGGTTCAGTTTCAGCTTTCTACCACGGTTACGCATTATTTTCAGCAACAGAAAGCTTGCAATTCATTTCTTTGAGAAAATCTGGCAGGTGCTCTGACCAATTCTTGACTACAGAGGGGGTTACAACTGACAGACGGTCTTACGGCCAGCGCTTCCTACTTTTACAGGCTGACTGAAAACCGACAACGGCGAAAACTGCGGAGACTTGAGCAAGAGAGCAGCATCACCGACTCGGCCATCAGTTATCTTTTCTCTCTGCAAGAGTGTGTGTGAACCAAGAAAGAATTGTCAAATCAGATCATTAGTCGCAGAGAACTAAACTGCTCTTCTTAAGCCGTCACTAGCAGGAGCACTTAGCAGGATTTGCCGGTGCACCGACTTCGCTTCGATCGGATACAGCTCATTCACGCTGTTTCTGTTCCAACTGAACTGTGAGCTCTCCCCTTTCTCGACATATATACAAATGTGACAAGAGCTCCACACTAAAAAATCATATTGTGTGAGGCTGAGATTTTGTACTCATGCCCAAAGCTCGCAGCACACAGCATTTTGTTTCTCGAAAGTTGCTCGAGGTGCAGAGAACCAGGCTCCATTGGCTTGCTGTTGCAAAACATAAGCACAAAAATGGCCTCCTTTCTGCCCCCTTTTGCCCTTTTTAGGCCCCGTTTGCAGAATTGCTGGCTAGTTTATGCCTCTTGTCAGAAGGGGAAAAAAAACTTTATTTCAGAACCATCCATGGTTTATGTTTCTTATAATATCAGAATCATCCATGGGGAAAGTGCAGGGAGAGGGAATGGAGAATATATAAAGCTATCGATGCCGAAGGAGATTTGCTAACTCTTTCTAAGGGATTGACCAGGTTATGCATACTCTATGTGATGATGGTACACTGATACTCTAAATTAAGCCTGGTTCAGACAAGAAAACCTGGGGCTGGACCTCTAATGCTGCTGCCTAAGCGTTATAATTAGTAGGACAACATTTGATGCCATCCTTATGATGCTGTCCTCGAGTGTTTATTTTGGAATTTCTCTCTGTACTACTCCCTCTGTCCCGAAGTAAGTGTCTCAACTTTTTTAGTACAAAGTTGACACTTATTTTGAGACGGAGAGAGTACTATATTACTGTCTCTTCTATGGTACGTGAGCCATCCGTACGAAGGGAACATTTTGCATAAATTGATTGAAAAACTATTGTATAGCGGTCGTCTAGTTCCAATGAGCCCACCTGTCAGTCAGTGATTACAGATGTTCTGCATATATGTACGTGTATTAGGACTCCTGTATGTATATGCAACCTTTTTTGGCAATTGAATTTGGTAGGATCTTTGTGCCTGATCTCTACCGATCTTGAAATAGACTCAGGCCATAGGTTGGACGAATGTTATTTTTTCGATAAAGGACATATCATTGAATTGATTTATCAAGATGATACAACCGCATCCAAAGAATGCCCGGCCTCTGCATAACATGATGCACACAGCCAACAAGTCCAAACAACAAAAAATAAACATTGTTTTGCAGCAAAAGTAAATCAATCCAGCCTAGGGTGGGGCAGATCCTATACGGAGATTACACCGCCATCCATGGTGGGAGAAAACCTCCCTGACCGTACGCTCCAGCCGTGTAGACACCATCATAAAGAGGTCTCTGTCCTCCGACTTCTGCAGAATAGACCAAGTACGGAGCCATCGCGTACATGCATGAATAACCTGCACAGGAGAGGAAACACATTTATTATTAAAAACCACATCATTCCTGGTAAGCCACAATGCCCAGCATAAGGTAGCCGCCCCCACAAGAATATGTGCAGAAAATTGTTTATCAATACCCCGCAACCAATTACCGAACATGTTACGTGCACTACGTGGGGGGTATAGATTTGAAGCTATTTGAACTATGGGCCATACTGCGCGAGCTAACTTACACTCAAAAAATAAGTGTTTGATAGACTCGTCATGTTGGCAAAAGACACATGTCTTACTACCTTGCCAGTTACGTCGTGCCAGGTTATCTCTAGTTAAGATGACCCCTCTGCTTAAAAACCAGAGGAATATCTTCACTCTCAGAGGTATTTTTAGCTTCCACAATTTTTTGTTATCAACTGGAACATCGATATGAGTCATCGCATCGTACAAGGACTTGACTGAGAAACTACCGTTTTGGTGTAGTTTCCATCGAAACTTGTCCGGCTCGCTTGTCAGTTGAATGTCCTCCATACGAGAGAGTAATTCATTCCATGCTGCCAGGCGAGGGCCCAAGAGATCCCTACGAAAAGAAATATCGGGGTTTTCTTGTCCCAAAACTTGTTTGATCGTGACAAATTTATGTCTGACAATCCTGTACAAGCTAGGGTACTGCACCATAAGTGGGGTGTCGTCTAGCCAGGTATCTTCCCAGAATCGAACCTGAGAACCATCCCTGACTGAGAAAGTACCAAATTGAAAAAAGAATTCCTTGGCCTTCATGACACCATACCAAAAATGTGAATCGCCGGGTTTTCAATGAACTTGAGAAATGGCTTTGGACCCCAGGTATTTGTTACGAATGATTTCCTGCCATACTCCATTCTCAGTGAGTAATTTGTAGACCCATTTACTGAGAAGAGCGATGTTTTTAATCTCAAGATCTTGAATTCCGAGCCCCCCTTGACTTTTAGGATGGCATAATGAAGTCCACCTAGCCAGACGATATTTCTTGGATTCATTATCGCATTGCCAAAAAAATCTGGATCTAAAGTAATCTAGACGCTGAAGAACCCCTTTCGGTAAGTGGAAGAAAGACAACATGTATAGAACCATATTGCTGAGGACGGAATTGATCAAAATCAATCGTCCCCCATATGACAAGAGTTTGGCTTTCCAGCTGGCTAGCCGTTTCTCAAGTCTCTCTTCCACATGCTTCCACTCAGCGATAGTTAAACGCCGATAGTGAATCGGAATACCGAGATACCTAATCGGGAACTGTCCAAGCTGGCAGCCAAAAATGTCAGCATACTCAGCTGCGAACTCTGCAGCATCGCCGAAGCAGAAAAGCTTGCTCTTATGAAAATTAATTTTGAGACCAGAGAGCTCCTCGAATGCGCATAAAAGCAACTTGAGGTTTCTTGCTTTATCTAGGTCATCATCCATAAAAAGAATAGTGTCATCCGCGTATTGTAAAATGGACAGACCTTCTTCTACTAAATGAGGAATAACACCACTAATCTGACCGGCCATCTTAGCCCTCTGAACAAAGATAGCTAACATATCGGCCGCGATGTTGAACAAAATAGGGGATCCGGGGTCCCCTTGGCGAAGACCCTTCTTAGTCTGAAAATAGTTGCCAACAACATCGTTGACTTTGATAGCCACACTACCTCCAGAAACAAAACTCTCCACCCAACGACACCATTTTGGTGAAAACCCCTTCATGCGTAAAGTTTGCAATAGAAAGGGCCATTTTACTTTATCATAGGCCTTTTCGAAGTCAATTTTCAAGATAATTCCGCTCAACTTTTTACGGTGAAGCTCATGTACGGTTTCATGCAGCACAACCACTCCATCTAGTATGTTGCGCCCTTGCATAAACGCCGTTTGAGTGGGTTTGACCACATGGTCAGCCACCCCGTTCAACCGGTTTGTTGCAACCTTCGTAAAGATTTTAAAGCTGACGTTTAGAAGGCAAATCGGTCGATATTGTTGAATACGACTAGCCTCCTTAGTCTTGGGCAGTAGAATAATTTCCCCAAAGTTTAAACGGGCAATGTCAAGGTTTTCGGTGTGTAGTTGGTTAAACAACTGAACCAAGTCCACCTTGATCATATCCCAGAAACATTGATAAAACTCCGCCGGAAAACCGTCTGGCCCAGGGGCCTTGTTGTGTTCCATTTGAAACACCGCGGTCCGAATTTCCTCCTCAGTGAACGGAGAGGTTAAAAAATCATTTTCCGCCTCCGAAACTTGAGGTATGTCATGAGTATTAGACTCATCCAGCGTAAAGGAACTTTCCGCTGAAGGTCCAAAAAGCTCTTTGTAATAGTTAGTAATAAAGTTTTTGAGCGGCACATCCCCCTCGATACGGCCTTCATCCTGCTCAAGAGCGAAAATACGTTTCTTTCTATGCCTTCCATTGGCCAACATTTGAAAGTATTTCGTATTGTCATCCCCTTGAACAAGCGAGTCGGCCTTGGACCGTTGGTACCATTTAATCTCTTCCTCGCGTAAAAGACGGACAATCTGCTCATTTAGATGACTTTTTTTCTCAATCTCCATAGCAGAAAGGGGCCGCACCTCCGCAATTTTATCAAGGGCATCGATTAAGGTAGATAGTCGCAACTTTTCTTTTTTGTATATGCCAGCGGTATGTTTAGCCCATCCACGAAGGAATCGACGCAAGACGCGAATTCGATTATTTCATCTTTGGATGGACGAATATTATTAGCAGCTAATTAAGAATTGCCTCCTTTATATCCCAAAATCTTTATGAGAAATAAATGGCTTCCATATATGAGTGATACACTACTTTTTCCTAGTGGGAAGATAGATTGACCACATCAATTTGGTTCTAAATAAACAAGTAAACCCTCTCGGCCCATAGCAATCCGATCCCGTAGATTAGTCTCTAATTAAGGCGCCCACTAATGGAGTGACCGCACCAAAGGAGAATAACCTTTCTCCCACACGGTAATGCACTGTCTGGCCTTATCAGTCACTAAACAAGTCGTGCTCGTTTATGATACGAAAGAAAAGAAGATAGAAGTTTTTTTTTTTTGAGGAAATAAAAAGTAAAAAAGGCAACCGATCTTAAGAAATAGAATTATCTTAATTGGGTATTTGGGAAGTTAATTACTACGTGCCAATAATCTCCGGCTCTATCAGTATATATATAGCCCAGAGAAGCGCAGGGAAAGACTGCATTGCAGGCGGCAGCTAGGAGTAACGCCTCCTATTCTCGCTATCTCAGTCAGTTTCTCTCTTTAGATCCTACTATTCTCTAATGGCGTTCGTGGCGGCCATGTTCACCGCCATCGCCTCGGCTATCTCGGTTATGGTGCTGAGGGCGGTATGGGTGACCCTGTCCTGTTACTTCCTGACGCCAATGAGGATCCGTAGGACCATGGCGGCGCAGGGCGTTCACGGCCCCCCGCCGCGCCCGCTCGTCGGCAACCTCCGGCAGGTGTCGGCCCTCGTTGCGAAGGCGAACGCCGGCGACTTGACGTCTCTGAGCCACGACATCGTCGGCCGCCTCATGCCCCATTACGTGCTCTGGTCGGAGACATACGGTGAGAATTTAAGATAATCCCCACCGCATTGCGCGCCGGGCGCCTGGAGACGTACTTGCTGACCGACGACGGGGATTCCGCGTTTCAGGAAAGCTTTTCGTGTACTGGTACGGGAGCGAGCCGCGGCTGTGCTTGACGGACACGGACATGATCAAGGAGTTCCTGTCGTCCAAGTACGCGCACGCCACCGGCAAGTCGTGGCTGCAGCGGCAGGGCACGAAGAACTTCATCGGCCGCGGCCTGCTCATGGCCAACGGCGCCCGATGGTCGCACCAGCGCCACGTCGTCGCGCCGGCGTTCATGCCTGACAAGCTCAAGGTACGCATGCACAGCGTCGAACACATGGTGGCATTGCCATCAATTTCTACCGGTTCGTCTGCCTGACCGCGCCGTACGTGTACGCAACGCAGGGCCGTGTGGGGCACATGGTGGAGTGCACGAAGCAGACGATCCTGTCGCTGCGGGACGCGGCGGCGCGCGGCCGCGGCGAGGTGGAGATCGGCGGCCACATGACCCGGCTCACCGGCGACATCATCTCCCGGACCGAGTTCGACACCAGCTACGAGACCGGCAAGCGCATCTTCCACCTCCTCGAGGACCTGCAGCGCCTCACCGCGCGCTCCAGCCGCTACCTCTGGATCCCCGGCAGCCAGTGAGTCACGATCGCCCTCTCCTCCCGGCCGGCCAGCTCGATCCTCTCTTGCCTCGAACACACCACTCACTCCCTCGCTACTTGCTTGGCCCTTGTCGCCACTTTCGTTCACTTGCAGCCACATCTCGCATACTGCATATGCGCGTCTAATGTGTGGAATTATCCTAACAGCTTAAGATAAACAAGCCGATTAAGCCGCTATAGCACAGTAATTGGTCTTAGATAACTATGTGGCGTGCAGGCGCAGCCCATCCCTGTCCAGTTAGTTTTTGGGCAGTGGCACTGACTCCAATTTGTCCGGCGCTTTGGATTGATTCCATCATCCACTGGCGCATCCGTGCGTGCGCATATGTCCATTGCCGTACGCGCACATACGAGTTAACAAGTGTGAAGTACATGTGCCCGAGGACGAGAGTGTTCGGCCGATCATGGCCTCATGGGTCGGTGTTGCTGCCGTACGTGCAGGTACTTCCCGAGCAAGTACAGGAGGGAGATCGGGCGGCTGAACGGCGAGCTGGAGGGCGTCGTCATGGAGTCCATCGGTCGGAGCCGCGAGATCGCCGACGAGGGCCGGACGACCTCCACGTACGGCCGGGGACTCCTTGCCATGCTGCTCGCCGAGATGGAGAAGAAGAGGGAGAAGGGTGCAGGCGACGAAGGCAAGTTCAGCTACGACACGCGGCTGGTGATCGACGAGTGCAAGACCTTCTTCTTCGCCGGCCACGAGACGTCGGCGCTGCTGCTCACCTGGACGCTCATGCTGCTCGCCACGAACCCGGAGTGGCAGGACAAGGCCCGCGCCGAGGTCGCCCAGGTCTGCGGCGACGACCCGCCGTCCGCCGACCAGCTCTCCAAACTCACCGTGGTATGTCCTACAGTAATTGTGCACATGCATACGTAAGCAAAGTCTTACGACATTTGATCTTTTGGCTCTTAGCGAAAATCTTAATGTTTTTTCTTGTGTGCGCGCGAACTTGCAGCTGCAGATGATCATCCACGAAACGCTGCGGCTGTACCCGCCGGCGACGCTGCTGCCGCGGATGGCGTTCGAGGACATCCGGCTCGGTGATCTCCACCTGCCGCGCGGGCTGTCTGTGTGGATACCCGTGCTGGCAATCCACCACGACGAGTCCATCTGGGGTGCCGACGCGCATGAGTTCCACCCGGAGCGTTTCTCCGCCGGGCGGCGCTCATCGGCGGGCGCCGGCCGGTTCCTGCCGTTCGCAGCCGGGCCGCGCAACTGCGTCGGGCAGGCGTACGCGCTCGTCGAGGCCAAGGTCGTCCTCGCCATGCTACTGGCCAACTTCCGCTTCACCATCTCCGATGACTACCGCCACGCGCCGGTCAACGTGCTCACCCTCCGCCCCAAGTACGGCGTGCCCGTCCACCTCCGGCCGCTGCGGCCGTAGGGCCTCCATACTTATTTTTGTTCCTTTGGCGCGCCCCTCGATCGGTTATAGAGAAAGATTTTGTGTTTTCTGATTGGTTGCCCTACTTGTCTGACTGACTGACGCGGAAGGCAGGCCTGTCAGTTGGCCCGGCTGGTATATGCTGCTATTCTTTCTAGAGTGGAGTTCCTGCGCTAGTTATATACTTACAATGCATGCAAACGACATGACAATTTTTGTTATGGTAATCCTAATTCCTAAACAAAGAAGAATTTTTATGCACAAAAAAAAAAACAAAGAAGAATTTGCATGTGCATCTTCTAAAACAACAAATGATAGCTCACAACCGTGTGCAACGACCACCAGGCAGACCGTAGAGACCATGCAGATACCCTAAACCGCCACCTCCGCTTCCTCCACCGATGGAGCTGATTTATGTGTTGCCTCACCTTGGATGTGATCCAATACATCACTCCTCGCACGATCCCGGCTTCGCTAGTGCTGTCGCTGGGCGGTGGGTCTCCACGTCAGGTCGTCGACCTCGGTAACGACTCCTTCTCGGCGGCATCGTGTCTTGGCAACGACTCCTTCTCTGCGGCATCATGTCTTCCAATGGTGTGGAGGGATGCGAGTGAGACCATGGGTGAGACCGACTTGCGTCTGGTGGGAGGACTTCATGCCCGAATTGGTGTGGGCGGTGGATCTCGGGTAGGCTTTGGGGCAATGGATGTGGGGGTGGGCGGAATCGATGGTATGCGGTCCAGAATGGTGGTGTAACATGCCAAACGAGGTGGACATGATGGCATCATGCTTTTGTCGTTCTCCTTTGAACCGAGCGGGTCAATAACTCATGCTACATCGAGATAACCTCATGATGCTCATACCTTCACCTGCAATAAGGTTAGATGAACGAGTGTGTGTTCTTTGGGGGTGAAAACACTGGGCCTAGGTTTTTCGATTAGAGTAAGAAGGGTCGACATACGTACATGATACTCTTGTTGAACGTGTTGGCTCAAAGTTTCTTTTTAGGGGAGATAACCACACCGTTTGACCTCTTGGTTAGACCTAGCAACATTAGTGTACATGTGACATTATAAAGCGTTGTCTTTGAGTACCACATTATTCGTTATGATTTTGTTCATGGGTAGTTTTTGGGTACTCTTTGGTGGTTTCTTTGTGTGCATTCATACGCCGGGAGGTTAGTACTTTCATTTTTTGGTAGATCTCCCTGCATATATTACTATGGTCGAAAGCACATGAGAGGGACCAAAAAACACCTTTTGTAGTTACAACCCTGGCAAAAAGGAAAAAGGAATTGGAGCTCAAGAGTTATACACTTGTACGAAGAAAATATGTGTTGATACTATCAGCAAGGGTTGGAACAAGCAAATAGAAAGTCACACATATGTACACAGGTGCAGTCATCACCACCTGGTGTAGCAGCAGGCCATATCTTTGTCCCACCGCCAACCAACTCACCACTCGCCACCTCTGAGCATCAGGAGCTCATGACCACTAGCGGATGCAAACAGCATGGCCAAGGCATATGGCTCTGGTCAACAAAGTCCGAGGCTGAAGACAATGTTGTCCTCATAGTGGATGAAGGGTGACCACATACCAAGATCAACAAACTGGACCATCCCCTTATGAAAAAAAGGAGTTTGCATTGACAACCAGGAGAGGATGCCCCTGAACTTGGCAAGAACTTCAAATCCATAAGATTTAGCACGCCTCCGCTTGTATGGACATGCCAAGAAAACCGCTAAGTGGGCCTCCAAGCAGAAGGTTGAAAAGGAGTAAGGCCGCGGACAAAAGAAAACTGATGCTAAGGAAGGCTTCCCTCTAGCATATAAGAATAACAATAGAAATCTCAAGTGAGATAAAAAGAGACAAGACCAATCAATTGGATGGAGAAACTTCCCCCATCTCAGGATCCATATATTCAATCTCAAACGGAAGCTAATGAAGAACATAGAGAAACTTGTTGGTGAAGAAAAATAAGGGAAGATAACTCTGGCAATATAAATATCCGACCAAGACAAGGAAAGTAGAGGGTACAAAGACTGCGAGCTATGAGCATAGTGTCATGCTCGAATCCACATATGAAGATCAGAAACAGAGGGGGACATGTCCAGTAGCATTGGACCGTAGAGGTTATCGTACGAGGCACTAGGGATAATCGTAGTGGAGCTAAGGCCGAAGGAGACGGCCATGCTCAACAAGGACACAAGAAGATCTACCTGGATCCTCCAATCTGGACAAATATACCTCAAACAAACCATATAGGGTGCAAACTAACATGAATCTAGAAAGAAAGTGGAGGACCTGAGCCCCCCTCTTGCCTAGCCTTCGGTTTGGCGAGCCAGAGGAGGATAAGTGGAGAGGTAGCAACGTGGAACCGGTGGAGAGGGTTAAGACATGGGTTTGGGGAGAGAGAAAATGCAGGGCAAAATGATCGCGCCTTTCAAGTCGCTCCCGCGTGCCCCCGCGTGTTGCCGCCATGCCGTACAGAGAGAGAGAGAGAGAGAGAGAGAGAGAGAGATGGAGGAGAGAGAGAGAGTGTGTGTTTTTCTATTTAGGTGGGTCCCACATGTAAGTGTGAGAGGTGTTATTATTTCGTATCTTTTTGGTTGGGTCCCACATGTATGTGTAACATTGCTTTCTCTCTCTCTTTTAACTAGAATTGTAAGGAGAGGCAAAACAGTCCAGAAAAATATCTCTCTAATGGTCAAATGCCTTTGACGAGATAGAACCTTGACGGAAGGGCAAAAACATAAGAGAAGCAAACACACTTGGGCACGTGGATTTGTTAAAACTAGGGACAAATTGGACAGGTGTGCCCCAACTAGGGGCTCGAATGTAATTGTCCCGAGACTAATAATTACATATATTATAAGAATCTAACATTAAATATATTTTTATAATATACTACTTCTTTGTAGGATTTACCAATTTTTTATATGAAAACTCTATCAAACTTAAAAATGGTTAAATTTACATCAAAGCTACAACTTGAATTAATTTGGGAAATGAAGGAAGCATTCGAGTGAGCACGAGAGAAACATGATGAAGCTATCCATGATGAAACATTGAATGAATGGATGGAGTATTATCATGGATGGTGGCGGCACACCACCTATTCGTCCCCTAACCCCTCCTATCGCTCATCCCTTTGTTTGAGGAGTACAGTTTCTTGTGCCGTGATAATACAAGCACCCTCACCCTAAACCTTGACTCCTATAATGATGTCATCGTTCTCATTTTCGCCTGTCGTGTGTCCGCTCAATTTTGGCCCACAACCCTAACTTCTTCAGCAAGGTCATCCGTCTTGCAGTCCATCATCGCTTGAGTCGTACCACGCCACAAATCTCATGGTCAGTAAAGAGCACATGCGAGATAGCAAGTGTTCTTTTAAGAAACACATTGCAGACGAAGACACTCATACATACGCGTGCGCGCACACACACAGACACACTCACTCGCTCAATCATGTGAAGACGCGCACACACTTCCTATTTCTATGAACACCTTTGAAGAATGAACCAACATATCTCGAAATTGATGAAGTCGCTACGTCACCTAGTAGTTGAGTGACACGCTATACCACTGAAAGTATAACATCAAAATGTTTGGAAAAAATTCAGAAAGTTGCAAACGTCCTATGAAATATAGAATAAATCTGAATAAATAGATTCTACCACATAGAACCTAAGGGCATCTCCAAAGCGGACCCTCAAATCAGTTGCAACCGTATGGACGCAATTTTCCATCCAACGTCGTCCTATATCTGTCCGTGAACCGGTACAGCTGTTCGAAGTCCCTCAAATCGAAAGCAAACTTGGAGACGGGGGGGGGGGGGGGGGGGTTATGGGAGTTTAGACAGCCGCCACGTAAGACTCTGACACCCCCGGCCCACTCAAAACCACAGGCGGACCCCGCGTCTCCATCCCTTCCCACTTTCTCTGCACTTACTTCTGTTGGAAATATGCCCTAGAGTCAATACTATTTGTATTATTTATTTACACATTTATAATTAAAATTTTATATTCTATGCTATAACTGCTATGGTTCTTGAATATGTGATTCAGAGGAAAACTCATAAGCACATGTATAATGATAAACGGTAAAACCTGATTCCTAGCCTTGCCTCTAGAACTAGCTCATGTGTTGTGTGATGATCATGTTTTCCTGATCATGGGCATTTGGTTTAATGTAACGAGGATGCCAAAGAACTTTGAGAGTATGATGTTAGTGGAACGATCATATTGAATTGTCCCAACTTGTTTGTTATACTTTGAGATGTTATCGTTGCAAGTCTATGGGTTATAACACGGGGAGTTAATATATTCTTTAGTTCCTTAGACCATGCGAGTATCGTAGTCACTTTCTACTAGACGATATACTTTGGGGTTGCTCCAACAAGATCTGTAACACGGTGATCATAACGACAACTTACAGGTTTATCAAAAAGTGTGACAAGGGGCTAGGTAGCTCAAGAGTGGGATTTGATCCTCCGACGATGGAGAGATATTCTTAGGGCCCTCTCGGTGTTACAACATCCATCATCGTCTGGCCAGACACAGTTGACTAGATCACAGGGATGCCGGAACATGTCAACGAGAAAGAAGAACAAAACTGGTAACGAGGAGATCTGTATAATGAGCATGAGAATGACTCAAGGGGGTACCGATATATATCTCACCTCGGGTTTTGTAACATATCGTGTAGCAAAGGGAATAGCATATGTGAAAGTGCAACTAATCCCCGGATGGTTTTGGTAATTAATAACAACATATACATCATTGAACTAATGCCTATTCATAGATCATTTCAGGAAAGTTCAATGTAGGCATGGCAAGGACATGTGATTGTGGAACCCTCAAAATGCTAAGGAGATATATTGGCAAAAGCTTCAAGACTCTACATTTTTGGTTAAGTGATCAAATTTCACACGGAGTCCATAGGAAAGCCAATACTATTAAAAGGGGATGAGGTTTTTGATCATGAGTCATTTGCTCAAGTGCTTGAAGATATTGCTCCAAAACCCTCAACCACTTTCCCCTTATCCAATCTGTCCAAAACCCTAAGTCCAATATCGGTCCCACCAAAACACACCTATCCGGACTCACCGAGATACACTAGACAGAGCCATTTGCCAAACCCTAGAAACATGGTTCTACCGAGATGACATTCGGTCCCACCGAAGTGCAGTGACCAAGTTTCTGTAACCCATCATGTTCACTTCGGAATTACAGAGTTGAACTGGTCGGAATAACTGAGATGAGGAATCTTCTTAGGTCATCACACATCGGTCTCACCGAGTGGATTCATCCGGTTTCACCAAAACGTCTAACGTATGAATCTTTTACACTGTTCGGTCCCACCGAGATTTACTTTCGGTGTCACCGTGTCGTGCATAAAGTTTGCAATGGCTAGATCTTTAGTGATGGTTGTATATACCCCTCCACCACCACATACTCTTAGAGAGCAACCAGGACGAAACTACACTTCCCATATCCATTTTCTGAGAGAGAACCACCTACACTTGTGTTGAGATCAAGGCATTTAACTCCAACCATTTGATCCTTTATCTCTAGCCCTTCAAGTTGCTTTCCACTCCAATCCTTCTCCCACCACCATGCCAAATCTTTGAGAGAATGATTGAGTGTTGAAGAGACTATCATTTGAAGCACAAGAGCAAGGAGTTCATCATCAACAACACCATCTATTACCTTTTGGATAGTGGTGCCTCCTAGATTGGTTAGGTGTCACTCGGGAGCCTCCAAATCTTGTGGAGTTTAACCAAGGAGTTTGTAAGGGCAAGGAGATTGCCTACTTCATGAAGATCTACCCCGAGTGAGGCTAGTCCTTCGTGGACATAAGCCATGGTGGAATAGACAAGGTTGCTTCTTCGTGGACCCTCCGTGGGTGGAGCCCTTCATGGGCTCACGCAGCCGTTACCCTTTATGGGTTGAAGTCTCCATCAACATGGACGTACAATAGCACCACCTACCAGAACCACGCAAAAAATCACTGTGTCTTCATTAGTTTGATTTCTCCAATCCCCTCATTTATGTTCATATGCAAAGTTTTTTACTTTCCGATGCTCAACTCTTAGACTTGCGTGTGTAGGGTGTTACTTGACTTGGTGGAATTGCTAAAACTTGCCTACGACTAAAATTGGGAAAAGGCAAGGTTTTTATTTGGTCAAGTAGTCTAATCACCCCCCCCGTCTAGACCTACTTTCGATCCTACAAGTGGTATCAGAGCTTTGGTCTCCATTGCATTGGTTTCACAACCTACAAGAGTATGGCGTCTAGTGAGGGAAATTACCACCGTAGAGATCCATATTTCGATGGTACAAAATTTGCTAGTTGGAAGCATAAGATGAAAATGCATATTCTTGGTCATAACCCCGCCGTTTCGGTTGTTGATTGTGTTGGCTTGCAAGGTGAATTCTTTGAGGATGGAAAAGAATCGGATCATGATGCAACCATTGAAGGAAATATGCCCTAGAGGCAATAATAAAGTTGTTATTTTATATTTCCTTATTCATGATAATGGTCTATTATTCATGCTAGAATTGTATTGATCGGAAACCTAAATACATGTGTGAATACATAAACAAACACCGTGTCCCTAGTGAGCCTCTACTTGACTAGCTCGTTGATCAAATATGGTTAAGGTTTCCTGACCATGGACATGAGTTGTCATTTGATAACGGGATCACATCATTAGGAGAATGATGTGATGGACAAGACCCATCTGTTAGCTTAGCATTATGATCGTTCAGTTTTATTGCTATTGCTTTCTTCATGTCAAATACATATTCCTTCGACTATGAGATTATGCAACTCCCGGATACCGGAGGAATGCCTTGTGTGCTATCAAACGTCACAACGTAACTGGGTGATTATAAAGATGCTCTACAGGTATCTCCGAAGGTGTTTGTTGGGTTGGCATAGATCGAGATTAGGATTTGTCACTCCGAGTATCGGAGAGGTATCTCTGGGCCCTCTCGGTAATGCACATCATAAGAAGCCTTGCAAGCAAAGTGACTAATGAGTTAGTCACAAGATGATATATTACGGAACGAGTAAAGAGACTTTCCGGTGACGAGATTGAACTAGGTATGAAGATTTCGATGATCGAATCTCGGGCAAGTAACATACCGATGGACAAAGGGAATAATGTATGTTGTCATAACAGTTCGACCGATAAAGATCTTCGTAGAATATGTGGGAGCCAATATGAGCATCCAGGTTCCGCTATTGGTTATTGACCAGAGAAGGGTCTCGGTCATGTCTACATAGTTCTCAAACCCGTAGGGTCTGCACGCTTAACGTTCGATGATGATTTAGTATTATATGAGTTATGTGATTTGGTGACCGAATGTTGTTCGGAGTCCCGAATGAGATCACGGACATGACGAGGAGTCTCGAAATGGTCAAGATGTAAAGATTGATATATAGGACGATAGTATTCGGACACCGGAAGTGTTCCGGAGGGTACCGAGTACATATCAGGTCACCGGAAGGGGTTCCGGGCACCCCCGGCAAAATATATGGGCTTTATGGGCCAAGAGGGGAAACACAGCAGCCACCAGGGGCTGCTGCGCCCCCCATATGGGCCGCACTAGAGGATAAGGAAAGAGGGGAAGAGAGAAGGAAGGGGAGGGATTCGGCCTCCCCCTTCCTTCCCTCCTCCCTCCTCTTTCCTTCCCCCTCCGGCAATTATGGAAGGGGGGAGGCCGAATTGGGGAGGCCCCCAAGTAGGATTCCTCCTACTTGGGGCACACCCTGGCTGCTCCCCTCCCCTCCCCCTCCCACCTATATATACATGGGGAGGGGGCGCCTAGAACACACAACAACAATTGTTAGCCGTGTCCGGCGCCCCCCTCCACAGTTTACGCCTCCGGTCATATCTTCGTAGTGCTTAGGCGAAGCCCTGCGCGGATCACTTCACCATCACCGTCACGACACCGTCGTGCTGACGGAACTCATCTACTTCCTCGACACCTTATTGGATCAAGAGGACGAGGGACGTCATCGAGCTAAACGTGTGCAGAACTCGGAGGTGCCGTACGTTCGGTACTTGATCGGTCGGAGCTAGAAGAAGTTCGACTACATCAACCGCGTTGTCAAACGCTTCCGCTTTTGGTCTATGAGGGTACATAGACACACTCTCCCCCTTGTTGCTATGCATCTCCTAGATAGATCTTGCCTGAGCGTAGGAATTTTTTTGAAATTGCATGCTACGTTTCCCAACAGTGGTATCAGAGCCAGGTCTATGCGTAGATGATATGCACGAGTAGAACACAAAGAGTTGTGGGCGGTGATCGTCATACTGCTTACCACCAATGTCTTATTTTGATTCGGCGGTATTGTTGGATGAAGTGGCCCGGACCAATCTTACATGACCACGTTCATGAGATCGGTTCCACCGACAGAAATGCAACTAGTTTTGCATAAAGGTGGCTGGCGGGTGTCTGCTTCTCCTACTTTAGTTGAATCGAATTTGACTGCGGCCGGTCCTTGTTGAAGGTTAAAACAACAAACTTGATAAATCACCGTTGTGGTTTTGATGCGTAGGTAAGAACGGTTCTTCTAGAAGCCCGTAGCAGCCATGTAAAACTTGCAACAACAAAGTAGAGGACGTCTAACTTGTTTTTGCAGGGCATGTTGTGATGTGATATGGTCAAGACATGTGATATACGTTGTTGTATGAGATGATCATGTTTTGTAAAAAGTTATCGGCAACTGGCAGGAGCCTTATGGTTGTCGCTTTATTGTATGAAATGCAAACGCCATGTAATTGCTTTACTTTATCACTATGCGTTAGCGATAGTTGTAGAAGCCATAGTTGGCGAGACGACCACGACGCAACGATGGAGATCAAGGTGTCGAGCCGGTGACAATGGAGATCATGACGATGCTTTGGAGATGGAGATCAAAAGCACAAGATGATGGCCATATCATGTCACATATTTTGATTGCATGTGATATTTATCCTTTGTGCATCTTATTTTGCTTAGTACGGCGGTAGCATTATAAGATGATCCCTTCATTAAATTTCAAGGTATAAGTGTTCTCCCTGAGTATGCACCATTGTGACAGTTCGTCGTGTTGAGACACCACGTGATGATCGGGTGTGATAGACTCTACGTTCAAATACAACGGGTGCAAGACAGTTTTGCACATGCGGAATACTCGGGTTAAACTTGACGACCCTAGCATGTACAGACATGGCCTCGGAACACTGGAGACTGAAAGGTCGAACGTGAATCATATAGTAGATATGATCAACATAGAGATGTTCACCATTGATGACTACCCCATCTCATGTGATGATCGGACATGGGTTAGTTGATTTGGATCACGTATCACTTAGATGACTTGAGGGATGTCTATTTAAGTGGGAGTTCTTAAGTAATTTGATTAATTGAACTTAATTTATCATGAACTTAGTCTTGATAGTTTTTGCATATCTATGTTGTAGATCAATAGCTCACGTATAGCTCCCCTGTTTTATTTTGATATGTTCCTAGAGAAAACTAAGTTGAAAGATGATAGTAGCAATGATGCGGACTGGTTCCGTGATCTGAGGATTATCCTCATTGCTGCTGTCGGCGTTCTGGGAACGGGGGTACCCAGACTTGCCTGCCTACGGCCCACGGCATGGCTCCATCGACGGCCTGGTACGGCCCAGCTTCAGCGACAACAACTCAAAACCCTCGCGAGGGGCTAAGCCTCGTGAGGCGGACGACACCAAGACCTCCACGAGGAGCGGCCTCCTCAGGCTGGCTCCCGAGGAGCGGAGATGACGTGAGCCATGACGACCAAGGCCAGGCGGGCACCAGCGGGCGCAGTGTACCAGTTTCCTCTTCGGTGCTAAAGAGGCAAGCGCAAGCGCGGAGTCCCGAGGAATCAGCCAAAGGTTTCCATTCCCATGCAACAAGACCAAGACCGCCAGGATGGTAGGACGGATGTCATCACCAAGCCCACCACGGCGTCACAACCAGAGGCTTTTGCAGGCGAAGACTACTTTTGTCAGGATAGCAAGTACTAGTTGTCTCCCTTCGAATTTGGCCATTGTGGGATCCCTTCCCGCCTTTCATTTGGGAAGAGGACCAAGGCCACTATAAATAGGACTTAGCCACCACCGTAGAGGGAAAACAGGTTCACGAGGGATCATTCAGATCACCCTCACTACACCAGCTCACTCGAGCTCAAGAACACCTCTCCTCCTGAGGCTGTTCGCCACTGTACTAGTTCATCCTCAGCCCCTCGAGGCCAATCCACCACAAAGCAGGAGTAGGGTTTTACACCGCAAGGTGGCCCGAACTTGGGTAAACGGCTGTGTCTCTTTTCCTAACAGTTTGTCGAGCTAGGCTGTGAGATTAGCGAGTAGGCAGACTGGGGAGGACGAGTACTTCGCACGCACCCCGGAGTTCGAACCTCTCAAGGGTTTGTGGAACCCGAAATCCGACATTTGGCCCCCAAGGTAGGGGTGCGTCGGAGCATCTCTTCCGCCGGCCGATCCACCACCGCTCCACCGCTTCCATGGCTGACGCTCGTCGAGCTCATGCTGAGCGCCGGGCTGCCCTCGCCGCCCGCGTTGCTCAGACAGCGCCTGCATGTGACGGCTGCCCTCGCCATCCCCCGTCTCCAGTTGCGAACGCCGCCACCGGCCTCGCGGGGCACGAGCAGCAAGCTTTGTCGCTGCACCCTTCCGTGCGGCGGGATGGGCGCACCGCCACCCCGTCGCTGACTCCGGCTGGTTCGTCGTCTCATGCTCGTCGCGGGCCGTCGAACGCGCAGGCAACGTTGCTCATGGCGCGCGAGCTCCTGCGCTACTGCCCCGTCGACGACCTCTACGAAGACTGGCTAGACCGCATCGCCAAGCTTGTCAGCGCCGCCGGGGACTCTCCTGCACCGTCTCGCTCGCTGCCTCACCCGCCGTTGCTGCGGGTGACGTAGCCCACGGAGCACCTCCTCCACCTCCCCGTCAAGACGTCGCCCTCGATCCAAGGCGTGAGGCCCCGCGGCGCGACCCACCATGCAGGGTGCCGGCACGTGAAGAAGAAAGCTGCCAGGTGGTGCAGCGGCCGCAAGAAGATGCTCGTGCACTCCCAGCACCGCCACGTCAAGACCGCGCGCCGCCTGCAGCGGTGGCGCCCGAGTGCCAAGACCAGGCTCCACCTCCACGACGGGCTCCCGTGACCACAGCGGGTGCCGCGCATTCACTCTGGAGCTTCGCAGCGTCGTCTGGCCGGGGAAGTTCAAGCCCGACCTACCTCCGCGCTACGACGGCACCCCCGACCCTGCCGAGTTCCTGCAGCTCTACGAACTGAGCATCGAGGCAGCCAATGGCGACGAGAAGGTTATGGCGAACTGGTTTCCCATGGCCCTCAAGGATGGTCCGCGCTCGTGGCTCCTAAACCTGCCCGCGGGATTGATCTCCTCCTGGGACGAAATGCGAGAGCGTTTCGTCGCCAACTTCCAGGGCACTCGCGACCGTCCACCGGCTGCGGGTGACCTGCGGTGCATCAAGCAGCAGCCAGGAGAGACCTTGCAGAAGTACATCCAGCGCTTCAACAGCGTCCGCCTTAAGATCCCCAAGGTGTCGGACGAGGCCATCATCTCGGCGTGCACCGATGGCGTCCGCGACGTCAAGATGAAGAAGGAGCTCGCCATAGATGAGGACCTGTGCACGGCTCTGGAGATGTTCAACATGGCAACCAAGTGTGCAAGAGCTGAGGAAGGTCGCCTCTCTCTCCTGGAGCTCCCAGGGGTTGACCCAGAAGACAAGAAGGCCAAAGCCAAGGACGTGAAGTGCAAGAGACCGGCCGTGCTCACGGCCGAACCAGAGATGAAGCGCGGCTGCGACCACCCAGAGTCATCCAAGGGCAGCCGCCCATTCTGCGTCTTCCACAACGTGCACAACCACAACACCAACGACTGCCAGGAGCTCAGGGCCATCCACGACGAGTGCCTCGATTGTCGCCCCGAGCGCAGTGACCGAGGCTACGACCGCGGAGGAGGCCGAGGTGGAGGACGCTAGGACGGCCGCGAGCCCCGCTAAGAATGGTGCGATCAGCCTCGTGAGGACCGCTGGCAGGGCCAGCCTCACGAGGGCCCCTGGAAGGACCAGCCTCGTGAGGACCGTCCTCAGGGTAACGCTGGCCTTCCTCCGCTGCCGGCACCACCAAGAAGGAATGATGACCACCACCAGGACGAGGGGGCTGGGGGCTTCCAGGAGCCTCGTGCCATCGCCTGCATCCTGGGTGGCGCTCAGGCCCCTGCCTCTCATCGCATCTTCAAGCAGTTTGCCCGTGAGGTGAACGCGACCCTTCCCAAGCTCGAGGCAACGCGTGCGCTCAGGTGGTCCAAGTGCACCATCACCTTCAGCCCATCCGATCAGCTCAAGTGCGCGGCAACTGCCGGCGCTCTCCCGATGCTCTGCTCGCCTACCATCAGCAACGTGCTCGTCACCAAGAATCTCATCGATGGCAGTGCGGGGCTCAACGTTCTCTCCATCGAGACATTCGACCGACTCCAGGTGCCCTATGACCAGCTGCAGCCTACCAAGCCTTTCTCAGGAGTGACCGACGGCTCCACCACCCCGATAGGGTAGATCCGCCTCCCTGTCACCTTTGGCAGGCGCGACAACTACCGCATCGAGCTCATCGGCTTCGACGTCGCCCACATTCGCCTTCCATACAACGCCATCCTTGGGTATCCGGCCCTGGCCAAGTTCATGGCGGTGACTCATCATGGTTACAATGTCCTCAAGATGCCAGGGAGCTGCAGCGTCATCACGGTCGCCTGCGAGGAGAAGGACGTGGTGTGCTCTCTCGAGCGCGCCTACCAGGCTATGGTGGTCGAGAACCCAGACGATGAAGGCGCCGTCTACCCTCCTGAGGCTGTCCCCAAGAAGAAGAAGCAGCTGCTCCGCCAAGGACCTCAGGAGAGTGGGGTGTCCAGCGGCACCACCTCAGGCCCTGCGCCCACTAACGGGGCGCCTCCCTCTCTCGCATAGGAAGGCGCGCCCAGCGCCCCTCTCAGGCTGGGCTCAGGGGCTCTCCTCAGGAGGGCCTCTGACCTGGCCAACGTCACGAGGGAGGCGCTCGGGCACCATGTGGAGGCGTGCTTCAGCGCGCGCTTCCGCCAGGAGGGTACAAGGTGCGAGGTACCAGGTGCTCAGGAGTTCATCACCAAGGCAATCAAGGAGCTTCAGGAGGCAAGAGCTATGCGGGGCGACCATCACCCACCACCCGACGCGGCTCCTTGTCCCGGCGAGGATAGCGAGCTGCGCGTCTGCGTCAACATCCCAGGGCTCAACAGGGCCGCATCTCAGGAGCATTTCTGGCCATCCCGCGCTGGCTGATGCGAGGGTCCCCCTCACAGCTATGTTCGCATGCCTTTGGGCTTGTCGAGCGCAGCTGCTGCATTCCAGCGCCACATGCGGGGCGTCCTGTCTGCTCATGAGGCCAGAAGCCAGGCTATCCTGTCAGAGGAGGAGATGGATCCTGGCGAGCCCCCCGGGCTCCCAGAGCCTCCCGAGGTTTGGGGCCTGGGCGGCTCATGAGGAGCGACTTCTGCGGCACGCGTCTTCAGCTACTCCAACATCTCTTCAGCAACGGTGCCAGGTGACATTTTCTGGTTTGTTCCGTTGGGGGCGCCCCTCGGGCTGCATTATCCCCAAGCCGCGCGGGTCCGTCCCTGCGGCATGTATCATTTTGCATTTATCAGAACTAGCTCTACCTTATCTATGGGTTGATTTATGTTATCACCTGCTTGCCTGGTGTTCTATCGCCTCCGCGGCCTCCCGCATTGCTGACCAGCCTCTTGCTCATTCCGCAACGAGGGCTACACATGCTGGCACGGCGCTTGTGCTCGGGTCCGTCCCTGCAACCCTGAAAAATCTGAGAGATCGAGCTCTGGCTCGCGGCCTGCCCCGCGCACGTCACCTCACCAGATCCTCAGTGCCTTCATCTTCTTGCGGAAAGATCAGTGGCAGGATAGCAAGCGCGATTATGAGCTATACTGTTCTCTCGGACTAACCCGCAGGAATCCATAGAGTTCAGCCACAGGTGGCCCCGCCGGCCGTCCCTTTTTCACGCAATTCGCTTGCACGTTAAAGGGGGGGCTCCTGAGCATCGCGCCTCAGGAGCTCTTACTGACTCTCCAGCCCTCACCCCCTGGCCTTGACCACGGCATCGCGACCTGGCATACAAGCGGCGGCTGAGCCTCGCTCGAGGGTCGGGACCCGAGGACGTAGAGCACCTAGATGAGCGGGGAGAAGGGGAGGTCGGCGTGAGCCCTACCTGGAAGCATCACTGCCAAGGCACAATTAGGCGCTGCGCAAAGGAATCACTTCAGGCCTACTAAGATAAGTCACCCATGCATATCAGAGTGAACCTCATCGTCCGGTATTTTGATTCTCGCAATCTCGCTTCGGCAATGCCGCTTCCCTTTTCGGCCTCCAGGGAGCTGCTTGCACGCCAAAGGGGACCTCTTGAGCATCGTGCCTCAGGAGCTCTTACTGGACCTCGGGCCGCTCACCTCCTGGCCTTGACCACGGCATCGCAAACTGGCATACCAGCGATGGCTGAAGCCTTCCTGGGGACTGGGACCTGCCGGCGTAGAGCACTAAGCTACCGCAAGAACGAAAAGGGGGAACCATGCTGAAGCAAGATATGCGGGTGCAACATCATACTAGGAATAATAAACATTGGAGCAAAAGCATTACCGTTTTTTAAATACCCCCACGGGGTTTGTCACAATTCCACGCAGGGAAACAAAAGAAGGAAACGTCAAGGGACCCCGGCTACTGGGCATCACCGACGACGCCGAGCGGACGCCGCTGGCGCGCTCCGGGCACGGCGAGAGCTCGGCGGCACGTAGCTGTCGTCACTGGACTCCGGAGAATCGCTGGGCTCGGGAGAGTCGCTGGATTCCCAGGAGTCGTCGCTGCTGCTGGAGGAGCTGCCGAAGGCGGGCTCGATGTCTACGGCCGCGCCGCACGGACTGCTTCCCCCGGGGCAGCACTCCAGACGCCGGCCCTCCTCATCGAAGACCTTGAAGAACAACGTAGAGGCGCCATCGAACTCAAAGTGGATGGTGAGGGCCCCCTCTGGACGGCAGGCGCGGGCGACCTCGCCCCATCCTCGGGTCATGAAGATGTCGCCCGGGGGGACGACCTCGACCTCTGCCCCCATGGCCAGGCCGCAGCACCCGGCGTGCTGCAGCCACAGCTCAAGCGGCCCCCTCGGCAGCATCTCCTCAGCGATGAACCTCGGGAGCCGGATCCACGTGCGCGGCGGCATTGCCGCCCACACCACGAACTCGCATGAGGTCCCCTCGCCATGGGTTCGCCGGCCTGCTGGCCGCGCAGCCTTGGTCAGTCCGCCAAGATCCCGGCCCGCGCAGCACTGGGCATTGCCGCCCTATCCAGAGCCCTGCGCGCGGGCGTACAGAGGAAGCGGGAAGCCAGGCGGAGGCCGCTCGTACCAAGTCCGCGTCACCTCTTGCCCTTCGCCAGCGTCGTGAGGACGGCCGAGCCTCTTCTTCAGTGGAAGTGGCACCGGCTCCTCCCAAGGGGTTTTTCCCTTCTCCACTGCAGAGAATCTCCTGATCGGCGCCATGGATGCTGCTGCAAGATGGCAAGACAAAGAAGAAGAAGAAGGAGCGGGCAGCGAGAAGATGGAGATGCGTGAGGGGGGCTCTGCCCCTCCCCTTGTTTATAGCCGGAGTGAGGCCAACCGTCGGCCTCCACGATCCCACGCAATGATGGTTTTTCTCTGCATGCAGCAGAGTCTCGTCAAGTCGAACGGTTGCTGAGGCAGCGTGGGGAAGCGGAGACGCCCACGTCCCATCAATCGCCACGCGTCGACAAAGGCCGCAGGCGGTTAGGGCCCGCGGCGCTCTGCGCTTGCCCCTTGGCTTCGCCTCGAAGCCAAGTTCGAGCGCGCCTTGGGCCCGGGGGCTACTGTCGGCGTTCTGGGAACGGGGGTACCCAGACTTGCCTGCCTGCGGCCCACGGCATGGCTCCATCGACGGCCTGGTACGGCCCAGCTTCAGCGACAACAACTCAAGACCCTCGCGAGGGGCCAATCCTCGCGAGGCGGACGACACCAAGACCTCCACGAGGAGCGGCCTCCTCAGGCTGGCTCCCGAGGAGCAGAGATCTCTATGCAAGCCTCACCTCGTGAGGTCCGGATGACGTGAGCCATGACGACCAAGGCCAGGCGGGCGCCAGCGGGCGTAGTGTACCAGTTTCCTCTTCGGTGCTAAAGAGGCAAGCGCAGGTGCGGAGTCCCGAGGAATCAGCCAAAGGTTTCCATTCCCGTGCAACAAGACCAAGACCGCCAGGACGGCAGGACGGAGGTCATCACCGAGCCCACCACAGTGTCACAACCAGAGCCTTTTGCACGCGAAGACTACTTTTGTCAGGATAGCAAGTACTAGTTGTCTCCCTTCGAATTTGGCCGTTGTGGGATCCCTTCCCGCCTTTCATTTGGGAAGAGGACCAAGGCCACTATAAATAGGACTTAGCCACCACCGTAGAGAGTAAACAGGTTCATGAGGGATCATTCAGATCACCCTCACTACACCAGCTCACTCGAGCTCAAGAACACCTCTCCTCCTGAGGCTGTTCGCCACTGTACTAGTTCATCCTCAGCCCCTCGAGGCCAATCCACCACAAAGCAGGAGTAGGGTTTTACACCGCAAGGTGGCCCGAACCTGGGTAAACTGCTGCGTCTCTTTTCCTTACAGTTCGTCGAGCTAGGCTATGAGATTAGCGAGTAGGCAGACTAGGGAGGACGAGTTCTTCGCACGCACCCCAGAGTTCGAACCTCTCAAGGGTTTGCGGAACCCGAAATCCGACAGCTGCACAGAAGAATTATGTCCTTGATGCACCGCTAGGTGACAGGCCTATTGTAGGAGCAGATGCAAACGTTATGAACATTTAGCAAGCTCGATATGATGACTACTTGATAGTTTAGTGCGCCATGCTTTACGGCTTAGAACTGGGACTTCAAAAACGTTTTGAATGCCATGGAGCATATGAGATGTTCCAAGAGCTGAAATTGGAATTTCAGACTCATGCCCGTGTCGAGAGGTATGAGACCTCTGACAAGTACTTTGCCTACAAGATGGAGGACAATAGCTCAACCAGTGAGCATGTGCTCAAAATGTCTGGGTACTACAATCGCTTGAATCAAGTAGGAGTTAATCTTCCAGATAAGATAGTGATTGACAAAGTTCTCTAGTCACTATCACCAAGCTACTAGAACTTCGTGATGAACTATAATATGCGAGGGATGATGAAAATGATTCCCGAGCTCTTCCCGATGCTGAAATCGGTGATGGTAGAAATTAAGAAAGAGCATCAAGTGTTGATGGTTAACAAGACCACTAGTTTCAAGAAAAAGGGCAAGGGAAAGAAAAGGAACTTCAAGAAGAATGGCAAGCAAGTTGCCGCTCCCATGAAGAAGCCCAAAGCTGGACCCAAGCCTGAAACTAAGTGCCTCTACTTCAAAGGAAATGGTCACTGGAAGCGGAACTGCCCCAAATACTTGGCGGATAAAAAGGATGGCAAAGTGAACAAAGGTATATTTGATATACATGTTATTGAAGTGTACTTTACTAGTGTTCATAGTAGCCCTTGGGTGTTTGATACCGGTTCAGTTGCTAAGATTAGTAACTCGAAACAGGAGTTGCAAAATGAACAGAGACTAGTTAAGGACGAGGTGACGATGTGTGTTGGAAGTGATTCCAAGGTTGATAAGATCACCATCGCACACTCCCTCTACCTTCGGGATTAGTGTTGGACCTAAATAAATGTTATTTGGTGTTTGCGTTGAGCATGAATATGATTGGATCATGTTTATTGCGATACGGTTATTCATTTAAGTCAGAGAATAATTGTTATTCTGTTTACATGAATAAAACCTTCTATGGTCATACACCCAATGTAAATGGTTTATTGAATCTCGATCGTAGTGATACACATATTCATAATATTGATGCCAAAAGATGCAAAGTTGACAATGATAATGCAACATATTTGTGGCACTGCCATTTAGGTCATATTGGTGTAAAGCGCATGAAGAAACTCCATGCAGATGGGCTTTTGGAATCACTTGATTATGAATCATTTGATACTTGCGAACCATGTGTCATGGGCAAGATTACTAAAACTCCGTTCTCCGGAACAATGGAGCGAGCTAATGACTTATTGGAAATAATACATACCGATGTATGCGGTCCGATGAGTGTTGAGGCACATGGCAGGTATCGTTATTTTCTAACCTTCACAGATGATTTGAGCAGATATGGGTATATCTACTTAATGAAACACAAATCTGAAACAATTGAAAAGTTCAAAGAATTTCAGAGCAAAGTGAAGAATCATCGTAACAAGAAAATAAAGTTTCTACGATCTGATCACGGAGGCGAATATTTGAGTTACGAGTTTGGCCTTCATTTTAAACAATGTGGAATAGTTTCACAACTCACGCCACCTAGAACACCACAGCGTAATGGTGTGTCCGAACGTCGTAACCGTACTTTATTAGATATGGTGCGATCTATGATGTCTCTTACAGATTTACCACTATTGTTTTGGAGTTATGCATTAGAGACAGCTGCATTCACGTTAAATAGGGCACCGTCTAAATCCGTTGAGACGCCATCGTATAAACTATGGTTTGGCAAGAAACCTAAGCTGTCGTTTCTTAAAGTTTGGGGTTGCGACACTTATGTCAAAAGGCTTTAGCCTGATAAGCTCGAACCCAAATCGGAGAAGTGCGTCTTCATAGGATACCCTAAGGAAACAATTGGGTACACCTTCTACCACAGATCCGAAGGCAAGATCTTTGTTGCCAAGAATGGAACCTTTCTAGAGAAGGAGTTTCTCTCGAAAGAAGTGAGTGGGAGGAAAGTAGAACTTGATGAGGTAATTGTACCTTCTCTCGAATTGGAAAGTAGCTCATCACAGAAAACCGTTCCTGTGATGCCTACACCAACTAGAGAGGAAGCTAATGATGATGATCATGAAACTTCAGATCAAGTTACTACCGAACCTCGTAGGTCAACCAGAGCACGTTCCGCACCAGAGTGGTACGGTAACCCTGTTCTGGAAGTCATGTTACTAGACCATGGTGAACCTACGAACTATGAAGAAGCTATGATGAGCCCAGATTCCGAAAAATGGCTTGAGGCCATGAAATCTGAGATAGGATCCATGTATGAGAACAAAGTGTGGACTTTGGTGGATTTGCCCGATGATCGGCGAGCCATAGAAAATAAATGGATCTTCAAGAAGAAGACTAACGCTGATGGTAATGTTACTGTCCACAAAGCTCGACTTGTCGCCAAAGGTTTTCGACAAGTTCAAGGAGTTGACTACGATGAGACTTTCTCACCCGTAGCGATGCTTAAGTCTGTCCGAATCATGTTAGCAATTGCCGCATTTTATGATTATGAAATCTGGCAAATGGACATCAAAACTTTATTCCTTAATGGATTTCTTAAAGAAGAGTTGTATATGATGCAACCAGAAGGTTTTGTCGATCCTAAAGGTGCTAACAAAGTGTGCAAGCTCCAGCGATCCATCTATGGACTGGTGCAAGCATCTCGGAGTTGGAATATACGCTTTGATGAGGTGATCAAAGCATATGGTTTTATACAGACTTTCAGAGAAGCCTGTATTTACAAGAAAGTGAGTGGGAGCTCTGTAGCATTTCTAATATTATATGTAGATGACATATTGTTGATTGGAAATGATATAGAATTTTTGGATAGCATAAAAGGATACTTGAATAAGAGTTTTTCAATGAAAGACCTCGGTGAAGCTGCTTATATATTGCGCATCAAGATCTATAGAAATAGATCAAGACGCTTAATAGGACTTTCACAAAGCACATACCTTGACAAAGTTTTGAAGAAGTTCAAAATGGATCAGTCAAAGAAAGGGTTCTTGCCTGTGTTACAAGGTGTGAAGTTGAGTAAGACTCAAAGCCCGACCACAGCAGAAGATAGAGAAAGAATGAAAGTCATTCCCTATGCATCAACCATAGGTTCTATAAAGTATGCCATGCTATGTACCAGACCTGTAGTGTGCATTGCCAATAAGTTTGGCAAGAGGGTACAAAAGTGATCCAGGAGTGGACCACTGGACAGCGGTCAAAATTATCCTTAGGTGCCTTAAAGAGGACTAAGGAAATGTTTCTCGGTTATGGAGGTAAAGAGTTCATCGTAAAGGGTTACGTCGATGCAAGCTTTAGCGCCGATCCGGATGACTCTGAGTCTCAATCTGGATACATATTGAAAGTGGGAGCAATCAGTTAGAGTAGCTCCATGCAGAGCATTGTAGACATAGAAATTTGCAAAATACATATAGATCTGAACGTGGCAGACCCGTTGACTAAACTTCTCACACAAGCAAAACATGATCACACCTTAGTACTCTTTGGGTGTTAATCACATGGCGATGTGAACTAGATTATTTACTCTAGTAAACTCTTTGGGTATTGGTCACATGACGATGTGAATTATGCGTGTTAATCACATGGTGATGTGAACTAGATTATTAACTCTAGTGCAAGTGGGAGACTGAAGGAAATATGCCCTAGAGGTAATAATAAAGTTGTTATTTTATATTTCCTTATTCATGATAAAGGTTTATTATTCATGCTAGAATTGTATTGATCGGAAACCTAAATACATGTGTGAATACATGAACAAACACCGTGTCCCTAGTGAGCCTCTACTTGACTAGCTCGCTGATCAAAGATGGTTAAGGTTTCCTGACCATGGACATGAGTTGTCATTTGATAACGGGATCACATCATTAGGAGAATGATGTGATGGACAAGACCCATCTGTTAGCTTAGCATTATGATCGTTCAGTTTTATTGCTATTGCTTTCTTCATGTCAAATACATATTCCTTCGACTATGAGATTATGCAACTCCCGGATACCGGAGGAATGCCTTGTGTGCTATCAAACGTCACAACGTAACTGGGTGATTATAAAGATGCTCTACAGGTATCTCCGAAGGTGTTTGTTGGGTTGGCATAGATCGAGATTAGGATTTGTCACTCCGAGTATCGGAGAGGTATCTCTAGGCCCTCTCGGTAATGCACATCATAAGAAGCCTTGCAAGCAAAGTGACTAATGAGTTAGTCATAGGATGATGTATTATGAAATGAGTAAAGATACTTGCCGGTAACAAGATTGAACTAGGTATGAAGATTCCGACGATCGAATCTCGGGCAAGTAACATACCGATGGATAAAGGGAATAGTGTATGTTGTCATAACGGTTCGACCAATAAAGATCTTCATATATTATGTGGGAGCCAATATGAGCATCCAGGTTCCGCTATTGGTTATAGACCGGAGAAGCGTCTCGGTCATGTCTACATAGTTCTCGAACCCGAAGGGTCCGCACGCTTAACGTTCGATGACGATTTAGTATTATATGAGTTATGTGATTTGGTGACCGAATGTTGTTCAGAGTCCCGGATGAGATCACGAACATGACGAGGAGTCTCGAAATGGTCAAGAGGTAAAGATTGATATATAGGACGATAGTATTCGGACACTGGAAGTGTTCCGGAGGGTACCAGGTACATATCGGGTCACCGGAAGGGGTTCCGAGCAACCCCGGCAAAAGATATGGGCCTTATGGGCCAAGAGGGGAAACACAGCAGCTACCAGGGGCTGCTGCGCCCCCCATATGGGCCGCACCAGAGGAGAAGGAAAGAGGGGAAGAGAGAAGGAAGGGGAGGGATTCGGCCTCCCCCTTCCTTCCCTCCTCCCTCCTCTTTTCTTCCCCCTCCGGCAATTATGGAAGGGGGAGGCCGAATTGGGGAGGCCCCCAAGTAGGATTCCTCCTACTTGGGGCGCACCCTGGCTGCTCCCCTCCCCCTCCCACCTATATATAAATGGGGAGGGGGCGCCTAGAACACACAACAACAATTGTTAGCCGTGTGCGGCGCCCCCCTCCACAGTTTACGCCTCCGGTCATATCTTCGTAGTGCTTAGGCGAAGCCCTGCGCGGATCACTTCACCATCACTGTCACCACGCCGTCGTGCTGACAGAACTCATCTACTTCCTCAACACCTTGCTGGATCAATAGGATGAGGGATGTCATCGAGCTGAACGTGTGCAAAACTCGGAGGTGCCGTACGTTCGGTACTTGATCGGTCGGAGCTAGAAGAAGTTTGACTACATCAACCGCGTTGTCAAACGCTTCCGCTTTCGTTCTACTAGGGTACGTAGACACACTCTCCTCTTTGTTGCTATGCATCTCCTAGATAGATCTTGCGTGAGCGTAGGAATTTTTTTGAAATTGCATGCTACGTTTCCCAACAACCATGGAAGAGTTGAAGATGTTGCAATACAATGCTCAAGCACGTGACATTCTATTCAATGGTTTGTGCCCCGAGGAGTTCAACAAGATTAGCCGCCTCAAGAATGCAAATGAAATTTGGGATACTTTGGTTGATATGCATGAAGGTACCGATTCCAACAAGGAATCCAAATTGGACGTGCTTCAAAGTCATCTTGACAAGTTCAAGATGAAGGATGGTGAAGGAGTCGTCGAAATGTACTCTAGGCTTGCTCTCATGACAAATGAGCTTGCCGGCTTAGGAAGTGAAGAGATGACCAACAAATTCATTATCAAGAAGATCCTTAGAGCCTTGGATGGAAAGTATGATACTGTGTGCACTTGATCCAAATGATACCCAACTACAAAGATCTCAATCCCAGGGAAGTCATTGGAAGGATTGTCGCTCATGAGATGTCACTGAAAGACAAAGAGGAGCTCCACAACAAGTCAAGTGGCACTTACAAAGCTTCAAGTGATGCTCCCAGAACATCAAGTGACAATCTTGTATCCAATGAAAAGATAAGCCTAATGGCCAAGAACTTCAACAACTTCTACAAGAATAGAGACAAAGAGAGAAGCTCCAACTCAAGACACTATGAGCAAAGATCTTCAATTCATGACCGAAATTGCTATAATTGTGGAAGACCCAGACACTTCTCCAATGAGTGTACGCCACCTCTCAAGAAAAGAGATGAGTCACCTAGAAGGAGTAGAAGAGATGAATCATCTCATAGAGAGAGATGGAGTAAAGATGATCGTTATGAACGAAGACCTTCTCAGAGAAGCAAGGATTCAAAAAGGAAAGACAAGTCAAGAAAGAGCTACTCAAGAAGAATACATCAAGCTCATGTTGGTGAATTGGTTTCCGGTTCCAACTCCGACAACCAATATAAGAGAAGCTATCACTCCAACTCCGACTATAGTCAAGATGAAGGTGTTGCAGGACTAGCTCTTGTATCGTCCAACTCCTATGGCCTATTTGATTCACCAAACGAAGGAATTGGAAGATGCTTCATGGATAAAGGCCACACCCTGAATACATTGACTTTAATAGT
The DNA here is from genome assembly GCA_011799875.1 of Thinopyrum elongatum. Taxonomy (NCBI): domain Eukaryota; kingdom Viridiplantae; phylum Streptophyta; class Magnoliopsida; order Poales; family Poaceae; genus Thinopyrum; species Thinopyrum elongatum. The sequence goes on from CM022301.1 coordinate 314,659,775, forward strand.
GATGAGGATGATTTGCTAGGTGTGGTTGACTTTCTCAATGATAAAACTAGTGATGTTAGCTATAATGAACTTGCCAGTAATCATGATAGGCAAGATGAGATAGTTAACAATTCTATGAGGGAGATTGAGGGCTTGACTAAAGAACTAAACACTCTTAAGTTGGCTCATGAAACAACTCAAGAGGATCATAGAGAACTCCTAAGAACTAATGAGAAGCTACGCTTCGAGAAGCTAAATTTAGAGCAAGAGCATGAGTCTCTAAAAGCTATCAACGGCGATCTTCGAAAGAAGAGTTCCTCTTACATTGCCAAACAACTTCGCTCTTCTACTTTTATGCCACAAGCTAAATCTAAGCAATCTAGTAACAAGAACAAGAATGGTTCTACCTCTAGTAGTAACAATAACAATGCTAAATCCGATGTTGTAACTTCTAGTAATTTTATTGATTCCACCAATGATTCTCTTAGCCAAGTTACACGTGAGCAAGAAAACAATTTATTGGAAGGAATTATAGAAAAGAGTGTCTACAAGAGCCTTGCCAGGAGTAAGCAATTTGATGAGATTGTTCACAAGCAAGGATGGCACCGGAAGAACCAAGGTGTTGGTTTTGAATGAAAGTTCAATGCCAATGGAGTTGAGTGGGAAGAAGATCAATATCCCAAGATGAAGTATGTTCCTCAACAAGACAAGTATGATCCTACTCTCTTCAAGGGAACTCAAGATCAAGATTATCTTCCCGCACAAGACCACAAGCTAAAAGGGATGGACAAGCTTCAAGAAGAGGTTGAATCATTTGAAGAACCACCTCAAGCCTTGGTCAAGCGGGTTCCCAAGACTACTCCAAGTTCTAATTAATCAAGTACAACTACAAATCCGAGGATTCCTATCAAGTTGATGTGGGTCCCAAAGAAGAAGAATGAGAGTGTTCTTGAGGGTGATTCTGCCAACAAGCTTCACTCATATTCATTCATGGCAAGAACTTGTGCAAACCACTTCAACATCATGCACTAGTTCATGGAGTCACAAACCCTCTTGTTGGTTAGTCAAGGGACAAGGTATTCAACGCATTCATGGACATCATCATTTGTGCATTTCACTCTATGTCTATGGGTATCCTTGTTGTTCCTTGTGGGACTAACCCATGTAGGTATTGAAAGTGCCCAAATCCCGAGGATTGCTCCCAACTCTTGATGAACTTCATCAACATTGAGCATCCACATCTACAACATCTACATGAAGTCTTCAACGACAAAACCCAAGGTTAGTTCATCCCTCCTTGGGGAGATCTCACATCTAGGGGAGCTTTGCTCTAAGACTTGAGATAAAGCAACTCTAATGGTGTGAACACATTAATGCTTTTTGTAAAAGTGGCAACCCCACTTATACTTCTCAAAGAGACAATGCATTTCATTCTATTTATCATTTGTCAAAGCATTGATCTATATGTTGTCATCAATACCAAAAAGGGGGAGATCTAAAGTGCAACTAATCCCCGGGTGGTTTTGGTAATTCATAACAACATATACCTCATTGAACTAATGTCCATTCAAGATAAATATTTCAGCATGTTCAATGATTGGCATGGCAAGGACAAGGAGATGTGGACCCCTCAAAATGCTAAGGAAATGGATTGGCAAAAAGCTCAAGACTCTTCATTTTTGGTTAAGACATCCAAGATCACATTGAGTCCATAGGAAAGCCAATACTATTAAAAGGGGATGAGGTGTTGCTTAATGATCTTGTTGCTCAAGTGCTTAGTGATATTGCTCCGAAACCCTCAACCACTTTCTCCATCCAAATATGTCCAAACCCTACATTCTAACTCGGTCCCACCAATATTTTCTATCCGGAGCCACCGAATTCATCTGGACTTAGCCACTGCCAAACCCTACCAATTCGGTTCCATAGATATGGATCTCGGTCTCACCGAGATGGCCTTGCCAGCTCTCTATTGCTTATTGCAAATATTTCGGTCTCACCGAGAATTACAATCAGTCCCACCGAGATGGCTTGACTGACTCTCTGTTGCCTTATTGCTTCACCTCGGTCCCACCGAGATGATGCAATCGGTGCCACTGAGACAAGGTTTTCCCTAAGCCCTTGCACATCAGTCCCTTCGAGTTATTCCAGTCGGTCCCACCGAGATTCCCAACATTCATATTTTTACACAGATCGGTGCCACCGAGATGGGTCAAAAGTGTGTAATGGTTGGATTTTGTGTGTAGGATATATATACCCCTCCACCCCTTCTTCCTCATTGAGGAAATCCATCAGAATGCGCCTACACTTTCACCATTCATTTTCTGGGAGAGAACCACCTACTCATGTGTTGAGATCAAGAGATTCCAATCCTACCATTTGAACCTTGATTTCTAGCCTTCCACAAGTTGCTTTCCACTCAAATCCTTCTTCCACCATAGCCAAATCTATGTGAGAGAGTTGAGTGTTGGGGAGACTATCATTTGAAGCACAAGAGCATGGAGTTCATCATCAACACACCATCTATTACCTTTTGGAGAGTGGTGTCTCCTTGATTGGTTAGGTGTCGCTTGGGAGCCTCCGACATGATGTGGAGTTGAACCAAGAATTTTGTAAGGGCAATGAGATCGCCTACTTCGTGAAGATCTACCTGAGTGAGGCAAGTCCTTCATGGGTGATGGCCATGGTGGGATAGACAAGGTTGCTGCTTCATGGACCCTTCGTGGGTGGATCCCTCTGTGGACTCGCGCAGCCATTACCATTCGTGGGTTGAAGTCTCCATCAACGTGGATGTACGATAGCACCACCTATCGAAACCACGCCAAAAATCTTCGTGTTCCCCATTGCGTTTGCCTTCTCCAAACCCTTCCCTTTACCTTCATATGCAATGTTTTACTTTCCACTGCTATACTCTTAGAATTGCATATGTAGATTGATTGCTTGACTTGTCATAATTGCTAAAATCTGCTTACAATTAAAATTGGGAAAAGTCTAGGTTTTTATTTGTCAAGTAGTCTAATCACCCCCTCTAGACATACTTTCGATCCTACAAGTGGTATCGGAGTTTTAGCCTCCGTTAGCCTTGCTTTCCATTGCTTTGATGATCATAGCCTTGGTTTCACAACCTAGGAGAGTATGGCGTCTAGTGAGGGTAACTATCCTCAAAGAGGTCCTTATTTTGATGGTACAAATTTTGCTAGTTGGAAGCACAAGATGAAAATGCATATTCTTGGTCATAACCCCGCCATTTGGGCTGTTGTTCGTATTGGTTTGCAAGGTGAATTCTTTGAAGATGGTAGAGAACTGGATCATTAAGCGACCACGGAAGAATTAAAGATGTTGCAATACAATGCTCAAGCTTGTGATATTCTCTTCAATGGATTGTGCCCCGAGGAATTCAACAAAATCAGCCATCTTGAGAATGCAAAGGAAATTTGGGATACTTTGGTTGATATGCATGAAGGTACCGAGTCCGTCAAGGAATCCAAGTTGGATGTGCTTCAAAGTCAACTTGACAAGTTCAAGATGAAGGATGGTGAAGGAGTTGATTAAATGTACTCTAGGCTTGCTCTCATCACAAATGAGATTGTCGGCTTAGGAAGTGAAGAGATGACTGACAAATTCATCATCAAGAAGATCCTTAGAGCCTTGGATGATAAATATGATACCGTGTGCACATTGATCCAAATGATGCCCAATTACAAAGATCTGAAGCCCACAAAAGTCATTGGTAGAATTGTTGCTCATGAGATGTCACTCAAGGATAGGGAAGAGCTCCACAACAAGTCAAGTGGTGCATAAAAAGCTTCCAGTGACGCTCCTACAACATCAAGTGACAAGCTAGTCTCCAATGAAGAATTAAGCTTAATGGTGAGAAACTTCAACAAATTCTACAAGAGTAGGAGCAAATATAGAAGCTCCAAGTCAAGGTCCTACAATGAGAAAAGGTCTTCTAGTTGTGACCATAATTGCTACAATTATGGAAGACCCGGACACTATTCCAATGAGTGTACGGCTCCCTACAAGAAAAGAGAAGACTCACCAAAAAGGAGGACTAGAAGAGATGAATCACCTCCTAGAGAGAGAAGGAGTAGATATGATCATTATGAACGAAGACCCTCTTGAAGAAGCAAGGATTAGAAAAGGAAAGACAAGTCATCAAAGAGCTACACAAGACGAAGACATCAAGCTCATGTTGATGAATGGGTCTCCGGTTCCGACTCCGACAACTACTCTGAGAGAAGCTATCACTCCGATTCCGAATATACTCAAGATGAAGGTGTTGCCGGACTTTCTCTAGTATCATCCAACTCCCATGACATATTTGATTCACCAAATGAAGGAATTGGAAGATGCTTCATGGCTAAAGGCCCCAAAGTATCACACCTCGATTATCTTGATTTCAATAGTGATGAAGATGATTTGCTAGGTGATGATGATTTACTTGTTGACAAAACTAGTGATGAAAACTATAATGAACTTGCTAGTAATCATGCTAATCAAGATGAAATGAATGACAATGATAAGAAGGAGATTGAGCGTCTAACTAAAGAACTAAATACTCTTAAGTTAGCTCATGAAACAACTCAAGAGGATCATAGAGAGCTCCTAAGAACTCATGAGAAGCTATGCTTTGAGGAGCTAAATTTAGAGCAAGAGCATGAGTTTCTAAAAGCTATTAATGATGATCTTCGAAGGAAGAGTTCTTCTTACATTGCCAAACGTCTCCTCTTGTCTACTAATATGCCACAAGTAAAATCTAGCAACAAGAGCAAGAAAGATTCTTCTTCTAGTAGTAACAATAACCATGCTAAATCAAATATTGTTGCTTCTAGTAATTCTCTTAATTCCACTAATGATTCTCTTAGCCAAGTTACACTTGAGCAAGAAAATAGCTTATTGAAGGGAATTATAGAGAAAAGTGTTTACAAGAGCCTTGCCGGGAGTAAGTAATTTGAGGAAATTGTACGCAAGCAAGGAAGGCACCGGAAGAATCAAGGTGTTGGTTTTGAACGAAAGTTCAATGCCAATGGAGTTGAATGGGAAGAAGATCAATACCCCAAGACAAAGTTTGTTCCTCAACAAGAGAAGTATGACCCCACTTCTTTTGAGGGAACACAAGCTCAATATGATCTTCCACCACAAGACCACAAGCTAAAGGGCAAAGACAAGCTTCAAGAGGAGATTGACTCATTTGAAGAAGCACCTAAAGTCATGGTCAAGTGGGTACCCAAGACTACTTCAAGCACTACGTCATCAAGTTCGACTACAACTCCAAGTATGCCCATCAAGTTGATGTGGGTCCAAAGAAGAAGAACTAGAGTGTTCTTGAGGGTGACTCCGCCAACATACTTCACTCATATTCGTTTTGGCAAGGACTTGTGCAATCAACTTTCACATCTTGCACTAGGTTCATGGAGTCACAAACCCTCTTGTTGGTAAGACAAGGGACAAGGTAACCTAATGCTTTCATGGACATCATCATATGTACAATTCACTCTATGTCTATGGACATCCTTGTGTGTTCCTTGTGGGACTAACCCATGTAGGTATTGAAAGTGGAAAACTCCAAAGGATTGCTCTGAACTCTTGATGGACTACATCAACATTGAGCATCCACATCTTCATTATCTACATGAAGACTTAATCGAAAAAACCCAAGGTTAGTTCATCCCTCTTTGGGGGATATCACATCTAGGGGGAGCTTTGCTCTAAAAATTGAGCTAAAGCAACTCTAATGGTGTGAACACATTAATGCTTTATGTAAAAGTGCCAACCCCTCATTGAACTAATGCATTTCATTCTTTTTATCAATTGTCAAAGCTTTGATCTATATGTTGTCATCAATTACCAAAAATGGGGAGATTGAAAGTGCAACTAATCCCCGGGTGGTTTTGGTAATTCATAACAACATATACCTCATTGAACTAATGTCCATTCAAGATAAATATTTCAGGATGTTCAATGATTGGCATGGCAAGGACAAGGAGATATGGACCCCTCAAATGCTAAGGAAATGGATTGGCAAAAAGCTCAAGACTCTTCATTTTTGGTTAAGTGATCCAAGATCACATTGAGTTCATAGGAAAGTCAATACTATTAAAAGAGGATGAGGTGTTGCTTAATGATCTTGTTGCTAAAGTGCTTAGTGATATTGCTCCGAAACCCTAAACAACTTTCTCCATCCAAATATGTCCAAACCCTACATTATAACTCGGCCCCATTGATATTTCCTATCTGGAGCCACTGAGTTCATCTGGACTTAGCCACTGCCAAACCCTAACAATTTGGATCCACCGATATGGATCTCGGTCTCACCAAGATGGCCTTGCCAGCTCTCTGTTGCTTATTGCAATTATTTCGGTCTCACAGAGAATTGCAATCGGTCCCACCGAGATGGCTTGACTGACTCTCTGTTGCCTTATTGCTTCACTTCGGTCCCACTGATATGATGCAATTGGTGCCACCGAGACAAGGTTTGCCCTAAGCCCTTACACATCGGTCCCTCCGAGTTGTTCTAGTCAGTCCCACCGAGATTCCCAACATTAATATTTTTACACAGATCGGTGCCACAAATGACTAATGAATGCAAAGGATTCCACAAATCCTCTCTTTGATTTTTTTCCACAAGAAATGGGCTAAAAAGGGAAGAAATCATGTGCGGTAATGGAATGGAAGGAAAATGGAGGAAGAAAGAAATTAGACATCATACGGAACATGCAACCACATATAACAGTGCCAAGTTAGAGCAAGCACCTGTGATGGTGGAGTAGGGGAGATGTGCTCATCATCTACACAACTATGTTGACTGTCTGGCCTTGCGTTGTCTTACGAATCCTGTTGGGAGGATGGCGGAGTAGAATCTGTAGAGACCCTCTGTTTCAGTTGCTCGGAAGGACCACCATCATCCACTACCTTACTAATTTCCTTTTGCTTTATTGATTTTGCATTGTGAAGTCAAACCGATAAGAAAAAGGAACAAAATTCGCTCTTCAGAACTCATTCATGCATGATACTGACGAACACTACTCTGATGAAAGGCAAACACATGATACGAGGATGGAATATGTATGAAAAACAGGACGACATGACATATTCACACATATGATGTGGTAACTAAGCAGAAGGCATTTCAAAAAATTAGAGGCACTGCAAGCTAGAAACCATATTAAAGATGCAACCAATATCACTCTGCCAAGTTAAAACTGTCTGGCGTTTCAACAAATTAGAAGCAGTAGATGATAGAAATCATATGCAAGACGCAACCAATATCACAGTGCCAACTCAAAGGTGTCTCATCATAAGTGATTGATGCGGGATACACAAGAACAATAGTCTGATGTAAGAACATGGTGTGATCAGATATAGTACATTCTAGAAACAGGAACACGTTTCATATTCACAGGAATAATGTGTAAAGTAAGGAGATGCAATGCAACAAATTTAGAAGCAATACAAGATAGACATCATACGCAACATGTAACCACATATAATAGTGCCAAGTTAGAGCAAACACCTGTGATGGTGGAGTAGGGGAGATGTGCTAATCATCTACATAGCTACGTTGACTGTCCAGCCTTGCGTTGTTTTGCGAATCTTGTTGGGAGGATTGCGGAGTAGAATCTGTAGAGACCCTCCGTTTTAGTTCCTCGGAAGGACCACCATCATCCAATGCCTTACTAATTTCCTTCTGCTTTTTTGAGTTTGCATTGTGAAGTCAAACCAATAAGAAAAAGGAATAAAATTCGCTCTTTAAAACTCATTCATGCATGATACTGACGAACACTACTCTGCTGCAAGGCAAACTCATGATACGAGGATGGAATGTGTATAAAAAACAGGACGACATGACATATGCACACCTATGATGTGGAAACTAAGCAGAAGACATTTCAACAAATTATAAGCACTGCAAGCTAGACACCATATGGAAGATGTGACCAATATCACTCTGCCAAGTTAAAACTGTCTCGTCATAGGTGGCGTTCAACAAATTAGAAGCGGTACATGCTAGAAATCATATGCAAGACGCAACCAATATCACACTGCCAACTTAAAGGTGTCTCATCATAAGTGACTGATGTAGGATACACAAGAATAGTAGTTTGATGTAAGAACATGGTGTGATAGACAGGTATAGTATGTACCAAAAATAGGAAGGCGTGTCATATTCACACGTATAATGTGTAAGCTAAGCAGATGCAATTTACACTAATTAGAAGCAATACAAGCTAGACACCGTATGCAACATGCAACCAGATATCACACTGCCAACTTAGAGCAAGCACCTCGGATGGTGGAGTAGGGGAGCTGAGACTTGGAACTTGTAATGCAGTAGAAGTACAAGGAGAATCTGTAGAGATGCTCCGTTTACGTTGCTGCAGAGGACCACCATCATCCCCTTCCTTACTCTTTTCCTTCATCTTTTTTGATTTTGCCTTGTCAAGTCAAAACCAAAAGAAAAAGGAATAAAATTTGCTCTTCAGAACTCATTGATGCATGATACTAATGAACACTACTTTGATGTAAGGCAACCACATGATAGGAGGATGGAATATGTATGAAAAACAGGACTGCATGACATATTGACACCTATGATGTGTAAAGTGTAAAGTAAGCAGAAGGCGTTTCAACTAATTAGAAGCAATGCAAGCTAGACACCATATGAAAGATGCAACCATTATCACTCTGCCACATTAAAAGGCTGGCCTCATAAGGGTATTTCAATAAATTAGAAGCAATAGATGGCTACAGGCTAGAAATCATTTGCAATATGCAACGAATAAAGGTGTCTTATAGTAAGTGATAGATGCAGGATACACAAGAACGATAGTTTCATGTAAGAACATGGTTAATAGATAGATGTAGTATGTACCAAAAATAGGAAGGCACGCCATATTCACAGGTACAATGTGTAAACTAAGCAGATGCAATTTACCCTAATTAGAAGCAATACAAGCTAGGCACCATATGCAACCAGATATCACACTGCCATGTTAGGGCAAGCACCTGGGGTTGTGGACTAGGGGAGATGAGATTTGGAACTTGTACTGCAGTAGGAGTAGCAGGAGAGTCTGCAGAGATCATCTGTTTCGGTTGCTCCAGAGGACCACCATCATCCCGTGCATTCATCCTTTTTGATTTTGCCTTATCAAGTCAAACCCACAAGAACAAGGAATGAAATTCGCTCATCCAAATTCATTGATGCATGATACTGATGAACACTACTTTTATGTAAGGCAACCACATTATAGGAGGATGGAATATGTACGAAAAACGCTAAGCAGAAGGCATTTCAACAAATTATAAGCAATGCAAGCTAGATACCATATGAAAGATCCAACCAAAATCACTCTACCAAGTTAAAAGTGTCTCATCATAAGTGGCATTTCACCAAATTAGAGGTAGTACATGCTTGAAATGATATGCAACATGCAACCGATATCACACTGTCAAGTTGAAGGTGTCTCATCACAAGTGATTGATGCGGGATACACAAGAAAAATAGTTTGATGTAAGAACATGGTTAATAGAAAGACGTAGTATGAACCAAAAACAGGAAGACATGTCATATTCACATGTATAATGTGTTGGAATTTACCCTAATTAGAAACAATACAAGGTAGACACCATATGCAACATGCAACCACATATCACATTGCCAAGTTAGAGCAAGCACCTGCAATGGTGGTGTAGGGGAATTGCGGTCATCAACTATAGAGCTACGTTGACTATCTTCATCTAGCCTTGTTGTTTCTTGAGAATCATGTGGGAAGGATGACACTACACTCTTTAAAAGAGTAGCGCGTCTCACAGTAACCCACTGGCGTGACTGTGTCATCATAAGTGATTGATGAGGGATACACAAGAACATTAGTTTGATGTAAAAACATGGTTAATAAACAAAATTAGTATGTACCAAAATAGGAAGGCATGTCATTATCAAAGGTATAATGTGTAAAGTAAGCAGATGCAATTTAACCAAATTGGAAGCAAGACAAGCTAAACACCATATGCAACATGCAACCACATATGACACCGCGAAGTTAAAGCAAGCACATGGGATGGTGGTGTATGGCGATTGTGATTAACAACTATAGAGCTACGTTTACTATCTCCATCTGCTGACAGTGCACCCTTTAGAGCGCTGAAACGCTTCGGGCTTATCCACGAATTAGACTGGAGTGACTTCTGTCTTTTCTTTTGTGAGTTTGACAACAGTGCGTTAGAGTCTGAAATACCCATGCATAAAAATACTATGGTGTGAGTATGGGTGAAGTGTGTGCACAAGTAGTGCACTGTAAAAGTAGCAGATAGTAGGTGGGTCGAAAATAAATGACAGCACACATATGATAGCTCTAGAAATGCATGGCACACGAAATTAGATTCAACGATATTGAAATATGAGCACATGGATGGTTTGGAAGTGCAGGTAATCCTCCGGCAAAGCACCAAGTGTGGTCCTATGAAAATAATAGTCGACTAAAAACAAATAGGTCAGTCCATTTTTTTTGCACCATCCGATGTACAAAGAATGGGCAGATGGCCTTCATCTACCTCCAGCCAGTCAGTGTTGACGATCTTCCTCGAACCGCCAGCGACCATCGGCCCAGTCCCCTGCCTCCGCCCTACCCTCAACCTCACCCCACCGCCATGCTTGGCACCACCCCGGCCATCCCTTTAAGCCCCGCCGACCTCCAGATCGGGCACCAGAGCGCCCCACACCCCTAAGATAGACATCGATGCACCGCTTCCCCGATGAACAGGCGGACTAGGTGCTCCGCGTGCCTCCGCGGGTGCTGCTTCCTTTAATGGGAATCAACTGACCCTGAATTGAAATCTAGGCAAGCGATGGACCTCTATCTAAGGTGAAATAGTAAATGGAGGGAAACCTTGTGCATGGCGAGTTATTAGGAACATTTAGTATCAGGAAGAAGGTGCGGTAAGAAGTGGTTAACTAGTTTCTTTTGTGGGATGATTACCGTGTGAGCAGAGACATAAAATTTGCACGAATAAGGGAAGAGGAGTACCACTTTCGGCTGGCAATGTTGTGTCCCCCTTCTGTTATTTCGACGATCTTCTTGTGGTCCGCTGGAAACAAGATGTTGTGGAGGACGGTGGAGCCTTGGACAAACCCATGGCCAAGTTTTTGAGTGTGGTGCGGTGGCCGTCTGTCGGCGGTGGGGAAGCAAATCCAAGGCAGCGAACAATAGCGTAGCGGGAATATGTCCGGTGCTGTTGTCGGTTGCGACAGTAGAGTGGCAGCAGTGAGGTGCAAGATGGCGTGCTCGAAGTTGTGTGGGCATGGCGCACATCGGTGTCGTGGAGGCGGCTCTGCCTCGGCTTCAGCTTCAGCTGCTAAGTCCTTGAGGGCGTTGTGGTTGCAGTTGCTGTGAACAACGATGTCGGGGTACTGGCTCTGTGTGATGGAGGAGGGCGGCGGTGGATCGGGTGTGATGGTGTGGAGGACGGAGGTGGCTAGGGTTTTGCGGCTGGTGGAGAGGGCGTTTTGGCGCCCACGGAGTATGAATGGGGAAACGGAGGGAGGGGCGAGCTAAGGGGGAACCATGTTTTGATTTGGGACGCACTTGTTTAAAATTTGGGGAAAGTTACAAAAAAATTCCCATCTAAAATTTCAGACATGTTTTGAGTCGGGGGTAGGACGGTAATCTCAGGTGTCCCAAATAGTGGTCGGGAGCGATTTCGGCCGAGCGCATGGGTGTTTAGGCGCCCATGGTGTATGAATATTTTTCGGAGGTGGTTGACTGGCGTCTTGGTGAAGTTACAAACCTACCCTGGTTTAGACCTTTGGACATTGGGCCGATAGGCTACACGGGTTAGAGTCCGATAGTAATTTCCTACAACCAAACATTGGTCTCACGCGGTTTTGGGCGACGAGAGGCTTATTTGGCGCTTCGTTCAATATTTGGAGCAGAAGCATTAACGTTTACAATTCTCTTCAATTGAACTTTTAGGATTTGTCAAACTTTAAAAATCTTGACTCTTGAAAATCCTAAAACTATGATGTTTTTGGAATGGAGGGGGTAAATTTAAATCTACTTCATACACGAGTATATATTAATTTTTTTTGCAGCTTAGCTCAATTCATGCATGGTTCCAGATAATCTCCTTGGGTGCAAAAAAAATTTAGTTAGAAATGCGTATGAATATATAGCATGTTCAAAAGCACAACAAAGATTGATGCCCCTTTTAGATGTGATTTACAAATGCCATTATCTCGAATTCAAATAGTTGAATGCACTTCCTAACGAATCTTTGAAACCACTTTTATGTTGAATTCAACATGTATTCTAGTTCATAGCTAGCAATTTGGGCATGGAGCAGCTGCAAGGCGAGGAGCTGCAGGAGCGCCTGCGGTGCATGCGTGAGCTTCTGAGTGCTGCGAACACGCAGCAAGACCACCTTGACGCTCCCGTGGCGTCTGAGTCACACCACACCCAGGACCCTCAGCAGCGGAACACGACGTCTTCCCCGCGCCCCAGCGAAGCTCATTTCGGTCGAACCCGAACCCGGCGCAACCGCACCCTGACAGCTGGCGATGACCTGGGCAACGAGCCAGCTCCAGAAGACCAGCGCCAGCAATACCCTCCCCCGCCATCCGGCCGGCGTGGCCATATGGCTTCAGCCAACCCAGCTCCCCGCGGCCCGGTCGCAAGCCGGCTAGGACCCGCGTGCCATCGACGACACTGACACTCGCCACCGTATCGAGCAGCTCGCGCTTTCCCTCGAGCTGGAGGAGGATAACATGGTCGGTCCGACTTGTTTCGGCCCGTGCATCCGCGACGAGCCCTTTCACAAGGGATTCACGTTTCCCCGCGACACCCCCAAGTACAACGGGACTGTCAAGCTGGAGGACTGGCTCATCGACTACACCACTGCCATCGACATCACGGGCAGCAACCGGTGCCTAGCCATGCGCTACGCCCCGCTCATGCTCCAGGGCTCGGCCCGCACATGGCTGAATAGCCTGCCAGCCGGCAGCATCAACTCATGGGTCGACTTCGGGCAAGCCTTCGTGCGCAACTTCACCGGCACCTACAAGCGACCTGGCCGCCCTAGTCAGCTCGCCATGTGCGTGCAGGGGCCGAGCGAGACCGGCCGTGAGTACCTCGCACGCTGGACCAAGCTCCAAAACAGCTGCGATGGGGTCCATGAGGTTCAAGCTATCCAATACTTTGTGAGTGGCTGCCGAGATGGCACCCTCCTCAAGCACAAGCTCCTGCGCTCCGAGCCAACCACCACGGCCGCGCTCATGGTCACGACGACAAGTACGCCATAGCTGACTCCACCACGAAGGTCCAAGTCATGTTGGACGACGCCGGCAAGGTGTTGCCGGCGCCGCTTTCCAAGCCGGCTGGCGAGAGCAGCCGCCAGCAGAATAACCAGCAGAACAACAAGCGTAAGGCCAAGCAGCCGGCCGCTTGCTATGACAACCGCCTTGTCACTGCCACCGATCAGGCGCCCGAGGCCGAGCTGGCTGGCAAGCGTCTGCGAACCGGCAAGACCGCCTAGCAGCCCGCCATGAGCTTCGAGGAGATCCTCGACGCTCCCTGCAAGCACCACAGCGGCGCAAGGCCGTCCACGCACACGCACTAGCAGTGCGCCATCACCAAGCACATCATGTGGGGCGACATCCCACCGCCTCCCGCCCCGGCTCCAGGTGTGGGGCAGCCGCCTCCGCCGTCCCCACCTCCGGCGGTCGGCGCCAGGCGCGATGAAGTCTTCCCCAACGCGAATGACTGCTATGTCGTCTTCACCAGCTTTGGTGACGACAAGCGCAGCGAGTGCTTGCTCCGGTAAGAGGTGAACACTGGCATCCCGGCCGTGCCTGAGTACATGCACTGGTCAGAGCGCCCGGTCAGCTGGACCCGGGAGGACCACCCGGCGGTCATGCCCACACCGGGTGGGTATGCCCTCATCCTTGGCCCCAGCATAGTCGCTGCCAAGCGCACCTGCAAGTTCTCGCGAGTCGTCATCAACGGCGGCAGCAGCATCAACATTGGTCTCATGCGTTTTTGGGTGACGAGAGGCTTATTTGGCGCTTCGTTCAATATTTGGAGCAGAAGCATTAACGTTTACAATTCTCTTCAATTGAACTTTTAGGATTTGTCAAACTTTAAAAATCTTGACTCTTGAAAATCCTAAAACTATGATTTTTTTGGAATGGAGGGGGTAAATTTGAATCTACTTCATACACGAGTATATATTAATTTTTTTTGCAGCTTAGCTCAATTCATGCATGGTTCCGGATAATCTCCTTGGTTGCAAAAAAAAAAAGTTAGAAATGCGTATGAATATATAGCATGTTCAAAAGCACAACAAATATTGATGCCCCCTTTTAGATGTGATTTACAAATGCCATTATCTCGAATTCAAATAGTTGAATGCACTTCCTAACGAATCTTTGAAACCACTTTTATGTTGAATTCAACATGTATTCTAGTTCATAGCTAGCAATTTGGAATGTATACCATGTATGTGACAAATGTATAAAGTGCTTGACACTGACAACACAGAGTGTACTCATGTTTATATATGAATTGCAAAAGCCATGCATTGTCTAGCTTTCAAACCACTCTCACTCTATGGATCAATAGTGTGAAATAATACCATACACATGCTCAAATTCGATAGAGTATGGGTGTTTGATAGACCAATGTTCGTTCATACGGAATTGAAAATTTCATGATCCCATCCAATTTTTTAATACAATATATATTTTAATTTAATGCGTAGAATAGTCTTTTACGCGTAGATGCACTTTGCCTCGGCCCCTCCTCACACACGCGCTACCTTTCTATCTGATGCATAAGCGCACACACTTTAGATACATTGGCCCTTCTCTCTCACATATGCTCATACTCTCTCCCGGGGTGTATCACGCACACACGCTCTATATATCTCCCTCTCTCTCTTACTACTATCCATGACTCTTTTCACTAATATTAGTCGAAAACACTATTTCTCTCACATGCATATGCACGCACGGTCTCTGCTGGCCCTCTCTCTATACATATATCTGCCTACGTGTCTCCAGCACGCACACTCTCTTTAGGCCTCTCTCGCACACATGGTCTCCCCCCTCTCTTACTAGTTGGCGGATATGATTCCATCAGATCATTCGGCAGGATATCCCTGATGGTTAGGTTGGATGGTAATAAGAGGCAAATATTTACCCAAGTCCGGGCCCTTGCAGTCGAGGAAATACCCTGCTCTTGGTAGTGTATATTTGTGATCGGGGTGTGTACAAAGTACATGTGAATACCAAGGGATTGTGTGTGTATATATACTATCGACGAACTAGCCCCCGGGCTTATATAACATACCCGGGGCCTAGGGTTACAAATTGTAGTCGGCTTCTTGTCATTGGAGATAGTGTCCTCCACGACTCTGGTATATCTTTGTCTTGTACGTTGAGTCCTCAATGGGTCTTCATATAACACGTCTCGGTCTGACCTATGTGGCACAGGACGGAACCAACCTATGAGTCCTCACCTCGACCCACCACACCTAGAAATGATGTGCCCACCACACCTCACACACCCTCTACCACTAAGAAAATAAACATATACAATAGTACAAAGTTATACATGAAAGTTAATTGCATGGTGCATCCAATGATATGTGTTCCGTATTATGAATATTTATATTTTTCTCCTATAAAATGAGTCACGGTAAAGAGAAACAAAGGGCATATCTCTCTCTCCACCGCACACCCCCTCTTTCTACACCACTTTCACGTACGCACACAAACTATCTCTCGGCCCTCTAAAAGTACGCCCCGGACACATTCATGCGTGACGGTCATTGTATTTTGAGCGAAAGCACAATACAGTTATTGGACTTCAGAATATGCTCATTACGGTCACCGTATACATTTTGTGGTGATTATACAGTCTCTTGCTCACCGTACTGCTCCATATTTTGTCGATGACACTGACGGTCATTGTATTTGAAGCATGCTCTGTATTTTTTTGATGACTCTGACGGTCATTGTATTTGAAGCGAAAGCACGATATGGTCACTGGACTTTAGAATAAGCTCATTATAGTCACCATATACATTTTGTGGTGCGAACCAATCTGTGGTTAGATGGCTAGGAGGACAGTGGTATCCCCAGCCCACCAGGGTTCAAGTCTTGGTACTTGCATTTATCTCGGATTAATTTCAGGATTTTCGGCAATGCACGTTCAATGGGAGGAGATGTTCCCATTGACTACGAGGCGCCTATGGTGAATTCGTAAAATCTCAAGATGATATGCCGGCTCAGTCTCTCGAAGGTGCTCATAGGGGTAGGGTGTGCATGTGTGCGTTCATACGGGTGATTGTATACGCATATATATGAGCACTTGTGTTTGTACTGTGTTAAAAAATACATTTTGTGGTGATTATACGGGCATTGGCTCACCATACAGCTCCGTATTTTGTTGATGACATGATCAATTGACCAGTCAAATGGTCCACATGGCACAACTAGTGTTGCACCATCAACGCACATTACCGTAGGGCCCACCTGTTAGCGGGTATATGAAAGAAAGAAAAGGTAATAAATTAGTGGTCGGTGGGGATTCAAAGTCGCGAGCTCAGGTTGGCAGCCCACGCGCCCTAACCACAGCGGACAAGGTCGCCTTGTGATGATACGCTGAGCTGGCCATTTTAATACACATGAGCTACTGTGGTGAATACACACACATGCGCACAAACATTCACACAATGCCCGCATGCATGCATGCAATACTCACACGTACACATGCACGCATGCAACACTGGCATGAACACACGCACGCATGCAAGCATGCACACTGACACGTACACATGCACGCACAAACACACGCACGCATGCATGCAACACTGACACGTACACATGCACGCATGCATGCAACACTCACACATACACATGCTTGCATGCAACACTCGCATGAACACACGCACACATGCATGCACACAACACACGACGCAACACACACGCTCATGCTCAAGTGCTCAACCTATACGTGCATGCACACATACACACAACCAGGGTGGTTAGCGCGCAAGGACTAGTTCTGCGGGGTCTCAGGTTTGACTCTTGCCGTGCTTGCGTAAATTTTAGTTTACCAACTAACAGGTGGGACCTGCAAGCCACGTGGCCGATTTGACCAGTCAGCAGAGTGCCATGTAGACATTTTGACCGATCAACTGAGTGTAGTTTGTAATTACGATTTTCACATCCGTATTGGGCTGGTGGGTTTCGGATGTTTAGTCCCACCTTGCCTCGTGAGAAGCTGGTCGACTGGCTTAAATAGCCGGGTCGTCCAGAAGCGATAAGCTACTATCATCATTACACCCTTTGTTAAGGACATGGATTGTTACGAGTATTAATCTTATCTATGATTAACAGAACATTGATGCTTGCAGCGCTCTTTTTGAATCACAACGTATCAAACGGGCTATCAACGTATATATGAACAATTTAAAATTCTCTTACATTGTATAGTAGGCCTATCAACGTACATGAATGAGATGATGTGACACTCAATGAACAATCATCAGTTTATGAAATGCCCACTTCTCACCGCCCTGGCCCACCAAAAACACCTCCCCCCTCCCGTGCGCCATTCCCGCCTGGCGCCACACTACAAAAAAAACACTTCCGTGAAGATACATGTTTGTCACAGTAGGTCATGATTTATGTCATGCATGTACATCCATGACGATTTTATGACAGAATCAAGATAGAAATACCTGTGCTGTCGTAGAAGTGTCCATGATAATACTCAAATTATCATCACAGAAGTGTCCACTTCCATGACGATAAATGGTGCATCATGGAAGTGCTTTCGTAAAGGGTAACTGACACGTGGCATCCACCATAATGGGTCGCCGTTAAGCTATCGGGTCCTATCGGGGGGATGGACCCTGGGCAGGCAACGAAACCTGGATCCTTTTCAAAAACATTGGGGCCAGCAACGCCCCTCAATCCGGCTCGCCCTGGTCGGCTTCCCAGCGCAACCCGGCCAGCCGGCTGGCGCACGCCAGCTGGTCCGAAGAAACCAACCTCCATCGACAAGTAGGCGTGACTACAATGCGCCCCCCTTTGCGCCGGCCCCGGTGGGCGCGGCAGTCGTGCCGACCAAGCCACCGCCTGGGGCGGGCGGCATCTCGGAGGTGCAACCCTATAGCAGGATGGCGCCGCCGTCCCATGACGCCTGGCAAGGTGTGCTAACAGCAGCCAGCAGCCAGCCGTACCCGCGCCCGGCGGCCCCGGTACGGCCTGCGCCTAGCGGACCCGGCAAGACCCGCGCCCGACGGGCCTGGCAGACACGGTGGCCCGGCGGCCCCCACTGCCGGCTCCAAGACGCTGATGCCAGGGCCTCGCGCCCATGTAATGTGACCATTGTAACCCCTGGGGGGCCAGCCTATAAGACCCCCCGGTGTTTGTCCATGCAGAGGGTCGACTTTTTAGCCACACACACACACACATACTCACATCCATCCACACGGAGAGGGAGCAGCCTATGCACTGGCCTGCCTTTCTTCCTCCCCAAAAGAGCTCTAGGAGCAAGCTTATATCATCCTCATATAAACCACACTCGGTAGGACTAGGGGTGTTATCTCTCTAGAGAGCCCTAAACCTGGGTACGTCTTGTGTCTCACGCTCACTCGTACCAACCCCGCCTCTGGAGCCCACCGGTGGCCTCTTCCCTGTCCCTCTCTTTTGCCATCCCATGGCATCTGCCGTGAGATCACCATGATAGTTGGCACCCACCATGGGGTAGCTCGAGGTGCCGGCCGGAGACACATTCCAGACGGGGCCCTTCACCGAATCTGGCGAGCTCGTCATGCATGGCCTGACCCCCGTGCCCGGCGCGGTGCCGTCCGGCTTCGAAGGCTCGTCCGACGTTCCCTCCGGCACACCATGCGCCCCGCCGCGTTCGTCCCCGATGAGTACCCCAGCGAGGTGCTCGACGTCACCGACTCGCAAGTCCCCCTTGGCTACGACATCTCCGAGGATGTGGCGGACCTCTGCACCCGTGTGGAGGTGCTCGTCACCGGCTCCGGCTCTAGTTCGTCCAGCGCCGCGAAGAAGGCCGCTGCTGCCAGGGCTACAGCGGAGTGCGCCAGCACGGCCGACCCGCTGCAGGCCATGCTGCAGAACCTCAGAATCCCCATCCCCATCACCACCGACGCCGAGGCCACCGAGGCCAGGGCTCGGCTCGACAAGGAGCGCAAGTGCCTGCTGGATGAGGCCACAACGCTTGCTGCTACGCAGCACCGACTGGAGTCCATCCAGCGGGAGTGCGACGCCGCGTACGGCTTCACCCCCACTGCGGCTGAGCCCAGCCGGGTTGCCGAGGTGCGGACCCGTGGCGGTGCCATCGGCCACACATTGGGCGCAATCCCGCCCGTTTACGACACCCCCGTCAAGAACATGCACGCTGGGAAGGCGGCCATCGTGGGCATGGAGAAGCAGCAGGGCGAGGAGCCGTAGGAGCGCCTGCAGTGCATGCGCGAGCTTCTCGGTACTGCGAACACACAGCAAGACCACCTTGATGCTCCAGTGGCGTCCGAGTCGCACCGCACCAAGGACCCTGAGCAGTGGAACACGGTGTCTTCCCCGCGCCCCAGCGAAGCTCTTTCCGGCCGAACCCGAACTCGGCGCAACCGCGCCCTGATAGCTGGCGACGACCTGGGTAACGAGCCGGCTCCAAAAGACCAGCACCGGCAAGACCCTCTCCCGCCATCCGGTCGGCGTGGCCGTCCGGCTTCAGCCGACCTAGCTCCCCACGGCTCGGTCGCAAGCCGGCTAGGCCCGTGCACCATCTACGACTCTGACGCCCACCACCGTATCGAGCAGCACGCCCTCTCCCTTGAGCTGGAGGAGGATAACGCAGTCGGTCTGGCTTGTTTCGGCCCACGCATCCGCGACGAGCCCATTAACAAGGGATTCACGCTTCCCCGCGACACCCCCAAGTACAACGGGACCGTCAAGCTGGAGGACTAGCTCATCGACTATACCACCACCATCGACATCGCGGGCGGCAACCGACGCCTAGCCGTGTGCTACGCCCCGCTCATGCTCCAGGGCTCGGCCCGCACATGGCTGAACAGCCTGCCAGCTGGCATCGTCAACTCGTGGGTCGACTTCGAGCAAGCCTTCGTGCGCAACTTCACCAGCACCTACAAGCAACCCATCCGCCCCAGTCAGCTCGCCATGTGTGTGCAGGGGCCGAGTGAGACCGGCCGCGAGTACCTCGCATGCTGGACCGAGGTCCGGAACATCTGCGAGGGGGTCCATGATGTTCAAGCTATCCAGTACTTTGTGAGCGGCTGCCGGGATGGCACCCTCCTCAAGCACAAGCTCCTGCGCTCCGAGCCAACCACCATGGCCGTGCTCATTATCACGGCGGACAAGTACGCCACAGCCGACTCTGCCATGAAGGTCCAAGTCATGTTGGACGATGCCGGCAAGGCATTGTCGGCACCGCTTTCCAAGCCGGCTGGCGAGAGCAGCCGCCAGCAGAATAACCAGCAGAACAACAAGCATAAGGCCGAGCAGCCGGCCGCTCGCTATGATAACCGCCTTGTCGCCGCCACTGATCAGGCGCCCGAGGCCGAGCCGGCCGGCAAGCATCCACGAACCGGCAAGACCGCCTAGCAGCCCGCCATGAGCTTCGAGGAGATGCTCGACGCTCCCTGCAAGCACCACAGTGGTGCAAGGCCGTCCGCGCACACGCTCCGACAGTGCACCATCTCCGAGCGCTTCATGAGGGGCGACATCCCGCTGCCTCCCGCCCCGGCTCCAGGTGTGGGGCAGCCGCCTCCACCGTCCCCGCCTCTGGCGGTCGGCGCCATGCGCGATGAAGTCTTCCCCAACGCAAACGACTGCTATGTCGTCTTCACCAGCTTTGGTGATGACAAGCGCAGCGAGCGCTTGCTCCGGCAAGAGGTGAACACTGTCATCCCGGCCGTGCCTGAGTACATGCACTGGTCGGAGCGCCCGGTCAGCTAGACCCAGGAGGACCACCCGGCCGTCATGCCCACACCGGGTGGGTACGCCCTCATCCTTGACCCCACCATAGTTGCTGCCAAGCGCACCTGTTCTCGTGAGTCCTCATCGACGGCAGCAGCTGCATCAACATCCACTACCGCGACACCATGACCAAGCTCGGCATCGAGGCCAAGCAGCTGGAGCCGACCCGGACGGTGTTCCACGGCATCGTGCCGGGTCTCTCTTGCTCTCGCATCGGCCGGATCTGGCTTGACGTCCTATTCGGCACCAGCGACCACTTCTGGCATGAGCCCATCTGGTTCGAGGTGGTGGACCTGTCCAGCCCTTACCACGCGCTGCTGGGCCGGCCCGCGCTCGCCATGTTCATGGCAGTCCCCCACTACGCTTACCTGAAGATGAAGATGCTGGGTCCCAAGGGCCTCATCACGGTAGCCGGCGACTAAAAAAATCCTTGGAGTGCACTCAAGCCGGCGCTAAGCTAGCCGAGTCGCTGGTCATAGCCGAGGAGCGGCGCCAGCTTGACCGGATCGTTGCGCTAGCTGGTGAGCAGCCGGCTGTGCCAGCTTCAGCCAAGGAGATGGCTGGCGAGGCCTCTTTCCAGCCATCCAAGGATACCAAGAAGATCCCGCTCAAACCAGAAGACCCCAGCTACAGCAAGTACGTTGTTGTGGGCGCCCGCCTCAGCAGCAAATAGGAAGGCGAGCTCGTCGACTTTCTCTGTGAGAATCGGGATATCTTTGCATGTTCCCCAAAGGACATGCTGGGAGTTCCGAGGGAGTACGCCGAGCACAAACTACACGTCCGCAAGGATGCCAAGCCTGTCCGTCAACCCTTACGTCGCTTTTTAGAAGAGAAGAGAAGAACCATTGGTGAAGAAGTTGCCCGGCTGCTTGTAGCCGGCTTTATAATGGAAGTATTTCACCCCGAGTGGCTGGCCAACCCAGTCCTCGTCCTGAAGAGAAACAAGACCTGGCGCATGTGCATAGACTACACCAGCCTGAACAAGGCCTGCCCCAAGGATCCATTCGCCCTCTCGCGGATAGATTAAGTGATCTATTCCACGGCCGGCTGCGACCTCCTGTCCTTCCTGGACGCTTACTCCGGCTATCACCAAATCAAGCTGGACCCAAATGACGCCTTGAAGAAGTCCTTCATCATGCCCTTTGGGGCGTACTACTACATCACCATGTTGTTCGGCTTGAAGAACGCCGGCGCCACCTTCCAGCGCTGCATGCAGAAATGCTTGCTGAAGCAACTCGGCCACAACATTCATGTCTACGTCGACGACATTGTGGTGAAGACCTAGCAGCACCTCACGCTCCTTGACGACCTGAAGGAAACTTTCACAAATCTGCGCCAGTACCACATCAAGCTCAACCCAGAGAAGTGCGTGTTCGGCGTGCCGGCCGGACAGCTACTCGGCTTCCTCGTCTCGGAGCGCGGCATTGAGGCGAACCCGGAGAGGATCAAGGCCATCGAGCGCATGTGCAAGCCCAACCGGCTGCGTGATGTCCAGAAATTCACCGGCTGCTTGGCCTCTCTCAGCCGGTTTCTCAGCTGGCTGGGCGAGAGGGCCTTGCCCCTATATCAGCTGATGAAGAAGACATCGTCGTTCGAATGGAACGACCAGGCGGACGAAGCGTTCCGGGATCTCAAGCGCATTCTCTCCACCACACCTGTCCTGGCCGCGCCGGCTGACAAGGAGCCACTATTGCTATACATTGCCGCCACCTCGCGGTCGGTCAGCACAGTGTTGGTGGTCGAGCGACCAGAAGAAGGCAAGATCCAGTCAGTCCAGCGCCCGCTCTACTACCTGAGCGAGGTGCTCTCCGCCTCCAAGCAGAACTACCCTCACTACCAGAAGATGTGCTACGGCGTGTACCTCACCGCCAAGAAGCTGAAGCAGTACTTTCAAGAGCATACCGTCACCGTTGTCAGCACGGCCCCCATCGGCGAGATCATGGGTTGCCGGGATGCCAGTGGCCGGGTAGCCAAGTGGGCCATCGAGCTGGCCAGCCACACCATCCTCTACGAGCCCCGCACAACCATCAAGTCCCAGGCGCTGGCCGACTTCCTCGTCGACTGTACAGAGACCCGGTACCTGCCGCAGCCACCCTACTCGACGCACTAGCGCATGCACTTTGACGGCTCCAAGATGCGTTCCGGCCTGGGGGCCGACATTGTGCTGTCCTCCCCCAAGGGCGATCGGCTATGGTATGCGTTGCAGATCCACTTCGCCGCCTCCAACAACGCTGCCGAGTACGAAGCACTCATGCACAGCCTCCGGCTGGCCAAAGAACCCGGCATCCGGCGTATCCTCTGCTATGGCGACTCAGATCTGGTGGTGCAGCAGACCTCTGGCGAGTGGGACGCCCGTGATGCCAACATGGCCAACTGCCGCTTCCTGGTCCAGCAGCTTTCCGGCAACTTTGACTCTTGCGAGTTCCTCCACGTCCCACGCGCGGACAACAAGGCCGCTGACGCGCTGGCCATGATAAGCTCCAGCCGGCAAGCAATCCCGCCCAGCATCTCCCTTGAGCACCTACGAAAGCCGTCCATCAAGCCGTCTCCGGATTCCGAGTCCATTTTCGTCCCAGACGACCCTGTAGCTCCCCCACCCAACCCTTAAGATCCCAGCCCAGTCTCGAGGACTACTGATCCCAGCCCAGGGGCTGCCATCTCCAATCCAGCGGCCGCTGTCTCTGACTCGGGGGCTGCCGGCTCCGGCCCGGGGGCTGCTGTCGGTGTCAAAACCGGCGGATCTCGGGTAGGTGGTCCCGAACTGTGCGTCTAAGGTCGATGGTAACAGGAGACGGGGGACATGATGTTTACCCAGGTTCGGGCCCTCTCTATGGAGGTAATACCCTACGTCCTGCTTGATTGATCTTGATGAATATGAGTATTACAAGAGTTGATCTACCACGAGATCGTAATGGCTAAAACCCTAGAAGTCTAGCCTGTCTGATTATGATTGTCTCTACGGACTAAACCCTCTGGTTTATATAGACACCGGAGGGGGCTAGGGTTGTACAAAGTCGGTTACAGAGAAAGGAATCTTCATATCTGAACGCCAAGCTTGCCATCCACGCCAAGGAGAGTCCCATCCGGACACGGGAGAGAGTCTTCTGTCTTGTATCTTCATGGCCCATCAGTCCGGCCCACATTACGTAGCCCGGACGCCCGAGGACCCCTTAATCCAGGACTCCCTCAGTAGCCCCTGAACCAGGCTTCAATGACAATGTGTCCAGCGCGCAGATTGTCTTCGGCATTGCAAGGCGGGTTCCTCCTCCGAATACTCCAAAACAGACTTCGAGCGCAGAAAATGTGTCCGGCTCTGCAAAACAAGTACCACACACAACCGTAGAGAGTATAATATTTCACGAATCCAATCCGCTGACAACTTTTTATAACGTGATACTACGTTCCTTCAAGATGCGGTTTCCAGTGGCACGTCTTGTCACAGCAGAGATCATGTTCCTTTATTACGGGATTCTCATCAATACGGGTGTGGGTAATCCAATCGTGCCATCTGCACGGCCCTTGGGAATAGGCGAGTTTTAAGGCGAGTGTGGAGGCGCTTGATATTCACTGCCTTTATAAGGAGATAAGGATTCACCCCCTTCACCCACGCCTTCTCTTTCTCTGCCTCTCCATTCTCGAGCTCCAGCGCCCAAGTTCTCATCTTTTCCGCCTCAAAGAAGCACTCCGACCATGTCCGGATTCGGAGTGCAAGGCAAGTGGATGGCCTCCTCCGTCAAGGAGTAGGACATCACGAAGCTCCGGGAGGCGGGGTATTTGGCCAAGGAAATCGCCCATCGGCTTCCGGCCAAGGGACAGATCATCGCCACCCCCAAGCCTCATGAGAGGGTGGTGTTCATCCCCCACTTCGTTCGCGGGTTAGGGTTTCCTCTCCACCCTTTCGTCCGCGGACTCATGTTTTACTACGGGCTAGATTTTCATGATCTAGCCCCAAATTTTTTCCTCAACATCTCGGCATTTATTGTCGTGGGCGAGGCTTTCCTCCGCATCCCACCCCACTTCGGACTGTGGCTCAAGATCTTCAATGTGAAGCCGAAGGTGGTGGATGGTCAACACGCAGAGTGCGGAGGCGCCATGGTGAGCAAGATGCCCAACGTCACATGGCCCAAAGGTACTTTTGTGGAAACCGTCAAAGGGTGGCAACAACTGTGGTTCTACATCACAGAGCCCCGCGACGCTACCTGGGCTGCGGCTCCCGAATTCAAGTCCGGAGCCCCAATGCGGCTCACCTCCTGGCTAGAGAAGGGCCTGAATTGGTCGTCGTCGGACGAGCTGATAGCGCTGCAGGCGCGATTCCAGAGCATGGTAGACAAGAACATCAAGCTTGTCAATGTGATCCAGGTGATGCTAGTTCGTCGGATCTTTCCATGCCAAAGCCGGACTTGCCATCTATGGGAGTTCGATCCGGCCGAGCACCATACCTTGCAACAGTTCTTCGGAACTACGCACGAAGACATCTGGAAGGTGCTTTTTAAGGCCAGCGAGAAATGGCTGGAGACGACCGAGGACCGCAGGCACGACCTGGCCCATCCTGCCAGTCCGGTAAGCTTTTCGTGCTTTCAAGGTGTATCCTTTACTTGCTTGCTCATGGAAAATGCCTAAGCCTCCCTATTTATTTTTTCAGGTCTGGACGAAGAAGGCAGAGCGGATCAAGTGTCCGGCTCCGCTGCCCGAGGAACCAGCCATCCCGCTTCTGACGAAGGTGCTGGTCCCGGCGCCCTACCAGGCACCGAAGAAGAAGGCCAAGAAAAAGGCCAAGGAGACCAGAAGTGGCCTCCGTCGCAAGGGAACTTCGGACGCAACGTCCGAAGACGCCGAAACTCACTCCTCCGCCGCAGAGGACGACAAGGAGGAGGAGGAAAGCAACTCTCCCCTTGAGGAGGGAAGGAAGAAAAGGGCGGCCTCCATAAATCTGGAGGCAGAGGCGTCTAAGAAGGGGAAGGTCTCCCTCGCGGATAACTCCGCGTGGGATGTCGACAGCAGCCCAGAGCGGCGCCCCCGAGATAAGCCCCTGGCCGGATCGTGAGTACTCAAAGACCCTGACACATTCATATATCCAGCCTCTTGTCTCCATAGTTTTAACATGTTGAATCATGTACTTGCAGTCCGGTTCATTCCGACCTCGAACGATACTCCTCTTCGGGAAATTCGCTGGACCCGAAGGTGATGGACAGCGGGTCCCTTCCGGCGGCCTCCTCTCCCAAGGCCATGGAGGACACCGAGGTGTTGTCCCAAAGGATCCCAGGCTAGGGAGAGACGCAGGAGGCCGTCAGTGCGGTGCCAGAGGGTGAAACCTCGGCCGCCAAACACATGGGGGAGCAAATCCCCATGGAGCCTGGCAATGGGGGTCAGGTCCAATTCGACCCCCAGCCAAATACGATCCCGGAGACCAATACAGCTCCAGAATCCGGCAAGCAGCCTCCTTCGAAAGAAGGGGGTGTAACCATTTCGCCGGTGACCTCTGTCCAACCAGAGGCACCGAACACCCTACTGGAAGCACTGCGAAGTGCTTCCATTGTAGAGGAACACCGTGCCCTTATGGGTACGGTGATTGAGAAGATTCAGTCCGCGAAGAGCGGACTGACCGAAGCCTGCACAAGCCTTCTAACAGGTTTTGAGGTATGAAACGTAATTATGTAAAAAGAATATCACAGTATAGACAGTAGCCCCTGAGACACTGTCCGGTGGTCGAAAAGAAAAGCCGGACAGAGGATCAAACAATTTTCGCAGGAGACTAACCATACATGTCTATGTGAAAAAGAAGGCGTCGCTGCTTGCTGCGACCTCTCATGCTGCCGAAGTCTCCGGACTGTGTCACAATAGTTAACATTGGACAAGGAAGACAACATAATGATTTATGTTTGTTCATATTCACATAGAAGTTATATTGTCATAGATCCTTTAACATGTGGTGCTTGCTCAATATCTTTTCTAGCCAAAAATTCCGCACTAAGTAGAGATACTACTTGTGCATCCAAAAACCCTTAACCCAAATCTTATTTTGAGAGTCCACCATACCTACCTATGGATTGAGTAAGATCCTTCAAGTAAGTTTTCATTGGTGCAATAAGGCAATAAAAATTGCTTCTAAATGTGTTGAATCATTTAGTGTAAGAGAAAATTGAGCGTTGTACAAACTTGTGATGGCAAAGTAATAAAAGCGACGGACTGCATAATAAAGGTTGCTATCATAAGGGGCAATATAACGTGACATTCTTTTGCATTAAGGGGTTTGGCATACAAACAAATAAGCGCATGACAACCTGTGCTTCCCTCTGCGAAGGGCCTATCTTTTACTTTTATGCATTTACTTTTATGTAAGAGTCAAAAGTTTTCTTCCCTATTCCTTTTTATTTTCTTTTTTTGCAAGCATCATGTGGTGAAGAAAGATCTAGGCACACATATCCAGTTGGATATGAGTGGGCATGAGTTATTATTGTTGACATCACCCTTGAGGTGAATACGTTGGGAGGCGAAACTATAAGCCCCTATCTTTCTATGTGTCCGGTTGAAACTTTTTGTTCATGGGTATGCCGTGAGTGTTAGCAATCATAGAAGATTAAATGATGGTTGAGTATGTGGACTTGCCTAAAGGCTCCGATACGTGACCCTTCCTAAAAATATGATGAATTGTAGTTGCAAAGTTGACTGAGAACATAGTTTGTTGGTTTTCAATAAGGTTTATGCTTTATACTTCAATGTTGTGATGAACTGTTACTTGTTCATGAGAAGTTATATGATAGAAGTTGTATAATAAAGCTTAATGATTAAATTCCTTGCTGTTATAATAATATGCATGATGCTTCTATGTCCGTATTTTGTTTTTATCGACACCTCTCTCTCTAAGCATGTGGACATGTTTTTCGGTTTTGGTTTTTCGCTTGAGGACAAGCAAGGTCTAAGCTTGGGGGAGTTGATACGTCCATTTTGCATCATGTTTTCCTACTGTTATTTATAATGTTTTTATGCATAATAATGCTTTTGGGAGTAATTCTAATGCCTTTTCTCTCATAATATGCAAGGTTTACACAAAGAGGAAGAATACCGGCAGCTGGAATTCTGGACCTGAAAAAGCTATGTCAGAGTTACCTATTCTGCACATCTCCAATTGAGCTGAAAATTTACAGAGAATTGTTTTGCAATATATGAAGAATATTGGAGCAAATAACTACCAGAGGGGGCCCACCAGGTGGGCACAACCCACCTGGGCACGCCAAGGAGCCCAGGAGCGCCCTGGTGGGTTGTGCCCTCCTCGGCCCACCTTCGGTGCCCCTCTTCTGGTATATAAGTCATTTTAACCTAGAAAAAATAAGGAGGGGACTTTCAGGACGAAGCGTCACCGTCTCGAGGCGAAACTTGGGCAGGAGCACTTTTGCCCTCCGGTGGAGTGATTCCGCCGGGGGAACTTCCCTCCCGTAGGGGGAAATCATCGCCATCGTCATCACCAACAACTCTCCCATCTTTGGGAGGGCAATCTCCATCAACATCTTCAACAACACCATCTCCTCTCAAACCCTAGTTCATCTCTTGTGTTCAATCTTTGTACCAGAACCTTAGATTGGTACTTGTGGGTGACTAGTAGTGTTGATTACATCTTGTAGTTGATTACTATATGGTTTATTTGGTGGAAGATTATATGTTTAGATCCATTATGCTATTTAATACCCCTCTGATCTTGAGCATGATTATTATTTGCGAGTAGTTACTTTTGTTCTTGAGGTCACAGGAGAAGTCATGTTGCAAGTAATCATGTGAATTTGATATGTGTTCGATATTTTGATGATATGTATGTTGTGATTCCCTTAGTGGTGTCATGTGAACATCGACTACATGGAACTTCACCATATTTGGGCCTAAGGGAATGCATTATGGAGTAGTTATTAGATGATGGGTTGCTAGAGTGACAGAAGCTTAAACCCTAGTTTATGCGCTACTTCGTAAGGGACCGATTTGGATCCAAAAGTTTAATGCCATGGTTAGATTTTATCTTAATACTTTTCTCGTAGTTGCGGATGCTTGCGAGGGGGTTAATCATAAGTAGGAGGGTTTTTCAAGTAAGAACAGCACCTAAGCACCGGTCCACCCACATATCAAATAATCAAAGTAGCGAAGACGAATCGAACCAACATGATGAAACTGACATGATGAAATTCCCGTGTACCCTCAAGAATGCTTTGCTTATCATAAGAGACCGTTTTAGCCTGTCCTTTGTCATAAAAGGATTGGGCTACCTTGCTACATATTATTTACCATTACCATTACTTGCTCGTTACAAATTATCTTGCTATCAAACTACTTGTTACCGACTATTTCAATACTTGCAGAAAATACCTTGCTGGAAACCACTAGTCATTTCCTTCTGCTCCTCGTTGGGTTCGACACTCTTACTTATAGAAAGGACTATGATTGATCCCCTATACTTTTGGGTCATCACTTGACTTGTCATAATTGCTAAAATCTGCCCACAACTAAAATTGGGAAAAGGAAAGATTTTTATTTGGTCAATTAGTCTAATCATCCCCTCTAGACATACTTCCGATCCTACAAGTGGTATCAGAGCTTTGGTCTCCGTAAGCCTTGATTTCCATAGCTTTGGTGATCATAGCCTTGGTTTCACAACCTAGGAGAGTACGGCGTCTAGCGAGGGAAATTATCACCATAGAGGTCCTTACTTTGATAGTACAATTTTTGCTAGTTGGAAGCATAAGATGAAAATGCATATTCTTGGTCATAACCCCGCCGTTTGGGCTGTTGTTCGTATTGGTTTGCAAGGTGATATCTTTGAAGCTGGTAAAGAACCGGATCATGAAGCGACCGTAGAAGAATTGAAGATGTTGCAATACAATGCTCAAGCTTGTGATATTCTCTTCAATGGATTGTGCCCCGAAGAATTCAACAAAATCAGCCGCCTTGAGAATGGAAAGGAAGTTTGTGATACTTTGATTGATATGCATGAAGGTACCGAGTCCATCAAGGAATCCAAGTTGGATGTGCTTCAAAGTCAACTTGACAAGTTCAAAATGAAGGATGGTGAAGGAGTCACTGAAATGTACTCTAGGCTTGCTCTCATCACAAATGAGATTACCGGCTTAGGAAGTGAAGAGAGGACAGACAAATTTAACATCAAAAATATCCGTTGAGCCTTGGATGGAAAATATGATACCGTGTCCATATTAATCCAAATGATGCCCAACTACAAAGATCTTAAGCCCATAGAAGTCATTGGTAGAATTTTTGCTGATGAGATGTCACTCAAGGATAAGGAAGAGCTCCACAACAAGTCAAGTGGTGCATACAAAGCTTAAAGTGATGCTCCTACAACATCAAGTGACAAGCTAGTCTCCAATGAAGAATTGAGCTTAATGGTGAAGGACTTCAACAGATTCTACAAGAGTAGAAGGAAAGAAAGAAGCTCCAAATCAAGGTCATACAATGACAAAAGACCTTCTAGTCGTGATCGTAATTGCTAAAATTGTGGAAGACCCGGACACTATTCCAATGAGTGTACAACTCCCTAAAAGAAAAGAGAAGACTCACCAAAAAGGAGGAGTAGAAAAGATGAATCACCTCCAAGAGAATGAAGGAGTAGAGATGATCTTTATGAACGAAGACCCTCTCGAAGAAGCAAGGATTCGAAAAGGAAGGACAAGTCATCAAAGAGCTACACAAGACGAAGACATCAAGCTCACGTTGGTGAATGGGTTTCCGGTTCCGACTCCGACAACTACTCTGAGAGAAGTTATCACTCTGACTCCGAATATACTCAAGATGAAGGTGTTGCCGGACTTGCTCTAGTGTCATCCAACTCCCACGACATATTTTATTCACCAAATGAAGGAATTGGAAGGTGCTTCATGGCTAAAGGCCCCAAGGTATCACACACCGAGTATCTTGATTTCAACAGTGGTGAAGATGATTTGCTAGGTGATGATGATTTACTTGTTGACAAAACTAGTGATGAAAACTATGATGAACTTGCTAGTAATCATGATAATCAAGATGAAACGATTGACAATGCTAAGAAGGAGATTGAGCGTATAATTAACTAAAGAACTAAACACTCTTAAGTTAGCTCATGAAACAACTCAAGAGGATCATAGAGAGCTCCTAAGAACTCATGGGAAGCTACGCTTCGAGAAGCTAAATTTAGAGCAAGAGCATGAGTTTCTAAAAGCTATCAGTGATTATCTTCGAAAGAAGAGTTCTTCTTACATTGCCAAACGTCTCCTCTTGTCTACTTATATGCCACAAGTAAAATCTAGTAACAAGAGCAAGAAAGATTCTTCTTCTAGT
Organism: Thinopyrum elongatum; assembly: GCA_011799875.1. NCBI lineage: Eukaryota > Viridiplantae > Streptophyta > Magnoliopsida > Poales > Poaceae > Thinopyrum > Thinopyrum elongatum. Next base: position 314,691,099 of record CM022301.1, read on the forward strand.
AGTAACAATAACCATGCTAAATCAAATATTGTTGCCTCTAGTAATTCTCTTGATTCCACTAATGATTCTCTTAGCCAAGTTACACTTGAGCAATAAAATAGCTTATTGAAGGGAATTACAGAGAAAGGTGTTTACAAGAGCCTTGCTGGGAGTAAGCAATTTGAGGAAATTGTACGCAAGCAAGTTAGCCACCGGAAGAATCAAGGTGTTGGTTTTGAACGGAAGTTCAATGCCAATGGAGTTGAATGGGAAGAAGATCCATACCCCAAGACGAAGTTTATTCCTCAACAAGAGAAGTATGACCCCACTTCTTTTGAGGGAACACAAGCTCAAGATGATCTTCCACCACAAGACCACAAGCTAAAAGGCAAGGACAAGTTTCAAGAGGAGATTGACTCATTTGAAGAAGCTCCTAAGGCCATGGTCAAGTGTGTTCCAAAGACTACGTCAAGCTCTACTGCATCAAGTTCAACTACAACTCCAAGGATTCCCATCAAGTTGATGTGGATCCCCAAGAAGTAGAAGAACTAGAGTGTTCTTGAGGCTGACTCCGCCAACATACTTCACTCATATTCATTTTGGCAAGGACTTGTGCAATCAGCTTTCATATCTTGCACTAGTTCATGGAGTCACAAACCCTCTTGTTGGTAAGACAAGGGACAAGGTAACCTAATGCTTTCATGGACATCATCATATGTGTAATTCACTCTATGTCTATGGATTTCCTTGTATGTTCCTTGTGGGACTAACCCATGTAGGTATTGAAAGTGCAAAACTCCAAAGGATTGCTCCGAATGATCTACATCAACATTGAGCATCCACATCTTCACTATCTACATGAAGTCATCATCGACAAAACCCAAGGTTAGTTCATCCCTCTTTGGAGGGATATCACATCTAGGGGGAGCTTTGCTCTAAAAATTGGGCTAAAGCAACTCTAATGGTGTGAATACATTAATGCTTTATGTAAAAGTGGCAACCCCACTTGTGCTTAAACAATGAATATGACCTATGATCAAATGTTCTCATTTGACTCCTAAGTCAATATACTCATATATAGATGACCTAGTCATCGCCGATTGCTTGATGGATGCTAGAATTGGTTGTGCATGTTTTGGCACATATTTCATTTGCTATCTTATTGTGTGAGCATGTTGGTTTGCATATTTTCTCCATTCGAGGACATCCATTTGTTGTTTTGATTGTCTTGGTTTTTGTTGGGCAAGTGGATGTACAAGAATGTCTAAGAACCTTCTTTAGCTATCTATGCTCTTCTTGTCTCAAATTCCTTTCATGCTATATCACAAAAATTGAACAAGTCTTTTTCGGACCCTCCGGGTGAGGAGCACTCGGAGCCACCGATTCGATAAGGGCTGACATCCAAAACCTTCTTCATGCTTTTCGATCAGATCAACACACTCAAACTTGGCCGAACCGAAATCATCAAGATTGGTCTAGGTTTTTGTTGGGAAATGTTGCATGGAAAACAAAAAAAATTCTACGCACATGCAAGATCTATCAAGGAGATGCATAGCAACGAGAGGGGAGAGTGTGTCTACATACCCTCGTAGACCGTAAGCGGAAGCGTTTAGTAACGCGGTTGATGTAGTCAAACTTCTTCGGGATCCAACCGATCAAGTACTGAACGTACGGCACCTCCGCGTTTAGCACACGTTCAGCTCGGTGACGTCCTTGCCTTCTTGATCCAGCAACACAAGCGAAGTAGTAGATGAGTTCTGGCAGCACGACGGTGTGGTGATGGTGATGGTGATGCTATCTCCGCAGGGCTTCGCCTAAGCACTACGAAAATATGACCGAGGGACAAAGCTGTGGAGAGGGGCGCCGCACACGGCTAAGACAATGTTGTGTCCCCTGTGTGGCGCCCCCTCCCACATATATATAGGTGGGGGAGAGGGGAAGCAGCCAGGCGCACCACAAAGGTGGCCGGCTAGCCCTAGGGCTCCTGCCCTGGCCTGCGCCCACCTGCCATAAGTCCCCCAAGGGGGAAGCAAAGAGGAGGAGAGGGAAGGAAGGAGGAGGCCTACTCCCCTCTTTCCTTCTCTCCCTTAGGGCCAGCTGCCATAGAGGGGCGCACCAGCCCCTTGTGGGCTGTTGTGCTCCCTTCTCTTGGCCCATATGGCCATAGATCTCCCGGGGATTACCGGAACCCCTTCCGGTGACCCGATGACTACCCGGTATGCCCCGAAACTCTTCCAGTGTCCAAATAGTATCGTCCTATATATCAATCTTTACCTCCGGAGCTCCTCGTCATGTTCGTGATCTCATCCAGGACTCCGAACAACATTCAGTCACCAAATCACATAACTCATATAACACTATCGTCAACGAACGTTAAGCGTGCTGACCCTACGGGTTCGAGAACTATGTAGACATGACTGAGACACCTCTTCGGTCAATAACCAATAGCGGAACCTGGATTCCCATATTGGTTCCTACATATTCTATGAAGATCTTTATCGGTTGAACCGTTATGACAACATGCGTAATTCCCTTTGTCTGTCGGTATGTTACTTGCCGGAGATTCGATCGTCGGTATCTCCATACCTAGTTCAATCTCGTTACTGGCAAGTCTCTTTACTCGTTCCATAATACATCGTCTCGTAACTAACTCATTAGTCATTTGCTTGCAAGGCTTCTTATGATGTGTATTACCGAGAGGGCCCAGAGATACCTCTCCAATACTCGGAGTGACAAATCCTAATCTCGGTCTATGCCAACTCAACAAACACCTTCGAAGATACCTGTAGAGCATATTTATGATCACCCAGTTATGTTGTGATGTTTGATAGCACACAAGGTATTCCTCCGGTATCCGGGAGTTGCATAATCTCATAGTCGAAGGAATATGTATTTGACATTAAGAAAGCAATAGCAATAAACTGAACGATCATATGCTAAGCTAATGGATGGGTCTTGTCCATCACATCATTCTCCTAATGATGTGATCCCGTTATCAAATGACAACTCATGTCTATGGTTAGGAAACCTTAACCATCTTTTAATCAATGAGCTAGTCTAGTAGAGGCTCACTAGGGACACAGTATTGGTTTATGTATCCACACATGTATTTAAGTTTCCGGTCAATACAATTCTAGCATGAATAATAAACCTTTATCATGATTTAGGAAATATAATAATAACCATTTTATTATTGCCTCTAGGGCATATTTCCATCAGTCTCTCACTTGCACTAGAGTCAATAATCTAGTTCACATCGCCATGTGATTAACACCCATATTTCACATCGCCATGTGACCAACACCCAAAGAGTTTACTAGAGTCAATAATCTAGTTCACATCGCCATGTGATTAACACTCAAAGAGTACTTAAGGTGTGATCATGTTTTGCTTGTGAGAGAAGTTTAGTCAATGGGTCTGTCACATTCAGATCTGTATGTATTTTGCAAATTTCTTTGTCTACAATGCTCTGCATGGAGCTACTCTAGCTAATTGCTCCCACTTTCAATATGTATCCAGATTGAGACTCAGGAGTCATCCGAATCGGTGTCAAAGCTTGCATCGACGTAACTCTTTACGACAAACTCTTTATTACCTCCATAACCGATAAATATTTCCTTAGTCCTCTTAGGTAACTAAGGATAATTTTGACCACTGTCCAGTGATCTATTCCTGGATCACTATTGTACCCCCTTGCCAAACTCATGGCAAGGTACACAATAGGTCTGGTACACAGCATGGCATACTTTATAGAACCTATGGCTGAGGCATAAGGAATGACTTTCATTCTCTCTCTATCTTCTGCCGTGGTCGGGCTTTCAGTCTTACTGAACTTCACACCTTGCAACACAGGCAGGAACCCTTTCTTTGACTGTTCCATTTTGAACCTCTTCAAAACTTTGTTAAGGTATGTGCTTTGTGAAAGTCCTATTAAGCGTCTCGATCTATCTCTATAGATCTTGATGCCCAATATATAAGTAGCTTCACCGAGGTCTTTCATTGCAAAATTCTTATTCAAGTATCCTTTTATGCTATCCAGAAATTCTATATCATTTCCAATCAACAATATGTCATCCACATATAATATCAGAAATGCTACAGAGCTCCCACTCACTTTCTTGTAAATACAGGCTTCACCATAAGTCTGTATAAAACCATATGCTTTGATCACCTTATCAAAGCGTATATTCCAACTCCGAGATGCTTGCACCAGTCCATAGATGGATCGCTAGAGCTTGCACACTTTGTTAGCACCTTTAGGATCGACAATACCTTCTGGTTGCATCATATACAACTCTTCTTTAAGAAATCCATTAAGGAATGCAGTTTTAACGTCCTTTTGCCAGATTTCATAAAATGCGGCAATTGCTAACATGATTCGGACAGACTTAAGCATCGCTACGGGTGAGAAAGTCTCATCGTAGTCAACTCCTTGAACTTGTCGAAAACCTTTTGCGACAAGTAGAGCTTTGTAGACAGTAACATTACCATCAGCGTCAGTCTTTTTCTTGAAGATCCATTTATTTTCTATGGCTTGCCGATCATCGGGCAAGTCCACCAAAGTCCACACTTTGTTTTCATACATGGATCCTATCTCAAATTTCATGGCCTCAAGCCATTTATCGGAATCTGGGATCATCATAGCTTCTTCATAGTTCGTAGGTTCGCCATGGTCTAATAATATAACTTACAGAACAGGATTACTTTACCAGTCTGGTGCGGAACATGCTCTGTTCGACCTACGAGGTCCAGTAGTAACTTGATCTGAAGTTTCATGATCGCTTCCTCTCTAGTTGGTCTAGGCATCACGGGAACGGACTTCTCTGATGTGCTACTTTCCAATTCGAGAGAAGGTACAATTACCTCATCAAGTTCTACTTTCCTCCCACTCACTTCTTTCGAGAGAAACTCCTTCTCTAGAAAGGATCCATTCATTCTTGGCAACAAAGATCTTGCCTTCGGATCTTTGGTAGAAGGTGTACCCAATTGTTTCCTTAGGGTATCCTATGAAGACGCACTTCTTCGATTTGGGTTCAAGCTTTTCAGGCTGAAGCCTTTTGACATAAGTGTAACACCCCCGGTGGTTAACTACAGTAATCACCCTTTTGATAATGACAAGTCATCATGTTTAACAGTGCATGATCATCATTTGCATCATAATGCATTTCAACTCCTAAGTCAAAATTCAAATTTAAATGAAAGTGGAATATAAAAGTTGTCCAACATAAGAACTAAATTGTTCATTAAATAGCAAATAAATCAGAGGCTATGTTAAAATTGTAAACAACATTATTAAAATTGGATAAGTGACTCAAACAACTTAAAACAGTGGCTGAAAATAACATTTAGTAACCTTTTAATTTATTTAAAACAAATATGAAATGATGTTTTGCCCAAACTAGTTTTTGGTGTTAGGGTATAAAGCACTGGTATTTATGGACTAGGTCTCCCTTTTACAAAAACCAATTGGGGCCTAAACAATTAACAGAATAGAAAAGAAAAGAAAAGAAAAGAAGAAATGGAAAAATGCCCCTGTGCACTTAAGCCCACAGCCGCACAGGAGCTGGCCCAGCCCAACTAGCCCCCTCCCCCTACCCCTGACGCCGCGGGCGCGCTGTCGAGCACCCTGCGTGCGCGCGCGCCCCCGAGCCCGGCCCCCCTCCCTCGGCACTCGACAGCGCGTCGCGCGCTCGCCGTGGATAAAGAGCACCCCGCGGACACCTCCGAGCCCTCCCTCGCTCACTTTTCCCCTCTCTTTCCTCCCTGGCTCCTCCCTCCGAGCGCCGCAATGGCCTCGGCCGTCTGATACGCGCTGCCACCATCGCCCCTACACCTCGCGGCAGTGCCAGGTCGCCCCACCGTCCCCTGCTGCTTCGCCTGCTGCATCAAACTGGAGCGGAAATCACCTGCCTCGTCGCGCACGAGCTCGTCTTCAAGCTTCGGGCGCCGGTGATCGCCGTCACGATTCGCCGTCGTTGCGCTACCCCGAGCCCACCCTTGCACGCCTACAGGACCACCGTGAGCACCCCGTCCTCCTCCCTCTCCCCCTGCGCTCTTCCCCTCTCCGTAGCTGCCGCTCCACCCATGGCCGTGCTGGACTCCGCGGAGCTCGTCGCCGACGTGTCGTCGGTGACCAATTGGTCCTGTGGCCATGCTCGCTCGCTTCCCCGCATCGCGTAGGGCCTCGCGGCGTAGTCAGTTGGCTCGCGCGCGTACTGCTGCTGCGTCTCCATCACCACCCGTAGCCGCCGCCGCTTGCCGTCGTCGCCACGCTCGATTCCGGCAACCCCCGCCGCCGTACCCGCCACCATCGGAAGCGGCTTGAAGAGCCCGTTCCAGAGAGCCCAGCCCCGCGTCGAATGGTGCCCTCTAGTGCATTTCCGAGCTCGCCGGAGTTCCACCACCGCGCTCGGGGCTCGCCGGCGCGTCTCCGGCGGCCGGCGCCGACGTCGCCCGTCTGGCCCACCGCCAGGGTCACTGACTAGTGGGCCCGGGGCTCCCCTTTGACCAGTCAGCGATGCTGACTGGGCAGCCCGTGTCGCTGACACGCGGGCCCCACCCCCTTAAAACGTTTTAAAATAAATAAAAACCCTAATTAAGATGCTAATTAACCTAATTAGTTAATTAATTAAGTTAACAGACACTGACAGTAGGCCCCACCCCCTTAATTAACCTAAGTTAATTAAGTTAACACTAATTATGCCTCTGTCTCACTGACATGTGGGCCCCACTGTCAGGTTTGACTTTGGTCAACCCCCTGTTGACTGCTGACGTCAGCACTGCGTCGTGATGACGTCACCCCCGCACTGTTTTGGATAATTCGAATTTAATTAATTAAATAAATTCCAGAAATTAATAAAAACTTTAGAAAATCATATCTTTTAATCCGTAACTCCGATCGAAAAACTTTATACATGAAAGTTGCTCAGAACGACGAGACGAATCCGAATACGCGGTCCGTTCATCCGTCACACGTCCCTAACTATCCGAACAAGGAACTGTTCCCCTCCGGTCATCTGTCTGACAAATGTCAGGAACCGGGAAAACATTCCCGGATGAATTCCCCCTTCGCCAGTATCACCCGGCACTGCTGTAGATCACCTCCGTCACCGCGTATTGCCATGTTATGCTTTGTGCTGCACTTGTTCGCTGAGTATTTATACTGTTTCCTCCCCCTCTTCTCTCTCGGTAGCCCCCGACACCGACGTCGTCCCCGAGGCCGACGCAGCTCCGGAGCCCGAAGACACCATTGACAACCTTGCCCTTGCCGCCAAGCAACCAGGCAAGCCCCCCCTTTTGATCATCCCGATATCGCCCATTTTATTTCTCATGCTTGCATTAGAATTGCTGCGAGTTAAATGTATATACCCCCCTAAACTTTCAGGTTTCGTCCACGTCACCCCCTGAACTCCAAAATGGCTTACTTAATCCCCTTAACTTTCAAAAACCAGACAAATCACCCCCTAGCCCTTGGTAAGTGGTTTGGGACACTGGTTTTGCCAACCTGGAGGTTGTTTTGTCAGCAGTGCTTGGCCGAGGTACGTAGAAAAGGTAGGAAACAATTGAGAAGGTTCTTCCCTCCGTGCGAGCGCTCATGCAGTACCTCCTAGCCATTGTTGGTCCTCCATTTTCTTGATTTGGTGCGGTGATTTGGGTCGGTGACGTCATCTTTCTCGTCTCCGGCTGGCGCTCCCGCGGCACCTCCTGGCCATTATCCTCCTGACCAAGATTTGGAGCCACGAAGGCTCTCCTTCCGCCTGCCCAACGTCGCCCCGTCACCTTGCTGATTCGTGATCTCGTTCTGTGGCGGGACTGACACTGGTGAGCTCACGGCTTTATCCGCTCCTGTTTGCTCATGTGAGTATGTGACACATCCAGAGCCCCCCTAGCGTGTGTGTTCCGGTGTAGCGCCGCCGTAGCCGCGAATCTTGACGCACCCGAGGAGATGGACACCATGGTCCAACAACCCAGCATTGGCGACACCGATCCCCTAGGAAGCATCCACGATGCGAAAAGCAACCTTGCCCGGAAGAGCGCCAGCCTCGCCAAGCCAGAGTGGCCGTGGAACTCGTGGTGACCTTTGGAAGGACGGGGTGGTTATGACCACCGCGCGGCGCTTTCGAGGAGCCCATCCGCCACCACACCATTCCATTGGCCGTGCATGGTCTTCACGTTGAGCATGTTGCCTCGGCAGCGCTGACCATCGTATGCGATGGCCTCCTCGACGTGTCAAACTTCGCGGTGTAGCACTGAAACTGGCACGGTGAAGGCGTCCTGCAGGCTGGACTGAGGAGGTAGGGAAGCCATCGAGAACGACACACCAGACTGAGAGACGAAGACAACACCTGGAAGCCGCTGCTGCAGTGAGCTGTGCTGGTAGCAAGAACGCCGTGTGGAATGCAGAGGTATGGATTGCTACTACGCACGTGCGTCGGGATGACGAGGACCAACGGCTCCGGGCACATGTTCTCCATCTTATATGTCATCACAATGCGAGCGTTAGCGCCGAACATGATCAACATGTACGTGGATGTTTTTGGCTGAGATGGCTGGCACGCCTCGTCCCACATAGGCCAAACCACTCTGAAAACCACTTACCAGAGGGCTAGGGGGTGATTTGTCTGGTTTTTGAAAGTTGAGGGGATTAAGTAAGCCATTTTGGAGTTCAGGGGGTGATGTGGCTGAAATCTGAAAGTTTAGGGGGTTATATACATTTAACTCGAATTGCTGCTGCTACTGCTTTACCTATTCTGATGCATAGCCTGTTTATTGTAACCTGCTGTTGATAATTACCTGCATATCCTAAACTGCTTAGTCTAGGCTGGGTAGAGACATATCAGTGACCCCACTTATCCCGACTGCCGCGCTGGATTGTCAGAAGACCCGATCAACGGGATTGAAGACTAGGCCCCGACACCGCACATCACCCCCTTTAGTTGTAACGACACTGCAGCGTTACTATCGAGTGCCGAGGGTGAAACCTCTTGTGGCACTTCTGATGTTAACTCTGTAGAGTAGCTATTCGGTCGTGGTCATCGAGGGTGATTCCTCCTTCACCGCTTCCGATAACGACGCTGTCGTACAACACCTCAAGTGTGAACCCATCGAGGGTGAATCCTCCGAGTTCACCTTGACAGACACATCGAGTAGGAATCCAACGAGGGTGATACCTCGGATTCCCCTGATGTTATGGACACACGGATACTTGGACTTTACACTGTTACTTGGATAGGCGGGTCGACCCTGAGGGGTACCCGCGTGCGCCTAAGTGGCGAGTGTTGTGAAGACGGGTGCCAGTGTGGTGCCCGAGTGGTGAATACGAGGCGCGGCCGGGCATTCTTAACCCTTGCAGCAAGTCCTCGAGACGGGGCGACGGGGTCACATCTTTCGTGAGTCTCTGCTCATTACCGCAAGCCCCTAGTCCTAACGATTTGGATATTTGATCCGAGCAGGCCTCTAGTCTTATAGCACTAACCATCACGTGGGCATAGTATGGGCGTTCTGCATCGTATGCATCAGCCGAAAGCTCTGTCAGACGTCCAGTTCAGCATGGCGGCACGGTCGGATCGTGTCGGCCACCCGAGGCGATGCTGGTATCCACCCTGTGTGCAACAACCCGGAGGGCGAGGGGCGATGGCCAAGACCCCCTTGCGCTTAGGATGTAGACCGGCGGGGACCTCTCTGCTGAGCTGTAGGTAGGGCTGCGGTGTGTCGTTTGGCCGAGGCCGGGCATGACCCAGGAAAGTATGTCCGGCCGGAGTTAATCGAGCGTGTTGGGTAAGTTGGTGCACCCCTGCAGGGAAGAATACTTCTATCGATAGCCGGTCCTACGGTAAAGGACACTCGGAGTTGTATCCTGATTGATACAATTTAGAACTGGATACTTGGATACTATGGCTCTGGGATTGCTTCTCGCAGGGAGTCGAGAAGGGATCTCCGGACGAGGTTGATGACTGTATGGCTCTGGGATTGCTTTCTCGCAGGGAGTCGAGAAAGGATCTCTGGGTGAGGATGAGACTTAATGATACTGCTTCATTATATTGAACTGTTCTACTCTCTCCTATTGCTGCAAGACCGATGAAGATGCTAGTCTTCGATAGGACTAGGCCTTCTCTCTATTCTGGCATTTCTACAGCCCAGTCCACATATACAGCCTCCCTTTGAAAATGTTGCATATGTAGTGTAGATCCTTGCTTGCTGAGTACTTCTGAGTACTCACGGTTGCTTTGTATACCTTTTCTCCCCATATCAGTTTGTCGTAACAAGATGACGGAGCCCCTGAGACAGCTGTCCTCGCCGACGATCGCTACTACTACCCGATGGATGGATTCTTCTACGAGTTGACTGACGACCAGGAGTAGGATCGGAGGGTCCCAGGCAGGAGGCCTACGCCTTTCGATCGTAGTGTTTTATTTTTGTCCCGCCTTTCTAAAGGCCTTTCTGTTTCTGTTTCATATCTGTACTCAGATATCTGATGCTTCCGCTGATGCTTGTACGCAAGCTTATGTATTCGAGCCCTCGAGGCCCCTGGCTTGTAATATAAAGTTTGTATGACTTTATTTATGTTTTAGAGTTGTGTTGTGATATCTTCCCGTGAGTCCTTAGGCTTGATCGTGTGCATTTGCGTGTATGATTAGTGCACGGTTGGGCCGGGGGCGTCACAAGTTAGTATCAGAGCCGACTGCCTCTAGGAAGCCCCCTTTCCAACTCCTTGGCCGAAGTTGAATCTAGTGGTCCAAAACTATTTTACTAACTTGGCTGTGTGGCTTACGGGCCCACGTCGCCAATTGGGTGGTATTAGGATCTTTTACTCCTCGACCTTTACTCTGGGACTCTAATCTCTCTTCCTTTCGTGTTAATTAAAGTTTACTAACGCCGACACGTAGGATCTCGTAATTCTCGTCCACCCGGAGAGCTGGATATCTGTGCGATTTCCCTGACATTGATCTGATTAGTCTGATAATCATTTTCCTTTCCATTGTTTTGTTTAACCTTTCTCTCCGAGATCGGTTATACTTCTCCTTGTCTTTTGACAATCATGAGTTTCCTCTGTTTCAGATGGATCGTTTGTTTCCACCACACCCTGCGACGCAGCTACCAGCTGTTCGAGCAGGGATACATCCAGAGTACATTCTTTATCCACTGGGGCAGATGTCAATCCGTTACAATACCCCAGTACTATCTCATCCAGATACCCGCAAAGACTTTGTGATTTATTGTGACGCATCCCGTGAAGGATTAGGCTGTGTCCTAATGCAAGAGCGTAAAGTGATTGCTTATGGCTCACGTCAGTTGCGCCCACATGAAGAGAATTATCCGGTACATGATCTAGAACTAGCTGCTGTGATCTATGCATTGCAGTTGTGGCGACATTACCTCCTCGGTAATCGTTGCGAGATATACACGGATCATAAAAGTCTGAAGTACTTGTTCACTCAACCTTCTCTAAACCTCCGTCAGCAAAGATGGATGGAGGCCATTGCGGACTATGATTTGGGTATTTCCTATACCCCTGGTAAGGCTAACGTGATGGCTGATGCCTTAAGCCGCAAGTCCTATTGCGACAACCTCATGGTTAGGCGAGCTCAACCTCGTCTTTATGAAGAACTGCGTAAGCTGAATCTACATATTGTTCCACAGGGTTCTCTTAATAACCTTGTGATACAACCAGATCTTGAGAAAGTTGTTAAGGATGCGCAAGCTAAAGATGCTGAAATTGATCTGATGAAGAAAAATCTTCACCTTGAAAAGTACAGGGATTTCTCGCTGTCTGAAGATGGAACCTTGTATTTCAGAAACCGCATTGTCGTACCTCGCTTCGAGCTTATGACTGACAAAGTCATGAAGGAGGCACATGATACCCCGTTGTCTATTCATCCAGGTAGCACCAAGATGTATCGTGATCTCTGTCAAAGGTACTGGAGGTCTAGAATGAAGCAAGACATTGCTCGTTATGTTGCTGAATGTGATGTGTGTCGTCGCGTTAAAGCAGAACATCAGAAACCTGCAGGAATTCTGCAACCACTTCCTATTCCTCTATGGAAATGGGATAAGGTTCAGATGGATTTCGTTACAGGACTTCCCAGGTCACAGAAGGGTCACGATGCTATTCTTGTCGTCGTCGACCAACTCTCTAAAGTTGCACACTTTCTGCCTGTCAAAGAGACTATCACTGCTAGTCAGTTAGCAGAGTTGTATATCTCCAGAATTGTATCACTCCATGGTATTCCGAAGGAGATTAGTTCGGACCATGGCGGTCTTTTCACCTCAAAGTTCTGGGAAAGTTTCCAAACAGCTATGGGAACTCATATTACCTGGAGTTCAGCTTATCACCCCCAATCCCAAGGCCAAGTTGAATGAGTAAATCAAGTGCTTGAAGACATGTTGCGAGCTTGTGTTATATCGTTTGGCAAGAAGTGGGAAGAATCTCTTCCGTATGCTGAGTTCTCTTATAACTACAGCTATCAAGCCAGCTTGAAAATGGCTCCCTTCGAAGTACTCTATGGAAGTAAGTGTCGAACCCCTCTGAATTGGTCAGAAACTGGGGAACGACCGCTCGTGGGTCCGGATATTATTCAACACGCCAAAGAACAAGTTCGTATTGTCCGGGAAAATCTCAAGGCGGCTCAGGACCGCCAGAAGAGCAACTATGATCGCAAACGATGGGGTTTGACTTATCAACCTGGTGATCAAGCTTATCTGCGTGTCACTCCTATGAAAGGCACTCACCGTTTCGGAATCAAGGGCAAGCTAGCTCCGCGCTACATTGGTCCTTTCCGCATAATTGCTAGACATGGTCAGGTGGCGTATAAATTGGAATTGCCGCCGCAATTCTCCCATATCCACGACGTCTTCCATGTGTCGCAACTTCGTCAATGCTTCAAGGAATCTCCGCACCGAGCTGTGGATCACGAGGTGCTCGAATTGCAAGATGACCTATCTTATAAGGAGCATCCGATCCGCATTCTCGATGAAGCTGAACGTCGGACCCGTTAGAAGGTTACCAAGTTCCTCAAAGTGCAGTTGTCAAATCATACTGAAGATGAAGCCACTTGGGAACGCGAGGATAATCTTCGTGCGGAAAACCCCGAACTTTTTCCTTCTACCTCTTAATTCTCGGGACGAGAATTCTTGTTAGTAGAGGAGATTTGTAACACCCCCGGTGGTTAACTACAGTAATCACCCTTTTGATAATGACAAGTCATCATGTTTAACAATGCATGATCATCATTTGCATCATAATGCATTTCAACTCCTAAGTTAAAATTCAAATTTAAATGAAAGTGGAATATAAAAGTTGTCCAACATAAGAACTAAATTGTTCATTAAATAGCAAGTAAATCAGAGGCTATGTTAAAATTGTAAACAACATTATTAAAATTGGATAAGTGACTAAAACAACTTAAAACAGTGGCTGAAAATAACATTTAGTAACCTTTTAATTTATTTAAAACAAATATGAAATGATGTTTTGCCCAAACTAGTTTTTGGTGTTAGGGTATAAAGCACTGGTATTTATGGACTAGGTCTCCCTTTTTACAAAAACCATTTGGGGCCTAAACAATTAACAGAATAGAAAAGAAAAGAAAAGAAAAGAAGAAATGGAAAAATGCCCCTGTGCACTTAAGCCCACAGCCACACAGGAGCTGGCCCAGCCCAACTAGCCCCCTCCCCCTACCCCTGACGCCGCGGGCGCGCTGTCGAGCACCCTGCGTGCGCGCGCGCCCCCGAGCCCGGCCCCCCCTCCCTCGGCACTCGACAGCGCGTCGCGCGCTCGCCGTGGATAAATAGCACCCCGCGGACACCTCCGAGCCCTCCCTCGCTCACTTTTCCCCTCTCTTTCCTCCCTGCCTCCTCCCTCCGAGCGCCGCAATGGCCTCGGCCGTCTGATACGCGCGGCCACCATCGCCCCTACACCTCGCGGTAGTGCCAGGTCGCCCCACCGTCCCCTGCTGCTTCGCCTGCTGCATCGAACCGGAGCGGAAATCACCTGCCTCGTCGCGCACGAGCTCGTCTTCAAGCTTCGGGCGCCGGTGATCGCCGTCACGATTCGCCGTCGTTGCGCTACCCCGAGCCCACCCTTGCACGCCTACAGGACCACCGTGAGCACCCCGTCCTCCTCCCTCTCCCCCTGCGCTCTTCCCCTCTCCGTAGCTGCCGCTCCACCCATGGCCGTGCTGGACTCCGCGGAGCTCGTCGCCGACGTGTCGTCGGTGACCAATTGGTCCTGTGGCCATGCTCGCTCGCTTCCCCGCATCGCGTAGGGCCTCGCGGCATAGTCAGTTGGCTCGCGCGCGTACTGCTGCTGCGTCTCCATCACCACCCGTAGCCGCCGCCGCTTGCCGTCGTCGCCGCGCTCGATTCCGGCAACCCCCGCCGCCGTAACCGCCACCATCGGAAGCGGCTTGAAGAGCCCGTTCCAGAGAGCCCAGCCCCGCGTCGAATGGTGCCCTCTAGTGCATTTCCGAGCTCGCCGGAGTTCCACCACCGCGCTCGGGGCTCGCCGGCGCGTCTCCGGCGGCCGGCGCCGACGTGGCCCGTCTTGCCCACCGCCAGGGTCACTGACTGGTGGGCCCGGGGCTCCCCTTTGACCAGTCAGCGGTGCTGACTGGGCAGCCCGTGTCGCTGACACGCGGGCCCCACCCCCTGAAAACGTTTTAAAATAAATAAAAACCCTAATTAAGATGCTAATTAACCTAATTAGTTAATTAATTAAGTTAACACTAATTATGCCTCTGTCTCACTGACATGTGGGCCCCACTGTCAGGTTTGACTTTGGTCAACCCCCTGTTGACTGCTGATGTCAGCACTGCGTCGTGATGGCGTCACCCCCGCACTGTTTTGGATAATTCGAATTTAATTAATTAAATAAATTCCAGAAATTAATAAAAACTTTAGAAAATCATATCTTTTAATCCGTAACTCCGATCGAAAAACTTTATACATGAAAGTTGCTCAGAACGACGAGACGAATCCGAATACGCGGTCCGTTCATCCGTCACATGTCCCTAACTATCCGAACAAGGAACTGTTCCCCTCCGGTCATCTGTGTGACAAATGTCCGGAACCGGGAAAACATTCCCGGATGAATTCCCCCTTCGCCAGTATCACCCGGCACTGCGTTAGATCACCTCCGTCACCGCGTATTGCCATGTTATGCTTTGTGCTGCACTTGTTCGCTGAGTATTTATACTGTTTCCTCCCCCTCTTCTCTCTCGGTAGCCCCCGACACCGACGTCGTCCCCGAGGCCGACGCAGCTCCGGAGCCCGAAGACACCATTGACAACCTTGCCCTTGCCGCCGAGCAACCAGGCAAGCCCCCCCTTTTGATCATCCCGATATCGCCCATTCTATTTCTCATGCTTGCATTAGAATTGCTGCTGCTACTGCTTTACCTATTCTGATGCATAGCCTGTTTATTGTAACCTGCTGTTGATAATTACCTGCATATCCTAAACTGCTTAGTCTAGGCTGGGTAGAGACATATCAGTGACCCCACTTATCCCGACTGCCGCGCTGGATTGTCAGAAGACCCGATCAACGGGATTGAAGACTAGCCCCCGACACCGCACATCACCCCCTTTAGTTGTAACGACACTGCAGCGTTACTATCGAGTGCCGAGGGTGAAACCTCTTGTGGCACTTCTGATGTTAACTCTGTAGAGTAGCTATTCGGTCGTGGTCATCGAGGGTGATTCCTCCTTCACCGCTTCCGATAACGACGCTGTCGTACAACACCTCAAGTGTGAACCCATCGAGGGTGAATCCTCCGAGTTCACCTTGACAGACACATCGAGTAGGAATCCAACGAGGGTGATACCTCGGATTCCCCTGATGTTATGGACACACGGATACTTGGACTTTACACTGTTACTTGGATAGGCGGGTCGACCCTGAGGGGTACCCGCGTGTGCCTAAGTGGCGAGTGTTGTGAAGACGGGTGCCAGTGTGGTGCCCGAGTGGTGAATACGAGGCGCGGCCGGGCATTCTTAACCCTTGCAGCAAGTCCTCGAGACGGGGCGACGGGGTCACATCTTTCGTGAGTCTCTGCTCGTTACCGCAAGCCCCTAGTCCTAACGATTTGGATATTTGATCCGAGCAGGCCTCTGGTCTTATAGCACTAACCATCACGTGGGCATAGTATGGGCGTTCTGCATCGTATGCATCAGCCGAAAGCTCTGTCAGACGTCCAGTTCAGCATGGCGGCACGGTCGGATCGTGTCGGCCACCCGAGGCGATGCTGGTATCCACCCTGTGCACAACGACCCGGAGGGCGAGGGGCGATGGCCAAGACCCCCTTGCGCTTAGGATGTAGACCGGCGGGGACCTCTCTGCTGAGCTGTAGGTAGGGCTGCGGTATGTCGTTTGGCCGAGGCCGGGCATGACCCAGGAATGTATGTCCGGCCGGAGTTAATCGAGCGTGTTGGGTAAGTTGGTGCACCCCTGCAGGGAAGAATACTTCTATCGATAGCCGGTCCTACGGTAAAGGACACTCGGAGTTGTATCCTGATTGATACAATTTAGAACTGGATACTTGGATACTATGGCTCTGGGATTTCTTCTCGCAGGGAGTCGAGAAGGGATCTCCGGATGAGGTTGATGACTGTATGGCTCTGGGATTGCTTTCTCGCAGGGAGTCGAGAAAGGATCTCTGGGTGAGGATGAGACTTAATGATACTGCTTCATTATATTGAACTGTTCTACTCTCTCCTATTGCTGCAAGACCGATGAAGATGCTAGTCTTCGATAGGACTAGGCCTTCTCTCTATTCTGGCATTTCTGCAGCCCAGTCCACATATACAGCCTCCCTTTGAAAATGTTGCATATGTAGTGTAGATCCTTGCTTGCTGAGTACTTCTGAGTACTCACGGTTGCTTTGTATACCTTTTCTCCCCATATCAATTTGTCGTAACAAGATGACGGAGCCCCTGAGACAGCTGTCCTCGCCGACGATCGCTACTACTACCCGATGGATGGATTCTTCTACGAGTTGACTGACGACCAGGAGTAGGATCGGAGGGTCCCAGGCAGGAGGCCTACGCCTTTCGATCGTAGTGTTTTATTTTTGTCCCGCCTTTCTAAAGGCCTTTCTGTTTCTGTTTCATATCTGTACTCAGATATCTGATGCTTCCGCTGATGCTTGTACGCAAGCTTATGTATTCGAGCCCTCGAGGCCCCTGGCTTGTAATATAAAGTTTGTATGACTTTATTTATGTTTTGGAGTTGTGTTGTGATATCTTCCCGTGAGTCCTTAGGCTTGATCGTGTGCATTTGCGTGTATGATTAGTGCACGGTTGGGCCGGGGGCGTCACAATAAGTGTCGCAACCCCAAACTTTAAGAAATGACAGCTTAGGTTTCTTGCCAAACCATAGTTCATACTGTGTCATCTCAACAAATTTAGACGGTGCCCTATTTAACGTGAATGCGGTTGTCTCTAATGCATAACCCCAAAATGATAGTGGTAAATCGGCAAGAGACATCATGGATCACACCATATCTAATAAAGTATGGTTACGACGTTCGGACACACCATTACGCTATGGTGTTCCAGGTGGCGTGAGTTGTGAAACAATTCCACATTTTTTTAAATGAAGGCCAAACTCGTAACTCAAATATTCGCCTCCGCAATTAGATTGTAGAAACTTTATTTTCTTGTTACGATGATTCTCTACTTCACTCTGAAATTCTTTGAACTTTTCAAATGTTTCAGACTTGTGTTTCATCAAGTAGATATACCCATACCTACTCAAATCATCTGTGAAGGTCAAAAAATAACAATACCCGCCGCGTGCTTCAACACTCATCGGACCGCATACATCAGTATGTATTATTTTCAGTAAGTCATTAGCTCGCTCCATTGTTCCGGAGAATGGAGTTTTAGTCATCTTTCCCATGAGGCATGGTTCGCAAGTATCAAATGATTCATAATCAAGTGACTCCAAAAGTCCATCTACATGGAGTTTCTTCATGCGCTTTACAACAATATGACCTAAACGGCAATGCCACAAATATGTTGCACTATCATTATCAACTTTGCATCTTTTGGCATCAATATTATGAATATGTGTATCACTACGATCGAGATTCAATAAACCATTCACATTGGGTGTATGACCATAGAAGGTTTTATTCATGTAAACAGAAAAACAATTATTCTCTGACTTAAATGAATAACCGTATTACAATAAACATGATCCAATCATATTCATGCTCAACGCAAACACCAAATAACATTTATTTAGGTTCAACACTAATCGTGAAGGTAGAGGTAGTGTGCGATGGTGATCATATCAACCTTGGAATCATTTCCAACACACATCGTCACCTTGCCCTTAACTAGTCTCTGTTTATTCTGCAACTCCCATTTCAAGTTACTAATCTTAGCAACTGAACCGGTATCAAATACCCAAGGGTTACTACGAACACTAGTAAAGTACACATCAATAACATGTATATCAAATATACCTTTGTTCACTTTGCCATCCTTCTTATCCACCAAGTATTTGGGGTAGTTCCGCTTCTAGTGACCATTCCCTTTGCAATAGAGGCACTCAGTTTCAGGCTTAGGTCCAGCTTTGGGCTTCTTCACGGGAGTGGCAACTTGCTTGCCATTCTTCTTGAAGTTCCCTTTCTTTCCCTTGCCCTTTTTCTTAAAACTAGTGGTCTTGTTAACCATCAACACTTGATGCTCTTTCTTGATTTCTACTTTCGCCGATTTCAGCATCGTGAAGAGCTCGGGAATCGTTTTTGTCATCCCTGGCATATTATAGTTCATCATGAAGTTCTAGTAGCTTGGTGATAGTGACTAGAGAACTCTGTCAATCACTATCTTATCTTGAAGATTAACTCCCACTTGATTCAAGCGATTGTAGTACACAGACATTCTGAGCACATGCTCACTGGCTGAGCTATTCTCCTCCATCTTGTAGGCAAAGTACTTGTCAGAGGTCTCATACCTCTCGACACGGGTATGATTCTGAAATACCAATTTCAGCTCTTGGAACATCTCATATGTTCCGTGGCGTTCAAAACATTTTTGAAATCCCGGTTCTAAGCCGTAAAATATGGCGCACTAAACTATTAAGTAGTCATCATATCGAGCTTGCCAAATGTTCATAACATCTGAATCTGCTCCTGCAATACGTCTGTCACCTAGCGGTGCATCAAGGACATAATTCTTCTATGCATCAATGAGGATAATCCTTAGATCACGGACCTAGTCCACATCATTGCTACTAACATCTTTCAACTTAGTTTTCTCTAGGAACATATCAAAAATAGGGGAGCTATATTGCGAGCTATTGATCTACAACATAGATATGCAAAAACTATTAAGACTAAGTTCATGATAAATTTATGTTCAATTAATAAATTACTAATGAACTCCCACTTAAATTAACATCCCTCAAGTTATCTAAGTGATACATGATCCAAATCAACTAACCCTTGTCCGATCATCACGTGAGATGGGGTAGTCATCAATGGTGAACATCTCTATGTTGATCATATCTACTATATGACTCACGTTCGACCTTTCAGTCTCCAGTGTTCCGAGACCATGTCTGTACATGCTAGGCTCGTCAAGTTTAACCCAAGTATTCTGCATATGCAAAACTGTCTTACACCCGTTGTATGTGAACGTAGAGTCTATCACACCTGATCATCACATAGTGCTTCGAAACGACGAACTTTGGCAACGGTGCATACTCAGGGAGAACACTTTTATCTTGAAATTTAGTGAAGGGATCATCATATAATGTTACCGCCGTTCTAAGCAAAATAAGATGCATAAAGGATAAACATCACATGCAATCAAAATATGTCCCATGATATGGCCATCATCATCTTGTGCTTTTGATCTCCATCTCCAAAGCATCGTCATGATCTCCATCATCACCGGCTCGACACCTTGATCTCCATCGTTGCGTCGGGGTCATCTCGCCAACTATTGCTTCTACAACTAT
The DNA here is from genome assembly GCA_011799875.1 of Thinopyrum elongatum. Classification (NCBI taxonomy): domain Eukaryota; kingdom Viridiplantae; phylum Streptophyta; class Magnoliopsida; order Poales; family Poaceae; genus Thinopyrum; species Thinopyrum elongatum. Next base: position 314,711,043 of record CM022301.1, read on the forward strand.
TGCTAACGCATAGCGATAAAGTAAAGCAATTACATGGCGTTTGCATTTCATACAATAATTAAGAGACAACCCTAAGGCTCCTGCCGGTTGTCGATATTACAAAACATGATCATCTCATACATCAACATATATCACATCATATCTTGACCATATCACATCACAACAAGCCCTGCAAAAACAAGTTAGGCGTCCTCTACTTTGTTGTTGCAAGTTTTACGTGGCTGCTACGGGCTTCTAGCAAGAACCGTTCTTAACTACGCAAAAACCACAATGGTGATTTATCAAGTTTGCTATTTTAACCTTCTTCAAGGACCGGCCGTAGTCAAATTCGATTCAACTAAAGTTGGAGAATCAGACACCCGCCAGCCACCTTCATGCAAAACTAGTTGCATGTCAGTCGGTGGAACCAGTCTCATGTGCGTGGACATGTAAGGTTGGTCCGGGCCGCTTCATCCCACAATACCGCTGAATCAAAATAAGATGTTGGTGGTAAGCAGTATGACTATCACCGCCCACAACTCTTTGTGTTCTACTCGTGCATATCATCTACGCATAGATTTGGCTCGGATGCCACTGTTGGGAAACGTTGCATGGAAAACAAAAAAATTTCTACGCACACACAAGATCTATCAAGGAGATGCTTAGCAACGAGAGGGGAGAGTGTGTCTACATACCCTCGTAGACCATAAGTGGAAGCGTTTAGTAACGCGGTTGATGTAGTCGAACTTCTTCGCGATCCAACCGATCAAGTACCGAACGTACGGCACCTCCGTGTTCAGCACACGTTCAGCTCGATGATGTCCTCACCTTCTTGATCCAGCAAGACGGGCGAAGTAGTAGATGAGTTCCGGTAGCACGACGGCATGGTGATGGTGATGGTGATGCTATCTCCGCATGGCTTCGCCTAAGCACTACGAAAATATGACCGAGGGACAAAACTGTGGAGAGGGGCGCTGCACACGGCTAAGACAATGTTGTGTCCCTTGTGTGGTGCCCCCTCCCACATATATATAGGTGGGGGAGAGGGGAAGCAGCCAGGCGCAACACAAAGGTGGCCGGCCAGCCCTAGGGCTCCTGCCCTGGCCTGCGCCCCCCTGCCATAATTCCCCCAAGGGGGAAGCACAGAGGAGGAGAGGGAAGGAAGGATGAGGCCTACTCCCCTCTTTCCTTCTCTCCCTTAGGGCCGGCTGCCATAGAGGGGCGCACCAGCCCCTTGTGGGCTGGTGTGCTCCCTTCTCTTGGCCCATATGGCCCATAGACCTCCCGGGGCTTACCGGAACCCTTTTCGGTGACCCGATGACTACCCGGTACGCCCTGAAACTCTTCTGGTGTCCAAATAATACCGTCCTATATATCAATCTTTACCTCCGGAGCTCCTCGTCATGTCCGTGATCTCATCCGGGACTCCGAACAACATTCGGTCAGCAAATCACATAACTCATATAACACTATATCATCAACGAACATTAAGCGTGCGGACCCTACGGGTTAGAGAACTATGTAGACATGACCGAGACACCTCTCTGGTCAATAACCAATAGCGGAACCTGGATGCCCATATTGGTTCCTACATAATCTATGAAGATCTTTATCATTCGAACCGTTATGACAACATACGTAATTCCCTTTGTCTGTCGGTATGTTACTTGCCCGAAATTCGATCGTCGGTATCTCCATACCTAGTTCAATCTCATTACCGGCAAGTCTCTTTACTCGTTCCATAATACATCATCTCGTAACAACCGCATTAGTCATTTGCTTGCAAGGCTTCTTATGATGTGTATTACCGAGAGGGCCCAGAGATACCTCTGCGATACTCGGAGTGACAAATCCTAATCTTGATCTATGCCAACTCAACAAACACCTTCGGAGATACCTGTAGAGCATCTTTATGATCACCCAGTTACGTTGTGACATTTGATAGCACACAAGGTATTCCTCCGGTATCCGGGAGTTGCATAATCTCATAGTCGAAGGAATATGCATTTGACATTAAGAAAGCAGTAGCAATAAACTGAACGATCATATGCTAAGCTAACAGATGGGTCTTGTCCATCACATCATTCTCCTAATGATGTGATCCCATTATCAAATGACAACTCATGCTATGGTTAGGAAACCTTAACCATCTTTTGATCAATGAGCTAGTCTAGTAGAGGCTCACTAGGGACACGGTATTTGTTAATGTATCCACACATGTATTTAAGTTTCCGGTCAATACAATTCTAGCATGAATAATAAACCTTTATCATGATTTAGGAAATATAATAATAACCATTTTATTATTGCCTCTAGGGCATATTTCCATCAGTTTTCCCCTCGGTGCTACCGATTAGACCAAATGGGCGCTACCGATTTGTTGTAACTGCACGCAGTTGCACATCTCGGTGCCACTGATTTGCTCCACTCGGTGACACCAACAACATACGGGTATATATACTCCGCGTGACCATACGTTGAAAATTTCTTCAAATGCTACGACCCCGCACCCTGTTGCTGCCACCTCCTTGGTCTCCGGATCATCGCTGTCATCTCCTATTGTTGGTGCAACAAACCCTCGGTCCATTGCCCAGACTGTGCATAGGCTCAAAAGCAAGACTACGTCATCCAAGACTAAACCAGGACCAAGAGAACAGCCCTTCGAAGGATCAAAGTGCAAATCAAGAAGACCAAGTCAAGCTAGAGGAGCAAGATATCACTAAGGGGAAAAGCCTCCCTTGCCGGGAAGGCTAGCCTGGCGAGGTTGGGGTTGCCCCGAAAAGCAAGCTTCTGGATCGTCCCGGCAGGCCTGCCGGGGCTCACGGAGGCAAACCACCCCACCGCTCCACCTCACAGCGACGCAAGTCATCGATCAGGTGTGGTGTCACGCCCCCGAGTGACTAAGTTGCTGTTTCTTGCCACATGGCAGCCACTTCCTATAGAAAATACCTCCAAGTGACACCCATCCTGAGACGTGTCAAGCAAGCAGGCGCGAAGCTGGCAAAACAGCCCGGCAGGGCCTGCCGGGCGAGCTGTGATGTGACACTGAGCGGCGCATTTAATGCGCTCTGTCAGCCTGCAGAGTTAGGTATGATAGCACTGTTTGCTATCTAATCAGTATGGAAAGACTGATTTGCCACTGTGGTGACCCCTTAATCTATAAAAGGAGGCCCATGGCAACCGTAGAAAGGATTCGGACCCCCGCACATTCATACGCGCATAGCCACTCTCTCCCCGAGGCCACCTTGCCGGGCAAGAGCGCTGCATTCTTTCCACCATTTTCCACCATCAATCCACCAAAGTAGGAGTAGGGTTTTACGCCTCGCGGCGGCCCGAACCTGGGTAAAACTGCCCGTGTGATCTCTGCCATGCTATGTTACGCTTCTCCGCTCTTTGTGCAACGTGTCCATCCCCCCGCCGAACCAATAGGGGCTCATGGTCCCATAGGTGGCCGTGGTTCTCCCACGACATCTTTGGCGCGCCAGGTAGGGGGATCACTTGTGTGAACCCGAGAGCGTAAGCAGCGCGTCATCTTCATCGCCATTTTCATCATCGACGGCTTCATTGACTATGACGCCCAAGAAGAAGTCCGGTGCCGCAGCTCACCCATCCACCTCGAAGGCCCCGCCGCCCGCGACCGCCGACTCCGTGGGGAATGGGGAGGCACATGAGGATGTGGACATTGCGGGAGACGTGGTCGGTGCAGGCGGTGTTGCCACCACGTCCCCCGCGGCCAAAGCAGGAGCGGGAGGCACCAGAGAAGGACAGCACTAACAGCATCTCGACGACCACGCTCCGCGAGGTACGGGTAGAGAGATTATTCGTTCTGTCCCTCCTGGACTGGCCGAGCGGCATAGCCATGGCGGTGACGTTCGTCCCGAGGCGAATCGCAATCCTGGCCCAGCCGATGCTCCCAACGGAGTCTTTGGCCCACGCGCGCCATCACCTCATCACCACGCCATCCCAGCGACTGGCTCCCGATGATGGGAGCCCGGCGCAGCCACCACCGGCACCGTCAGGAGCTGGGCGACGCTGCGGTCTACGTCATCATCACCAATGCCAAGCACCGCTTCGGAGGCCATGGCGCGGGCCCAGCTACTGCTGAGGTTTCCGCCGACAGCTGACCAGATGGATGAGTGGAGAGCCACCATTCAGAGTCTGATTGGCTTTGCCAAGGCTGGAGGCTCACAGCGAGCTGGCCCGCCACGGCCTCCCCAGACGACGACGGTGGCTCACGCTGCTAGCCGTGCGGAAGGGGCCACCCCCATGGTGCAATCCCCGCCGCGGCAAACAACGCGAGGGCCCCGAGACCAAGAGCTTGATGACATCTCGATGGCTTCGTCCGATCCGCGAGCATGTCAAGGCCGACGATGAGCCCCGGAGGACAGGCAGATGGAAGGCGTGCACGTCACCATCGAGCGATGCCACAACAACCACCGCCAGTCCAATGGGCGCAATGGCCCGAACGTTGACGAGCCTGCGCTCGGCGGAGGCGGGTACTTGCCTTTCGAGGCAGGATGCCCTGCCTTAACCCGTGAGCTGCGGCAAGTCTGTTGGCCGTCCGCTCGCACGTTCAAGCGAGAGATTCCAGAGAAGTATGATGAGAGACTGAACCCGGCAGAGTTCTTGAGCATCTACACCATCGCTGTTCAAGCTGCCGGGGGAAGAGATGAAAAGGTTTTTGCCAACTACTTCCCTTTGGCGCTCAAGCCAAACATGAGGTCTTGGCTGATGCACCTGCCGGAGAACTCCATCCCGACCTGGGCTGACCTGTGCCATGAGTTCATAGGCGCCTTCACGGGCGGCCATCAAGAACTAGGGCGGCCCAGCGACTTGCAGCTTCTCCAATAGAAGGAAGAAGAGGCTCTGCGGAAGTACTTACAGAGGTTCAGCCTAGTCCACAGAAATATTCCAGACATCCACCCGGCAGCAGTGATAGCTGCATTCTAGTCCAACGTGCGCAACCGTCGGATATGTTCCAAGATGAACGTTCGATTGCCCAAGACCGTGAAGGAACTTTACACCTTGGTGGACAAGTGTGCTCGAGTGGACGAAGGGAGGAAACTTCCTGGAGAAGAGGATGGCATCAACATCGACTCAGAAGATGACGACGAGGCCACCAGTCAGAAGAAGAAGAAGAACAAGAAGTGCAACAAGAAGCGCAAGGATAAGGCAGTACTAGCCGTTGAGGGATCGGGCACTCCTAGTGCCGGCAAGAAGGCTAAGGCTGAAGCCCCCGGCAAGGAAGTTGCAGCGTGCACTGACTACCGAGAGGCTGTGACTGCCGAGAAGGCTGGGAAAGGTGATTGGCCGTATTGCAAGATTCATCGGACCAAGGGCCACCATCTCGAGGAATGTTATCAGGTTGAGCAACTCGTCAAGAAACAGAGGGCTTAATATGAGAAGTGAGATAAGGAAAAAGGTCAGAATGGCGCTGGCGGGAAGGCTCTTCGGAACCAAGATAAACCCGCCAGGAGCCGAGAGAAGGAAGATTGCAATGATGAAAGTGATGGAGGGGATGAAGAGGAAACCAGCGAGCAGGAATTCCAGAAAGCCACTGACGCCTTGTGCATTGACGGAGGTGCATCTCTGCACTCCTCTCACCGCCAACTTAAATGGTGGGTGCGTGAGGTCAATGCTGTGGAGCCAGCGGCAGAGTCTCGGAAGCCGCTCAAGTGGTCACGCACGCCCATCATCTTTGACGAAGATGACCATCCTAACCGCACCACCGCGGTAGGATGTCTGCCGTTGTTGGTTTCACCAACAATCCGCAACCTCAAGGTCACAAAGATGTTGGTTGATGGCGGGGCTGGGTTGAATCTGATTTCCCCAAAGGTTATCAGTAAACTAAAGATAGCAGAGGAAGAACTCAAAGTCACGGGCACGTTTCAAGGAATCAACCCTGGTAGGAGTCATCCTAAGGGAAATATCACATTGCCAGTGACATTCGGAGGAGAGTTGATCTACCGAACTGAGAAGGTTGTGTTTGATGTGATCGACCTCCCCTTGCCGTACAATGGAATCCTTGGACGCCCAGCTCTGGCAAAATTCATGGCGGCATCCCACTATGCCTACAACACTTTGAAGATGCCAGTGCCAGTGGGAGTCATTTCCATTCCGACAGATGAGAAGGACGCTATTATTTGCGTGGATAAGATGTACCAGGACGCAGTCGCGGCAGAGGCCGCGGAAGCCACAGTTCCCACCAAGGAAATCAAAGGAAAGAAGAAGGCTAGCAGGGACACCAGCAAGGAATCCGGGAAGCGTACCTCTTCGGAGTATGCTGCGCCTGTTGATGACTTGCCAGAGAGTTCCAACAGCAAGAGATCCAAGGCTGCTGCACCTCATGTGAAAAATGCCCCAGCAGGGCTGGCTCGCGCTGATGGTACCTTTACTATCAGTGCCATCCTTGATGACAAATAGGAAAGCACGCTCATTGCCTTCCTGCGGGCGAATATCGATGTGTTTGCTTGGCAACCGTCTGATATCCCCGGTGTTCCCAGGGAGGTAATCGAGCACCACCTTGTTGTCTGCCCACATGCCCGACCTATTAAGCAGAAGGTCCGAAAGCAAGCTTTGGAGCGGCAGCGATTCATTGCGGAAGAGATCAAGAAACTCGAGGCAGCTGGTTTGGTCAGAGGAGTACTGCATCCAACTTGGTTAGCAAACCCAGTGGTCGTACGCAAAGCTAACGGGAAATGGAGGCTTTGCATAGATTTCACAGATCTTAACAAGGCCTACCCGAAGGACCCATTTCCCTTGCCGCGCATCGACCAGATTGTGGATTCCACTTTAGGATGTGAGTTGCTTTCTTTTCTGGATGCATACTCTGGATACCATCAGATTTTTATGTCCAAGGAAGACGAAGAGAAGACCTCATTCATCACCCCATGTGGCACATACTGCTTCGTGCGCATGCCTTTCGGGTTGAAGAGTGCCGGGTCCACTTTTGCAAGAGCAGTCCAGATTGGTTTTGAATCACAGTTGCACAGGAACATTGAAGCTTATATGGATGATATTGTGGTCAAGACCAAGGACAGATCAACCCTCATCCAGGATTTGGAAGATACGTTTGCTAATCTACGCAAGCAACTTGAAGCTGAACTCGGAGAAGTGCGTGTTTGGCGTTCCCTCCAGCAAGCTACTTGGTTTCTTTGTATCCCATCGTGGGATAGATGCCAATCCAGATAAAATCAAGGCTATCGAGCAGATTCAGGCACCTAAGACAGTTAAGGATGTGAGGTGTTTGACAGGATGCGTTGCCGCGCTTAGCAAATTCATCTCCAAGTCTGCCTAGCGCGCCTTGCCGTTCTTCAAGATCTTGAAGAAGGCAGGACCCATGAAGTGGACCCTGGAAGTAGATACATCACTGCAAGATTTGAAGACCTACTTGTCCTCTGTGCCCACTTTGGTTGCTCCCAAGCCACAAGAGCTGTTGCAGCTATATCTGGCAGTGACTAATCAAGTGGTTAGTGCAGCACTGGTGGCACAATGGGAAGTGGAAGAAGCAACAGCCTCAACAAGTGTCCCATCCGGGGAAGATAGAGAGAACAGCCCGGCAAGGCTAGATGAGGATCAGGATAAAGAGGAGCACGACAGCAGGGGCAACCCCAAGGACGCGGCAAGGAAGAAAGTGGTGCAGCACCCAGTGTACTTCATCAGCTCCCTATTGCAGGGGGCTAGATCGAGGTACTCTGGTGTGCAAAAGTTGATTTTTGGCCTTGTCATGGCCTCAAGGAAACTGCGCCACTACTTCCAAGCCCATGAGATCACGATTGTCACCCGCTTTCCTTTGCAAAGGATACTTCGAAACCCTGAGGCTACCGGAAGAATAGTGGAGTGGGCATTGGAGTTATCCAGCTTTGGCCTGAAGTTTGAAAGCACATGAACGATTCAGAGCAGGGCATTGGCAGAGTTTATTGCCGAATGGACGTCGACCCCTGATGAAGAAGTGATGGAAACAGTTATTCCCGGCAAGGAAGCACCCCAAGAATGGATCATGTATTTTGACGGTGCCTTCTCCCTACGAGGTGCAGGGGCTGGCGTGCTTCTCATTGCTCCCACTGGAGAGCACCTGAAGTACGTCGTCCAGATGCATTTTCCCCGGGAGGAGGCGACCAACAATACAGCAGAGTATGAAGGGCTCCTAGCCGGGCTCAGGATTGCCACTGAATTGGGAATCAAGAAGCTGATCATTCGAGGAGATTCACAGCTTGTGGTGAGACAAAGTCAACAAGGATTACCAAAGTCCATTGATGGAGGCATACGTTGAGGAAGTGAGAAGACTGGAGGAGCGCTTTGACGGATTGCAAATAGAGCACATACCCCGTGCGGAAAACAGCATTGCTGATCATCTGTCAAAGTGTGCTGCGCAAAAGCTCCCTGTGGAACCAGGAACTTTTGTTCTACATCTTACTCAGCTCTCCGTATCCCCAACAACAATGGCCCGAAAGAGGAGGAAACTGGACTCCGGTAAGCCTCTCCCGGTAGAGCCTCTCGGGGCTCCTGGCAGGGACCCTGCCGGAAATAACTCCCCTTCGATTGCCGGGCTGCACCCTCCTGCCGGGCCACTGGACCCCGCAGTCGAGGAACACGCTCCCACGAATGAGGAGGTGCCGCTAGTCCTCGTTACCGAGCCACAGGCTCCAACTTGGGCAAGGCACATAGTCCACTTCCTCCAAACCGGAGAACTTCCCGAAGAGCAAGAAGAAGCTGAAGGAGTAGCCCGGAGGGCCAGTATGTATCAGTTTGTCAATGACACACTATACAGAAGGAGGCCCAACGGTGTGAAATTGAAGTGCATTTGCCGGGAAGAAGGAAAGGAACTGCTGGCGGAAATACACAAAGGCATGTGCGGCTCCCACATTGGATCAAGGGCATTGATTGGGAAAGCATTCCGGCAAGGATTCTATTGCCCACAGCCCTCCAAGATGCGGTCGAGCTAGTCACCAAGTGTGAAGCCTACCAGTTCCATTCCAAGAACATCCATCTACCTGCCCAAGCTCTTCAGACAATCCCTTTGTCATGGCCGTTTTCGGTCTGGCGGCTTGATATCCTCGGCCCTTTCCCCCGAGCTGTCGGGGGCTTTGAATTCTTGTTCATTGCCATCGACAAGTTTACAAAGTGGCCGGAAGTAGAAGCCGTGAGAAAGGTGACTACTCAGTCAGCTATCAAGTTCTTGAAAGGATTGGTGTGCCGCTTCGGGGTCCCTGCCCGGATCATCACCGACAACGGCACCCAGTTCACGAGCCGCGCCTTCATGCAATATGTTCATGCCTTCAGAAGCAAGATCTCATTTGCCTCTATTGCACATCCCAGAAGCAATGGACAGGCTGAGAGGGCGAACGCTGAAGTGTTGCGAGGACTCAAGATGAGAACATTTGATAAGCTGCAGAAGTGCGGCAAGCGATGGATCGACGAGCTTCCCGTGGTTCTTTGGTCCCTCAGAACGACACCAAATCGAGCTACCGGGCAGACTCCCTTCTCCCTAGTCTATGGGGCAGAAGCAATTATCCCCACGGAACTCATTTACGGGTCACCTCGAGTGCTTGCCTATGATGAAGTAGCGCAGGATCAGCGCCGGCGTGACGACGTTGTGCTTCTCGAGGAGAACCGTGTTCGGGCTGCTATGTGTGCTCCATGCTACCAGCAAGCCCTGCGTCGCTATCACAGCCGCAGGGTTCATGCCCGGTGTTTTGAGGAAGGCGACCTTGTACTTAGGCGTGTTCAGTCCGCCAAGGGTGCAAACAAGTTGACGCCAAAGTGGGAAGGCCCTTACCGGGTAGTACGAGTCACCAGACCTGGCGCAGTCTGTCTGGAGACCGGAGATGGCATTCAATTGCAAAACTCATGGAATATTGAGCATCTCCGCAAGTTCTACCTGTAAGGCGTGGCTGTCGGGTCCTGCCCGACAGCCACCCTTTTGTACAGGCGTTGCCTCAGTTGCATGTAACCCCTTGTACAAAGCCAGGCGAAGACCCTGAGCAACAGAGAAATAAATGAAGCGCTGGGGGCCCCCCGACAAGTTGCATGCATGCATAAGCATTTCATGAGCATCGCATGTTCATGTAGATAAGATCGCATCTGGCATCATTTTCATGTGCATAAATCACAGGCTCCTGCCGTGAATTTGGTCCCCAAGAGGAGATGAGAAGACGAACCTACACTGCGATCTCCGGCAAGCCAAATAGATAAGTTCTTTCTCTTGACCATACGTGTTCTGTAAGTAAAGGCTTGTGCATAAGAAAACCTTGCTGCTTTTTGAAACTTAGGTGCTCCCATCCCTTGACTCGAATGTTGCTTCGGTCAGGATGGTTGCAGTGGCCTTTGATGAAAAAAGATTGGCGGGGGGCTGGTCCCTCTCCATGATTTGTGCCCAGTAGGCCTGACCTCATGGCAACAAAACTGAGAGTACCGGTAGGGTAGCCTGCCGGGGGAAACTTGTTTACTTAAAAGTATAGAGGCATTCCGCCCCTGCATGTGTATATTACATGCACAAGTCCCCGGCAAGGTTTATCTTTTTCATTGATATGCTGATCAAATGAGTACAGACCTTACAGGACACAAACATGGATTCAAGTGCCTATAGATTTAAGATTGAAAAAAGATAAATGCCCCGTAAACTCCTCTCCCTGCCCCTCTTATCCCAGGTATTGCAGTGGGAAGAGAAGGGGACAGAAGGGATGCCTAAGCAGACGCCACCCCAATCCCATCAGGGCCTGCCGGGTGCGGCCTGACAAGATCGGGAGTGGTGAGGCTGCGAAGGAAGGGCACGGAGAGCAGCTCGGTGGTACCCTAGTCACCACCTCCAAGTCTAGCAAGAAGCCCCAGCTTGAACACCGGTGGGGAAAACCATCGAAGCTCATCTAGAAGACTACTGGAGGGGGACGAAGGCACCAAGGGAACATCCCTCCTCGGCTATCACCTGAAGAGGCTGGTGAAGATGGTGCCGGGGAGGGAGGGGAAGAGCGGAAAGACGAGGTGGCAGGTCCCCAGTAGGAGACGAAGGCGTCGATGCCATTGTACTCCGACCTGACGCCCTGCCGCCCGCCTTCCCGGCCTTCCCTCGTTTCCTCTCCACCACCACTACTCCAAGGGGACGGCGGGTTCCCATCCCGTCGCCTCCTCCAGAGAAGCGGCCGACAGCCAAAGCACCCAGGGCACTGGAGGTGCGCCACTCCCCACCTTGGCGGGTAGGAAGGCGCCCCTTTCTTCGGCATCGGCCCCGATTCCGATGGAAGGGGCGGTGCTGGGATTACCAACGACCCCGAGCCCTGCATCCTGGATGGGCGTCGGGGGCTCCAAGAACCTGGTCATCAGGCCGATGAGTTGCAATGGCTCGCGGCAAGGTGCCACGCTCCCCGCCAGACGGCCGGCCAAGGCAGAGGAGACAAGCACTCCGCCACAATAGGAGAGCTTGATATCTCCTACACCGCGGATGACTCGTCCACCGCACTTCCTGCTGGCCTGGACCAGACTCACTCCCCAAACCTCAGCACGAGCATTCGACATCACCAAACCCAAGCTATGGCCCAGGCCCTGGCCCCGGGCTCTCCCTTTCAGCATACCCAGGGGAAAGCAGAGGATGGAGGAAAGGAGGTATATGGATGAATACCTCCGTTCCTCCCCCACTCCTCCTTTTATAGGCGGAGCTGGGGCTGGGGGCTGATTCCTGGGCAGGTAACCACTGCCCTCCTCCACCCATCCATGAAGACTGGGCCCCTGACTTGATGCTCTCCCGCACCACGCGCCTCTGTTACCTGCCCCACTCGATGCATGCAACATACGTGGCTAAGGATAAGGGCGTGGTGGGAAGAGTGAATTGGCAGTTACTCGCCCGTGCATTAAAGTCCTTCACGGACCATTACAAGAATGTCCCCACCACGATTGGTGTTTTGCGACACACGGAAGAACCGAAAACTGACCCAAGCTCGGGTTAATGAAGAAGCAAAGAAGATCTCAAAGGGCGGAGCCACTCTTGCGCTCCTGCGTATGCACTAGTTAGGGCCTGCCCCGACGACGCCTGGCAGCGCGTTCATGCCAGGCCCAGGGGCTCCTGTCGGTGCAACAAACCCTGGGTCCGTTGCCCAGACTGTGCACAGGCTCAAAAGCAAGACTACGTCATCCAAGACTAAACCAGGACCAAGAGAACAACCCTTCGAAGGATCAAAGTGCAGATCAAGAAGACCAAGTCAAGCCAGAGGAGCAAGATATCACTAAGGGGAAAAGCCTCCCTTGCTGGGCAGGTGAGCCTGGCGAGGTTGGGGTTGCCCCGAAAAGCAAGCTTCTAGATTGTCCCGGCAGGCCTGCCGGGGCTCACGGACGCAAACCACCCCATCGCTCCACCTCACAGCGACGCAAGTCATCGATCAGGTGCGGTGTCACGCCCCCGAGTGACTAAGTGGTTGTTTCTTGCCACATGGCAGCCACTTCCTACAGAAAATACCTCCAAGCGCAGAATTTTGTAGGAAAATAGCAAATTTCCCTCAAGTGGATGACCTAAGGTTTATCAATCCATGGGAGGTGTAGGATGAAGATGGTCTCTCTCAAATAACCCTGCAACCAAATAATAAAAAGTCTCTTGTGTCCCCAACACACCCAGTACAATGGCAAATTGTATAGGTGCGCTAGTTCGGTGAAGAGATGGTGATAAAAGTGTAATACGGATGGTAGAAATATATTTTTGTAATCTGAAAATAAAAAAACAGCAAGGTAGCAATTGGTAAAACGGAGCACAAACGGTATTGCAATGCTTGAAAACAAGGCCTAGGGTTCGTTCTTTCGCTAGTGCAATCTCTCAACAATGCTAATCTAATTGGATCATATAACGATCCCTCAACGTGCGATGAAGAATCACTCCAAAGTTCTTATCTAGCGGAGAACATCAGAAGAAATTGTTTGTAGCTATTCTTTCCGATCGATCTATCCAAGAGTTCGTACTAAAATAACACCAAGTTATTCTTTCCGATCGATCTATCAAGAGTTCGTACTAAAATAACAATAAGTTATTCTTTCCGATCGATCTATCAAGAGTTCGTACTAAAATCTATACCTACTAATAAAGCAGGGTGCGTTTCGTCAATTTTTTCATCGGTTCACCGCCGAAAATATTTTTTTCCTATCCGAGGTGGTACTAAATTCTTATTTGTTCGTCTGCTACAAAAAAGGGTTTTTCCAGAATTTCGTACGTGGGCCGCGCGCTGTGGCCCATCGAAGCCAGCCCACTTATTTTCTGCCCACGCAGTTAGGAAAATTCTATTTTCCGCACAAGGCGACAAATAGTCGGAGCTTCGCACAGCACAACAGATAATGGGCTGGCCCAGTTTTCTTTGTTTCTGTGTTTTATTTCTCTTTTTTCCCTTCCAAGTTTATTTTCTTATAGAATTTATTTCATAAATTCAAAATTCACAAAAAACATTTAGAATTTGAAAAAAAAATCAAATTGTAGAAAATGTTCGGAATTCCAACATTTTGTTGCTATTTTGAAAAATATTCGGAACTTGAAAACGTTTCCCATTTTTTCAAAACTTTTTTTTAAAAAATTGTTTGAGATTTCTAAAAAGAAAATGAAATTTAAAAAATGCTCCAAATTCATAAAATGTTCTTGTTTTAGTGAAATTTTCACAATTCAAAATAATGTTAAAAGGTACACATTTTCAAAAATCTTATGAATTTTCAACACATGTTCCCGTGCTAATAAAAGTTCACAAATTCAAATAATGTTCATGTTTTTATAAAAAAAATGGTGCTTTCAAAAAATGTTTGTGAATTTTAAAAGATTTTCATGTTTCAAATTTTTGTTGGCGTTTTTCTATAATTCAAAATAATGTTAAAAGATACACATTTTTTAAAAATGTAATGAATTTTCAACACATCTTCCCGTGCTAAAAAAATGTTCTAAAATTCAAATAATGTTCATGTTCTTATAAACAAAAGTTGGTGTTTTAAAAAAAATATGAATTTAAAAAGATGTTCCTGCTTCAAATTTTGTTCGCGTTTTTTTGAAAGTGTACATAATTTTAAAAAAGTTGTTCAGGATTTAAAAAATGGTTCATGTTTCCTAATTCGGAAACTTCATACCTTAGAATCTCCTCGATTGGAAGGAAAAGTAGATTGAATAATTCATGGGCTTTCTCTAGCGTACGATGATGTAATAAAACTCTTAAATGCCCTTGATCAATGAATGGAAAGTAGCGGATTGATTACTTCATACCCAGTGAAAGCGACATGCTAAATATTTCTTTTTCACATGTACACTGGTTTTGCTTGCACATATAATTCTCACTAATTATGAACGCATGCTATTTTTTGTCCCATTGCAACGCACGGGCGTATGTGCTAGTAACACCAAAGCAAATTCTGATTCATAATACTCAATCCAACACAAAGAACCTCAAAGAGTGCCCCAAGACTTCTACCGGAGAAACAAAAGACGAGAACGTGCATCAACCCCTATGCATAGATTACCCTATTGTCACCTCGGGAATCCGCGAGTTGAGTGCCAAAACACATATCAAGTGAATCAATATGATACCCCATTGTTACCACGGGTATTCATAGCAAGACATACATCAAGTGCTCTCAAATCCATAAAAGTATTCAATCCAATAAAATGAAATCTCAAAGGGAAAACTTAATTCACAACAAGATAGAGAGGGGAAAACACCATATGATCCGACTATATTAACAAAGCCCGCGATACATCAAGATCGTGACAACTCAAGAACACGAGAGAGAGAGATTAAACACATAGCTACTGGTACAAACCCTCAGCCCCGAGGGTGGACTACTCCCTCCTCATCGTGGTGGCCGCCGGGATGATGAAGATGGCCATCGGTGATGATTTTCCCCTCCGGCAGGGTGCCGGAACGGGGTCTAGATTGGTTTTTCGTGCCTACAGAGGCCTGTGGCAGTGGAACTTCTGATCTAGGGTTACCCTCGATGGTTTCTCTATTTATAGGAATTTTTGGCATTGCTTTCTCGCTAAGATGGGCCTCGAGGTGAGCACAACCCACCGGGGGGCGCCCGGGCCCCCTGGCTCGCCCCGGTGTCTTGTGCCCTACTCCTTCACCTTCTGGTCCTTCGACGAAGCTTCGGGGGTCTCTTTTGTTCCAAAAAAAATTGTCAAAAAGTTTCAGCTCATTTGGAGAACTTTCATTTTTGCACAAAAAACAACACCATGGTAGTTCTGCTGAAAACACCGTCAGTCTGGGTTAGTTCCATGAAAATCATACCAAAACCTTATAAAATTGCTGTAAACATGGCATGAATACTTCATAAATTATAGATACGTTGGAGACGTATCAGCATCCACAAGCTTAATCCCTACTCGTCCTCGAGTAGGTAAATGATAAAAGAAATAATTTATGAAGTGTGAATGCTAGCAAAGTGCATAAGTTTGATCAATGATAATTTCAATCACTTTCCTTAGCATCATAACAGCAACTCTTTCTCATGAAACTTATTATGATAAAGTAGCAATTGAAAACGAAATTTTTGTTGTGGAAAGCTACCTATCATATTCATCATATAATCTTTCTTTTGTAGCATGGACATTTGGACTTGAATGATTCAAAGCAATAGTCTATAATTTGACATGAGGACATCAATACTCAAGCATATCAACAAGCAACCATGTCTTTCAAAATATCAACACTAAAGAAAGATATCCCTAGCCCATCATGCTCAATCATTGATCCATTCATGAAACACACTCGCATATTAGCTACATCCAATGCTCAAGTACGATCATAGTGCCCCTTAGTTGGTGCTTTATAAGAGAAGATGGAGACTCAAATAAAAATAAAATTGTATAAAGTAAATAGATAGGCCCTTCGCAGAGGGAAGCAGAGATTTGTAGAGGTGCCAGAGCTTAAAGCAAAAATTGAGAGATAAAATTATTTTGGGTGGCATGCTTTTCCCGTCAACGAAAATGATCGAGTAGTTCCCAATACTTTCCATGCTAGATACATCATAGGCGGTTCCCAAACAGAAAATAAAGTTTATTCCTTTTTCCACCATTCTTTCACAATCCATGGCTAGCCGTATCCACGGGTGCCCTCCATACCAACACTTCCCAAGGAATTTATTATTTGACAACATAAAGTAAATTTCTTTTCATTTCGGGACTGGGCATCCCTATTACCTTTGCCACACTCTCGTGCAATGACAAGTGAGTAAACACTCATCTTGAGAATAACGCATCTAGCATGGAAAAATATTGGCCACCCCCAACCGCTTCATGAGCAGTACGAACACACAAAAAGGAAATTTATTTGAATATTAGAGTTGGCACATACAAATTTACTTGGAACGGCACGGAAATACCGCATATAGGTAGGTATGGTGGACTCATATGGCAAAACTTGGTTTAAGGAATTTGGATGCACAAGTAGTATTCCCACTTAGTACAAATGGAGTCTAGCAAAAAGATTGAGAAGCAACCAACCAAGAAACGGAAAATTCTCATAAACGAGCATTGAGCATAACCAACACCGAATAATGCACCACAAGTAGGATGTAATTTCATTGCATAACTATTGACTTTCGTGCTTGCATAGGGAATCACAAACCTTAACACCAATATTCTTACTAAAGCATAATTACTCACCAACATGACTCACATATTATTATCTCCATATCGCAAAACTATTGCAAGGAATCAAACTTATCATATCCAATGATCTACATGAAAGTTTTTATTATATCCTTCTTGAATATTCATCATATTAGGACCAATTTCAAAGCTTGTGAAAATTGTCATCACTAGTATCAACTCTCAAAATAATATAAGTGAAGCACAAGAGCATTCGACAAACTAATCCAAAAAGATATAAGTGAAGATTATGCGAGTAGTTAAGTAAATGGGTAGCTATTTGAGAACTCTCTTTTATTTAAAAACTTTCAGATCTAAGTATTTTATTAAAACATAAAGCAAAATCAAAATAAAATGACATTCCAAGGATAGCACAACTCATGTGAAGAAGCAAAAACTTAGGCTCAACCGATACTAACCGATAATTCTTGATGAAGAAAGGTGGGATGCCCACTGGGGCATCCCCAAGCTTAGATGCTTGAGACTTCTTGAAATATTATCTTGGGATGCCTTGGGCATCCCCAAGCTTGAGCTTTTGTGTCTCCTTAATTCCTCTCATATCACGGTTTCCCTAATTCTTAAAAACTTCATCCACACAAAACTCAACAAGAACTCGTGAGATAAGTTAGTATAAATCAATGCAAAAACCTTATCATTCTCTACTGTAGCAAATCACTAAAATTATTATTCAACATTGCATACTAAATGCCTCTGCATATTTAATACTCCTATCCTCAAATAGAATCATTAAACAAGCAAACATATGCAAACAATGCGAACATAACAGCAATCTGTCTAAACAGGACAGTCTGTAAAGAGTGCAATTGTACTCATACTTCCCTAAATCCAAAAATTCTTAATATTTACCACACTGTATAAAATTTATCAGATCTTATTGTGCAAAAAGTTTCAACATTTTATCACATTCTTATTTTTCTGGAGAATTTTTGCAACAGCGATAAACTTTCTGTTTTGAAACAGCAACTCATATACTTGCAAAATAAGCATGGCAAAGGCTATAGTTGCCACTTTTATTGAAGTAAGAGATGCAAAACATTATTCTAAATAACAGCAAGCAAATCCTAATAAAATAAAATGACCCTCCAAGCAAAACTCATCTCATGTGACGAATGAAAATATAGCTCCAAGTGAGGTTACCGATAATGTTGAAGACGAAAGAGGGGATGCCTTCCGGGGCATCCCCAAGCTTAGTTGCTTGGATCTTCCTTGAATATTGCCTTGGGGGTGCCTTGGGCATCCCCAAGCTTAGGGTCTTGTCACTCATTATTCTCCTCATATCGATATCTCACCCAAAACTTGAAAACTTCAATCACACAAAACTTAACGGAACTTCGTGAGATGGGTTAGTATGATAAAGACAAATAATTCACTTTGGTACTGTCAAAGACAAGATTCATAATTGTTCTCACAAAATTCCTACTGTACTCTACAATTTCCACAATTTATATTAAGCAATATAAGCCATAGAAACTAGAAAACAAGCAAATTATGCATTGAAAATAGAATCTGTCAAAAACAGAACAGTACGTAAAGATCTGAATTAAGGTCATACTTATGTAACTCCAAAAATTCTGAAAAATTAGGAAAACGTAGAAAATTTGTATACCCATCAACTGTAAAACATTCAAAAAAATTCCACGTTCCAATAAAAGACAGGAATTTCTGCACTGGACGCAAAAGTTTCTGTTTTTGCACAGAATCAACTCAACTATCATCCACACTATCCCAAAGGCTTTACTTGGCACTTTATTTAAACAAAAGCTATAAAACAAGATCACTACAGTAGCCTAACCATGTGAACACACAAAAACAGTAGGTAAAAGTATTGGGTTGTCTCCCAACAAGCGCTTTTCTTTAATGCCTTTTAGCTAGGCATGATGATTTTAATGATGCTCGCATAAAAGATAAGAATTGAAACATAACTAGAGCATCATGAATCATAAGTTCCTCTTTCATAATAATTTTCAGTAGCATCATGAATAGATTCATCAATATAACCATCACATAAGGCATTCTTTTCATGATCCAAAAGCATAGAAAATTTATTACTCTCCATATAAGAAATTTTATTCTCATTCACAATAGTGAGAGTATCATATGAAACTAGAATACTATAAATTGTTTCCACATTAAAAGAGTAATGTTCAGTAAAAGGATATTCAAAATTATGACAATAATTATCACTACTTTTTATAACATAAGTATCATCACAATAATCATCATAAGTTGCAACTTTGTTCTCATCATAGATAGGAGGCATGCAATCATCATAGCAAATTTGATCATTCAAAGTAGGAGGAGTAAAAAGATCATATTCATTGAGCATATCATCCCCAAGCTTGGGAAAAACATTAATTGCAGCAAATAAATTCTCAAACATGTCATTCTCATCAAACATAGCATCCCCAAGCTTGTGGCTTGGCAAATCATAAGCATAATCACTCTCATCATTAATAGTATGAATAGCACCAATAGAATAACAATTATTATCATCATAATTTCCCAAGTTGGTGCCAAAAAGATTTTCAAGATTATAGGAAGTATCATTATCTTCCCAATCATAATCATCACAACAAGCAATAGGCATAACAAAATCATCATCAATAGTTCTTTCGGACATTGTGCCATAAGACAAAGAAGCAATATCATCATCAAGTGCATCATCTTCCACAATTATTTTTGATTCATTTTCATGAGGCACAACTATAATATGAGCAACATTATTTGGGAGAGGTACCTTTTTACCTCTAGTCTTTCTTCTTTTCTTCTTCTTCACCACATCATGTGTGGGTTTAATTAATTTTTTCGAGCTTCGTATTGATGAGATTGGTTGAATAGGGAGCTCCTCCTCGTCACCTATTTCATCATGAGAGACAATAGGAGGGAAAGTGGAAATCTTTACCCTTTCATTAGTATTCCTTTTATATTGTATTGGTTTCCCCATCTTTCTATAGTTGGCAATATAAGCATTCTCATTGCAATTTACCATGCAAAACATATAGATATTTTTTAGATTAGTTTCAATGTCGTCCGTGAGAATGAATACTTCAAACCAACTATTTTTATGTGTCAATTCTTCACTCCCCAAAAATAGATAAAGCTCATTATAAAGTTCAAGGGTGATCAAATCATTACAATATTTGGCCATGATTCGATCATGAAAAAGTTTGCATTGGAAATTAAGATGACCAACCTTCTTGCAAAGTACATAAGTAATAGGACAAAGAGAACATAAATTTGTAGCAAATTCATCTATCACTTTGAGCAAAAAATTGGTTCTATCATGTTTATGCTTCTTACAAAATCTATCTTCCCTATAAGGCAGGTCTTCACAAAGTCTTTCCACTCCACAAAAATTGACATGCTTATAAGAAACATTTTTGTCATAACTTGTGCAATCATCATTAGCATTTTGGATATTCAAAGAATTCATACTAACAACATTGCAATCATGCTCATCTTTTATGCCAAACATTTTATTGAATTCCTCTTCTATCAATTGAGCACAATTTACCTTTCCATCATTTTCACGAAAGACATTATAAAGATGAATAATATGATGCAACCTCAATTCCATTTTTTTGTAGTTTTCTTTTACGAACCAAACTAGTGATAAAACAAGAAACTAAAAGATTCAATTGCAAGATCTAAAGATATACCTTCAAGCACTCACCTCCCCGGCAACGGCGCCAGAAAAGTGCCTGATGTCTACTACACAACTTGTTCTTGTAGACTCGTGTTGGGCCTCCAAGCGTAGTGTTTTGTAGGACAGTAGCAAATTTCCCTCAAGTTGATGACCTAAGGTTTATCAATCCGTGGGAGGTGTAGGATGAAGATGGTCTCTCTCAAACAACCCTGCAACCAAATAATAAAAAGTCTCTTGTGTCCCCAACACACCCAATACAATGGCAAATTGTATAGGTGCACTAGTTCGGCGAAGAGATGGTGATAAAAGTGTAATATGGATGGTAGAAATATATTTTTGTAATCTGAAAAATAAAAAACAGCAAGTTAGCTATTGGTAAAACGGAGCACAAATGGTATTGCAATGCTTGAAAACAAGGCCTAGGGTCCGTACTTTTGCTAGTGCAATCTCTCAACAATGCTAATCTAATTGGATCATATAACCATCCCTCAACGTGCGATGAAGAATCACTCCAAAGTTCTTATCTAGCAGAGAACATAAGAAGAAATTGTTTGTAGCTATTCTTTCCGATCGATCTATCCAAGAGTTCGTACTAAAATAACACCAAGTTATTCTTTCCGATCGATCTATCAAGAGTTCGTACTAAAATAACAATAAGTTATTCTTTCCGATTGATCTATCCAAGAGTTCATACTAAAATAACACCAAGTTATTCTTTTCGATCGATCTATCAAGAGTTCGTACTAAAATAACAATAAGTTATTCTTTCCGATCGATCTATCAAGAGTTCGTACTAAAATAACACCAAAGCAAATTCAGATTCATAATACTCAATCCAACACAAAGAACCTCAAAGAGTGCCCCAAGATTTCTACCGGAGAAACAAAAGACGAGAACGTGCCATAGATTACCCCAGTGTCACCTCGGGAATCCGCGAGTTGAGTGCCAAAACACATATCAAGTGAATCAATATGATACCCCATTGTCACCACGGGTATTCATAGCAAGACATACATCAAGTGCTCTCAAATCCATAAAAGTTATTCAATCCGATAAAACGAAATCTCAAAGGGAAAACTCAATTCACAACAAGATAGAGAGGGGAAAACACCATATGATCCGACTATATTAACAAAGCCCGCGATACATCAAGAACATGACATCTCAAGAACACGAGAGAGAGAGAGAGATTAAACACATAGCTACTGGTACAAACCCTCAGCCCCGAGGGTGGACTACTCCCTCCTCATCGTGGTGGCCGC
Organism: Thinopyrum elongatum; assembly: GCA_011799875.1. Taxonomy (NCBI): domain Eukaryota; kingdom Viridiplantae; phylum Streptophyta; class Magnoliopsida; order Poales; family Poaceae; genus Thinopyrum; species Thinopyrum elongatum. The sequence continues at coordinate 314,732,545 of CM022301.1, forward strand.
CGGGATGATGAAGATGTCCACCTGTGATGATTTCCCCCTCCGGCAGGGTGCCGGAACGGGGTCTAGATTGGTTTTTCGTGTCTACAGAGGCCTGCGGCGGCGAAACTTCTGATCTAGGGTTATCCCCGATGGTTTCTCTATTTATAGGAATTTTTGGCGTTGGTTTCACGCTAAGATGGGCCTCGAGGTGAGCACAACCCACCGGGGCGCGCCCGTGCCCCCTAGCGCGCCCTGGTGTCTTGTGCCCTACTCCTTCACCTTATGGTCCTTCCACGAAGCTTCGGGGGTCTCTTTTGTTCCAAAAAAATTGTCAAAAAGTTTCAGCTCATTTGGAGAACTTTCATTTCTGCACAAAAAACAACACCACGGTAGTTCTGCTGAAAACAGCGTCAGTCCGGGTGAGTTCCATGCAAATCATACCAAAACCATATAAAATTGTTGTAAACATGGCATGAATACTTCATAAATTATAGATATGTTGGAAACATATCAGACTGCTATAAGGAGAGTCCCTATGTCAAAGGCACGCAAATCCTCAGCTCCAAAGGAAACAATGACATTCACCTTGGAGGAGCCAAGTGATGCAGAGGCTGCTGCAGCAAAGAAGAAAAAGAGAGTGAGAAAGGCAATGGCTCGAGTAATAGGCAGACCCTCCATGATGATTGATGAGGAGGAGGAAGAAGAACCAGAAGCTAAAGCACCTCCAGCAAAGACTCAGAAACTAATATCAGATGCTATGAAGTCAGCTGCTCCTTCCAAGCCCAAGTCCAAGAACAAAGTTGCTGCTCCTAAGAGGTCAACCAAAAATATCTCTGTTGCTGAGAAGAACAAGGCCCCAGTGCCTGAAGCTGATATAGATGATGAGCCTCTAGTGCTCAGGAAGCTAAAGCCCAAGATCCCAGATCATGACAATGCTCATCCGGTAGCTGAAAACATGATGCTCAGGAAAGGCAAAGGTCTGCGAGAGTGGAGGAAGATTGATCCTTATTCTGTCAGGAGGAGTATTGCTTGTGATTATCTCTTTCACACCAGAGAACAACTAGATTTCTATGAGACTGTGCTGCTTGAAAATAAGTCCATAGTCAGTGACATGAAATGGGTGGACTAGAAAGACATTGATGCAAATGAAGATTATTTCCCCCATGTTCATGAGAGTTTCAGACTTGCAGGAGTGGATGCCTTTGTTGGTTAAAAGCTCACCAAGTGGAATGACGAGATGGTCATGCAATTTTACTCCACAGCTCATTTCTATCCAGATGGGAAGATTGCATGGATGACTGAGGGTTCCAAGTACCAGTCAACTATCTCTGAGTGGGCTGAACTCCTTGGTGCTCCCAAGGAAGAAGAAAATGACATCGATGTGTACGGGAAGCCCAGGATGGACCACAATTCCATGGCTAATATGTACAAGGAAATGCATCCCAAGGATGTTGAGAGTCATAAGTTTGGCTCTGTAAAACACTTGCTAGCTGGTTTGGCCACCACAAGCACTATCTTGAGTCATGCTCTTTTGCCCAAGTCTAGAGATGACAAGATGATCCGTGGCCACTCCATCAACTTGCCGCACCTCTTTGATACACCTTAGAAGTTCAAGGTGATGAGCCCAATTGTTGAAACCATCAAGAGGACAGCTGCTAATAAGAAGAGATCTTGTGGATATGCTCCACACATTCAGATGCTCATCAACTCCAAGGTTGGAACGAGCACTTATCTACTTGATCGTGAGCATCTCCCTCTTCAGCCTGAGTTCGAAGATAATGTGGTGGTGATGGGTGCTTCACACCCTACATCTATTGAGGCTCAAGAGAAGATCCAGGAAGCATCAATAGCAAGAGCAGCTCAAGAGGCAACATCATCCAATGCTCCAATAGCCAACCTCAAGTCAAAGAATGACCAGATGACATATCTGTTAGAGGCGACCGTGAGGATTGAGAAGAGTCTGGCCAACATTTCCAAGAACCAGGAGAGCCTAGAGTGGGTTGTCGAGTCTAAGGTTCATGATCTTGATATAAAGATCACAGAGGTTCAGACTATTGTGGAAAAGCTCAAAGATGATATCGAGGTAGCCAGAGCCACTGCAGAGGATAGTGGAGATGAGCGACCTACCACTGAGAGGTTTCAAACAGTGCATAGGGCACCTAGATCGTCAGCCATGCCAGTTGTAGACACGAGGACTACTCACTCTGCACCTGCTGCTACTGCTCCAGTGTCATGGGAAAACACGGCCACCTATGGGGCCATCGGCCCCTTGTGGTTCGGCAGTGGGGAAGGACGCATTGCACAAAGAGTGGAGGCGCGGAGCAGCACGACAGCAATCACACGAGCAGTTTTTACCCAGGTTCGGGCCGCCGCGAGGCGTAAAACCCTACTCCTGCTTTGGTGGATTGATGAGAGGACTGAGGTGGAGACGCATCGCTCTAGCCCGGCAGGGTCGCCTCGGGGCGAGAGCAACTACGCGCGTATGAGTGTACAAGGGTCCCCCATCCTTTCTAAGGTTGCCATGGCCCTCCTTTTATAGATCAAGGGGTCACCACAATGGCAAATCAGTCATTGCGTACTGATTAGATAGCAAACAGTGCTATCATACCTAACTCTGCAGACAGGACAGAGCGCATTAAATGCACCGCTTAGTGTCACATCGTAGCGTAGCCCGGCAAGCCTTGCCGTGTCGTTCAGCCACCTTCTTGCCTGCCTGCATGACATGTCCCTGGACGGGTGTCATTTGGAGGTGATTTCCTCTGGAAGTGGCCGCCATGTGCCAAATAGCGGCCACTTAGCCACTTGGGGGCTCGACACCGCACTGATCAATGACTTGCAATGCTGTGAGGTGAGGTGGTGGAGCATTAGCGGGGTAATCCGCCCTCGGTGCCCCTGGCAAGTCTACTGGGGCAATCTGGAGACTTGTCTTCAGGGCAACCTCATCCCCGCCAGGCTCGCCTGCCCGACAAGGGAGGTTTTTCCTTAGTGGTATCTTGCTCCTTTGGTTGGTCTTGATCTTCTTGATCCGCCCTTTGATTTCTCAAAGAGCTGATCTCTTTTGTTTTGTCTTGTCTTGGACGCTGCAACCTTGTTCTCGAGCCGTTGTACAGTCTGGGCAACACACCTGGGGTTTGTTGCACCGACAGGAGCCCCCGGGCCTGGCCTGAACGCGCTGCCGAGCGTCGTCAGGGTAGGCCTTGTCCAGTACACAGGCGGGGAGGCTGCGGTAGCTCACCCTTTGAGATCTTCTTTGTTTCTTCATTAATCTAAGCTTGAGTCAGTTTCCGGTTTTCCTGCGCGTCGTGCAAGATGTTGTGGGGGAGATTATGAGCCACTATCCATGGGCTACCCATGTCCCATGTTCACGGGGTGGTAACTGCCATTCCATTATCTTTCCCACTTGTAGCGCTTCCGCCACGTGTACTGCATGTGTTGAGCGGGGTTGGTGGCAGACGCGGAGGGCGTGGAAATGCGTGCCATGGTAGAAACCCAGACGCCATGGATTGGTGCTGAGGGTTGTCCTTGATTCCACGAGCCGTTGGTGGCGCGGGAAAGCCGAATTGGAGGAGTAGGGTGGCTACCTTCAGGGAGAGGAGCCAGCCCCCTGCCTCGTTCGCCTATAAAAAGGAACGCAGGGCAGGGTGCTTCTCCACACATCTCACCCCTTCTTTCTCTTTAGTAGATCTCGTCCACCATGGTGAGGGCCGGGGTCGTGGCGGTTCTCCGGCGGTGGCAACGAGGGCTTCTATTCGATAGCGCCTCCCTCCTCCTGTTGAAAACGTGGGGGCAGAGCCCACCACGAGAGTAGGTGGGAGGGGGCGAGGTCGCGGCCGCCATGGTGCCCGGGGTCGAGGAGGACGGGTTGGTGCTCTGATTGCACCTCCGCCGGCTGCTCATCCCCCAATGGAAGGCCACGTCGGAGATCAACCGCTGGAGTTCATCATCAGGTTTTATATGCCCCCGCGCGGCCGCCTCCGCCTCCCTACTCCATTTGCGAGGGTGATGGAGCTTGAACAACCGCGCGCACTGAAGCTGCACATGAGGTGTTGCTGTAATGGTAGCATGCGGGTGGATGTGGATTTCCCCGCCCCTCATGTCATGTTCTTCCGACGCGGCTGGAAGACTTTTGCCCGCGCCCATAGCTTGTCGGAGGGGCACGTCCTCCATTTTAAATTAATGGATGCTGAGCTACTCTCCGTCAAGGTCTTCGGATGCTCGGGGTGCTCGCTTAGGGTGCTACGCGGAGAGCTCAATCGATGACGAAAGCTCCTCCTCGAGCGATAGCGACGAGGCGGACAGTGACGGCGACGACGACGGCGCCGACGGGGAGGACGATGGCTCCGACTCCGGCTGAACACCAGCCGCACCATTGATAACCCACAAGTATAGGGTATCGTTTGTAGCCTTCTTCGATAAATAAGAGTGTCGAACCCAACGAGGAGCTAAAGGAAGAACAAATATTCCCTCAAGTTCTATCGACCACCGATACAACTCTACGCACACTTGACGTTTCCTTTACCTAAAACAAGTATGAAACTATTTTGCAAGAATAAAACTACAAGTACTTTGCGAGAATAAAAACTATGAATAAATTGCAAGGTAATAAAAGTGGATAGCTTTTGTCAACAAGAAAGTCATTTTCCCCTAGGCAATCGATAACAAGTACCGGTAATCATTCTTGCAATTCTATATGAGGGAGAGGCATGAGCTAACACACTTTCTCTACTTGGATCATATGCACTTATGATTGGACCCCTAGCAAGCATCCTCAACTACTAAAGATCATTAAGGTCGTGAAACCCAACCATAGCATTAACTATCAAGTCCTCTTTATCCCATACGCAACAACCCACCTACTCGGGTTTAAGCTTCTGTCACTCTCGCAACCCACCATAAGCAAATCATGAACATATTGCAACACCATACAGCGGGGGTCCCTCACGTTTGCGCGAGACAGAGGGCACCGTAGGACAGCACCATAATAAAATATACAATCATACCAACCAAGATCATGAATAACCCACAGGACAAAACGGATCTACTCAAACATCATAGGATAGCCAAATATCATTGGGAAATAATATATGGAGTTGAGCACCATGTTTAAGTAGAGATTACAGCAGGGAGTAGAGGTGTTACACCACTTCATAGAGGGGGAGAAAGTTGGTGTTGACGGTAGCAAGATTGTTGATGTAGATCGCCGTCACGATCCTAGCCCCGGCGGCACTCCGGCGCCACCGGGAGAGAGGGGGAGAGAGCCCCCCTCCTTCTTCTTCCTCCTTGGCCTCCCTCTAGATAGGAGGAGAGCTCCCCCTCTGGTCCATGGCCTCCATGGTGGCGGTGGGGTGGGAGCCCCTCCGAGATTGGATCTCCCTCTCTGTTCTCTTCTGTTTTGCTTCCCCAGATCTGGCTGAAAACCGTTTCTTATATTCCCGGAGATCCGTAACTCCGATTGCGCTGAGATTTTAACATGATTTTTTTTTCCAGATATAAGCTTCCTTGTGCCCGAAGTAGAGCTCCAACCGACATCCAAGGAGGGCACAACCCACCAGGGCACGCCTGGCCCCTAGGGCGTGCCCTGGTGTCTTGTGGGGGCTGTGGGCCCTCCTTTGCGTTGATTCCAAGTTCCAAAAATCACATATATTCCAAAATAATTCTCCATAAATTTTTATCGCGTTTGGACTTTGTTTGATATGGATTTTCTGTGAAACAAAAAACATGCAAAAAAACAGGAATTGGCACTGGGCACTGGATCAATATGTTAGTCCAAATAAATCATATAAAATGTTGCCAAAAGTGTATAAAAGTTGTATAATATTGGCATGAAACAATCAAAAATTATAGATACGACGGAGACGTATCAGCATCCCCAAGCTTAATTCCTGCTCGTCCTCGAGTAGGTAAATGATAAAAAAGATAATTTTTGATGTGGAATGCTACCTAACATAAACTTGATCAGATGTCTAATCATGGCATGAATATTAAAACATAAGTGATTCAAAGCAATAGTCTATAATTTGACATAAAGACATCAATACTCAGGCATCCCAGCAAACAATCATGTCTTTCAAAATATCAACGCTAAAGAAAGCTATCCCTACAAAATCATATAGTATTGTCATGATCTGTGTTCTTAACACAAAGTATTTATCATGCACAACCCCGATGACAAGCCGAGCAATTGGTTCATACTTTTTAACGCGCTTCAGCTTTTTCAACCCTCACGCAATACATGAGCGCAAGCCATGGATATAGCACTATAGGTGGAATAGAGTATGATGATAGGGGTAAATATTGGGAAGACAAAAATTAAGAAAGTCTCACATCGACGCGGCTAACCAACGGGCTATGGAGATGCCCATCAATTGATATCAACGTGAGGAGTAGGGATTGCCATGCAATGGATGCACTAAGAGCTATAAGTGTATGAAAGCTCAATATGAAAACTAAGTGGGTGTGCATCCAACTTGCTTGCTCATGAAGACCTCGGGCATTTGAGGAAGCCCATCATAGGAATATACAAGCCAAGTTCTATAATGAAAAATTCCCACTAGTATATGAAAGTGACTACATAGGAGACTCTCTATATGAAAAACATGGTGCTACTTTGAAGCACAAGTGTGGTAAAGGATAGTAACAATGCCCCTTCTCTCTTTTTTTTTCTTTTTCTATTTCTTTTTTTCCTTTTTTTCCTTTTTTTTCTTTTTTTTTCTCTCATTGTCCGGAGTCTCATCCCGACTTGTGGGGGAATCATAGTCTCCATCATCCTTTCCTTACTGGGACATGCTCTAATAATGAATAATGATGATCATCACACTTCTATTTACTTATAACTCAAAAGAAATAAAAATTACAACTCGATACCTAGAACAAAGTATGACTCTATATGAATGCCTCTGGCAGTGTACCAGGATGTGCAATGATCTAGCATAACAATGATATCAAAAAACGGACAAGCCATGGAAATATCATGCTAGCTATCTTACGATCATGCAAAGCAATATAACAATGAATGCTCAAGTCATCAAAACGGAAGCGGTGGAAGTTGCATGGCAATATATCTCGGAATGGCTATGGAAAGGCCATAATAGGTAGGTATGGTGGCTGTTTTGAGGAAGATATAATAAGGCTTATGTGTGATAGAGCATATCATATCACGGGGTTTGGATGTGTGACGCCCCCGGCTCAATCGTGCACTAATCATACATGCAAATGCATACGATCAAGCCTAAGGACTCACGGGAAGATATCACAACACAACTCTAAAACATAAATAAAGTCATACAAGCTTTGTATTACAAGCCAGGGGCCTCGAGGGCTCGAATACATAAGCTTGCGTACAAGCGTCAGCGGAAGCATCAGATATCTGAGTACAGATATAAAAGAAAACACAGATAGGCCCTTAAAAGTCGGGGCAAAAGAAAACACTACGATCGAAAGGCGCAGGCCTCCTGCCTGGGACCCTCCTAACCTACTCCTGGTCGTCGGCAAGCTCGTAGTAATAGCCACCCTCGGGGTAGAAGTGATAGCTGAAGTCGTCAACCGGGGCAGCGGTCTCAGGGGCTCCGTCATCTGGTTGCATAAAAAAAAGGATATGGGGGAAAATGAAAGCAAAGCAACCGTGAGTACTCATCCAAAGTACTCAGCAAGCAAGGATCTACACTACATATGCAACATTATCAAAGAGTGGCTGTATATGTGGACTGGGCTACAGAAATGCCAGAATAGAGAGAAGGCCTAGTCCTATCGAAGACTGGCATCTTCAGAGGTCTTGCAACATTAGAAGAGTGTAGATTAGTACCTTATAAGATAGTAGTATCATTAAGTCTCATCCTCACCCAGAGATCCTTTCTCGACTCCCTGCGAGAAAGCAATCCCAGAGCCATACAGTCATCAACCTCGTCCTGAGATCCCTTCTCGACTCCCTGCGAGAAGCAATCCCAGAGCCATAATATCCAATGCTAGTTGTATTGATCGGGATACAACTCCGAGTGTCCGTTACCGAGGATCCGGCTATGCATAGATTAGTTCTTCCCTGTAGGGGTGCACCAACTTACCCACCACGCTCGCTTAACTCCGGCCGGACACACTTTTCCGGGTCATGCCCGGCCTCGGCCAAACGACACACCGCAACCCTACCTACAGCTCAGCAGAGAGGTCCCCGCCGGTCTACATCCTAAGCACAAGGGGGTCTTGGCCATCGCCCCTCACCCTCCGGGTCATTGCGCACAGGGTGGATACCAGCATCGCCTCGGGTGGCCGACACGATCCGACCGTGCCGCAATGCTGAACTGGACGTCTGTCAGAGCTTTTGGCTGATGCTACGATGCAGAACGCCCATACTATGCCCACGTGATGGTTAGTGCTATCAGGCCAGAGGCCCACTCAGATCACATATCCAAATCGTTAGTACCTTGGGGGTGCGGTAACGAGCAGAGACTCACGATCGATGTGACCCCGTCGCCCCGTCTCGAGGACTTGCGGCAAGGGCCAAGAATGCCCGGCCATGCCTCGTATTCATCACTCGGGCACCATACAGGCAACCCATCTTCACATCACACGCGGGTACCCCTCAGGATCGACCCGCCTTTCCAAGTAACAATAGTACAATCCAAGTATCCGTGTGTCCATAACATCAGGGGGAATCCGAGGTATCACCCTCATTGGATTCCTACATGATGTATCCGTCAAGGTGAACTCAGAGGAATCACCCTCGCTGGGTTCACACTTGAGTGTTGTACGACGGCGTCATTATCAGAAGTGGTGAAGGAGGAATCACCCTCAATGACCACGACCGAATAGCTACTCTACAGAGTTAACATAAGAAGTGCTACAAGAGGTTTCACCCTCGGCACTCGATAGTAACGCTACAGTGTCGATACAACTAAGGGGGGGGGTGATGTGCGGTGCCGAGGTCTGGTCTTCAATCCCATTGATCAGGTCATCTGATACTCCAGCGGGGCAGTTGGGATAAGTGGGGTCACTGATAGGTCTCTACCCAGCCTATACTAAGCAGTTTTGGGTAAGCAGGTAAGTTATCAATAGCAGGTTACAATAAACAGGCTATGCATCAGAATAGGTAAAGCAGTAGCAGCAGCAATTCTAATGCAAGCATGAGAGAGAAAGAAGAGGCGATATCGGTATGCTCAAAAGGGGGGTGCTTGCCTGGAAGCTCTACGGCAAAGGCAAGGTCGTCAACGGTGTCGTCGGGCTCCTGAGTTGCGTCTGTCTTAGGAACTGCGTCAGTGTCTAACGAGAGAGAAGAGGGGGAGGAAACAGTAAATATAAAGCAGACAAGAGCATGACATGACAATATGCAGTGCCGGGTGTGTCCTAACGTACGGTTGCACGTTACCGAGGAAGGAGGAATCCATCCGGGAATGTTTTCCCGGTTCCGGACATTTGTCAGATAGATGACCGGAGGGGAACGGTTCCATGTTCCGATAGTTAGGGATGTGTGACGGATGAACGGACCGCGCATTCGGATTCGTCTCGAAATTCTGAGCAACTTTCATGTACAAAGTTTTTCGATCTGAGCTACGGATTATTTTATATGATTTTTCAAAGTTTTATTGATTTTCTGGAATTTATTTAATTATTTAAATTCGAAATATCCAAAATAGTGTTTATACTTTTTATACTCAGCTCTGCCTCGCCACAGACACTGACAAGTGGGGCCAGGTCAATGCCCACGTCAGCACAGTCAAAGCTGACGTGTGGGCTAGGGGGGTATATTAGTTAGTTTAATTAGTTTAGTTAGCCGGTTAATTAAATCGTGTGGGGCCCGATGTCAGTGAGGGTTAGGGGTTTGGGTTAGTGGCTAATGACCTTGACGGGTGGGACCCGCCGGGGTTTAAACTCCGCGCGCGCGCCTGCGATGCTTCAGCGAGCACCAGAGAGGGCGGCGGCGCTCGGGATTTGCATAGGGGTGACGGTTTTGGGCGCGGTCGGCTGCTTTCGATCCGGGACTGCACGGCGCGTCCAACCGCGCCGTTGGTTCGAGCAAGGGAGGCCTCACACGACGGCAACGGCGACCGTGGCGGCGCTGGAGTTCGGCCACGGCAGAACTAGCAGCAGCAGGCGCAGTAGCGAGGGGGAAAATGGAGGGAAGAAGTGCGGTGGCTCACTTCGGTGGCAGGGAAGGCCCGGGGAAGCCGGAGTGGCAGCGACGGTGGTCGATCGAGGCGGCGATGGATGGCGGCTGGAGGTTGAAGAAGGGGCAGATCCGGCGCGGTGGGGCACTCCAGTTCGGTCTAGTGGGTGCGGTCGATGAGGGCGACGACGATGGGGTTCCAGGACCGCTCAGAACAAAGAGGAGAGGCCGGTGGCGACAGCTACGCCGGCAGCGTATCCATGGCGGCGATCGGGGGTGGAGGCATAGAGGAAGAAAGAGAGAAAGCGAGGCCAGAGGGGGGGGGCTAAGAAGGGCGCAGGGGGCGGCCTTATCCCTCCACGGCGGGTGCGGAGCCGCGGTGTCGAGCAGGTAGAGGGGGGCTAGTTACGGGCGAGCGCTACCGAGGCGACAGCGAGGGGGAAAGGTGGGAGATGACGCTGCGTGGGCTGGGCCGCGCGGGACTGTGCACTCACGGCCTAGTGCACTAGTAAGTCCTTAACCGTTTTCTCTTTCTTTTATTTCTTTTCTGTTTTCCTTTTCTTTTCTGTTTTGCAAAATGTGTGGCCTCATATATAGCTTTATAAAATATGTGAACTAGCCACATAAATATAGTGCAATATTTGTCAGTGCTAGAATTTGGTTTGGAGGCAAAATGAATTTTATTTGGATTTTAATTAAATGGAAATGGATTAAATATCTCTGTTTTTTGGTTGTTAGAGTCACCTAATTTATTTAGTATATGTTGAATATAATTTTAGAATTGTCTCTGGATTACTTGCTATTTAATGAACAATTTAGTTTCTGATTTGAACAGCTTTTATTTTTCCACAATGAATTAAATTTGAATTTTGAGTTAGGAGCTGAATGCAATATGATGCGAATGATGATTTGGCACTGCTGATCATGATGACCTGGCATAATCAAAAGGGTGATCACTGTAGTTAACCACTGGGGGTGTTACAAGTCTCCTCCACTAACAAGAATTCTGGTCCCGAGAATTAAGTGGTAGAAGGAAAAAGTTCGGGGTATTCCGCACGAAGATTATCCTCGCGTTCCCAAGTGGCTTCATCTTCAGTATGATTTGACCACTGCACTTTGAGGAACTTGGTAACCTTCTGACGAGTCTGACGTTCAGCTTCATCGAGAATGCGGATCGGATGCTCCTTATAAGATAGATCATCTTGCAATTCGAGCATCTCGTGATCCACAGCTCGGTGCGGAGATTCCTTGAAGCATTTACGAAGTTGCGACACATGGAAGACATCGTGGATATGAGAGAATTGCGGTGGCAATTCCAATTTATATGCCACCTGACCACGTCTAGCAATAATGCGGAAAGGACCATTGTAGTGCGGAGCTAGCTTGCCCTTGATACCAAATCGGTGAGTGCCCTTCATAGGAGTGACACGTAGATAAGCTTGACCACCAGGTTGATAAGTCAAACCCCATCATTTGCGATCATAGTTGCTCTTCTGACGGTCCTGAGCCGCCATGGGATTTTCTCGAACGATACGTACTTGCTCTTCGGCGTGTTGAATAATATCCGGACCCACGAGCGATCGTTCCCCAGTTTCTAACCAATTCAGAGGTGTTCGACACTTACGTCCATATAGAACTTCGAAGGGGGCCATTTTCTAGCTGGCTTGATAGCTTTTGTTATAAGAGAACTTGGCATATGGAAGAGATTCTTCCCATTTCTTGCCGAAAGAAATAACACAAGCTCGCAGCATGTCTTCAAGAACCTGATTGACTTGTTCAACTTGGCCTTGGGACTAGGGGTGATATGCTGAACTCCAGGTAATATGAGTTCCTATAGCTTCTTGGAAACTTTCCCAGAACTTTGAGGTGAAAAGACCGCCACGGTCCGAACTGATCTCCTTTGGAATACCGTGGAGTGAAACAATTCTGGAGATATACAACTCTGCTAACTGACTAGCAGTGATAGTTTCCTTGACGGACAAAAAGTGTGCAACTTTGGAAAGTTGGTCGACGACGACAAGAATAGCATCGTGACCTTTCTATGACCTGGGAAGTCCTGTAATGAAATCCATCTGAACCTTATCCCATTTCCATAAAGGAATATGAAGTGGTTGCAGAATTCCAACTGGTTTCTGATGTTCTGCTTTAACGTGGCGGCACACATCACGTTCAGCAACGTACCGAGCAATATCCTGCTTCATTTTAGACCACCAATATCTTTGACGGAGATCATGATACATTTTGGTGCTACCCGGATGAATAGACAATGGTGTGTCATGTGCCTCCTTCATGACCTTGTCAGTCATGAGTTCGAAGCGAGGTACGACAATGCGGTTTCTGAAATATAAGGTTCCATCTTCAGACAGTGAGAAATCCCAGTACCTTTCAAGGTGAAGATTTTTCTTCATCAGATCAACTTCAGCATCTTTAGCTTGCGCATTCTTAACAACTTTCTCAAGATCTGGTTGTATCACAAGGTTATTAATAGAGCCCTGTGGAACAATACGCAGATTCAGCTTGCACAGTTCTTCAAAAAGACGAGGTTGAGCTCGCCTAACCATGAGGTTGTCGCAATAGGACTTGCGGCTCAAGGCATCAGCCATCACGTTAGCCTTGCCAGGGGTATAAGAAATACCCAAATCATAGTCCGCAATGGCCTCCATCCATCTTTGCTGACGGAGGTTTACAGATGGTTGAGTGAACAAGTACTTCAGACTTTTATGATCCGTGTATATCTCACAACGATTACCGAGGAGGTAATGTCGCCACAACTGCAGTGCATAGATCATAGCAGCTAGTTCTAGATCATGTACCGGATAATTCTCTTCATGTGGACGCAACTGACGAGAGCCATAGGCAATCACTTTATGCTCTTGCATTAGGACACAGCCTAATCCTTCACGGGATGCGTCACAATAAATCACGAAGTCTTTGCATGAATCTGGTGGAGCAAGTACTGGGGCAGATGTCAGCTTGTCTTTGAGTGTTTGAAAACTTTCCTGACATTTTTCGGTCCATTCGAACTTAACGCCCTTGTGAAGCAGATCAGTCAAAGGCTTAGCAATCTTAGAAAAGTTCTCGACAAATCGAAGGCAATAGCTTGCAAGGCCAAGAAAACTTCTCACTTGCTTGACGTTCTTCGGAGGTGTCCAGTCAAGAATAGCCTGAACTCGTTTCGGGTTGAAAGCAATTCCATCCTTGGAAATCACATGACCAAGGTAGGTTACTTCAGAAAGCCAGAATTCACATTTGGAGTATTTGGCATACAACTGGTGTTCTCGGAGCCTTTCCAGCACAAGACGGAGGTGTTCATCATGTTCTTCTTTACTCTTCGAATAAACCAGAATATCATCTAGATAAACCATGACGAATTTGTCGAGGTAATCCATGAAGATATAATTCATCAAACGGGAGAATGTGGCTGGAGCATTTGTTAAGCCAAATGACATTACAGTGTACTCATAAGAGCCATAGCGAGTAACAAATGCAGTCTTCAGAATATCCTCTTCACGAACTTGGATCTGGTGGTATCCCAATCTCAAATCAAGCTTAGAGAACACTGAGGAACCAGCAAGCTGATCATACAAATCATTGATCCGAGGAAGCAGATATTTGTTCTGGATTGTGGCTTGGTTAATGGGTCGATAATCCTGAACCAATCGGTTAGTTCCATCCTTCTTTTTAACGAAGAGTGAAGGTGCTCCCCAAGCAGAGGAACTCGGGCGGATGAAACCTTTCTTAAGTGACTGGTTGATTTCTTCCTTAAGCTCGAGAAGGTGGTGCGGAGGCATCTTATAAGGACGCTTCGCAATAGGAGTAGTGCCAGGTTTCAAGTCGATGACAAACTCGACAGCTCTAGCAGGGGGTATTCCTGGAAGTTCTTCTGGAAAGACATCTTGAAAATCACGAACAACTGGAACGTTCTCGATGCCTTCAAGAGGTGAAGCTTTCAATGCATTTAGAACATAAATCTGAGCTTCGGCATCCTGAACTGTTTGAGCTGAGTATCTGACTGTCTGGCCGGAAGGGTGTGTAATGCGGACTGATTCAGTGGCACAGTCAATCAAAGCTTTATGAGGTTTCAACAAGTCCATACCCAGAATAATGTCTATGTTGGAGGTCTTGAGAGCAGTGAGAGAAACGGGGAACATCAATCATCCAATCACAATGTGGTTACCGTGGCTTACCATGGTAGTTTGCCAATTAGCCCCGGGTGACTAGATTACTAACGGAGTGGACATCTCCTCGAAAGGTATATCATGGCTTCGTGCAAAACTTTCGGACGTGAAGGAGTGCGATGCTCCAGAATCAAAGAGGACTGAAGCTGGGATTGAATTCACTAGAAGGGTGCCCATCACAATTTTGGGGTCCTGTCGAGCTTCTTCCATGTTGACTTGGTTGACATGGACCCAAACTATAGCAGACGGCCTGTCATTACAGCTTATGAGATGACGGTTCCGAGAGCTCTTCTTGCGACCAACAAGAGGACGTGGTGCATCCTGATGAAAAGCCATAGCATTAGGCTGTCCATCCTGAACCGTTAGCTGTCTCGGCGGTGAAGGCAGTCGAGGTGCAACATAAGACGGCCTTGGTGTTGGAGCAGGTCGGTGATGAACATTGTGGGAAATGCAGACTTGACGTTTCTGAACAGGTCGACCCGAAGACGAGCCGACATCTCGAGTACGCTTGAGCGACTCCTGGTACTTAGTCAGAGCAGTTTCAACGTGGAAAGATTTGCTGACAAGCGTTGCGAAGTCTGTGCAATCATGGACTGCAAGTGCGAGGTTTATATCAGTACACAGCCCTTCACGGAATTTCTCCTACTTACGTGCGTCAGTGCAAACGTCATCTTCAGCATAGCGGGATAATTCAAGAAATTTCCTCTGATATTCATCCACAGTCATCGTGCCCTGAGAGAGTTTGCGGAACTCCTGCTTCTTCTGGTCCATCAGACCTTGAGGAATGTACCATGCACGAAAGGCTGACTGAAATTCCTGCCAAGTGGTTTCAGTCTCTGCAGGCAACATACCCTTGTGGCTTTCCCACCATTGAGCAGTTGATCCCCTCAGGTGATACGTTGCATAGGTGACGTAACTATCAGGGATAACATTGGCCGACTTCAACTGGAAGGAAATGTCACGGAGCCAATCATCAGCATCCATTGGATCATTCGAGCTGCGAAAAGTGGACGGATTGAGGCGCATGAATTCTGGCAGAGTTATTGGGGTAGGCTGTTGATGAGCATTCTGGTTTGGAAACTGAGTCAATATCCCAGTCATAACCTGACGGTTCAGTTCAAACTGCTGCATCATTGCGGCAATATCGGGTGGAGGTGGAGGATCGTCAGCCATCCTGCCAAATCAACAGGGGCAGTTTAACAAGAAAAAATGCATGTGTATGGAATGATTCATGACGTAACATGCACAACAGAAGGATGTGCAATAGATACTTCATCATATTCGCAACAGACATTCAAAGCCACACATAGCCTCGGTTAGAATCCGGCATTACGACAGCTGAAAGGGGAAGGCTAGACAACTAGGTGGTGCGCAGGCACGCGGTAAGGAAGTACACAACGAGACATAGCAAAGGCTACATCAACGTCGGAGGAAACTGTTGGAGCGAGGAATCTGCAAGTGACAACACAGGGTGCCCTCGATAAGAGGATCCTGCAAGCAGAACCTGGCCCGCAATCTTGAAGGAAGGGGAGGAAGTTTCAGAACACCGGGTGGATGTGACCACAAGATCCTAATGTTGGAGTTAGTAAAATTTTAACCCGAATAGATGAGAGATCAGAGTCCCAGAGTAAAGGTCGAGGAGTAAAAGATCCTAATATCACCCAATTGGCGACGTGGGCCCGTAAGCCACACAACCATGTTAGTAAAACAGTTTTTCGAGTTCTAGACTCAACTTCGGCCAAGGAGTTGGAAGGAGGGTTCCTAGAGGCAGTCGGCTCTGATACCAACTTGTGACGCCCCCGGCTCAATCGTGCACTAATCATACACGCAAATGCACACGATCAAGTCTAAGGACTCACGGGAAGATATGACAACACAACTCTAAAACATAAATAAAGTCATACAAGCTTTATATTACAAGCCAGGGGCCTCGAGGGCTCGAATACATAAGCTTGCGTACAAGCGTCAGCGAAAGCATCAGATATCTGAGTACAGATATAAAAGAAAACACAGATAGGCCCTTAAAAGGCGGGGCAAAATAAAACACTACGATCGAAAGGCGCAGGCCTCCTACCTGGGACCCTCCTAACCTACTGCTGGTCGTTGGCAAGCTCGTAGTAATAGCCACCCTCGGGGTAGAAGTGATAGTTGAAGTCGTCAACCGGGGCAGCGGTCTCAGGGGCTCCGTCATCTGGTTGCATAAAAAAAAGGATATGGGGGAAAAGAAAGCAAAGCAACCGTGAGTACTCATCCAAACTACTCAGCAAGCAAGGATCTACACTACATATGCAACATTATCAAAGAGTGGTTGTATATGTGGACTGGGCTGCAGAAATGCTAGAATAGAGAGAAGGCCTAGTCCTATCGAAGACTAGCATCTTCAGAGGTCTTGCAGCATTAGAAGAGTGTAGATTAGTACCGTATAAGAGAGTAGTATCATTAAGTCTCATCCTCACCTAGAGATCCTTTCTCGACTCCCTGCGAGAAAGCAATCCCAGAGCCATACAGTCATCAACCTCGTCCTGAGATCCCTTCTCGACTCCCTGCGAGAAGCAATCCCAGAGCCATAATATCCAATGCTAGTTGTATCGATCGGGATACAACTCCGAGTGTCCATTACCGAGGATCCGGCTATGCATAGATTAGTTCTTCCCTGCAGGGGTGCACCAACTTACCCACCACACTCGCTTAACTCCGGCCAAACACACTTTTCCGGGTCATGCCTGGCCTCGGCCAAACGACACACCGCAACCCTACCTACAGCTCAGCAGAGAGGTCCCCGCCGGTCTACATCCTAAGAGCAAGGGGGTCTTGGCCATCGCCCCTCACCCTCCGGGTCGTTGCGCACAGGGTGGATACCAGCATCGCCTCGGTTGGCCGACACGATCCGACCGTGCCGCAATGCTGAACTGGATGTCTGTCAGAGCTTTCGGCTGATGCTACGATGCAGAACGCCCATACTATGCCCACGTGATGGTTAGTGCTATCAGGCCAGAGGCCCACTCAGATCACATATCCAAATCGTTAGTACCTTGGGGGTGCGGTAACGAGCAGAGACTCACGATCGATGTGACCCCGTTGCCCTGTCTCGAGGACTTGCGGCAAGGGCCAAGAATGCTCGGCCATGCCTCGTATTAATCACTCGTGCACCATACAGGCAACCCGTCTTCACATCACACGCGGGTACCCCTCAGGGTCGACCCGCCTTTCCAAGTAACAATAGTACAATCCAAGTATTCGTGTGTCCATAACATCAGGGGGAATCCGAGGTATCACCCTTGTTGGACTCCTACACGATGTATCCGTCAAGGTGTACTCGGAGGAATCACCCTCACTGGGTTCACACTTGAGGTGTTGTACGACGGTGTCGTTATCGAAAGTGGTGAAGGAGGAATCACCCTCGATGACCACGACCGAATAGCTACTCTACAGAGTTAACATCAGAAGTGCTACAAGAGGTTTCACCCTTGGCACTCGATAGTAATGTTGCAGTGTCGATACAACTAAGGGGGGGGGTGATGTGCGGTGCCGGGGTCTGGTCTTCAATCCCATTGATCGGGTCTTCTGATACTCCAGCGGGGCAGTCGGGATAAGTGGGGTCACTGATAGGTCTCTACCCAACCTATACTAAGCAGTTTAGGGTAAGCAGGTAAGGTATCAATAGCAGGTTACAATAAACAGGCTATGCATCAGAATAGGTAAAGCAGTAGCAGCAGCAATTCTAATGCAAGCATGAGAGAGAAAGAAGAGGCGATATCGGTATGCTCAAAAGGGGGGTGCTTGCCTAGAAGCTTTGCAGCAAAGGCAAGGTCTTCAACGGTGTCGTCGGGCTCCTGAGTTGCGTCTGTCTCGGGAACTGCGTCGGTGTCTAATGAGAGAGAAGAGGGGGAGGAAATAGTAAATATAAAGCAGACAAGAGCATGACATGACAATATGCAGTGCCGGGTGTGTCCTAACATACGGTTGCACGTTACCGAGGAAGGGGGAATCCATCCGGGAATGTTTTCTCGGTTCCGGACATTTGTCAGACAGATGACCGGAGGGGAACGGTTCCATATTCGGATAGTTAGGGACGTGTGACGGACGAACGGACTACGTATTTGGATTCGTCTCGAAATTCGGAGCAACTTTCATGTACAAAGTTTTTCGATCTGAGCTACGGATTATTTTATATGATTTTTCAAAGTTTTATTGATTTTCTTGAATTTATTTAATTATTTAAATTCGAATTAGCCAAAACAGTGTTTATACTTTTTATACTCAGCTCTGCCTAGCCACAGACACTGACGAGTGGGGCCGGGTCAATGCCCACATCAGCACAGTCAAAGCTGACGTGTGGGCCAGGGGGGTATATTAGTTAGTTTAATTAGTTTAGTTAGCCGGTTAATTAAATCGTGTGGGGCCCGATGTCAGTGAGGGCTAGGGGTTTGGGTTAGTGGCTAATGACCCTGACGGGTGGGACCCGCCGGGGTTTAAACTCCGCGCGCGCGCCGACGATGCTCCGGTGAGCACCAGAGAGGGCGGCGGCGCTCGGGATTTGCATAGGGGCGACGGCTTCGGGCGCGGTCGGCTGCTTTCGATCGGGGACTGCACGGCGCGTCCAACCGCGGCGTCGGTTCGAGCAAGGGAGGCCTCACACGATGGCAACGGCGACCGTGGCGGCGCCGGAGTTCGGCCACGGCAGAACTAGCAGCAGCAGGCGCGGTAGCGAGGTGGAAAATGGAGGGAAGAAGTGCGGCGGCTCACATCGGTGGCAGGGAAGGCCCGGGGAAGCCGGAGTGGCAGCGACGATGGTGGATCGAGGCAGCGATGGACGGCGGCTAGAGGTTGAAGAAGGGGCAGATCCGGCGTGATGGGGTACTCCAGTTCGATCCAGTGGGTGCGGTCGATGAGGGCGACGACGATGGGGTTCCAGGAGTGCTCGAAACGGAGAGGAGAGGCCGGTGGCGACGGCTACGCCAGCAGCGTATCCATGGCGGCGATCGGGGGTGGAGGCATAGAGGAAGAAAGAGAGAGCGCAAGGCGAGAGGGGGGGGGGGCTAAGGAGGGCGCAGGGGGCGGCCTTATCCCTCCACGGCGGGTGCGGAGCCGTGGTGTCGAGCAGGCAGAGGGGGGCCGGTTGCGGGCGAGCGCTACCGAGGCGACAGCGAGGGGGAAAGGTGGGAGATGACGCTGCGTGGGCTGGGCCGCGCGGGACTGTGCACTCACGGCCCAGTGCACCAGTAAGTCCTTAACCATTTTCTCTTTCTTTTATTTCTTTTCTGTTTTCCTTTTCTTTTCTATTTTGCAAAATGTGTGGCCTCATATATAGCTTTATAAAATATGTGAACTAGCCACATAAATATAGTGCAATATTTGTCAGTGCTAGAATTTGGTTTGGAGGCAAAATGAATTTTATTTGGATTTTAATTAAATGGAAATGGATTAAATATCTCTGTTTTGTGGTTGTTAGAGTCACCTAATTTATTTAGTATATGTTGAATATAATTTTAGAATTGTCTCTGGATTACTTGCTATTTAATGAACAATTTAGTTTCTGATTTGAACAGCTTTTATTTTTCCACAATGAATTAAATTTGAATTTTGAGTTAGGAGCTGAATGCAATATGATGCAAATGATGATTTGGCACTATTGATCAAGATGACCTGGCATAACCAAAAGGGTGATCACTGTAGTTAACCACTGGGGGTGTTACAGGACGCACCTACGAAGTTTGCACCACATCTTGAGGTGAGAAAGGGCAATGCACGGTACCGTAGAGGCTAGCAAATTGCGGAAAGGTAAGAGCGCGTATAATCCATGGACTCACATTAGTCATAAAGAACTCATATACTTATTGCAAAAGTTTATGAGCCCTCGAACCAAAGTACTACTACATATGCCCCTAGGGGGATAGATTGGTAGGAAAAGACCATCGCTCGTCCCCGACCGCCACTCATAAGGAAGACAATCAATAATAAATCATGCTCCAACTTCATAGCTTAACGAGAGACTATATGTGCATGGTTCGGGAATCACAAACCTTAACACCAATATTCTTACTAACCACAACCATTTACTAGTACCTCCCACATATTACATCTCTATATCGCAAAACTTTTGCAAGGAATCAAACATATCATATTCAGTTATCCATAAGTTTTATGTAGGATTTTATGATTAACCATGCAATTGACCAATTCCTGTTAACTCTCTAAATAGATATAAGTGAAGCATGAGATTTTAATTCTTTCTATAAAAGACCATGCTCTAATAAATATAAGTAAAGCAAAAGAGCATTCTACAACTGACGGTTTTCTATGTGAAGAGAAACAGGCAATCCAAACTTCAAATGATATAAGTGAAGCACATGAAGCATTCTATAAAGCCATACTCAAAAGATATAAGTGAAGTGCAATAAGCATTCTATAAATCAACCATGGACTATCTCATACCAGCATGGTGCATAAAACAAAAATGAAAACTAAATGCAAAAGACGCTCCAAGATTTACACATATCACGTGAACGAAACGAAGACGAAAACATACCGATACTTGTTGAAGAAAGATGGGATGCCTTCCGGGGCATCCCCAAGCTTAGATGCTTGAGTCTCCTTCAATATTTACTTGGGGTGCCTTGGGCATATCCAAGCTTGAGCTCTTGCCTCTCCTCCTTCTCCTCATATCGAGACCTCCTCGATCTTTGATCACTTCATCCACACAAAACTCAACAGAAAACTCGGTAAGATCCATTAGTATAATAAAGCAAATCACTACTCTAAGTACTTTTGCAAACCAATTCATATTTTTTTTGCATTGCAGCTACTATAATATAGATTTTCCATGGCTTATACCATCGATAGAATCGGTAGTTTCATCAAAACAAGCAAAACAATGCATCAAAAACAGAATCTGTCTTAAACAGGATAGTCTGTAGAAATCTGAACACCTACCATACTTCTGTTACTCCAAAAATTCTGAACAATTAGGAAAAAAAATTGTATAGAAATACTGTGCAGAAAGTTTCAGAAACTTTTGACGTTCCAGTAAAAAATGTAAAATCACGCACTACAGCCAAAGTTTCTGTTTTTTGCACCGCACATACCAACAAGCAATCTACCCATCCTAAAGGCAAATCTTGGCACAATAATTTTACAATACAATGGATTTTTACAAGGGGATAATTATTTTTGTTGAAAAGTTTCTGTTATTCAAGATTCACAAAGTTTCCATGGGCATGAACAAAGTTCAAGGCGTGCTCCCGCTTCCATGGTGCTCGTCTTTCTCACTTTCACTTTTCTTTTTGTGAAGTTTTAAGTTCCCCTCTATATTATTTTTGTTTTAAAACTTTATAAAAGAACTCAACAGAAATAAATGACTCTCTAAAACTTCCGGGTTGTCTCCCTGGCAGCGCTTTCTTTAAAGCCATTAAGCTAGGCATAAAGTGCTCAAGTAATGAATCCACCCGGATCCCAAGGTATATCAAAGCCAATTTTAATTAACAATGATTTGGCATTTAGTAGTGAGCACAAAGCAACATATATCATGCAATTATGAAGTCTAACTCTCTTCCTATGCATCGGCATGTCATACAAGAACAATTCATGCACATCAAGTGAAGGCCAATACATAGCATAAGCAGTTTCTTGCAATTTTATCGTCTTGGAAACATAGAGAGGTGGAGATATAGTTCCTCTCTCATAATAATTGCAAGTAGGAGCAGCAAGCACATGCATATTATATTCATCAAAATCATCATGTGTAGTGGTAGAATGCAACCCATCAAAATAATCCTTAATAAGAGCAAACTTCTCCAATATAGTGTAGTTTGGAGAATTCAAAAAGATAATATGACTATCATGTGTGGGTGCAATAGCAACAATTTCATTTTTAACATAAGGGACAATAGCAAGTTCATCTCCATAAGCATAATTCATATTGGCATCAAGGCCACAAGCATAGCAATCATCAATTTCATCAAAAAGGGATATTTCAAACGAATCAACGGGATCATAGCAATTATCATAGCATTCATCCTTCGGTAAGCATGAAGGGAAATTAAATAATGTATGAGTTGAAGAGTTACTCTCATTAGAAGGTGGGCACGGGTAGCTAATCCGCTCTTCCTCCTTTTGTTCTTCGCTCTCCTCATCATCTTTTTCATCCAATGAGCTCACAGTTTCATCAATTCCTTCTTCCATAGACTCCTGCAAAATATTAGTCTCTTCTTGGATAGCAGAGACTTTCTCAATAAATATATCAATATTGGAATTGTATTTGTAATTATCATAGCAATATTTAAGGATAGCAAAATTTTCAGGTCTATAAACTGAATCATCAAAATCTTCAAACTTTTCAAACAAAGATTCAATTTCATAAGCACCCTTAAAAGCAACAAATTCTTCTATTCGTTCCACATCATAGTAATCATATCTATCATTAGCATAAGAAGGTAAGGTTTCATTGTCATTAAATTTGCATGAAAAGGGAAGGTGTGGAGCATTCATCCTAGAGCAACAAGTATAATCATATCTAGAGCATAGATTCCAAGCATACCATTTCAACATATGAATTTGATCCCATAACAGTTTTCCTTTTTGTGTCAAGCGATAATCCCTAAAGTATTCATGTTGATCCAACGTGTCTCCCATTATCAAGTTGAATGGGGTTTTATTAGGATTATCAAAGTGGTGCATAATATCTTTCACATAATGAGCATCGAGGGTTTTAGGAGGTTCCCCATCTCCATGAGTAGCAAGTACCACTAATTTTTTTGGTGTTTTGTGTTCCATATCCATAACTAAAGATAGAGAACAACTTAGAACAGGAAATAAAAACTACTTAGTGATAAAGCAAACAAGCACACACGAGAATATTCACCCCACGCTATTACTCCCCGGCAACGGCGCCAGAAAAAGGTCTTGATAACCCACAAGTATAGGGGATCGTTTGTAGCCTTCTTCGATAAATAAGAGTGTCGAACCCAACGAGGAGCTAAAGGCAGAACAAATATTCCCTCAAGTTCTATCGACCACCGATACAACTCTACGCACACTTGATGTTTGCTTTACCTAAAACAAGTATGAAACTATTTTGCGAGAATAAAACTACAAGTACTTTGCGAGAATAAAAACTATGAATAAATTGCAAGGTAATAAAAGTGGATAGCTTTTGTCAACAAGAAAGCCATTTGTCCCTAGGCAATCGATAACAAGTACCAGTAATCATTCTTGCAATTCTATATGAGGGAGAGGCATGAGCTAACATACTTTCTCTACTTGGATCATATGCACTTATGATTGGACCCCTAGCAAGCATCCGCAACTACTAAAGATCATTAAGGTCATGAAACCCAACCATAGCATTAAGTATCAAGTCCTCTTTATCCCATACACAACAACCCACCTACTCGGGTTTAAGCTTCTGTCACTCTCGCAACCCACCATAAGCAAATCATGAACGTATTGCAACACCCTACATCGGGGGTCCCTCACGTTTGCGCGAGACAGAGGGCACCATAGGACAGCACCATAATAAAATATACAATCATACCAACCAAGATCACGATTAACCCACAGGACAAAACGGATCTACTCAAACATCATAGGGTAGCCAAATATCATTGGGAAATAATATATGGAGTTGAGCACCATGTTTAATTAGAGATTACAGCGGGGAGAAGAGGTGTTACACCGCTGCATAGAGGGGGAGAAAGTTGGTGTTGACGGTAGCAAGATTATTGATGTAGATCGCCGTCACGATCCTAGCCCCGGCGGCACTCCGGCACCACCGGGAGAGAGGGGGAGAGAGCCCCCCTCCTTCTTCTTCTTCCTTGGCCTCCCCCCTAAATGGGAGGAGAGTTCCCCCTCTGGTCCATGGCCTCCATGGCGGTGGAGGGGCAGGAGACCCTCCGAGATTGGATCTCCCTCTCTGTTCTCTTCTATTTTGCGTTCCCCAGATCTGGCCGAAAACCATTTCTTATATTCTTGGAGATCCGTAACTCCGATTGTGCTGAGATTTTAACATGATTTTTTTCCGGATATAAGCTTCCTTGCGCCCAAAGTAGAGCTCCAACCGACATCTGAGGAGGGCACAACCCACCAGGGCGTGCCTGGCCGCCCTGGTGTCTTGTGAGGGCTGTGGGCCCCCATTTGCGTTGATTCCATGTCCCAAAAATCACATATATTCCAAAATAATTCTCCATAAATTTTTATCCCGTTTGGACTTTGTTTGATATGGATTTTCTGCGAAACAAAAAACATGCAAAAAACAGGAACTGGCACTAGGCACTGGATCAATATGTTAGTCTAAACAAATCATATAAAATGTTGCCAAAAGTGTATAAAAGTTGTATAATATTGGCATGAAACAATCAAAAATTATAGATACGACGGAGACGTATCAACCAGCACCGTCAGGCGGCGGCACCTTCGTCTGCACCTGCATCTCCTTCCTGGCAAGGCGATTTGCTGGGGAGTTGGATGTAGAGGCGGGGGTGGTGCCCTTGGGTCCTCCAGCAGCCTTCCAGCTGGTCCCCGGCAGGCTTCCTCTTGGGCTGCAGCTTCGTTCGCCCTGGCGCGTCCTGCTGGCCCTGGTGGCGCTGGCTAGGGGGACCCTTCCGCCGCTCTCTTCACCATCACCTTCGCCCATGCCCTCCCGATCTTGTCGGGCTCCCTGTCGTGGGGCCCGACGGGGTCAGGCTGGGCTTCTGCCCAAGCACCCCTTTTGCCCTCTTCTCTTCTCACCGCAGTGCCTAGGAGGAGAGGGACATGAAAGGGGTTACGGGGCACTTATCTTTTTTTAGTTTAAAATGTGTAGGCATCAGTCAAACTTTAGTCTAAATAATGTAAACTTCTTTATCCATGTTTGTGTTATGTAAGATCTGTACTTGCTTATTAGCATATTAATGAAAAAGACAAGCTTTGCTGGGCACTTGTGCATGTACCATATCCATGCAGAGGTGAAATGCCTCTATACATTTAAGTAAACAAGTTTCCCCGACAGGCTATCCTGCCGGGGCCCTCAGTTTGTTGCCGCGGGGCTAGGCCTGCCGGGCAAAAAAACGTAAAAAGGGACCAGCCCCCCGCCGAACCTTTTCCGCCAAAGGCCACTGCGACTACCCTGACCGAAGCAGTGTTCGAGTCAAAGGGTAGGAGTACCTATGTTTTGAAGGTGGTGGGGTTTTCATATGCACAAGTTTTCAATTTACAGAATAGGTATGGATAAGAAGGAACTTATCTGTTTGATCTGCCGGGGATCGTCACGTAGGCTTGTCTTCATTTCTTCTCTTCGGGATCAAGTCCACGGCAAGAACCCTGCAACTTAGTGCAGATGAAAACAATGCCACATGCGACCTCATCTACATGATCATGCTATGCTCATGATATCCTTATGCATGCATGCAAGTTTCGGGGGCCCCCCAGCGCTTCATTTATTTCTCTGTTGCTCAGGGTCTGCGCCTGGCTTTGTACAAAGGGTTACATGCAACTTCGGCAAAGCTTGTACAAAAGGGTGGCTGCCGGGCAGGGCCCGACAGCCGCGCCTTACGGGTAGAAGTTACGAAGATGCTCAACGTTCCATGAGTTTTGCAATTGAATGCCTTCTCCGGTCTCCAGATGGACTGCGCCAGGTCTGGTGACTCGTACTACTCGGTAAGGGCCTTCCCACTTTGGTGTCAACTTGTTTGCACCCTTGGCGGACTGAACACACCTAAGGACACGATCGCTTTCCTCAAAACTCCGGGCATGAACCCTGCTGCTGTGATAGCGACACAAGGCTTGCTGGTAGCGTGCAGCACAAGTAGCAGCCCGGAGACGGTTCTCCTCAAGTAGCACATCGTCGTCACGCCGGTGCTGTTCCTGCACTACTTCATCGTAGGCAAGCACTAGAGGAGACCCGAATATGAGTTCCGTGGGGATAACTGCTTCTGCCCCATAGACTAGGGAGAAGGGAGTCTGCCCGGTAGCTCGATTTGGTGTCGTACGGAGGGACCAAAGAACCACCGGCAGCTCGTCGATCCATCGCCTGCCGCACTTCTGCAGCCAATCAAAAATTCTTGTCTTAAGACCTCGCAGCACTTCAGCGTTCGCCCTCTCAGCTTGCCCGTTGCTTCTGGGATGGGCCACAGAGGAAAATGAGACCTTGCTTCTGAGGGCATGAACGTATTGCATTGAGGTGCGGCTTGTGAATTGGGTGCCATTGTCTGTGATGATTCGGGCAGGTGCCCTGAAGCGGCACAGCAATCCTTTCAAGAACTTGATAGCTGACTACGCGGTCACCTTTCTCACGGGCTCTACTTCTGGCCACTTTGTAAACTTGTCGATTGCGACGAACAAGAATTCAAAGCCCCCGGTAGCATGGGGGAAGGGGCCCAAGATGTCGAGCCCCCTGACCGAAAATGGCCATGACAAAGGGATTGTTTGGAGAGCTTGAGCAGGCTGATGGATATTCTTGGAGTGGAACTGGTAGGCTTCACACTTGGTGACTAGCAATTGCATCTTGGAGGGCTGTGGGCCAGTAGAAGCCTTGCCGGAAAGCTTTCCCAACCAAGGCCCTTGATCCGATGTGGGAGCCACACATACACTTGTGTATCTCTGCCAGCAGTTCCTTTCCTTCTTCCCGGCAAATGCACTTCAATTTCACACCGTTGGGCCTTCTTCTGTATAGCATGTCGTCAACAAACTGATACATACTGGCCCTTCGGGCTACTCTTTCAGCTTCTTCTTGCTCTTCGGGAAGTTCTCCTGTTTGGAGGAAATGAACAATGTGCCGTGCCCAAGTTGGAGCCTGGAGCTCGGCAACAAGGACTAGCGGCACCTCCCCGTCGATGGGAGCACATGCCTCGACCGCAAAGACTGGTAGTTTGGCGGGAGGGTGTAGCTCACCGATCGAAGGGGAGTTGTTCACGCCAAGCTCTCTGCCGGGGGCTTCGGGAAGCTCTGTCGGGAGAGGCTTGCCGGAGTTCAATTTCCTCCTCTTGCCGGCCATTGTTGCTGTGGATACGGAGGGTTGAGTTAGATGGAGAACAAAAGTCCCAGGTTCCACAGGGAGTTTTTGCACAGCGCACTTTGACAGATGATCAGCAATGTTGTTTTCCGCACGCGGTATGTGCTCTGTTTGCAATCTGTCAAAGCGCTCCTCCAACTTTCTCACTTCCTCAAACGTATGCCTCCATCAATGGGCTTTGATAATCCTTGTTCACTTGTCTCACCACCAGTTGTGAATCTTCGCGGATAATCAACTTCTTGATTCCTAGTTCTGTTGCAATTCTAAGCCCAGCAAGGAGCCCTTCATACTCTGCAGTATTGTTGGTAGCCTTCTCCCGGGGGATATGCATTTGAACGACGTACTTAAGGTGCTCCCCAGTGGGAGCAACGAGAAGCACGCCAGCTCCTGCACCTTGTAGGGAGAAGGCACCATCAAAATACATAATCCATTCTTGGGGTGCTTCCTTGCCGGGGATGACTATCTCCAGTACTTCTTCATCAGGGGTTGGCGTCCACTCTGCAATGAACTCTGCCAGTGCTCTGCTCTGAATAGTTGACGTGCTTTCAAACTTCAAACCAAAGCTGGATAACTCCAAAGCCCATTCCATGATCCTGCTAGTGGCCTCGGGGTTTTGGAGTATGCTGTAGGATCGAAAGTAGGTCTAGAGGGGGGGTGATTAGACTACTTGACCAAATTAAAATCTAGCCTTTTCCCAATTTTAAGTCTTGGCAGATTTTAACAACTTAGCACAAGTCAAGCAATCAACCTACACATGCAATTCTAAGAGTATAGCAATGGAATGTAAATCATTACATATGAAGGTAAAGGGAGGGGTTTGGAGAGGCAAACGCAATGTAGACACGGAGGTTTTTTGCGTGGTTCCGATAGGAGGTGCTTTCGTACATCCACGTTGATGGAGACTTCAACCCACGAAGGGTAACGGTTGCGCGAGTCCACGGAGGGCTCCACCCACGAAGGATCCACGAATAAGCAACCTTGTCTATCCCACCATGGCCATCGCCCACGAAGGACTTGCCTCACTCAGGTAGATCTCCACGAAGTAGGCGATCTCCTTGCCCTTACAAACTCCTTGGTTCAACTCCACAATCTTGACGGAGGCTCCCAAGTGACACCTAACCAATCTAGGAGACACCACTCTCCAAAAGGTAATAGATGGTGTGTTGATGATGAACTCCTTGCTCTTGTGCTTCAAATGATAGTCTCCCCAACACTCAACTCTCTCTCACAGATTTGGCTATGGTGGAAAGATGATTTGAGTGGAAAGCAACTTGGGGAAGGCTAGAGATCAAGATTCTTGTGGTTGGAGTGGAATGTCTTGGTCTCAACATATGAGTAGGTGGTTCTCTCTCAGAAAATGAGTAGTGGAAGGGTAGGCACGTTCTGATGGATCTCTCACTAATGGAGAGGAGGGTGGAGGGGTATATATAGCCTCCACACAAAATCTAACTGTTACACACAAATGAGACAACTCGGTCAGACCGAATAGGTAAACTCGGTGAGACCGATCCAGTCAAAAATGTGAACGTTAGGTTTTTCGGTGGGACCGACATAACCAACTCGGTGGGACCGATGAGCTAGGGTTAGGGCAAAACTTGATCTCGGTTTGACCGATTACTTCAACTCGGTGAGACCGATTTTAGTAATAAGCAAACAGAGAGTTGGTCAGGCAAACTCGGTGGGACCGATCGCTCCTTTCGATGAGACCGAAACGTTACGAAAGGGAAACAAAGAGTTTGCATTGCGAACTCGGTGGGACCGATCGCTCATCTCGGTGAGACCGAAACATTACAAAGGGAAACAGAGAGTTTGCAATCCTATCTTGGTGAGACCGAGATCCCTATCGGTTAGACCAAACTAATTAGGGTTTCTGGCTATGGCCATGTTAAGTGAACTCGGTGGCGCCGGATAGATCAAATCGGCGGGGCCGAGTTTGACTTTAGGTTTAGGACATATTTGGATATGAGAAGATGGTTGAGGGCTGTGGAGCATATCACTAAGCATTTTGAGCAAGTAGACCATTAAGCAACACCTCATCCCCTTTTAATAGTATTGGATTTTCCTATGGACTCAATGTGATCTTGGATCACTAAAATAGAAATGTAGAGTCTTGAGCTTTTGCCAATATTTGTCCTTAGCATTTTGAGGGGTCCACATCTCTAGTCCATGCCATGCCAATCATTGAACTATCTGAAATAATCAACTTGAAAAGTTATTAGTTCAATGAGCTATATGTTGTTATGAATTACCAAAACCACCCAGGGATTAGTTGCACTTTCAATCTCCCCCTTTTTGGTAATTGATGACAACATATAGATCAAAGCTTCGACAAATGATAATAAGAATTAAATATATCATCGCTTTGAGAAGTATGTGATAAGCAAGAGCTCCCACTAAATTTGTGCATTATTTATGATTTGCTTTTGAATGCAAATGCACAATCGATTAGGATCATGGGTTACTCTTCCATGTCACATACATCTTGGTGGAGCGCTCGAAATGATAAAGTATAGATAGCATGCACTTATCACCAAGACAAATATGATTGATCATACACAAATGATAAGATAACATCATTCAAGCACACATATTTAAGCAAAATATGATCAATCACATGATCATAAGAGGTATCTCACACACAAGCACTAAAAAGTAGCAAACAAACGACCAAATAAGTAGCAAGAGAGACAAATAAAGCAAAACACACTCTCTCTCTCTCTCTCTCGAAGCCTATGATCTATACACTTTCTCCCCCT
The DNA here is from genome assembly GCA_011799875.1 of Thinopyrum elongatum. Taxonomy (NCBI): domain Eukaryota; kingdom Viridiplantae; phylum Streptophyta; class Magnoliopsida; order Poales; family Poaceae; genus Thinopyrum; species Thinopyrum elongatum. The sequence continues at coordinate 314,762,536 of CM022301.1, forward strand.
TTGGCAACAAGTTAACAAAAAGCTTGAAAATGCATAGTGCTATACGACACTCTAAGCACGATCTCCAGGAGCTCCGGAGTGCGAAGATCGCGTGGAGAGAACATCATCTGCAAAGACTTCAGCTGATGTCTGAGGAACTAGAGGGGTTGCCACTGGAAGGGCAACTGAGGCTGTGGCTGCAGGTGCAGAAGTTGTGGCCCTGGTGTCAGTGACTGGCACAGCTGCAGACCTTTCTGCTCTAGGCACCCTTTGATAAGCATCTGCGGTAGATCTTCCTCTCCTCTCCTCTGCTTCTTCCTGTAGTTGCTCAACTACAGAGTCTGAGGTTTTCTTCTTCGTCTGCCTAGTAGCAGCCTTAGGCAGATTGCTGGGTGTGCTCCTGCTTCCATCATCATAGCTGCTTGAGGGACTAGTGCCCTCACTGAGATTCTGGTGCTCTTCTGACTTGTTTTGGCTGTCACTCTGGTCTGACATAGCTGAAACTGACCCTGTGAACAGATGGATTGAGATAGAGTAGAATAGCATCACAAAGTGTAGCTATTTTGGCAAAAGGAATGACTCAAAAACATAATTTTAGTTTTCTGCAGAAAGCATTTCGGAGCTACCGATATGACAAACTCGGTGACACCGAAGCAACTTTAGAGTCTAAACATGTGAAATCGGTCAGACCGAGACACAGTTCGATGACTCCGAGATGCTAGGGTTTCACTGGGAAAGTAAACTCGGTCACACCGATTTGTACACTTCGGTCAGACCGAGTAGTACATGTGCAATGGCCTGGGCCAAATCGGTGAGACCGAATCTTTCAAATCGGTCGGTCCGAGATGAGTTCGGCAGAAACCTAACCCTAAGTTTTTGGATCAAAACTAATCTAGAGGAAGTTTTGACTGGATAGAACTATTTCAATCATGGCAAGAATCATGGCATTGAACTTTGTGCTAAGAATCAGAGTGAGGACAGCACAAAGGGTCGAGTTCATACCCTAACTTGGTGATGAACCCGCTACGGCGACGACGGCGGTGAGGATTCCCGTCGACGGCAGCGAAGACCAGCGGTAGGAGGTCGCGGGTGATGAGGAGACGATCCGGAGACCACAAGTCGGCAGAGCTGGACAAGCGCGGTCGAAGAGGTTTGGAGGAATTTCCAAATTTTCAACCCGGGTATATATATCCAGAGCCTGTCGGTGTAACCGAGTGGAACAACTCATGGCACCGAGATGCAGAATCGCAAGCGGTTGCTGCAACTCGGTGTGACCGAATGGTTCAAATCGGTTGCACCGAGATTAAATCCTAGATCAACTTAATGAACTTGGTATGACCAAAAGGGATGGATCGGTCAGACCGAAGTACACTAAGAGGTTTTGGAAGTTTAAGTCTATGACGAATCGGTGGCTCCGAGTGCTCCTCACCCGGAGGGTCCAAATATGACTTGATCAAACTTTGTGATGTAGCATGAATAGAGTTCGAGACGAGAAAAGCATAGATAGCTAGAGGGAGTACTTAGGCATTCTTGTCCATCCATTTGGCAAAAGAAAAGCCAATCAATCAAAGCAACAAATGTATGTCCTTGAATGAGAAAAATATGCAACCAACATGCTCACACAATAAGATAGCAAATGAAATATGTGGCAAAGCATGCACAAACACTCTAGCATCTATCAAGCAATTTTGCGATGACTAGGTCATCTATATATGAGTATATTTACTTAGGAGTCAAATGAGAACATTTGATCATAGGTCATACTCATCGTTTAAGCACAAGTGGGGTTACCACTTTTACATAAAGCATTGTTGTGTTCACACCATTAGAGTTGCTTTTGCTCAATTCTTAGAGTAAAGCTCCCCCTAGATGTGATATCCCCCCTATGAGGGATGAACTAACCTTGGGTTTTGTCGATGATGACTTCATGTAGGTGTTGAAGATGTGGATGCTCAATGTTGATGTAGATCATTTGGAGCAATCCTTTGGAGTGAGTTACACTTTCAATACCTACATGGGTTAGTCCCACAAGGAACATGCAAGAATATCCATAGACATAGAGTGAAGTTCACACATATGATGATGTCCATGAAAGCATTAGGTTACCTTGTCCCTGGTCTTACCAACAAGAGGGTTTGTGACTCCTTGAACTAGTGCAAGATGTGGAAGTTGTTTGCACTTGTTCTTGCCAAAGTGAATATGAGTGAAGTATGTTGGCGGAGTCACCCTCAAGAACTCTCTAGTTCTTCTTCTTCGGGATCCACATCATCTTGATGTGAATCCTTGGAGTTGTAGTCGTACTTGATGAAGTAGAACTCAATGTAGACTTGGGAACCCACTTGACCAAGGCCTTAGGAGCTTCTTCAAATGCATCAATCTCCTCTTGAAGCTTGTCCTTGCCTTTTAGCTTGTGGTCTTGTGGTGGAAGATCTTCTTGAGCTTGTGTTCCCTTGAAAGAAGTGGGGTCATACTTCTCTTGTTGAGGAACAAACTTCATCTTGGGGTATTGATCTTCTTCCCACTCAACTCCATTGGCATTGAACTTGCGTTCAAAACCAACACCTTGATTCTTCCGGTGCCTTCCTTGCTTGCGTACAATTTCCTCAAATTGCTTACTTCCGGCAAAGCTCTTGTAAACACCTTTCTCTAATTCCCTTCAATAAGCTATTTTCTTGCTCAAGTGTAACTTGGCTAAGAGAATCATTAGTGGAATCAAGAGAACTACTAGAAGCAACAATATTGGATTCAACATGATTATTGTTACTACTAGACGAAGAATCTTTCTTACTCTTGTTGCTAAATTTTACTTGAGGCATGTAAGTAGACAAGAGTAAATGCTTGGCAATGTAAGAAGAACTTTTCTTACAAAGATCATCATTGATTGCTTTTAAGAACTCATGCTCTTGCTCTAGATGGAGCTTTTCAAAGCGTAGCTTCTCATGAGTCTTTAAAAGCTCTCGATGATCTTCTAAGGTAGTTTCATGAGCTAACTTAAGAGTGTTTTGTTCTTTAGTTAGACGCTCAATCTCCTTCTTAACATTGTCATTCGTTTCATCTTGATTAGCATGATTAAGAGCAATCTCATCATAGTTTTCATCACTAGAATTGTCAACAAGTAAATCATCATCACCTAGCAAGTCATCCTCATCACTATTGAAATCAACATACTCGGGGTGTGATACCTTGGGGCCTTTAGCCATGAAGCATCTTCCAATCCCTTCATTTGGTGAATCAAATATGTTGTAGGAGTTGGATGACACAAGTGCAAGACCGGCAACACCTTCATCTTGAGTATATTCGGAGTCGGAGTGATAACTTCTCTCGGAGTAGTTGTCGGAGTCGGAACCGGATACCCATTCACCAACATGAGCTTGATGTCTTCGTCTTGTGTAGCTCTTTGATGACTTGTCCTTCCTTTCCGAATCCTTGCTTCTGCGAGAGGGTCTTCATTCATAACGATCATCTCTACTCCTTCTCTCTCTCGAAGGTGATTCTTCTCTTTTGCTTCTCCTTTTAGGTGAGTCTTCTCTTCTCTTGTAGGGAGCCATACATTCACTAGAGTAATGTCCGGGTCTTCCACAATTGTAGCAATTGCGATCATGACTAGAAGATCTTTTGTCATTGTAGGACCTTAACTTGTGACTTCTTTCTTTGCTTCTACTCTTATAGAACTTGTTAAAGTTCTTCACCATTAGGCACAATTCTTCATTGAAGAATTGTTTCTCACTTGATGATGTAGGAGCATCACATGAAGCTTTGTAAGCACCACTAGACTTGTTGTGAAGCTCTTCTTTATCCTTGAGTGACATCTCATGAGCAACAATTCTACCAATGACTTCCGTTGGCTTGAGATCTTTGTAATTGGGCATCATTTGGATCAATGTGCACACGGTATCATACTTTCCATCCAAGGCTCTTAGCATCTTCTTGATGATGAATTTGTTGGTCATCTCTTCACTTCCTAAGCCGGCAATCTCATTTGTGATGAGAGCAAGCCTAGAGTACATTATAGCGACACCCTCGCCATCCTTCATTTTGAACTTGTCAAGTTGACTTTGAAGCACATCCATTTTGGATTCCTTGACGGACTCGGTACCTTGGTGCATATCAATCAAAGTATCCCAAATTTCCTTTGCATTCTCAAGGCGGCTGATTTTCTTGAATTCTTTGGGGCACAATCCGTTGAAGAGGATATCGCAAGCTTGAGCATTGTATTGCAACATCTTCAATTCTTCCGCGGTTGCTTCACGATTCGGTTCTCTTCCATCAAAGAATTCACCTTGCAAGCCAATACACACGATAGCCCAAACGGCGGGGTTATGTCCAAGAATATGCATTTTCATCTTATGCTTCCAACTAGCAAAATTAGTACCATCAAAGTAAGGACCTCTACAGTGGTAATTTCCCTCGCTAGACGCCATACTCTCCTAGGTTGTGAAACCAAGGCTATGATCACCAAAGCTATGGAAATCAAGGAAAATGGAGACCAAAGCTCTTATACCAATTGTAGGATCGAAAGTAGGTCTAGAGGGGGGGTGATTAGACTACTTCACCAAATAAAAATCTAGCCTTTCCCAATTTTTAAGTCTTGGCAGATTTTAACAACTTAGCACAAGTCAAGCAATCAACCTACACATGCAATTCTAAGAGTATAGCAGTGGAATGTAAATCATTACATATGAAGGTAAAGGGAGGGGTTTGGAGAGGCAAACACAATGTAGACACGGAGATTTTTGGCGTGGTTCCGATAGGTGGTGCTATCGTACATCCACGTAGATGGAGACTTCAACCCACGAAGGGTAACGGTTGCGCGAGTCCACGGAGGGCTCCACCCACGAAGGATCCACGAAGAAGCAACCTTGTCTATCCCACCATGGCCATCGCCCACGAAGGACTTGCCTCACTCAGGTAGATCCCCATGAGGTAGGCGATCTCCTTGCCCTTACAAACTCCTTGGTTCAACTCCCCAATCTTGACGGAGGCTCCCAAGTGACACCTAACCAATCTACGAGAAACCACTCTCCAAAAGGTAATAGATGGTGTGTTGATGATGAACTCCTTGCTCTTGTGGTTCAAATGAAAGTCTCCCCAACACTCAACTCTCTCTCACAGATTTGGCTATGGTGGAAAGATGATTTGAGTGGAAAGCAACTTGGGGAAGGCTAGAGATCAAGATTCTTGTGGTTGGAGTGGAATGTCTTGGTCTCCACACATGAGTAGGTGGTTCTCTCTCAGAAAATGAGTAGTGGAAGTGTAGGCACGTTCTGATGGCTCTCTCACTAATGGAGAGGAGGGTGGAGGGGTATATATAGCCTCCACACAAAATCTAACTGTTACACACAAATGAGCCAACTTGGTCATACCGAATAGGTAAACTCGGTGAGACCGATCCAGTCAAAAATTGTGAATGTTAGGCTTTTCGGTGGGACCGACATAACCAACTCGGTGGGACCGATGAGCTAGGGTTAGGGCAAAACTTGATCTCGGTTTGACCGATTACTTCAACTCAGTGAGACCGATTTCAGTAATAAGCAAACAGAGAGTTGGTCAGGCAAACTCGGTGGGACCGATCGCTCATGACATGGAGCATGGCCGCACCTTTGACGGGTACACGCTCTTCAAAATCCACCGTCTGGCTGCTATGTACTCTGGCTTGTTTGTAGGCAGCAGAGCCTCTCTTCCCCGGTATCTTCCTCTCCTTTTTCATGGGTTGACCTTCCAGACCCTTCCTTAACCCCTGCCCCAGTGTTGTCGGCTAGGCACTGTATGACTCTCGAGTTGAGCCTGTGTTGAGGCGGCATCTTCAGGCGTGTCCTGTGAGGATTTCATGAAGAGAGACTTCTTGCAATCCCTGCTAGGACGTTCCTGCCTGGGCAGATCATCCATATCCTCATCAGCATGCTGATAGCCCGAGTCTTCATATGGCTGACTCATCATATCCAAGTCACCGTCATAGGCGCCTGTATTGAGGAACCGAAGAGGGTCCTCCTCCATCTCATCATGCATACTTTGTTCTACGGGGGCGATTACATCAGCCACTATTGGACCCCCTTCATCACGTCGTCCGCCGCTCTCACCCGGCACTACAGGCATTGGTAATTGCATAGGCGGGGTGGTGGTGTTCGTACCTGCTTCTTGATGTGTGGTTATTGGTGTGCTCTCGGCCGGCTCCAGACGAAGAAGATTCTTCGGCCATAGCAGCACCCAACCCTTGCAGTTTCCAATCCACAGCGGGGTCTCGTCATCCTCTCCCCCTAGCCATACTGGAGGAGGCAAATCCTCATGCTCCAATTTCACACTCGACAAGGTAACCCTGAAGTGCCCACGCGGCATTGGCTGGCCGTGGAATGTGAGTTCCAAGGGCATCATTATCACCGCCTTTCCCACGTCCACCTTCTGGCCTTTGATGAAGTAGAGTACGGTGCACGGAGTTTCGTCGGCCTGCAAACACATGTCTGTGGTGTAAAACATCCGAAAGGCAACGAAAATGCAATATTCTAGATATATGTTGGTGCGACATGTAATTACCATGAGGGCGTCGAGCTCAGCCAAAGATGAAGGCCCACCTAGCATGCCAGAGACTGAGGACGGGCTGCTATGAGTGGGTGCCGGTGCAGGTGCGGGTGCGGGAGCAAGACCAGTTGCGTGAGCAGGTGATGGTGCGGTGGTGTTGTTCACCGAGTTGCTCCCAATGAAACTGGGCATGGGGAAATCATGTACCGTCTTGTCTGGATTTTCCTTCGTCCAATTGATGATAGTCGGGATCAAGTTAGTAGCAAAATCATTTCTGGAGGCATGTATAGCTACATCGACTGCCTGCTGTAGCAACTCATTTTTCTCCTCGGCTTCTTTTTTCGCGTCCTCAGCTGCTTTTTTCTCGAACGCAAGCTTCACCTTCTCGTCGATGTCCGCCTGACTAAACTTCTTTTTCTGCTTCTTGGCCTCCGAGCCCTCATTGTAAAACACCTTCCACGTGGCGCCGTCTCCGGCGCCATGCACACGTCCATATTGCGGCCGCTGGCCCAAAGGGAGTCCCTTAAGTTCGTTCAAGGCCCGGTTGAGAGGGGTGTCCCACTTGGGCCTCATCGGCGAAGTAGGGCTTTCGGCTACAAGCTGGTGTTGCTTCTCCTACAGAAGGAACATGAACCATTTACGAATGTGTAGTCGACTTGATCAGAAGCTAAATGTAACATGGTAAAAGAATAATTACCAGTATTCTAATCAATTTCCTCATGATCGGGTCCGTGTAAAAAACCTTCTTTTCCTTGTCCCACTTGTAGGGGGCCCTGATGAAGTCACGCTCCAAGGGGTTGGTGAACTTCGCGAAGGGGTCTGGGAGACCCGCGGCTTCACGTTCCGCGTCCTCCTTATCCCATATGGGCCTTTTGCCAAGGTAGCCACGGCTTCCGAGGCGATGCTTCCCCGTGTTCCTTTGCTGAAGGCTCTTGAATTTCGCAGCCTTAGCCTTGGCTTCCTCGGTAGCGCAAGTGTCCTTGAACTTTTCGAACTCCTCTTCCGTAAGTGTCGGATTTTCCTCCAGAATCTTGGACAGGGGTTCCTCAGCCTCAATAGCTTGTTTCACCCTCCCTTTCTAGGAGGCCAAATCATTGTTGAACATGCCCATGGCGTGATTGTTAATCTTTTTCATCTTCGGATCATCCCACGGTTGTTCTATGCTATCATCCCGGTCGGGAAACTTGAATCTCTTATGCAACTTCATGAGGAGCAACTGCCTCAAATGTTCTTTACTCCTTAAGGCATGGTCGTTGATGCTCGTGCATTCCCGTAGGATGCATCCTACTTGGTTCCCATAGCACTTGCGAGGTTCTTCTGGCTCTAATGGCTCAAACTTGCCAGGGGCCATCTTTGTGATCACCAGTCGTCCGATGCCGAGTTTGTTAGGTTTTCGTATCCTCTGCTTCTTCTTTTCGGTAGCGGCATCAGCGCTGGTACCTTCCCCCGCCGGTCTTGGCGCCGCCATCGGTGCCGGCGCCGTCGGTGTCGATGTCGGTGTTAGTACCATCATCAAGGCCGACCTGCAAACCTTGACTGTGCTTAGCAGACAAAAAGTCGAGGTACTGTTGTTCACCCTCATAATCCATCTCGTCTGCATCTTGGTCAGAAGGCCCGGTTTCTTCGTTGTTCGACATGTTTCCTATGATTAAGTCTGCTCGTTTAATTCTAAAACTATAAAAAAAATGAGAAATGACATAAAAAAATATCTATGTTTGCCAGAATGCCGTTTCCCAGCAAATCCCGGCACTCGATATGCCTACTTTCTAGGACAAGTCATGCCAAAATTCACGGAAAATTTCGGCATGACCTTTGCTAAAAAGTGGACATATCGAGCGTCTGAAATTCACCGGAACGGAAATGAATCAACATTCCGGCAAAACATAGGCCACTCAGATCATTTACCCTGCACATAATCATCATTTTCCAAATATGACATGTCCAAAACATCACATGTCCAAATGACATGTCCAAATTCCAAATATGACATGTCCAAATCACATGTCCACATATCACATGTCCACTTCAAATTTGCATATAAAAGGAAGAAAAATATAAAACTTGAAGAAAAATGCAAGAAGTCATTTTTCTTCACAATATTTGAAACTAAATTCAGCCTACCTAAATTTGAAACAAAAAAATAGCAACAATTGCTTTAACTAATCTGTCCACTTCAAATTCTGTTTTTTTAAATAGCAACAATTGCTTTAACTAAAAAAAATTAAATAGCAACAGTTTCTTTAACTAATCTGTCCACTTCAAATTCTGTTTTTTAAAATAGCAACAATTGCTTTAACTAAAAAATTTAAATAGCAACAGTTGCTTTAACTAATCTGTCCTATGTTTCATACTAATTCTAATTAACTAACTAGCACTATAAAATTTACATAGCAACAATTGCTTTAACTAAAAAATGCAAGAAACCTATATAATCAATTATGTTTTTTCTTACACTAAAAAATAGCCTAGGGTTCATACTAATTCATACTAACTAGCACCAAATAGCAGAGAAGAGTGGAGGGGAGAGGGCTTACAGAGCGCAGAGAGAGAGAGATGGGGTCGGGGGAGATGACGCGGCACCGAGGCGAGGCAGGGTCGGGGGAGACGGCGCGGCACTGAGGCGAGGCGAGGCGGCCGGGGTCGGGGGAGACGGCACGGCACCGAGGTGAGGCGGGGTCGGGGGAGACGGCGTGGCACCGAGGAGAGCCGCGGGGTCGGGGGAGACGACGACTCCGGCGAGGGAGAGGGCGAGGGAGACGGCGCGGCACCAGGCGAGGCGGGGTTGGGGGAGACGACGACTCCGGCGAGGTCGAGGGCAAGGGCAGGGCTCCGGCGGCGATGAGGGGGGAGAAGAGAGAGTGTGGATTTGGGGGAAGAAGCAGAGGCGGGACGCCCGCTGGGGGGGTTAATTAAGGGAACATAGCAGTAGCGCGGTCCCTCAAAATGCGCTATAGCTAAGTTAGCTATAGCGCGTTTCGACAAGCAGTGCTACTGCTATCACCGATAGCTATAGCGCGTTTTCCTAAAGAGCGCTACTGCTATGTTGACTACCTATAGCTCTTTTTTAGAAAAGCGCTACTGCTATAACCAGTACCTATAGCAGTTTTCCTGTTTTGTTTCTTCTATTTTCTTTTCCTTTATTTTCTCTTCATTTTATTTTCTTCTTTTCCTTTTCTTTTCTTTTCCCACTTTTCCCCAGAGCAGGAACGAAGGGAAGGTGATACAATGTATATAAGTAAGGCGATATATATTGCATCATTTGACAGTTAAGTATGTATACAAAATAGAAACATATATATTACATCATTTGACCCATGCATAACGGTTAAGTGTGTACACAAAATAGGAACATATATATTACATCATTTGACCAATAACGGTTCCTCAGCGTCGACGTTTTCGTTTTTGAGTGAGCTTCTTTCCCTTCTTGTTCGTTGAAGAATAATTGAGCCCCTCATTGTGACTTTTCCTTTTCCATGGAGTACGATCTTTCTTAGGTAATGTAGTATTGATTCTTCTTTTGATGTATACTTCATCGCCATCATCATCTTCCCTCATTGGGTTGATGTACTGGTCGTAATCTTCCTCGTTGGCGACTCCATCCCTTCCAATGATGTTCCTTTTGCCTCTCCTCACGACAACACGGCTGGGATTGCACGGGTCGATTATGAAGAAGCATTGTGTCATGTGATTAGCGTGTACCCATGGCTCGTTTTTTGCGATAGCGTTCACGGTACCGCTCTTGGCGTCGGGTATAGTCATGGTAGTGAAATACCAGTTTTCTCTTTCGACATTCTTAGCCCATCTGACACGGAGCATCATCGTGTTGTGCAGTCCAGAGTAGTCAACCTCCCAGATCTCCTCGACCCTTCCGTAAAATCTCTCAGTTGCACCGTTGTCGCTGCCGGTCATGCATTCCATCGTCACCCCTGAGTTCTGATCATCACTGTCCATATCTTTGGCCTCCATGTAGAACGTGTATCCGTTGATAACGTATGCCTGATAGGTGACGAGGTTGGGCGAGGGGCCATGTGCTAAGGCGTATATGAGCAATCTATCCTTAGAGCCCTCTTCCGGGGGATTAGCAATAATATGCTCTTTGAACCAATGCAGGAAAGTGGAGTTGTGCTCTCTAGTAACTTCGGCGTCCGTCCTGCATACCCCCCGGTCACGATACTTCTTTGCGATAGTTTCTTTGTGCAGTGCCACGAAAGGATCTACCTAGTGTAGGTGTTGTAGCACTACCAAGTTTGCTCTGTCAAAGTTGTTGCGTCGATCTGAGTAGGCCACATGCAGTTCCCTGCGACCGTTGGAGTGACCTTCTCCTTCGAGCCTCCCATCGTGCTTGTTAATGGGCAAACCAACACCAGGCGGCCGGTCTGCGCCATATAGAAAATTCTCACAGAAAGAGATGCACTCTTGTGTCAGATAGCCCTGGACGATGCTTCCATCCGGATGGGACATGTTATGAACGAATCCTTTGATGATCCCATTCATCCTCTCAAACGGCATCATGTTGTGCAGGAATGACGGCCCCAGGTCTATTATGTCATCCACAATATGGACACACAGATGCACCATGACGTCAAAGAACGCGGGCGGGAAGTACATCTGAAGCTCATTTAGTATGACAACAATCTCTTCCTATACCCTTCGGAGCTGCTTCACACTGATCGACTTTCGAGAGATGACGTCGAAAAAGTTGCAGATACCAATAAGTGTGTCATGGACGTGCTTGTCCATTATCCCTCTAAGGGCAACAGGTAGTATTTGCGTCATCATCACATGACAGTCATGGGACTTCATCCCGCTGAACCTTTCTTCTTCGTGTCTAGATATCTGCTTATCTTGCCACAGTAATCGGAACTAACTTTGATTCCGGTAAGGCACTTGAAGAATTGATCGATCTCAGTCGGACTTAAGGTGAAGCAAGAAGGGGGGCAATAATCCTCTTCCTAGTATTGGGATCTACGAAATACCGCTGTAGACAGGGAGTGATCGGTAAGTACCATACAACTTTCTGGGGAGATTTCTTCCCGGCCTTCTTGTATCGAGAAGCATTGCACACCGGACAGCTTGTTTTTTCCGCATGCTCCTTCTGATAAATTATGCAATCGTTGATGCATGCATGGTATCTAACGTGCGGTAGATCAAGAGGGCACACGATCTTCTTGGCCTCATCCACACTAGTAGGACATAGATTCCCCGCAGGAAGAACATCCTTTAGGTACTTGAGAAGCTCATCGAGGCTAGTGTTGGTCCATTTGTTTTTAGCCTTCGTCTTCAGGAGTTCGAGCGTGAAACTCAAGCGGGTCACCTCGGGATTGCAACCATGATACAATGGAGTGTTCGAGTCTACCACCAGTTGCTGCAGCTTGGCCTCCTCTCTAGAAGCAGCTCTCTCAGTACTCGTCTCCTTGCGAAGCAGTGCCTGAACATGAGGGTCCCGCACGATTGAACTTAGTACTGACAAATTCTGCAGCGTGGAGTCCACGTTCTCTCCGCTGCCATGTCCGGCCCCTTCTCCGCCGCCATGTCCGGCCTCTTCCCCGCCGCCATGTCCGGCCCCTTCTCCGCCGCCATTATCGATCATCTCTTCGTCTTGCCCCGTGTCGTCATTGCCTGCCGCATCGGCGTCCTCAACATCATCATCCTCATCTTCAATTATCCACAGAGTATAGCCATCCATGAAACCAGTCATGAGCAGGTGCGCTTCGACACGACCATCGTCATAGGGGTCAAGCCAAACTCGTCCTTTGCATCTTCGACACGGATATAAAACCTCTGTCAGGTTATTTCCTTTCATGTCCTACACCGCCAACCGCAACCACCTGTCCACCATCGTTCCACTGACCATCATGAATGCCTGCACGGTAATAATAAACAAATTGATTATAAAAATTCATGCATGCATCAAAGTCATACAAAAATTCGGCATGACCTTCCATAAAAATAGTACATATAGAGTTTGCCCGGAATTCGCCGAAACGGAAATAAATCGACATTTCGGGAAAACATAGGCAACTCACAAGCACAATTCGGCGTCAACTCATGCCACACACACAATTTCCATCATATCGCCCGATTATGTCATATCTCACACACATACACATATTTCCATTCTTGCAAAAGCATAAAATTTTAATCACCTATCTCGAGATCGAGCACGGTGAGATGATGATGTAGTTAGGGAGATCAAAAGTGGACAAAGCTCTTCTTGACAAGGCTAGATCTAGTTAGGGTGTACATAGGTCACTTCACTAAATGCTACATCTACCTAGCTAGCTAGCTTGGGAGGAGACAAGTTCAACTAGTGGAGGGGGAAAGAAAAAGAGAAAGGAGATGCATTAATGGAGGTGGTGTATTTAGCTAGGAGTAATAAAGAGAGAGAAATGTAGGTAGAAGAAGGAGAGTAATGGGGGGAGAAGTAGTGAGGAAGAAGCAAAGTGAGGGAGAGAGGAGGTGGGAGCTAGGGGAAAGTGAGGAAGAAAGGATGGGGGAGGGGGAGGGGGAGGAAAAAGGTGGTATGGCTGCGGCTTAGCAGTAGCGCTGGGCGTAACACGCGCTACTGCTAATAAGATAGCAGTAGCGCTCTTTTGGCACACGCGCTACTGCTAAGCAGGGCCCGCCATGTGGCCAGTTTCAAAATTAGCAGTAGCGACCTGAAAAAAAAGCGTGCTTCTACTATTACTTAGCAGTAGCGCGGTTAGCGCGGGCGCGCTACTGCTAAACCTAGGGTGGCGGGAATGGTCGGTCAATTTTAGTAGCAGCATGGTTCGGCTGAGCCACGCTACTGCTAAGTTGGTAGCAGTAGCGCCTGTTTGGGGCCCGCGCTACTGCTAATTATCAGTAGTGCCTCTTTCTGACCTGCGCTGCTGCTAAGATTCTGTGTATAAGGTTTTCCCTAGTAGTGCGAGAGCCATCAGAATGCGCCTACACTTCCACCATTCATTTTCTAAGAAAGAACCACTTACTCATGTGTTGAGATCAAGAGATTCCATTCCTACCATTTGAACCTTGATTTCTAGCCTTCCCTAAGTTGCTTTTCACTCAAATCCTTCTTCCACCATAGCCAAATCTATGAGAGAGAGTTGAGTGTTGGGGAGATTATCATTTGAAGCACAAGAGCAAGGAGTTCATCATCAACATACCGTCTATTACCTTTTGGAGAGTGGTGTCTCTTAGATTGGTTAGGTGTTGCTTGGGAGCCTCCGACATGATGTGGAGTTGAACCAAGAAGTTTGTAAGGGCAAGGAGATCGCCTACTTCGTGAAGATCTACCTGAGTGAGGCAAGTCCTTCGTCGGAGATGGCCATGGTGGAATAGACAAGGTTGCTTCTTTGTGGACCCTTTGTGGGTGGAGCCCTCCGTGCACTCGCGCAACCGTTACCCTTCGTGGGTTGAAGTCTCCATCAGCATGGATGTACGATAGCGCCACCTATCGGAACCACGCCAAAAATCTTCATGTCTCCATTGTGTTTGCCTTCTCCAAACCCTTCCCTTTACCTTCATATGCAATGTTTTACATTCCGCTGCTATACTCTTAGAATTGCATGTGTAGGTTGATTGCTTGACTTGTCATAATTGCTAAAATCTGCCCACAACTAAAATTGGGAAAAGGAAAGATTTTATTTGGTCAAGTAGTCTAATCACCCCCCTCTAGACATACTTCTGATCCTATAGCAATGCAGTGACTACAAGCAAACAAATAAATAAGACAATAAGGAAATAAATAATCAAGCACCTTACGCTAGGCCATTATGGCTATTACAAATATTACATCCACTGGGCATCAAAGTTCGCCACTAGTGCAAATATAGGGAATAAAGCAACATATTACATACACTGGGCGTGTAAATTGGCCACCAGTGCAAATAAACACGACAGCAAAACAAGTCCAGAACTGAAACCACTTCCTAAGAGCTCAAGAAACGATATCCTGGGTACCAACCATGCTGGCAAGAAGCTTAGCAAGCTTATTAGCTTTCTCTTATTTGGCGCAAACATCCTCCAGCGCTTGCGGTTGCACCAGAAAGTATGCATCTGAATTCTGCATGGATTTCCTCAGTCCTTAGGCTTCTTGTCGCAGCACAGTTGATTGATGTCTTTCAGCTTGTAGCTGAGACTCAAGAAGCGGAACTGATTCAGGCAATGAGTTCGAAGAGCTTGTGCTAACGGTAGTGGCTAGTAACTCAAACACAACATCAAGGCAGGACTTTAGGGTTGTCTCATGATACGTCTCCAACGTATCTATAATTTTTTATTGTTCCATGCTATTATATTATCTATTTTGGATGTTTTATATGCATTAATATGCTATTTTATATTATTTTGGGACTAACTTATTAACCTAGAGCCCAAGGCTAGTTTCTGTTTTTTTCCTTGTTTTTGAGTTTTACAGAAAAGGAATATCAAACGGAGTCCAAACGGAATAAAACTTTACGATGATTTTTCCTGGACCACAAGACATCCACGGAGCTTGGAGAGGGGGCTAGAAGAGTCCCGAGGGCACCACAAGCCCTCAGGCCGCGCCCTAGGGGGGCGCCTCCCTGGCTTGTGGGCCACTCAAGAGTCCTCCAACCCTAATTCTTGGCCTATAAATTCCCAAATATTCCCAAACGATAAGAAGCGTCCACCAAAATACTTTTCCGCCGCCGCAAGCCTCTGCTCCCGTGTGATCCCATCTTGGGGCCTTTTCCGGCACCCTGCCGGAGGGGGATTCGATCACAGAGGGCCTCTACATCAACCTTGCTGCCCTTCTGATGGAGCGTGAGTAGTTTACCACAGACCTACTGGTCCATAGCTAGTAGCTAGATGGCTTCTTCTCTCTCTTTGATCCTCAATACAATGTTCTCCTTGATGTTCTTGGAGATCTATCCGATGTAATATCCTTTTGCGGTGTATTTGTCGAGATCCGATGAATTGTGGATTTATGATTAGATTATCTATGAATATTATTTGAGTCTTCTCTGAACTCTTTTATGCATGATTTAATATCTTTGTATTTCTCTTGAAATTATCGGTTTGGTTTGGCCAACTAGATTGGTTTTTCTTGCAATGGGAGAGGTGCTTAGTTCTGGGTTCAATCTTGCGGTGTCCTCACCCAGTGACATAGTAGGGGTAGCGAGGCACGTATTGTATTGTTGCCATCAAGGGTAAAAAGATGGGGTTTTCATCATATTGCTTGAGTTTATCCCTCTACATCATGTCATCTTACTTAAAGCGTTGCTCTGTTCTTATGAACTTAATACTCTAGATGCAGGCAGGAGTCGGTTGATGTGTGGAGTAATAGTAGTAGATGCAGAATTGTTTCGGTCTACTTGACATGGACGTGATGCCTATATTCATAATCATTGCCTTGGATATCGTCATAACTTTGCGCTTTTCTATCAATTGCTCGACAGTAATTTGTTCACCCACCATATTATTTTATTTCAAGAGAGAAGCCTCTAGTGAAACCTATGGCCCCCGGGTCTATTTTCCATCATATATTTTCAGATCTATAAACCAAAAATCCCAAAAATACCTCGCTGCAATTTATTTGTTTTTACTTTGTTTTACGTTTTAGTAATCTTTTATACATATCTCTATTAGATCTCACTCTTGTTCGAGACCGTGAAGGGATTGACAACCTCTTTTTCGCGTTGAGTGCAAGTGTTTATTAGTTTGTGCAGGTGCATAGATTGGAGACTTGCTTGTGCCTCCTACTGGATTGATACCTTGGTTCTTAACTGAGGGAAATACTTATCTCTACTTTGCTGCATCACCCTTTCCTCTTCCAGGGAAAAATCAACGCAAGCTCAAGAATTAGCAGGAAGAATTTCTGGCGTCATTGCCGAGGAGGTTCTACATCAAGCCTAACAAGTACCCACCATAAACTCTCATCTCTTGCATTACATTATTTGCCATTTGCCTCTCGTTTTCATCTCCCCCACTTCTAAAATGTTTTAAAAAAAACACAAAAGAGATTTGCCGTTTTATTCGCCCTCCTTTCGTTCGTCTTGTTCATTTGCTTTTTATTGCTCGATTGCTAGATTGGTTTCTTGCCATCATGTCTGAATCTGGAGAGGTTATCATTGAAAATTTTGAGGATCTAGCTAGCATAAATCTTGAGGAAAAGCTTGGATCTTGTTGTTTAGATCGTGAAATTGAAACTCCCCCTAATTATAAGGCAAAAACTTTTCATGTTGGAGACGGTAATATTATTGGGAAAAGTGTTATTCAAGAATTCTTTGATTGTACGGGAACTTTGCCTATTAATAAGAGATCTATCCTTCTTGATAGAAATTGTTATGCGGATGCCATTGTCATGCTTATTGGTAAATTAGAAAGAAAATTTGTGCACATCCACCCCGCTTTGCAAAAGGTGTTTTATGAACTTCCTAATATTCATCATCCTAAGGCTAAAAAGATTACCACTATAATCCTTATGCGGGAATTTGATTTTATAATACAAGAGGCTAGAGAAAATTTTGTTTTCTACAATAAATATATTGAACACACACCGATTGAAGAAATTCTCCATGATAAAGAAACTTTGCGTAGTTTGGAATCTAGAGATTATCAGTCTTACAGTGACAATCTTAGAAGGAGAGTTCCCTACTCAGAAATTACTCAAACCCTTTACCTTGAGACTTATGATAAATTTGATTGGATAACTAGGGGAATTTATGTAGGATTTAATGATGATTGGTTGGAAGAGATGACTAGGGAACCCATTAAAAACGAGATACGCATTTTATATGATGATATATATGGTGATGACCCAGACTATGGGTTTATGAATGTTAAAATCACTAATCAGAGTCCTTTTCATGAATTAAGTTCACCTACTAGAAGGGAAAGAAAATAAAAGAGAGATTTGCTAAGAAAAGTTTTGGGAGATTTGATTAAAAAGGAGTTGAATGACAATACCTAGATCTATGTTTTATGCCTAGCTAGGGGCATTAAACAATAGCGCTTGTTGGGAGGCAAACCAATTTTATTTTTATGCTTTTTGATTTTGGTTCTGTTTTTCAATAAATACACATTATTACCTCTGTAGTAATTGTGTTTTGGTGTTTTAATTAGTGTTTGGGCCAAGCAAGACCTTTGCGATGGTCTACGGTGATAGTTGATTTGATTTTGCTGGAAAACAGAAACTTTTGCGTCGAGTAACAGAATTTTAAAAAATTCACAGAAGCGACGACATACTCAGAATTTTTTTACACAACATTGGTATATAAATTGCCTAGGTTTTTCTAATTTTTCAGAATTTTTGGAGCTATATAAGTATGACTACAATTCAGATCTTCGCAGACTGTTCTGTATTTGACAGATTCTGTTTTCTATGTGTTGTTTGCTTATTTTGATGAATCTATGGGCAGTATCGGGGGGTATGAACCATGGAGAAGTTGGAATACAGTAGATATTACACCAATATAAATAAATAATGAGTTCACAACAGTACCAAAAAGTGGTGATTTATTTCCTTATACTAACAGATCTCATGAGTTTTCTGTTGAATTTTGTGTTGTGAAGTTTTCAAGTTTTGAATAAAGATATGATGGACTATGGAATAAGGAGTGGCAAGAGCCTAAGATTGGGGATTCCCAAGGCACCCCAAGGTAATATTCAAGGACAACCAAGCATCTAAGCTTGGGGATGCCCCGGATGGAATTCCCTCTTTCGTTTTCGTCTATCGGTAAATTTACTTGAGGCTATATTTTTATTCACCACATGATATGTGTTTTTCTTGGACTTTCTTGTATGTTATGAGTCTTTTCTTTTTAGTTTTCCACAATCATCCTTGCTGTACACACCTTTTGAGAGGGACACGCATGAATCGTGAATTTATTAGAATACTTTATGTGCTTCGCTTATATCTTTTGAGCTAGGCAATTTTGCTCTAGTACTTCGCTTATATCTTTTTAGAGCACGGCGGTGGATTTATTTTATAGAAATTGTTGAAATATCATGCTTCACTTATATTATTTTGAGTGTCTCTCTAAACAGCATGGTAATTTGCATAGTTTATGAATTTAGTCCTAATATGATGGGCATCCAAGAGGGATATAATAAAAACTTTCATATAAAGAGCATTGAATACTATGAGAAGTTTGATTCCTTATGATTGTTTTGAGATATAAAGATGGTGATATTAGAGTCATGCTAGTGAGTAATTGTGGATTGGTAGAAATACTTGTGTTAAAGTTTGTGATTCCCATAGCATGCACGTATGGTGAACCGTTATGTGATGAAGTCGGAGCATGATTTATTTATTGATTGTCTTCCTTATGAGTGGCGGTCGGGGACAAGCGATGGTCTTTTCCTACCAATCTATACCACTAGGAGCATGTGTGTAGTACTTTTTTTCGATAGCTAATAGACTTTTGCAATAAGTATGTGAGTTCTTTATGACTAATGTTGAGTCCATGGATTATACGCACTCTCACCCTTCCACCATTGCTAGCCTCTCTAGTACCGCGCAACTTTCGCCGTTGCACTACACCCATCATATAACCTTCCTAAAAACAGCCACCATACCTACCTATTATGGCATTTCCATAGCCATTCCGAGATATATTTCCATGCAACTTCCACCGTTCCGTTTATTGTGAGACGCTTCATCATTGTCATATTGCTTTGCATCATCACGTAGTTAACATAGTATTTGTGGCAAGGCCACCGTTCATATTTTTTATACATGTCTCTCTTGATCATTGCAAAACCCGGTACACCGCCGGAGGCATTCATATAGAGTCATATTTTTGATCTAAGTATCGAGTTGTAATTCTTGAGTTGTAAGTAAATAAAAGTGTGATGATCATCATTATTAGAGCATTGTCCTATGTGAGGAAAGGATGATGGAAGCTATGATTCCCTCACAAGTTGGGATGAGTCTCCGGATTTTACAAAAATAAAAGAGGCCAAATGAAGCCCAAACAAAAAAAAGAGAGAAAAGGAAAAAAAATGAGAGAAAAGAGAGAAGGGGCAATGCTCCTATCCTTTTACCACAGTTGTGCTTCAAAGTAGCACCATGATCTTCATGATAGAGAGTCTCCTATGTTGTCACTTTCATATACTAGTGGGAATTTTTCATTATAGAACTTGGCTTGTATATTCCAATGATGGGCTTCCTCAAATTGCCGTAGGTCTTCATGAGCAAGCGAGTTGGATGCATACCCACTTAGTTTATTTTTGAGCTTTCATAAACATATAGCTCTAGTGCATCCGTTGCATGGCAATCCCTACTCACTCACATTGATATCTATTGATGGGCATCTCCATAGCCCGTTGATACACCTAGTTGATGTAAGACTATCTCCTTCTTTTTGTCTTCTCCACAACCACCATATTCTATTCCACCTATAGTGCTATATCCATGGCTCACGCTCATATATTGCGTGAAAGTTGAAAAAGTTTGAGAACATCAAAAGTATGAAACAATTTCTTGGCTTGTCATCGTGGTTGTGCATGATTTAATACTTTGTGTGATGAATATGGAGCATAGCCAGACTATATGATTTTGTAGGGATAACTTTCTTTGGCCATGTTATTTTGAGAAGACATGATTGCTTTATTAGTATGCTTGAAGTATTATTGTTTTTATGTCAATATTAAACTTTTGTTTTGAATCTTATGGATCTGAATATTCATGACACAATAAAGAAAATTACATGCATAAATATGTTAGGTTGCATTCCACATCAAAAATTCTGTTTTTATCATTTACCTACTCGAGGATGAGCAGGAATTAAGCTTGGGGATGCTTGATACGTCTCCAACATATCTATAATTTTTGATTGTTCCATGCTATTATATTATCTGTTTTGGATGTTTTATATGCATTAATATGCTATTTTATATTATTATTGGGACTAACTTATTAACCTAGAGCCAAGTGCCAGTTTCTGTTTTTTCCTTGTTTTTGAGTTTTACAGAAAAGGAATACCAAACGGAGTCCAAACAGAATAAAACTTTCGCGATGATTTTTCTTGGACCAGAAGACACACGTAGGACTTGGAGAGGAAGGCAGAAGAGACCTGAGAGCTCCACAAGCACTCAGGGCATGCCCTAGGGGGGGCCCTGGCTTGTGGGCCCCACGGGAGTCCTCCAACCCTAATCTTTGGCCTATAAATTCAGAAATATTCCCAAACCACCAGAAGCGTCCACCGAAATACTTTTCCGCCGCCGTAAACTTCTGTACCCGTGAGATCCCATCTTGGGGCCTTTTCCGGCATCCTGCCGGAGGGGGATTCGATCACGGAGGGCTTCTACATCAACTCTATTGCCCTTCCGATGAAGCATGAGTAGTTTACCACAGACCTACGGGTCCATAGCTAGTAGCTAGATGGCTTCTTCTCTCTCTTTGATCCTCAATACGATATTCTCCTCGTTGTTCTTGGAGATCTATCAGATGTAATATTCTTTTGCGGTGTGTTTGTTGAGATCCGATGAATTGTGGATTTATGATTTGTTTATCTATGAATATTATTTGAATCTTCTCTGAATTCTTATATGCATGATTTGATATCTTTGTATTTCTCTTCGAATTATCAAATTCAGATCTTCGCAGGCTATTCTGTTTTTGACAGATTCTGTTTTCTATGTGTTGTTTGCTTATTTTGATGAATCAATGGGTAGTATCGGGGGGTATGAACCATGGAGAAGTTGGAATACAATAGATATTACACCAATATAAATAAATAATGAGTTCACAACAGTAACGAAAGTGGTGATTTATTTTATTATACTAACGGATCTTATGAGATTTTTCTGTTGAGTTTTGTGTTGTGAAGT
Organism: Thinopyrum elongatum; assembly: GCA_011799875.1. Taxonomy (NCBI): domain Eukaryota; kingdom Viridiplantae; phylum Streptophyta; class Magnoliopsida; order Poales; family Poaceae; genus Thinopyrum; species Thinopyrum elongatum. The sequence continues at coordinate 314,783,809 of CM022301.1, forward strand.
TTTCAAGTTTTGGATAAAGATTTGATGGACAACAGAATAAGTAGTGGCAAGAGCCTAAGCTTGGGGATGCCCAAGGCACCCCAAGGTAATATTCAAGGACAACCAAGCATCTAAGCTTGGCGATGCCTCGGATGGCATCCCCTCTTTTGTCTTCGTCCATCGGTAAATTTACTTGAGGCTATATTTTTATTCACCACATGATATGTGTTTTGCTTGGAGCGTCTTGTATGATATGAGTCTTTGCTTTTTAGTTTGCCACAATCATCCTTTCTGTACACATATTTTGATAGGGACATGCATGAATCATGAATTTATTAGAATACTCTATGTGCTTCACTTATATCTTTTGAGCTAGGCAGTTTGATCTAGTGCTTCACTTATATCTTTTAAGAGCACTGCAGTGGCTTTATTTTATTGAAATTGTTGAACTCTCATGCTTCACTTATATTATTTTGAGAGTCTCTAAATAGCATGGTAATTTGTTTAGGTTATGAATTTAGTCCTAATATGATGGGCATTTAAGAGGGATATAATAAAAACTTTCATAAAAAGAGCGTTGAATAAGATGAGAAGTTTGATTCCTTGCATTTGTTTTGAGATATAAAGATGGTGATATTAGAGTCATGCTAGTGAGTAATTGTGTATTGTTAGAAATACTTGTGTTAAAGTCTGTGATTCCCGTTATGTGATGAAGTTAGAGCATGATTTATTTTTTGATTGTCTTCCTTATGAGTGGCGGTTGGGGACGAGCGATGGTATTTTCTTACCAATCTATCCCCCTAGGAGCATGCGTGTAGTACTTTGTTTTGATAGCTAATAAATTTTTGCAATAAGTATGTGAGTTCTTTATGACTAATGTTGAGTCCATGGATTATACGCACTCTCACCCTTCCACCATTGCTAGCCTCTCTAGTACCAAGCAACTTTCGCCGGTGCATTAAACCCACCATATATTTTCCTCAAAACAGCCACCATACCTACCTATTATGGCATTTCCATAGCCATTCCGAAATATATTGCCATGCAACTTCCACCGTTCCATTTTATTATGACACGCACCATCATTGTCATATTGCTTCGCATGATCATGTAGTTGGCATAGTATTTGTGGCAAGGACACCGTCCATAATTTTCATACATGACACTCTTGATCATTCCACATCCCGGTACACCACCGGAGGCATTCATATAGAGTCATATCTTGTTCTAGTATCGAGTTGTAAGTAAATAAAAGTGTGATGATCATCGTTATTAGAGCATTGTCCCATGTGAGGAAAGGATGATGGAAGCTATGATTCCCTCACAAGTTGGGATGAGTATCCGGACTTTACAAAAAATAAAAGAGGCCAAAAGAAGCCCAAAAAAGAGAAAAAATGAGAGAAAAGAGAGAAGGGACAATGTTACTATCCTTTTTCCACACTTGTGCTTCAAAGTAGCACCATGATCTTCATGATAGAGAGTCTCCTATTTTGACACTTTCATATACTAGTGGGAATTTTTCATTATAGAACTTGGCTTGTATATTCCAATGATGGGCTTCCTCAAATTTCCCTAGGTCTTCATGAGCAAGCAAGTTGGATGCACACCCACTTAGTTTCTTTTTGAGCTTTCATACACTTATAGCTCTTGTGCATCCGTTGCATGGCAATCCCTACTCACTCACATTGATATCTATTGATGGGCATCTCCATAGCCCGTTAATATGCCTAGTTAATGTGAAACTTTCTCCTTCTTTTTGTCTTGTCCGCAACCACCATATTCTATTTTACCTATAGTGTTATATCCATGGCTCACGCTCATGTATTGCGTGAAAGTTGAAAAAGTTTGAGAACACCAAAAGTATGACACAATTGCTTGGCTTGTCATCGGGGTTGTGCATGATGAAATACTTTGTGTGATGAAGATGGAGCATAGCCAGACTATATGATTTTGTAGGGATAACTTTCTTTGGCCAAGTTATTTTGAGAAGACATGATTGCTTTATTAGTATGCTTGAAGTATTATTGTTTTTATGTCAATATTAAACTTTTGTTTTGAATCTTATGGATCTGAATATTCATGCAACAATAAAGAAAATTACATGGATGAATATGTTAGGTAGCATTCCACATCAAAAATTCTATTTTTATCATTTACCTACTCGAGGACGAGTAGGAATTAAGCTTGGGGATGCTTGATACGTCTCCATCGTATCTATAATTTTTTATTGTTCCATGCTATTATATTATCTATTTTGGATGTTTTATATGCATTAATATGCTATTTTATATTATTTTTGGGACTAACGTATTAACCTAGAGCCCACTGCCACTCGGGAGTCCTCCAACCCTAATTCTTGGCCTATAAATTCGCAAATATTCCCAAACGACAAGAAGTGTCCACCAAAATACTTTTCCGCCGCCGCAAGACTCTGTTCCTGTGAGATCCCATCTTGGGGCCTTTTCCGGCACCCTACCGAAGGAGGATTCAATCACGGAGGGCCTCTACATCAACCTTGCTGCCCTTCCGATGAAGCGTGAGTAGTTTACCACAGACTTACGGGTCCATAGCTAGTAGCTAGATGGCTTCTTCTCTCTCTTTGATCTTCAATACAATGTTCTCCTCAATGTTCTTAGAGATCTATCCGATGTAATATTCTTTTGCGGTGTGTGTGTCGAGATCCGAAGAATTGTGGATTTATGATCATATTATCTATGAATATTATTTGAGTCTTCTCTAAAATCTTTTATGCATTATTTAATATCTTTGTATTTCTCTACGAATTATCGGTTTGGTTTGGCCAACTAGATTGGTTTTTCTTGCAATGGGAGAGGTGCTTAGTTTTGGGTTTGTCGGCATTCTGGGATCGGGGGTACCCAGACCTGCCTGCCTGCGGCCCATAGCATGGTTCCCTCGACGGCCCGGCACAGCCCAGCGGCAAGGCCTCCAAGACAAGACCCTCGCGAGGGCCACCTGGCCTCGCGAGGCGGACGACACCAAGATCCCCAGAGGAGCGGTCTCCCTAGGCCGCCTCCCGACGAGCAGAGTTTTCTATGCAGGTACCCCCAGCCTCACGAGGCTACGGTGACGTGAGCCATGACGACCAAGGCCAGGCGGGCGCCACCGGGTGGAGAGGAGGCAGTTTCCCTTTCGGTGCTAAGGGAGCAAGGACAGGTGTGGGTTCCTGAGGAGTCCTCCAAAGGTTTCCATTCCGTTGCAACAAGACCAAGACCACGAGCTCGGCAGGACGGATGTCACCACCGAGCCCACAGCTGCGTCACGACTAGAAGCTTTGCAGGCGAAGACCACCTTTCATTGGGATAAGATGTACTACTTGTCCCCTTTCGAATTGGCCACTGTGGGATCCCTTCCCACCTAAGTTTTGAGGGAAGAGGACCAAGGCCACTATAAATATAGGTTTGCCACCACCATAGCGGGGGATCGATTCCACCCTCACTTCTTGAGCCCTCGCGAGGATGCTCAAACCACTATACTAGTTCATCCTCAACCTCCTCGTGAGGCCAATCCACCACAAAGCAGGAGTAGGGTTTTACACCGCATGGTGGCCCGAACCTGGGTAAACTGCCGTGTTCATCTTCTTCCCCACTCACACGAATCCGACAAGGCTAGGCTGTAGGGTGGCGAGCTTGAGACTGGAGAGGTTGAGATCTTCACACACACCACAGAGTTCAAACCTTCTTGGATCTGCGGAGCCCTGAGTCCGACATTTGGCGCGCCAGGTAGGGGCGTGTTGGAAATTCGCTTCTTCCCCAACGACGCCTCGCCCTCGCCTCATGGTTTCCATGGCGGGCACTGCGTCACCGGTCTGGCCGCTCGTGGCCGGAGGAGACACCGTGGGCTGCCCGGCCTTCACCCCCAGCCTGCGTCGGGTACTATGGCCCCGAAGTTTCGGCCAGTGCTGCCCCCGCGATACGATGGCGCGGCCAACCCCCGAGAGTTCCTCTGGTCGTACACGCAAGCCATCGAGGTGGCGGGCGGCGACGACAAGGCCATGGCAAACTGGCTCCCCCTGGCCCTCACGGAGGCTCCTCGATCCTGGCTCCACGGCCTCCCGCATGCTTCGATCTCCTCTTGGGAGGAGCTCTGCGACATGTTCGTCGCACGCTTCATGGCTCCGGTGCCCCATGCGGTCGCATGCATCATCGGCGGGTCGCAGGCACCCGCTTCCAGCCGCCACATCAAGCAGTTTCTCCGTCGGGCAAGCGGACCGCAGCGCGAGGCCGAGCGCGGCCGCACCGTGCCCGAGACCGACATCACCTTCGACTCCAGGGATCACCCCGAAACCACGGTCGGCACTGGTGCGCTTCCCATGCTATGCACGCCCACCATCAGCAATGTCGCGCTCACCAAGACCCTCATCGACGGTGGCGCCGGCCTCAACGTCCTCTCCGTGGAGGCTTTCGACCTGCTTCAGGTGCCTTACAACCAGCTCGCACCCACCAAGCCTTTCTCGGAGGTGGTGAAGGGCTCGGCCACCCCCTGGGACAGATACGCCTCCCCGTCACCTTCGGCACGCGCGACAACTACCGCACCGAGCTCATCGACTTCGACGTCGCCCACATCGGACTCCCGTACAATGCCATCCTGGGGTATCTGGCCCTCACCAAGTTCATGGAGGCGACCCATTCCGGCTACAACATCATCAAGATACCGGGCAGCAGTGGCATTTTCACGATGGTCGGGGACACGAAAGACGCGGTCCAGGCTCTCTAGCTCGCTTACAGAGCCGTGGCAGCTTCGCGCCCTGACGGCAGGGGCGCTGAGGAGGCTCAGGAGACCGCGCCCGCAAAGAAAAAGTAGTTGTTCTCTCAGGACAGGGCCGAGACGAAGCAGGTGCCTGTCGATAGCGGGGGTGCCGACCCCACCTTGACCATAAGTACCGGCCTACCCTCGGACCAAGAAGAGGCATTGGTCGACTTTTTGAGGGCGAAAAAATATGTATTTGCATGGGAGGCATCCAACCTGGTTGGTTTCCCGAGGGAGGTGATTGAGCACCACTTGATGGTGTGCCCCGGTGCACGCCCAGTGAAGCAAAAGGCACGGCATCAAGCAGAAGAGAAGCAAGCATTCATCGTTTAAGAGGTTCGCAAGTAGCAAGAGGTCGGCGTCATTCGGGAAGTGCGGCACCCAGATTGGTTAGCGAACCCCGTGATCGTCCCTAAGAAAGGGGGGAAGGAGCGCATGTGCGTCGACTTCATGAGCCTCAACAAGGTCTGCCCTCAGGACCCCTTCCTGCTCCCGCGCATCGACCTGATCGTGGATTCCACTACTGAGTGCGATCTGCTCTACTTTTTGGATGCCTTCTCAGGGTATCACCAAATCAAGATGGCAGTGGAGGATGTTGAGAAAACAGCCTTCATTTCCCCATGCGGTGTGTACTGCTACACCTGCATGCCCTTCGGGCTATGAAACACTAGGGCGGCCTTCCAACGGTTGATGCACATCGCGCTCGGGTCACAGTTGGGGAGAAATGCGGAGGCATATGTTGACGACATCGTGGTCAAGTCACGGGAGGCAAGGACCTTAATCGAAGACCTAGAAGAGACATTTGCCAACTTACGCAAGGTAAACCTGAGGCTCAACCCGAAGAAGTGTGTGTTTGGGGTCCCATCTAGCAAGCTGCTGGGCTTCCTGGTATCACACAGAGGGATTGAGGCTAATCCTGAGAAGGTCAAAGCAATAGAGAGGATGAGTCCGCCTCAGACCCTCAAGGAGATGCAAAAGCTCACGGGGTGCATCACCTTGCTGTGGCGCTTCATCTCTAAGCTCGGCGAGCGCGCCCTCCCTTTCTTCGAGCTGATGAAGAAGAAAGGCCCCTTCGAGTGGACTCCGGAGGCTGATGCGGCTTTTGAAGACCTCAAGAAGTACCTCACGAGCCCACCCGTGATGGTGGCGCCTCGTCCTCTTGAGCCTCTGGTACTCTACTTGGCCGCCACACCCCACTAAGCCAGCGCAGCGCTCATGGCGGTCAGGGAGGAGCATGCTGGCTTGGGTGCGCAGCGTGGCATCCTGCGTAAGAGCGCGCCGTCACTACCTCAGGATGGCGTTCCTAAGGCTTCCGCTGCGCCACCACACAGCAAGGTTCCCGAGGCCCCCTCGGCTCAAGCAGAGCAGGGCGTCATTGACGCTTCGCCTCTCGTCGAGCACCCGGTGTACTTCGTCAGCACGGTACTGCGTGATGCGCGCGCATGCTACCCCATGCCGCAGAAGCTCCTGCTCGCACTCCTCGTCGCCTCCAGGAAGCTGTGTCATTATTTCCAAAGCCACCCCATCAAGGTCGTCTCCGCATACCCCCTAGAGAGGGTGCTCCGTAGCCCCAATGCTGTAGGGAGGGTTGCAGAATGGAACATCGAGCTGCAGGCCATCCAGCTAGAATTCAGCACCACTAGGGTCATCAAGGGCGCAACCCTCGCTGACTTCGTGGCGGAGTGGACAGATGCTCCCGACCGGGGGATGGACGAGGGCCAATCCCTCGCACCTGGTGATAAGGCGCCCAACGGCTGGGTCATGTACTTTGACGATGCTTTCGCGCGGCGGGGCGCGGGGGCTTGAGCCGTACTCATCTCACCAACCAAGGACAAGCTGTACTACACCATGCAGCTCTGCTTCCATCATGGCGAGAAGGTCTCCAACAACATTGCGGAATACGAGGGCCTGATCGCTGGCCTCAGGGCCGCAGCCGCCCTGGGGGTCAAGCGTCTCACCATCAAGGGCGACTCCTAGCTTCTCATCAACTTCTCCAACAAGGAATACAAGCCTAAAGATGAGCACATGGAGGCATATCTGGAAGAGGTATGCAAAATTGAAAAACGCTTTTTGGGCTTGGAATTGCAGCACGTCCCGCACGACATGAACAAGGAGGCGGACGACATCGCCAAGAGGGCATCCCGCTACAAGCCCCAGAAGCCTGGCGTCTTCGAGGAAAGGTTTTCAAGCCATCAGCTGCTTCCCCCGTCGTGGGCCCAGCGCTGCTTCGGGAGGAGCCACCTCCGGCCCCACCCTCGGGCACCCCGACCTGTGGAACGACCTCAGGAGCCCGCTTGCTCCTGGCACTGGAACCTCAGGAGGGCTGCTGGACCGAGGAGTTCAAGGTGTACCTACTCCGCGGCACCCTACCGGAGAAGGTGGAAGACGCGGAACGCGTGATTCGTCAGGCCACCGCTTATTGCTTGCAGGATGGTGAGCTGTACCGAAGGCGCCCCAATGACATCTCGCTGCGATGCATATCCAGGGAGCAAGGGGGCGAGCTGTTGGCCGACATCCACGGTGGAGATTGCGGACATCACTCTTCATCGCGCACCCTCGTTGGCAAGGTGTTCCGCAGCGGGTTCTATTGGCCCACGGCGCTCAGCGACGCCACCGAACTGGTGCGATCCTGTGAGGCATGCCAGTTCCACGCCAAGCAGATTCATCAACCGCGCAAGGCCTCCAGACCATCCCGCTCTCATGGCCCTTCGCGGTCTGGGGGCTGGATATCTTGGGCCCGTTCCCTCGGGCGGCCGGCGGATACCGCTACCTCTACGTCGCCATCGACAAGTTCACCAAGTGGGCAGAGGTGGAGCCTGTGCGCACCATCCCTGCTGGCTCCATTGTCAAGTTCATCAAGGGCCTCGTGAGCCGTTTTGGGGTCCCCAACCGTATCATTACTGACAATGGCTCCCAATTCACCAGCAACCTCTTCAGGACATATTGTGCTAACCTTGGAACACAGATATGCTACGCTTCGGTGGCGCACCCACGGAGTAACGGCCAGGCTGAGCGTGCCAACGCGGAGGTCCTGAGGGGCCTCAAGACAAGGAGCTTCAAGAAAAAGGTCGAGGCCTGCGGCAGGGGTTGGCTCCGTGAGCTTCAGTCCGTGTTGTGGTCCATCTGCACCACCGCGACTAAGCCCACCGGTGAGACCCCGTTCTTCCTCGTCTACGGGGCTGAGGCGGTCCTCCCACACGAGGTCAGGCATCGCTCCCCACGGGTCTTGGCATTCGACGAGGCACATCATGATGACTCGCAGGGAATGGACCTCATGCTCGGGGAGGAAGCCTGCCGCCAAGCCTCGCTTTGCGCCGCGAGGTACTAGCAGGCGCTGCGGCAATGCCATTGCCGTAGCATCCGCTCCCGCACCCTCGAGGTGGGTGACCTCGTCCTGAGGTGGGTCCTCTCCATGGAAGGCCTGCACAAGCTCTCACCCATGTGGGAGGGCCCGTTCAGGGTCGCCCATGTCTCCAGGCCAGGCGTCGTACACTTGGAGACGTAGGACGGGGTCCCCATCCAGAATGCCTTGAACATCCAGCACCTCCGCAAGTTCTACCCATGACACTCTCACGTAATAATGAGTGGGGTTGTACATGCCCCGGAGTCTCCCGGTGCGTCGCTCCTCGACCCCGCGGGGGCTCCCACCCACGCCCAAGTGGAAGCCTAATGCTCCGTGCTGGCAGACGACATGGTCTTTCAGTGACTATGCCCATGCCTAGTGGAAGCCCCATGCTCCGCACTGGCGGGAAGACTAGAAGACTAGTGTAGGCGCCGGACGCGGCTATTCTTTTGCTTGCCTTTCTAACAAAATTTGCCGCTTCTTGGAATGAAATTTGAAGTTTTCGCGTCTTTATTCAAAAAAGGGAGGGAATTATTCTTTCTTCTTTTCTTTGCTCCCTGCAGTGTTTCCTCTCTTGAATTTCGTTCTTAAGCGGTGTAGTGGCGGCCCGTAGCCCACTCCATCGCACCCCGCGAGCGGGGGCTGGGTACGATACGCCTGAGCCAGCTTAAGCTGTGCCAGCAGTAGGCCCACTCACGCGCACACCTCACCAAGGCCTTGGTGTCCAAATCCTCGCGCGACGCTCTCGAGCGAGCTAGCAGGCATGTACCGATTTCGGTCCTTGGCCACAGGGCCGCTTATCCTCCAACTCATCTCCTGGCCTTGTTGGGCATCGCGACCCAGCATACCAGTGACGATCGCCCCTGCTCGGGGGCTGCAGGCGCAAAGCCCTTTGAGGACCCAGAGCCACCTAGTCCGTAAGGAGGGAGCCTTCTCAGGACCCCAGGAGCATACCCGAGACCGAGGCTCTGGAGGAACGTGGATCACGGCACAGCAGCAACTCGCCAGGGGCCACGAGTGCGCCAAGCTAAGTAATTCTAATCACGCCAAGCAGGAACTTCCAATTAATAGAAATATGAGTATTAGAACAAAAATGGGAAATGCTGACATAAAGGTGCAGGCGCCGCGGTTCATTACACGCCCCCCATGGTTTTTTTCATAAGTTGTGATGTAGGAAGCAAAAGAAGGAAAAACCGAAGAGGCAGCCTCCCGAGGACCGCTACTCCTGAGGCCCGGCTTCACCACCGCCCGCGCTTAGTCGGAGTCTTCCTCCTGCTTGACGGGGGCGTGATGGCGGGGTGGCTCGACGTCCTCCTGAGTGGGGGCACGACGACGTGGTGACAGGCCATCCTCCTTGGTCTGTGCACGGCGACGAGGCGGCTCGTCATAGTCGTCATTGCTCGAGCCTTCCCTGGAGGAAGCGCCGCTGCTGGAAGAGCACCGGCCATCGCCAAGGGCAAGTTCACCGCGGAGGACACCAACGCTACACTGACCATCGTCGTCGAAGGGGTGGTCGCTGCCATCATCGTCGCCCTCTGGGCAGCACCCCAGGCGACTGCCATCCTCCTCGAAGACCCTGACAAAGAGTGTTACCGCCCCATCGTACTTGAAATGGAGGGTGCGCCTCCCCTTCAGACCGCGGGCGTGGGCAAACGACTACCATCCATGGGTCAGGAACACATGCCCGATGGAGGAGACCTCGACCTCCACCCATGAAGACCCGTTGCAGCAGCCGTCAGGCTACAGCCTCAGCCCAACGGGTCCCGCTGCTGGCAGCTCCTCCGCAAAGGAGCTTGGAAGCAGAAGCCAGGTGCCCGAAGGGCCCTCCACCCGTACGATGAACTCGCGCCCCGTGTCACTTGAGCGGGCATGCGGGCGTGGTGGTCGGCCAGCCGTGGCACGCCTTCCCCTTCACCATGGCTGCTGGGGCCCCCACAGCCGCCTCCGTGGAGAGGCCTTTTTCCCGGTTGCTGGAACTGACATGGGCCATCAGAGGTGGACGCCCGCGCCCCCGTGATGGCGCTGTTGGTGCGGCCGCGCACTTGTGGGGACGGCCATGTCCCCTCTCTGGCGGCGGCGAGTCCGGTCCCTCCTTTGGGGCCTTGCCTTTTTCTTTGACCGAGAACCTCCTCACTGGTGCCATGGTCGCTTCGGCAAGGTGGCGGCACGGCGGAGATAGGAGGAGAAGGGACGGCAAGCGAGAAGATGAAGGCGGGCTGGGTGCTCCGCCTCCCTCGCCCTCTTATAGGTGGTCGAAGGCCAACCGGTGCCCCTCCATGTTCCGAGCGATGATGGACCTGCTGCACACACCAGGTAGTTGTGAAGTCAGGGCAGTTGCCGAGGCGGCATGGGGAAGTGGAGGCATCCACGTCTCGTCGGGCGCCACACGTCAAGCCTGGCCGCAGGCGATTGGGGCCCACGACGCTTCACCCTTGCCCCTTGGCTTCGCCTCGAAGCCAGCCCGAGCGCACCTTGGGCCCGGGGGCTACTGTCAGCATTCTGGGATCGGGGGTACCCAGACCTGCCTGCCTGCGGCCCATAGCGTGGCTCCCTCGATGGCCCGGCATGGCCCAGCAGCAAGGCCTCCAAGACAAGACCCTCGCGAGGGCCCCCTGGCCTCGCGAGGCGGACGACACCCAGACCCACAGAGGATCGGTCTCCCCAGGCCACCTCCCAAGGAGCGGAGTTTTCTATGCAGGTACCCAGCCTCACGAGGCTACGGTGACATGAGCGATGATGACCAAGGCCAGGCGGGTGCCAGCGGGCGCAGAGGAGGCAGTTTCCCTTTCGGTGCTAAGGGAGCAAGGACAGGTGTGGGTTCCCGAGGAGTCCTCCAAAGGTTTCCATTCCGGTGCAACAAGACCAAGACCACAAGCTCGGCAGGACGGATGTAACCGCCGAGCCCACAGCTACGTCACGACCAGAAGCTTTGCAGGCGAAGACCACCTTTCGTCAGGATAAGATGTACTACTTATCCCCTTTCAAATTCCCCACTGTGGGATCCCTTCCCGCCTAAGTTTTGAGGGAAGAGGACAAATGCCACTATAAATATAGGCTAGCCACCACCATAGCGGGGGATCGATTCCACCCTCACTTCTTGAGCCCTCACGAGGACGCTCAAACCACTATACTAGTTCATCCTCAACCTCCTCGTGAGGCCAATCCACCACAAAGTAGGAGTAGGGTTTTACACCGCAAGGTGGCCTGAACCTGGGTAAACTGCCGTGTTCATCTTCTTCTTCGCTAGGCTGTAGGGTGGAAAGCTTGAGGCTGGAGAGGTTGAGATCTTCGCACACGCCCCATAGTTCGAACCTTCTTGGGTCTGCGGAGCCCTAAATCCGACAGGGTTCAATCTTGCGGTGTCCTCACCCAGTGACATAGTAGGGGTAGCGAGGCACATATTGTATTGTTGCCATCAAGGGTAAAAAGATGGGGTTTTCATCATATTGCTTGAGTTTATCCCTCTACATCATGTCATCATACTTAAAGCGTTGCTCTGTTCTTATGAACTTAATACTCTAGATGTAGGCAGGAGTAGGTCGATGTGTGGCGTAATAGTAGTAGATGTAGAATCATTTCGGTCTACTTGACATGGATGTGATGCCTATATTCATAATCATTGCCTTGGATATCATCATAACTTTGCACTTTTCTATCAATTGCTTAACAGTAATTTGTTCACCCACCATATTATTTTCTTTCAAGAGAGAAGCCTCTAGTGAAACCTATGGCCCCAGGGTCTATTTTCCATCATATATTTTCAGATCTATAAACCAAAAAACCCAAAAATACCTCGCTACAATTTATTTGTTTTTACTTTTTTTTACGTTTTAGTAATCTTTTATACCTATCTCTATTAGATCTCACTCTTGTTCGAGACCGTGAAAGGATTGACAACCCCTTTTTCGCGTTGAGTGCAAGTGTTTGTTAGTTTGTGGAGGTGCATAGATTGGAGACTTGCTTGTGCCTCATACTAGATTGATACCTTGGTTCTTAACCGAGGGAAATACTTATCTCTACTTTGCTACATCACCCTTTCCTCTTCAAGTTAAAAATCAACGCAAGCTCAGGAAGTAGCATCTCACTGTCTTCAAGATAGTTTTATCAGCTTCCTTGGAGACCAATAGGGTTGTCTCACTATCTTGAACCTTATCTGCATTACTTTCTTTACCATTGCATAATGGGGTGCTCTTCTGCAATATTCTGTCGGCATTCTACAAGATAAACAAGCAGACACATCTCATGTTTAGCATGTAGTATATGAAATTCATTTTGGTAAACTGGTTCGGTAGTAAGGTGGACAGGATAACAACATGAAAAAAACATATATCTATGTACTATGGTCACTGTATTGTCTATATCATTCTAGTTTATGTTGCCAAATTAAGATAGAGACACAGTTCAAATCATATCTGTTTAAGACAAAGCAACATAGACATAATATAAGTGTGGGATACTACACAACACTAACAACACTTGTAATGTGCATGACATGAGAACATAACTATTTATAGAATTGAAACTGAAATCAACATAGAGAAAGTTACAACAACAAACCAGTTAAAGAAAGATGTTTAAAACATAGCTGTTGCGCCATTGGAGTTTCAATTGGATCCTTAAAATTTGAAATTAGTTGCTATGAGTAAATACAGTGATGCAAGAGCAAAGGAGTATGCACCATAGCTATAGAATCTGACTTGAGAACAATTCTTCTTCTGCTTTAAGCATTGAGTTGGGGTTTGCAGTGGTGGTCCTTGTGCTTTGGGCACTGCGGTTGCCTTACTAATTGCTCCTGTTTGGGTGCTCTGTGGTGGAGATGGTGTTGTGTCAACTGAAATTAGTTTAATATCTGCTGAGGTTGGGGTTAGATGGGGTGTAGCTAGTTCTCTATCCAACGGGGTAGGGGTACAATCTGTGAGAGTCTGGGTTATGTGTGGTGGGCCTGGTTCTTAGGCAAGTACAATCGTGGTTCTATCTGCATTGGCGGGTAGCACTGTCTTTTTTGAAGACTGTGTTTTTACTCCCTTAGATACTGCCATTACCCCCTCCAATTCAAATGGTTGATAAACAAGAAAAGTATTGAATGTACATGCATTGTATGATAGAGAGGTGCAATGGATAGTGGGGAATAAAAGAGGGAATGAAATAATTCACATTTATGTTGTCTAACAAAAGATGATAGCATGACACAATTTCACATATATGATGGCTAACTAAACAGGAGGGCATGACACAATTTCACATATATGATGGCTAACTAAATAAGATAGAGTGATATAATTCAAAATATGATGACTATGTAGGATGACATGATATAACTAGATGATGTCTTTATTAAATAGGTTGGAATGCCATAATTCACATACATGCTGTCTATGGAATCATGATGGCATGATATAATTCACGGATAGACTGACATAATTCAAAATAGGATGACTCTGTAAACAGGATGAGACGATATAACTATAATATGTCTTTATTAAATAGGTTGGCATGCCATAAGTCACATACATGATGTCTATGTAAACATGATGGCATGATATAATTCACATATATGATTTATATACTAAGCAAGTATGCAGATGGCAATCACATATATGATGTCTAAACTAAGCATATGGCATACAATATTGTGTATATGTATGTTGTGTAAACTAAGAAATGCAAGACAACATATGCATGGTATGAGTAATATAACCCTGCCAAGTTTGAGCATACACCTCAGGGGGGAAATAGGACTGGTCATCTGTCTCTGAATCCTTCTTCGAGGAGCTATCAGTAACCAGCAAGATATCTGCTTCAGCAGGTAGCATTGTCTGCTCTAAAGACCTTGTTTTCACTCCATATTTTTCCATCACCAATTCAAATGGCTGATGCATAGGAAGAGTAGTTGAATATGATGGGGACGTTGCATGAAAATAAATAATTTTCTTTCGGAACACCCAAGATCTATATATGGAGATGCAAAGCAACGAGAGGGGAGTGTGTCTACATACCCTTGTAGACCGAAAGCGTTAGTGCCGTAACACGGTTGATGTAGTCGTACTCTTCACGATCCAATCCGATCTAGTGCCGAATGGACGACACCTCCGAGTTTAGCACATGTACGGATCGGTAGCGTCCTCTCCTTCTTGATCCAGCAAGCGAGGAAGAGGAGGTATATGAGATCGGGATCAGCACGACGGCGTGGTGGTGGTGGTGGCAGCCGAATTCCAGCAGGGCTTCGCCAAGCACGTACTGGTGAAACGTGGGAGGAGTTGGGAGAGTTAGCCGGCAAGGGTCGAAGGGGGCTGCCCCCAATGCCTCCCCACCTTTATATAGGCATGGAGGGGGCTGGTGGCTTACCCTCCAAGGCCCTAGGGTCGTTGGTTACAGGGGGAGGAAGGAAATCCCTCCTTTCCTTCCCCACAGATCGCTATCCCCCCTTTTTAGGGATCCTGATCTTATCCCTTCGGGATATGATACTATTCCTTTTAAGGGAGGATCTTGGTGCTCCTAGACCAAGGTTGTGGGGACCTTTATGATCACCCAGTTACGAAGTGACATTTGATAGCACATAGGGCATTCCTCTGGTATCCAGGAGTGGCATGATCTCATGGTCGAAGGAACAGATACTTTACATGCAGAAAGCTATAGCAAATAACTAAACGACCTGATGCGAAGCTTATGGTTGGGTCTATCCATCACATCATTCTCCTAATGATGTGATCCCGTTAACAAATGATAACACATCATTCTCTTAAACATTTTCAATGCTACCACCGGAACTATTGAGCGGACTCGAAACAGACAAGGGCGTGAATGATCATGGAAGGGTTCCTTCACGTGCTGGTTTCTTATACAATCATCAGGTTCAAACAAAGGGAATCGAAAAAGATAAAATGAGGGATGGGATGTTGAAATTTTTTCCAACTTAGCTTTTCCTTTTGGCCGTAGTCTTCATCTTGTGGGATGGAAGATCCTTCCTCCTCCTTCTCCCCCCATGGAAATCATGCACGCGAAGATCTCTTTCCTCTGTACACAGAATATGTATAAAGGACCATGACACGTTGAGTATTCCATTGGGGAAAGGCGAGGTGGAGATCTTGTTGCGGCATCCCGACAACATCTCGGACTTGCTGGGGCTCGGCGGAAATCCAGTGAACTTGCCGCGGCCCACAACATTGCCAGGCACCCAACCCCGCAAGGTGGGTACCCGTGTCACTGGGCGTAGGCTCATCGACGACTAGGTTGACCACGCGTGCGTTGTCGTCAGGGATGCCTCCCATTTTTGATACTTTCCAATAGCAGCTTGATCACTGCTACCATAGCAAAGGGGACCACGCCTGTCCGGGCGGGGTCGCCCCGACGGCTATGCTCACCATCGCATGGGGGAAGCGAGAGTTGCGCGCCCACACCGCCCGCACTGTTGTTGTCGTTGTTGCCAGAGGGTCGAGGAAGTCGACCGGCTCCAGCGTTCCCATTGTCCACTCTCGCCGCGGTGGGCACGGCGACCGCACCTCCTATGCCGGCCGCACCCCCCGTGGCATCCGCACCGTCCGCCGTGGCAGCGCTGCCTGCGCCACCCACAGGCAAGTGTGCTGGGAGCTTGGATGAGGAAGGTTTCGTCGTCATGGAGCCCTTCTTCTTGGGCGCCATGGATGAGGATAAAGATGCTGAACTCGATGGAGCTGACGCACCAATCGCTGTCTTGATTCACACCGATGCTTGCCCCTACCCGGCGCGCCAAAGATGTCGGAATGGGGCCGGCGATCTATGGGGCAATGCTGCCAGTTTCCTGGTTCAGCAAGGGGGAGCACTCAACACAAAGGGCAAGGGCAATGAGAGGTGCCATAGTTTTACCCAGGTTCAGGCTGCTGAGAATCGTAAAACCCTACTCCCGCTTTTGGTGTATTGGGTGGATATGGAAGAAAGTACACGGAGCGCTCTCCCCCGGCAAGTCGCTAGGAGAGTGCAGCTGCACGAATACCTATGCGTAAGGTTACAAAGGGTTCGAACCCCCGAAAAGGTTTCCTTGGTCCTCCTTTTATAGCTAAAGGGGTTACCACAGTGGCAAAAAAGTTCATTATAGGGTGATTAGATTGATGCAGAACTATCATACCTAACTCTGCTAGTTAGGACAAAAATGCATTAAATGCGCTGCTAGGTGTCATGTGGAGGAGGAGCCCCGGCAAGGCTGCTGCACCGCTTGCTCAACTACCTCCTTTTAGCTTGACACAACATTAGGACGGGTGTCAATAAAGGTAATCCTCTTTCCCAGCTAGCTGACACGTATGGGCTGCCTCCACCCACTACTGGAATCAGAGAATTCGCCATCAGACAGTTCTTTGCCGTCTGCTAGCTGACGACAAAGAAGGTTACAGAAAACAGACAGCAACAAACGGGCTGATGCCAAAGACACTATTTACCATCAGCCGCCTCTTTGCCGTCTGCTAGCGGACGGCAAACAAACTTTGTCGTCCGCTAGCAGATGACAAAGAGGTGGGGTGGGGTCGAGTGGAGGCCAGCTTATTGTAATGGCCCACCCCCACCTCTTTGCCGTCTGCTAGCTGACGGCAAAGATTCTTTGCCGTCCGCTAGCAGACGGCAAAGACACCACTACCTAACGGCCCACCCCCTCCTCTCTCTCTTATCTCTCTCTCTATCTCTCTCTCTCTTCTCTCACTCTCTCTCCCCCCGACCGCACCCCGCCACCGCCCCCGACCGCACCCCGCCGCCCGCCCCCCGACCCCATGCCGCCCCGACCTGCCGCCGGCCGCACCACCGCGCCCCCCTCCGCTCCCCCCATGGCGCCTCATCGCCCCGCCCCGCTCGCCCTCCCCCCCCCCCCCCGCCGCCCCCCCGACCCGCCGACGTCGGCCTCCTCCACCTCCACCAATGCCGGCCTCCACCTCCACCACTCCGGTGAGCCCCCTCCCCCTCTCTGTTTTTTCAATTTTTTTCTCTGTTTTAGTAATTTTAGTGTTCTGTTTTAGTATTAGTTAAATCTAGTTTAGTTGTAGTTAGTTAATTAGTTGTAGTTAGTTGTAGAAGATGTAAAAAATGTAGTTTAGTTGTAGTTAGTAAGATTTTAGGAATTAGGGTTACTTAGCTTATTTAGTTAGGTCTAGCATTAGTTAAATTTTAGGTCTACTATTAGTTAAATTTAGTTAGCTTAGTTAGGTGAAAGAAGTAGAAGATGTAGAAAATGTAAAGGAAAAATAAAATGTTAATGTAGAGATCCCCAGATCCCTCCCCTCACCGGTCACTAACCTATCCCTCCCCGGATCCCCCCCTCCTCGCAGATCCTCGCCTGTGCCCCTTGCTTCCTCCCTCGGCTACCCTCCTCGGCTCCATCCCCTCATCGCCGACAGCGGTAGGTAGCTAGCTATATCCTCCTCCTCCCTCCTTCCTTTGCTCTGTTCCGGCCTTCGTGCCGATGACACTAGCTAGGTAACTACAGTCATGTAACCAGTATGTGTCTCCCATCCGAAAGGGTTGCATCGATAAATATGCATTCAGTTGCATATTTATCACCGTAACTCATTCGGATTGTCCAGCGATTTCCATGGACAGCCCGAGGATGTGTAGATTGGGTACGTTCTCCATGCTCTACCCCATTCCAAGACAAAATTTTGGCATCGCCTTGATACGTCTCCAACGTATCTATAATTTTTTATTGTTCCATGCTATTATATTATCTGTTTTGGATGTTTTATATGCATTAATATGCTATTTTATATTATTTTTGGGACTAACTTATTAACCTAATGCCCAGTGCCAGTTTCTATTTTTTCCTTGTTTTTGAGTTTTACAGAAAAGGAATACCAAACAGAGTCCAAACGGAATAAAACTTTTGCGATGATTTTTCTTGGACCAGAAGACACACATAGGACTTGGAGAGGAAGGCAGAAGAGTCTCGAGGGCTCCACAAGCCCTCAGGGCGCGCCCCCTGGCTTGTGGGCCCCACGGGAGTCCTCCAACCCTAATCTTTGGTCTATAAATTTAGAAATATTCCCAAACAACCAGAAGCGTCCACCAAAATACTTTTCTGCTGCCGTAACCTTCTATACCGTGAGATCCCATCTTGGGGCCTTTTCCGGCATCCTGCCGGAGGGGGATTCAATCACGGAGGGCTTCTACATCAACTCTATTGCCCTTCCGATGAAGCGTGAGTAGTTTACCATAGACCTATGGGTCCATAGCTAGTAGCTAGATGGCTTCTTCTCTCTCTTTGATCCTCAATACCTTGTTCTCCTCGTTGTTCTTGGAGATCTATCCGATGTAATATTCTTTTGCGGTGTGTTTGTCGAGATCCGATGAATTGTGGATTTATGATTAGTTTATCTATGAATATTATTTGAATCTTCTCTGAATTCTTATATGCATGATTTGATATCTTTGTATTTCTCTACAAATTATCGGTTTGGTTTTGCCAACTAGATTGGTTCTTCTTGCAATGGGAGAGGTGCTTAGTTTTGGGTTCAATCTTGCGGTGTCCTCACCCAGTGACAAAGTAGGGGTAGCGAGGCATGCATTGTATTGTTTCCATCAAGGGTAAAAAGATGGGGTTTCATCATATTGCTTGAGTTTATCCCTCTACATCATGTCATCTTACTTAAGGCGTTACTCCGTTCTTATGAACTTAATACTCTAGATGCATGCTGGATAGCGGTCGATGTGTGGAGTAATATTAGTAGATGCAGAATCGTTTTGGTCTGCTTGACACGGACGTGATGCCTATATTCATAATCATTGCCTTGGATATCGTCATAACTTTGTGATTTTCAATCAATTGCTCGACAGTAATTTGTTCACCCACCATATTATTTGCCTTTAAGAGAGAAGCCTCTAGTGAAACCTATGGCCCTCAGGTCTATTTTCCATCATATATTTTCAGATCTATAAACCAAAAAACTAAAAAATACCTTGCTGAAATTTATTTACTTTTATTTTGTTTTACATTTTAGTAAGCTTTTATATCTATCTCTATCAGATCTCACCTTTGCAAGTGACCGTGAAGGGATTGACAACCCCTTTATCACGTTGGGTGCAAATGTTTGATTGTTTGTGCAGGTGCATAGATTGGAGACTTGCGTGTATCTCCTACTGGATTGATACCTTGGTTCTTAACTGAGGGAAATACTTATCTCTACTTTGCTGCATCACCCTTTCCTCTTCAAGGGAAAAACCAACGCCAGCTCAAGAAGTAGCAGGAAGAATTTTTGGCGCCGTTGCCAGGGAGATCTACATCAAGCCTACCAAATACCCACCATAATTCTCATCTCTTGCATTACATTATTTGCCATTTGCCTCTCATTTTCCTCTCCCCCACTTCTAAAACGATTTTAGAAAAACACAAAAAGATTTGCCTTTTTATTCGCCCTTTTTCCATTCGTCTTTTTCGTTTGCTTTTCATTTGCTCGTGTGCTAGATTGATTGCTTTGTCATGATGTCTCAAGAAAATACCAAGTTGTGTGACTTTTCCAATGCTAATAATAATGATTTTATTAGTACTCCAATTGCTCCCGCCACTAGTGCGGAATCTTATGAAATTAATGCCGCTTTGCTGAATCTTGTTATGAAAGATCAATTTTCTGGCCTTCCTAGTGAAGATGCTGCATCCCATCTAAACACTTTCGTTGAGTTGTGTGATATGCAAAAGAAGAAAGATGTGGATAATGATATTGTTCAATTGAAGCTATTTCCGTTCTCACTACGAGATCGTGCTAAAACTTGGTTTCCATCTTTGCCTAAAAATAGTATTGATTCATGGAATAAGTGTAAAGATGCTTTTATTTCCAAGTATTTTTCTCCCGCTAAGATCATCTCCCTTAGGAATGATATAATGAATTTTAAGCAACTTGATCATGAACATGTTGCACAATCTTGGGAGAGGATGAAATTGATGATAAGAAATTGCCCGACTCATGGTTTAAGTTTATGGATGATCATACAAAATTTTTATGCCGGATTGAATTTTGCATCTAGAAATCTATTAGATTTGGCCGCGGGAGGTACTTTTATGTAAATCACATTAGGAGAAGCTACTAAACTCCTAGATAATATTATGGCTAATTACTCTCAATGGCATACCGAAAGATCTTCCACTAGTAAAAAAGTGCATGCGGTTGAAGAAATTAATACTTTGAGTGGAAAGATGGATGAACTTATGAAATTATTTGCTAGTAGGAGTGCTCCTATTGATCCTAATGATATTCCTTTGTCTACTTTGATTGAGAACAATAATGAATCTATGGATGTGAATTTTGTTGGTAGGAACGATTTTGGTAATAACGCGTATAGAGGCAATCTCAACCCTAGGCCGTTTCCTAGTAATTCCTCTAATAATTATGGTAATTCCTACAACAATTATTATGCAAATTATAATAATATGCCCTATAATCTTGAGAACAATATTAAAGAATTTTTTAATTCGCAAAAAGTTTTCAATGCTTTGGTTGAAGAAAAATTGCTCAAGATTGATGATTTGGCTAGGAACGTTGATAGAATTTCTCTTGAGATTGATTATTTGAAAATTAGATCTAGGCCACCCAAGCATGATATTAATGAATCTCTTAAAGCTATTAAATTTCTATTAATGAGTGCAAATAAAGAACCGCTAGGATGCGTGCTAAGCGAGATTGGTTTGTTAAAGCGTGTTCTTCAATTTCTTGTGAAAATAATGATGAAGATCTTAAATTGATTGGTGTGACTCCTATTGAATCTTTGTTTTCTAATATAAATCTTGATAAAGATGGGACTAGAGATGAGTGAACTTTAGCTAGAAGGCGTCCCAATGATTCGAAGTTTTTAGATCTTGTTTTAAAAATTGATAAAAGTGGGATTGGAGAGGTCAAAACTTTAAGTAGCGATGAACCCATGATACGTCCATTTTGCATCATGGTTTTATGTTGATATTTATTGCATTATGGGCTGTTATTACACATTATGGCACAATACTTATGCCTTTTCTCTCTTATTTTACAAGATTTACATGAAGAGGGAGAATGCCGGCAGCTGGAATTCTGGGTTGGAAAAGGAGCAAATATTAGAGGCCTATTCTGCACAACTCCAAAAGTCCTGAAACTTCACGGAGAGTCATTTTGGAATTAATAAAAAATATTGGGCGAAGAAAGCAACAGAGGAGGGCCACCAGCCATCCACAAGGGTGGAGGGCGCGCCCTACCCCCTAGGCACGCCCCCCTGCCTTGTGGGCCCCCTGTCAGGCTCCCGATGCCCATCTTCTGCTATATGGTGTGTTTTGACCTAGAAAAAAAATAAGAAGGAAGCTTTCGGGATGAAGCACCGCTGTCTCGAGGCGGAACCTGGGCATAACCAATCTAGGGCTCCAGCGGAGCTGTTCTGCCGAAGAAACTTCCCTTCGGGAGGGGAAAATCATCGCCATCGTCATCATCAACGATCCTCTCATCGAGAGGGGGTCAATCTCCATCAACATCTTCACCAACACCATCTCCTCTCAAACCCTAGTTCATCTCTTGTATCCGATCTTTGTCTCAAAACCTCAGATTGGTACCTGTGGGTTGCTAGTAGTGTTGATTACTCCTTGTAGTTGATGCTAGTTGGTTTATTTGGTGGAAGATCATATGTTCAGATCCTTAATGATAATTAATACTCCTCTGATTATGAACATGAATATGCTTTGTGAGTAGTTATGTTTGTTCCTGAGGACATGGGAGAAGTCTTGTTATAAGTAATCATGTGAATTTGGTATTCGTTCGATATTTTGACGAGATGTATGTTATCTTTCCTCTAGTGGTGTTATGTGAACGTCGACTACATGACACTTCACCATGATTTGGGAATAGGGGAAGGCATTGGGAAGTAATAAGTAGATAATGGGTTGCTAGAGTAACAGAAGCTTAAACCCTAGTTTATGCATTGCTTTGTAAGGGGCTGATTTGGATCCATATGTTTCATGCTATGGTTAGATTTATCTTAATTCTTCTTTCGTAGTTGCGGATGCTTGTGAGAGGGGTTAATCATAAGTGGGAGGCTTGTCCAAGGAAGGGCAGTACCCAAGCACCGGTCCACCCACATGTCAAATTATCAAAGTAACGAACGCGAATCATATGAGCATGATGAAAACTAGCTTGACAACAATTCCCATGTGTCCTCGGGAGCGCTTTGCTTTATATAAGAGTTTGTCCAGGCTTGTCCTTTGCTACAAAAAGTATTGGGACACCTTGCTGCACCTTAGTTACTTTTGTTACTTGTTACTCGTTACGAATTATCTTATCATACAACTATTTGTTACCGATAATTTCAGTGCTTGCAGAGAATACCTTGCTGAAAACCGCTTGTCATTTCCTTCTGCTCCTCGTTGGGTTCGACACTCTTACTTATAGACAGGACTACGATAGATCCCCTATACTTGTGGGTCATCAAGACTCTTTTCTGGCACCGTTGCCGGGGAGTGAAGCGCCTTTGGTAATTGAAATTTGGTAAGGAAACATTTATATAGTGTGCTGAAATTTACTGTCACTTGTCACAATGGAAAATAATCCTTTGAGGGGTTTGTTCGGGGTATCTTCACCCCGACCAGAAGAGCAAAGAGTTTCCCCTCAACCTACTGAACCTACTAAAAATATTTATTATGAAATTCCTTCGGTTATGATAGAGAAACTACTAGCTAATCCTTATACAGGAGATGGAACATTACATCCTGATATGCATCTAATCTATGTGGATGAAGTTTGTGGATTATTTAAGCTTGCAGGTTTGCCTGAGGATGAGGTCAAGAAGAAGGTCTGCCCTTTATCTTTGAAGGAGAAGGCATTGACATGGTATAGGCTATGCGATGATATTGGGACTTGGAACTACAACCGATTGAAATTGGAATTTCATCAGAAGTTTTATCCTATGCATCTGGTTCATCGTGATCGGAATTACATATATAATTTTTGGCCTCGTGAAGGAGAAAGTATCGCGCAAGCTTGGGGGAGGCTTAATTCAATGTTATATTCATGCCCCAATCATGAGCTCCCAAGAGAAATTATTATTAAAAAAAATTATGCTCGGCTTTCTCATAATGATCGATCCATGCTTGATACTTCTTGTACTGGTTCTTTTATGAAGAAGACTATTGAATTCAAATGGGATTTATTGGAAAGAATTAAACGCAACTCTGAAGATTGGGAACTCGACAAAGGTAATGATTCAGGTATAAACCTTAAGTTTGATTGTGTTAAATCTTTTATGGATACCGATGCTTTTCGTGATTTTAGCACTAAATATGGACTTGACTATGAGATAGTAGCTTCTTTCTGTGAATCATTTGCTACTCATGTTGACCTCCCTAAGGAGAAGTGGTTTAAATATCATCCTCCCATTGAAGTTAAAGTAGTTGAACCTATTAAAGTTGAAGAAGAAACTATTACTTATAATGTTGAACCTATTGTTCCTACTGCTTATATTGAGAAACCACCTTTTCCTGTTAGAATAAAGGATCATGCTAAAGCTTCAACTGTGGTTCATAAGAGTTATACTAGAACACCTACACCCCCTGAACAAATTAAAGTTGAACCTGGTATTGCTATGGTTAAAGATCTCTTGGTCGATAATATTGATGGGCATGTTATTTATTTCTGTGATGAAGCTGCTAGGATTGCTAAACCCGATACTAAAGATAAACATAGACCTGTTGTTGGCATGCCTGTTGTTTCTGTTAAAATAGGAGATCACTGTTATCATGGCTTATGTGATGTGGGTGCTAGTGTGAGTGCAATTCCTTATACCTTATACCAAGAAATTATGAATGATATTGCACCTGCCGAGATAGAGGATATTGATGTTACTATTAAGCTTGCAAATAGAGATACTATATCGCTAATTGGGATTGTTAGAGATGTTGAAGTCTTGTGTGGGAAAATAAAATACCCTACTGATTTTCTTGTTCTTGCTTCCCCACAAGATGACTTTTGTCCCATTATATTTGGTAGACCTTTCTTGAATACCGTTAATGCTCAGATAGACTGCGAGAAAGATATTGTTACTGTTGGTTTAGGGGATATGTCTCATGATTTTAATTTCTCTAAATTTCATAGACAACCCCATGATAAATAATTGCCTAGTAAGGATGAAATTATTGGTCTTGCTTCTATTGCCGTGCCTCCTACTGATCCCTTAGAACAATATTTCCTAGACCATGAAAATGATATGTTTATGAATGAAAGAAGGGAAATAGATGAAATATTCTTTAATCAAGGGCCTATTTTGAAAAACAATTTGCCTGTTGAAATCCTTGGGGATCCTCCTCCACCCAAGGGTGATCCCGTGTTGGAGCTTAAACAATTACCTGATACTCTGAAATATGCTTATCTCAATGAAAAGAAGATATATCCTGTTATTATTAGTGCTAACCTTTCAGAGCATGAAGAAAAGAAATTATTGAAAACTCTAAGGAAGCACCGTGCAGCTATTGGATATACTCTTGATGATCTTAAGGGCATTAGTCCCACTCTATGTCAGCACAAAATTAATTTGGAGCATGATGCTAAACCAGTTGTTGATCATCAGCGGCGGTTAAATCCTAAGATGAAAGAAGTGGTAAGAAATGAAATACTAAAGCTTATGGAGGTAGG